>JAWWEU010000053.1:11777560-11864380 GCA_035583155.1 Acropternis orthonyx | reverse complement strand
GGACACTTCCAGGGATGGGGCAGCCACAGCTTCTCTGGGAAACCTGTGCCAGGGCCTGCCCACCCTCACAGGGAAGATTTCTTTTTCTAAAATCTCATCTAAACCTACTCCCTGTCAGTTTGAAGACATTCCACCTTGTCCTGTCACTACATGCTCTTGTAACTAGTCCTTGGTGCCAACGTGATCTGCAATACTTACCAAAGGTAACTCCACCGAGATCCCTTAAACAGACATATCTTACCCTGCCCTTACCTATGTTTGCCTTGTCACATTTAGGGCATTCATAAAGTGTAGGCTTAACATTACAGCCATGGGGCTTCCTAATAGTGAAAAGTGAGAAGCTGCTTCCATCAACAGCTTTTGCCGCAGCACGAGCAAGTGAAGGGCTTCTCACCAGTATGGGTTTGTTGGTGTGCAATTCAGCATGCATGCTGGAGCAAAAATATCTGTAACATCACTCCCCAGCTCTGTCACACATGTACAAAGAACCCTCACAGGCACACAGAGAAGTGTGAGGGTGTTGCCACAGCCCCCTTATTTATCCTTCACTGGGAGCAGATGCTGAAGAACGCACTGGGATACTGCTCCCCCTTGGAGAAGGTCAGAGGTTTTCCTCCTGACTTTATTAAGGATTGCTGAGAAAATAACCAGACCAGAGTAATGGTACATTCCAATATATCACGGCCAAAGCTATTCCAAATATCCTAAATGTACTCTTTAAAATAAAACTTTCATTTCGGACTGAATTTATTCTGCATTGCTGCTGAAAATGACATTTCAGGCTCAAATACTGTATATTTTTCTTATGAGGACATCACTGAAAGTGATTGCTCTTACTTTATACTTCTAAGCAGTTTGTGTACAGAAGATTTACCAAGAATACTTTCCAGCATTTCATTTTCACTGTTTATTTGTGAAAAATTCGTCCTGGACATAAACATAACTACACTATTTTAGTTAGACTGCAGTCACAAAAGCTTTTATAACCCCAAAGCCAACAACACCTTGCCAAACCATCAACTGAGTGAGCAGCATTTTCTCAGGGAACTTAAATACCTGGCTACATGTGTAGCTGCACTGAGCACATTTGAATCTTTTTCCACCTCTGTGAGTCTTCCTGTGCTGAAGGAAAGCGGAGCACTCGTGAAAAGCTGCCTCGCAGCCACTGCATTTAATGGCCTCTTTCGTGTAGGAATGAAGATTTCCCAAGTGGACACCTGAGCAGTTATTAAAAACAATTAATTTTAATGGCAAGTTTTTGATTTTTTCAATTTGAATAAGAGTTGGACTGTTTATATCCCTGAGTAATGCAAACTTTGTAGGGGAAAACATGGAAGAACCTTCAGTGCTCTCTCCAGTAGGGGTAAAATAGCCAAATAAGTAAATTACTCTACAATAACTAAAGTTGCAGCAAGATGTTTTAACTTTTCATAGAAATGAAGCAGTTACAACCCTAAATCTTATTGATTTCCACAAAAATCGTTTAACAAATCACTTTCTAAAATTCCAGTAATTCTCTTCTTTAATCGATACACAATAATTCATTTAAAAATGTTGCCCCCAAAGTAGTATTTACAATATTAAAACTGCAAAAAAATACATGAACAAAGAATTTGCACACATGTAAATAATAATTCCACTTCTACATTCAAATATTTACCACACTTTAATTTGATATTTATTTGAAACCATAAATAGATGCTAAAGGCATTTTTTATGCCTAAGTAACTTTAATATATCTTTTTCACATATTTCTGGAAACTTAAATTTTTTTGTAGGTTTTGTTGTTACTGATCAGCTCAATTGCCTCAAACATTTCTTGCTGAAAGACAGAGGGTCACATTGCCACAGACACCAAGTAAAAGAAAAAGCTAAACCTTTGCTACTTTGCATTTTAAACAAATTAAAACATCAACCACAAGATGTCACCACATCTCCTTGCAGGAGGAGCTTACCTGTAAAACAATGAAAACATTTTCCATAGAAATATTTTGTGATGATATGAAATCAGACATAAAATATTTGGTGCAATTTCATGAAAATGAGATTTCACCTCTACTTATCTCTTCATTTCATTTTCAGTTTTTCCCTTTAAACTCACCTAAATCACTTTTCCGGGAAATAAAGGTATTACAATGTGGACACTGGTATTTTGGGACATTTTCTCCGTGCTTCTGTAACATATGGATTTTCATGGTACCATTCTGAGTGAATCTGGCCTGGCAAATACAACATTCATAGCGTTTTTTCCCCCTATTAAAAAGATATTAAAATAACATATGCTTAGAAACTCTACTTATTTGATACAAATGCAAATTCCCACAGATCTCAATATCCATGTTCTAACAACAACAGCCTCCAGATCAACCAAAAGTCACGATTAGTTGACAATGCACAAAAGGGTAAACAAGTTTCCAGAAGTTTACATAACTGATTACAACACAAAATCTGGGTTTCCAGAATGTACAAGTCAAAAATTGTCTTAAGATACAAATCAATGAGTGGTAAGTGGGGATATGTGGAAGATTTGATTCAAACCACGCTGTCACACTCTGAATCAAACGCAAACAGTAATCATAACACACATTATGTATCATAACTGAGCTAAGTTAAATCCTGAAGCATAGGATAGATACCAAATGACTTGCTATGAATCTGGGGCCACACAAATGTTCATGTTTTGAACAGACATTTAAAGATCTCCCATTGGATACATGTCCATATAAAATCAACTCACTGAGAAATAAAAGTGATAACTTGTTCCACAGAAAACAACAGCACATAAGTTAAATATTTTTCTAATATAAAGTTTAAGAAGAACAACAAGACTGTAACTAATAGCGCTGTACAAAGAGACTTCCAACATCAAATCCAGCACATTTAAAGAGAACACGTTTTTTTAGGCATGTTTTTACTAAAAATCACAGATTAAAAAAGAGGTAATGTAGAGTCTGCAATCAGATCACTCTAACCCTATGAATCTTAAGGGCCTAAGGCCACAGACTTGCTCATTGCACCAGAGTCCTACCTGTATGAGTTAACATGTGCCTTTTCAGTTTATAGGCATCTTTGCCGGTGTAACTGCAAAGGTCACAGGGATAGGGACACTCCCCTGGGTGTGAGCAAATGTGTCGTCTCATTTTGCTGGCCTAACATAAAAATAAGAGATTTTCTGAAGTAATACCTACATTAGAGATATAATAAATTAAAATATAAGCAAATTTATATAATGTGCCTATTGCAATTTAAAATATTGCATTAATCCCAGAATTAGCACTCTCCCATCCATGTTCCCCCCCATACATTTTTCCTGCACAATCAGCCTGTTGTGCTTTTAGGTAACGCTTCTGTACTCTTTCCCCAGATGATCTTACTCCCATGTTTAGTGCCCACTTCAGCTAAAGGAGAAATGTTATAATAAGAACATAAAAGCTACAATTTTAAGCTATCCAAAATCTAATTAATAAGATAAGGTGCATGGAATAAAGTTCAGACTTGCTTACAGCTTTAGATCTGGACACAGCACATAAAACATTCAGATATTGAATATCCACTAAACTGTGGCAGTGATTCAATCCTAGGTGACTGTGATTCAATCACAGGTGCACTTCTGAAGCTTGTCTTTTCCAATTCAACCCTTAAGCAGACTCTTAAGTTTTTTATTTCTTGATAAAGAAGATTTCAATCCTGGAAAGAAAATCAAACATCATCAAGTATATAAATATAATACACAAGCTTCTTTTTAGACATTAGCTAGTATTGTCCTACAGCATATGAAATGAAGTGGAAATGAGCTTTTGTAGGACCAAAGTCACACAAACGCATTGTCTAGCAACTGTTTTAGATTAATAAAAAAGAATACGCTCTTCAACTAGTTTTAAAAAGCTAAAGGATTGTACTTACTTCTACACTGGAGTATTCACATACTGTGCACTTGAAAGGTTTTTCCAAAGTGTGTTTTTACCGCCTGTGTCGTGAAAACTCCCCCCCGTCACAAACTCTGTGTCACACTCACTGCATTTGTAGGGTTTGGTCCCTGCAAGAACACACCATTAGAATTTTGTTTAACACCAACATGCACCATTTTTTAATAGAACCTTTTCTGATATTCTGATTTTTAGTACAGAATAGGTCATGGAATGGTTTGGTTTGCAGGGGAACTTAAAGACCATCTCCTTCCAACTCCCCTTCCACTATTCCAGGTTGGTCCAAGCCCTGTGCAAACTGACCTTGAACAGGTCCAGGGATGGAGCATCCCCAGCTGCTCTGGACAACATGCTCCAGTGCCTCACCATCCTCACAGTAAAGAATTTCTCCCCTATATATGTACACCGTAAGTTTATTATAAACACAGTTTATCACTTTGCTTCATATGTTTATACAACAAAATGAAAACATCACAGAAAATTCTACTGTGCATACAGACCATGCCTTTTCAGTGTGGAATGCCAAACAAAATCAGAGAAACTTCTGAGCACGAGATGATCCCAGAACAGAGCTCTAAGACAAGCTATTTGCCTGTTAATTCAATTCTGCAGAGAGTATGTAAAATGAAGTACTTCCAAGCATTAGGATGCCTCTACATGTGTTCACATGGTTGTGCAGGAGAGCTGCTGTACGAAAAGCCTTAGGGCAGAGGTGACACATGTAACGTTTCTCATCAGAATGGGTTTTCAAATGACACTTCAGATTTGATAATCTGACTGAGGTGAATATGCAGAAAAAACAGCTGAAACCTTCTTTTTCTCCTCTTGGAATAAAGACACATTTAGATTGTATGAGGCACAAAATAATGACTTTACATTTTCAAAAACCAGTACCAATTTCAGTATTTTCCCTCTACTTTGGATAAAACTCCTTCATATTTCTACACCAAAGAACTTCATCAAGACTTGAGTGATTTGCCCCCAAAATAGTGCTATATGTTAGTGATACAGTTTAGAATCTAGTCTCAGGAAACCTGACTCCTACCCCAGCTCTCACCTCCAAGACTGGATGAAACTTCTCTCAATACAATCATTAAGACATGGTTCATCAAGGCACTTAAGACCTGTGCAACACACTTCTGGCTGACCACTGTGCAATAAGTACTAAGCAAGCTTATTCAAAGATTTGGAAATGGCAGGTTAAGCTATTCTCAGCTTTCTGGTAGTCCTGAATCTGTAAAGAGTATGTAAAAAAATCATGATGTAAAAGCCTCTTTAGAGTTACTAGTTGAATTTGAGCTAAAAAAAAAAAAAAAAAGAATCAATTCCTTGAAGAAGTCATAGAATAAAGTTCATGGCACAATACTAATGAATTTCTTTTGAGAGTAACAAGTTAAGATTAAATGTGCAACGCTTTCATTATGAGGAAGATTTGAAACTGTGAAATGGCAAATACGTCATATCTGAGGAGTCTTTCCAGAACAGTTGTCTCAGCTCCCAAGTGCACTCTCTGTAATGTTTTTCATGCTGAGACCAAAATGCATTTTATGCAATGCTTTATATCACACAGAGCTGTGCAGATAACACTTCACTTCAGTAACAGCAAACAAAACCACTTTATTGTCATTTATTCATTGTGGATTCATGCCCACACAAAAGAACATTGTTAGCTTTGTTAAAGCTGCTCAAATGTCGTTCCTATAAAGGCTGTAACTAAAACAAGGGACATTAACAATTTGTACAATATCCATAAACAATCTCAGCCAAGATACCTTAACATCCAGATACTACAACACACATGTTTACAGACTCCACATCACTGATGTCATCCAACTTTTACAGCACACACGTACAGTTTCTAGGGAAACAGATGTTTATCTGTTCCCTTCCAAGTCAGTCCTTAACTTCTGCAGCATACTTTTAAATTTCTAAAATCTTTAATCAGCCATTTTCTGTCACTTTTATTTAGATTCTGGGACTTTGCTGACAGGTAGTGATTGATACTTGCCCACCACCCTCTGCCAGCAACATGGAACAATTCTAAGCTCATCCACAAACCCTCAAAAAAGCTCGTTTTCAAGCCGAATGAGCGAACTAAGAGACTCAATAAATTACTAGGTTTTTTCAAAGGCTTTTATACAATATTAACTTTGAAATCTCCCTGGAGGTTTCAAATACCACATACTGTTCAAAAGACCATTAATTTCTAAATGCCATCCAAAATGTCTCTCCTGAACACAAGGCAGATGACATCAGCCTGAACAAAATCTCCTAACATTTAAGGCTGAAAGGTACTATTTCTTCTTTCAGATTTCCACAGAATGTTAAGACTTAACCCAACCTACACTGAAAAATTACCACTGTATTTAATATAAAATTTCAGCCTCACTTCAATATCTCACTCAACATATGTAATCTAAAAACGATATACAAAGATTATTAACTTTTTACCTTTTTTTTCTGATGTGGTACACAGGCCTGAAATTTTACAGTCTTGGAATTTTTTACAACTGTTTGTTCTGATGCAGTTGTATATTTCTGCTCTTTACTTTCATTACACAACTCTGACGAATTCTCACTGTCTTTGCAGCTTTGGCTCTTTGTTTCCCCAACTGTGGAATAAACTTTCTTTCCTTCCCCCTCTTCAGATGGGCTCAGCTGCTGGATGTTATTTTCAAATGCAATGGCATCATTATCTCTGTCAATCTAATTTAGAAAAGAAAATGTTTTACAACTTTCTCAATCAACAGCAGTCACTAGTAGCAAATCAACTGAGCAGTCAACAAAACACAAGCTACTAATTCATTTTGATTTTCAGTCTTAAATGTGATGGACAAAACTGCAACAAAAAATTTGCATTTAGCACACAAGAGCCTAACTGGGAAGTGAACAATTACTAAAATTTTAGGTAAAATTTCAGAGCATCATTTTAAGATTACACCGAGAACACAAACCCCTGTATCTTCATTTAAAAAAAAAAAAAAAGATTTTAAATTTCATTTAGTACATTTGCCTTTTAAAAGAAAACAAGAACTATACTCTTAGTTTTTTATCAAATATAGGCCTTCTGCAGTATAATTGTAATGCTTTCCTTGTCATAAGGCAATTAACAAGGTTGTGATACTTCTTGCATTAGCTAAATTTAAACATGACCTACCTCAGAAATTATCTAGTGGTGAATGAATTTTAAAAGAAAAAAAAAAGTTTTATAATAAACCAGTATCTGGCACAGAATAAATAGCAGTGTTTGCATGTCCTTTTAATAAAATTCATTTCAAATGAGACAATGCTACACACCCAGCTTTGACAACGACTGCAGTACTGAACTAAAACTGAATTATAGAGAAGGGAAATTGTGTAATGCTACTTAAGACATCGAGCCTGTCAAACCAAATAGCACCATACTGGTGCGCTGAATGAAAACTTTGTCTGAATTTCAACAAGTTAGTCATCTAGAAGGCCTGAACTTTTTTTTTTTTTTTTTTTTAATGGGATGGGATTATGAAAAGCTGCACAGAGGACTGGATGCCTAAGCCAGATCCAGTGGGTTTGCACGGCCAGTGGAGCGATAGATAAGCATTGTTACACTGTACTTTAGGCCAGGATTGGGTATTCAAGGAGAACAAGTTTAAAAGAGTTCTCCAAAGGCATTGTAAAAATGTCTTTGAGGTAAACTTGTGTGATTTGAGAGCCTTAACGTTTAATCTTGTGTGCCCTTCTAGACTAGCAATTTCCACCATCAAATGTTTTATAAGGGCCACTTACTATGAATTGCCCCTGACAACAATGACTCCTATCCACAGTGCTGTAGAACTTAAATGCAAAGAAAATATAAAATTTTTACATTTAATAACTGCAAGTTAGTCATAACTACTGTGCTACTTGTAATCAACTCAATTCCAAAGCAATTATTTTAAGGCTGAATGTGTATTCCAGCAATTTAGGCATGATATTTTAGTTAGACACCACATTATTCATCATCCACGAGGCTGTGGGCTCTCAAAACGAAAGAACATGATGCAGAATACACAATATATTCACATAATTATGCTGCCAGTAACTGTGGCCAGAGATTTTACTTCTTACACATTTCTTTTCAAGTTGCTATGTACACTGTGCAATTATGATAGTTGAAGGGCACTGTAGGAAAAAAGTTGCTATAATAATACACCCTCCTTTAGGTTATTTTAATGAGATTTTCTGCACTTCAACAGTCATCAGCTTCCAAGAGCTGTCCTGCCTTGCACTTCTGCATTATTAATACCAGCACCATCCATGCAGCCACAATAAAGGCCTGTCATTATTTCCATTATTAACTGGTATTTTCAAGGATTTATGACTGGCACGCAGAATAGCCCGTTAGTTCATTTTTTGTTGAATTTAAAGGAACCACTTGGATCAGCAAGCTGCAAATTCAACCAGTTCTGATTAGGTTTTGACACACTAGAGGTTAACAGCTCCATAATGGCCATTATGGTCTGTTGTGTGTACAGTCTCCAGTTACCACTGCTGCTGCATCGTCTATCTCTAGCTGCAATCAAGCTTCTACCCACTCCTCTGGGAGTCTAGTTCTTTCTAACACATCAACAGTCTGCCTGAAAAATCTATCACTTGAAGAAGAGAGGGCCATTTTATTTTTAAAGTCATAATTATACTTTGGGGGGTAAACATTCAGTATGAATTATGGTTTGTTAGGAGTAGTTTATGAGGAATATAAGGAATTTAATGTAGGCACATTTTCTTGTGCTAAAGTAACTTAAATAAAGAAACAAAATTCAGCCACAAAATTGCAGATAAATTGCTGATAAGAATCTACCAGTGCATGAAAGTGAATACATGGACAACTGAAATCCTCAATCAGCAGAGTAAATTCTACACTTGGCTGCACTAAGGAAACACAGCGGACTTTGTTCTGATCTGTGGTTTTCTACCCAAGTATAAACAGTGCAGCTGATCTTTGTAATGAGTAAAATATTGGGTTATCTGTTCAGACTGTCAGTCTTAATAGTCTGAATAATGCCTTTTATAATATTTAAGATGCTTAATGCTTGTTAGGTGGGGCTGACTTTTTTAAAAGCTCCCTGACTATGTACATAAAGCGTATTTGACCTTGAAGGTAGTTCCCTTGTTGCCTTTTCTTACTGTGTTGTAGAAGATCACTTTGGGTGACTGCAGAGGCTGTTTAACAAGCCTCTACTGTGATGCTTTGCACCTCCATCACAGGTTCTAAACTGCAGTTCTCTGATGCCAATGAAAGGATTGCCATCAATTTAACTGTGTTTGGAATTAAGCCCAGAATAGATAACTATGTGAAGGAATGACAGTGTGATTTATTTACACATTTTTGACCTGTCCACAAAATGCAGACTAAATCAAGACAGCTGCAGTGCACTTGGAAGAGAAAAAAAGAAAAAAGACCAAAGTAAAAAGCCAAAACAAATTGGTCCAAATTTAACCTCCAATGCTCATAGTTGTTTCACTTATGATCCACCGTCTTGTAGTTGCAAACTCCATCCTTCTCCAGAACATGACTCCTGTTAGTCTATGAGAAAACCCAGTCTTTGTTGTGACTAATTTTGACAGCTTTAATATCATTTTCCACCTGGCATCTGGAAACTTTTCCATTTTCACTTTCCTCCCAATGTCTCACTTTTGTTTCCAAGTCTATGTCGCCTTCACACCGCACCTGTCAGAGTGGTGTCTGTGCCTTAACACCGCTCTGCAAACACACACGCCTGTGCTTTGCTTTCACACCAGGGACAATCGCTACCTCCATCACCTGTTTTGCAGTGAGATATTGCCCCTCTTAATAATGATAGCAGTAGATAACCTCCTTCACACCATCACCTGTTTCAGAGGAAGCAAGTTTACTTTTATAATCTCTTCTAATTCATCTGGCTCCTTTAGACATTGTTCAGTTCTTGAAGTTGTAGTCACTAAGTGGTTGAAATGTTTTCTGATGCTGTTGTCAGCTTGTGGCTTTAGTGTCCCACTTTCATGGAGATGAAGCATTTCTTCAGAGACCACTAAATACCTTAATTAAAAAAAAAAAAAAAAGGCATGTGAACTAATGAGTGAAATTAAGCAAAACCAAACTACCTTATATTCTTTTGGATGCTGTTCTAAGCAACTGAAAGTTGCAGATTCAGAACTAACTCAAGGCTTCAGTGCTGGCCTGGAAGACCCTCAGGAGAAAATTTACAGTCTGATCACTTGGAAAGAAGAACATGATTAAAATATTTCAGCTACTTTATTTCTTTCTTTGTTTGTTTTGTTTGTTTATTTGATTGGTTTTTGGTTTTTTCCCCCCCAGACCTCTGGTTCTGAGATGGGAGATGCAATTTATCCTAGAAGGCAGCATTGAGGATTCAGGTGTGGCTTGAATTTCTTGTCTGCCTCAAAGAACACAATTCTCTGCTCCCCATTTCTGCAGTCATATAAGAGCTACTCAGATCTAGGAACACAGAATGTACAGTCCTGCTTGTTTCCATATTCCTCAAAGCAAAAGGAAGATGGGAGCATAGCAAAGCAAAGACAGATGGAAATCATCCTGGAGGGTATTGATTGACTGGTGTCTAGGCAGGCTATAAATTACCACTTCTCAGTGCAAAGAGGAGGGTGAGGAGACTGCAGAGCTGTCTGGGGCACAGTGCTTGGACTGTTCAGGCACAGTCATCCCAATACTGGCTGTGCTTAAGGCACAGGGAAAGCCAGGCTTTGCTCTCTCTCCAGTGCTCGTCTTGACTTTGAGAAGACAAATCATCTCTTTAAACATGAGCAATTCTTGTAGCAGAACCAAAGCAACTTGTATTAAGTTAAAAGACTTCATGCTTTCAAGTGTTGTCTAGGCTTTTAAAACCCTGCTCCACACTGTAAATGATTATAATTATATAAGACGACAAAAAAACCAAGCCATAATAATGTACAGATGTGGCACATATAAAAGGGGAAGTATTTAACATAAGTTTACTGGAGCTGAAAGTACCAGAGATGATTGATTGTTCAGACACAAGTCAGGGAAGTGGTCTAAAAATTATTAACCATAATTGCAATTTGTCTATTAACTGTTTCATCTAACATTATGATATATTTAGAAACAATCTTGCCATTCAGTAATGCACCGTTTGCTGCCTGTGGCAAACAGCAGAGCTGCGTGCCTGGCTCTGTTTGGAAGAAGGATGTTTATTGGGAAGGACATTACTTCTTCCATTTCAAAAGAAATTAGTGTGGTTATACAGTTAAGTACACCTCAGTGACTTCCACTGTTTTTACAGAATATTCTTTAATCCAAGAGATAGCAAAGAAAGTTTTATAGACAACTCCCCTCAGTTAGTTATTAAAGGTTTCTGTTGCTGCTTGTGCAAGGGTCGAAGAGTTAAAAGTTTAAAAGGCAGAAAGTTTTCCTCTTGTTTTGACTAAGCGGAGGGAAGCGTGCTAAAGCTGTGCAGAATTTGATTGCCAAATACAAAGAGAAGATACACAGTGAGAAAAGATAGTAAAGCTTTAACCCAGCTGATGTAAGAAACAAACTCCAAGGATGCCCATGTTTCCTTCTTTTATCGCACTGTTAATCTTTAATCAGAAAAACAGTTCAGAGAACAGCTCTTTGTGCACAGCTGAACAGACACCAAAACTAGGAAGTTAACAGGATCACAGAGAATGAGACTATTAAATCATTCTCCTAATGAATCTATGAGTGAGATGGACAACCCAAAGGAGTTCAAATTCTGCTTCCACGTGGAAATGCAGCCAGTACTCATTAAACCTTGCAAAATCAGCAGTAAGGAGGTGGTTAGTGGGTTCAGAAGAGCAGTGGGTTCCTGTGCACTTTTTTTTTCCAGCTCAGATAACAAACCATGGGTGCTGAACTTTCCAAGCAGTCTGAATCAAGCATCTTAATTCAAAAATCTAAAGAAATCAACAAAAATTGAAGGGCATATTTAAATACATGTCTGTTAGTTTCACTTCACTGAACTGCAGGTGATTTAGTCCTGGATACTTATCAGCAGACATACCTTAAAGTCTTAGTTTTCTGCACTACCACAATGTTGAATCATCACTTAAAGACCACAACCAGACAGCCCCATGCCTCTCCATCAGGAACTGGTAAGGGAAATATGGTATAGCAGGCTTAGCTTTACATCTTTTCTGCTCCTGTAAGAAACGAAGTCAGCCTTATAGCCCTCACAATCTTTTTAAACAGCAAGATGAGGCACCACCTGGAAAGCAAATCAGAACAGCTAAGTGACAGTTTTGTGATTCATGGCTATTGCTCGGTTCAGAGCTGCCTCTGCAAACTTAAAGTCTCCTGATCTATCATTCAAACCCTTCTTTGGTTTAATATCTCCTAGGCAGAGCATTTACGCTTCACCCAAAATAACAAGGTACTGCCCTAGTGCTATTGCAGAGCAAAAACCTGAACTCTACAAGGTTAACAAGTGGGTGGGCTTTTTTATTTTATTTGAAGAGTGCAAGCTGGTTGTTATTAATTTGTACATAGTAGTTTAAACTCATATATAAGAAGCTCCTCATTAAATAAACAGAATTCATATGCATATGTATCATCCTGAATCAGTAAACTTGGAGACAGTTACAGTTGGTCAGTCAGCAGACACACGTACAGCAGAGTCAGAATTCTGTCTTCCTTAATAAAAGCGTAAGAAAAAAGTATGATCTCCAGGGTCCACTTGAACCCTTGATCTCTTTACTGAATGTTGTTTGTAGCAATAACCATAATTGTGGCACTTGTCTCATAGGAACCATTTACACTGACCAAACAAAAGTGCTTTTGAAAAAATCACATGGTTGTTCACCAGTGTTGCCTTATTCCTATTAGAATGGTGCTAAGCATAAGTGTACAGTGCGTAGGACTTCACCTGACCTGTTAACACTTACATAAGAGTTTTCCAGTAAACACAGGATCTGATACAGGGATTATTAGTTTTTTTGCAATGTTGATTTTCCTCCAGCTGCCAGGTTCAAGAACCAAAAGGTATGTAGTGCTTGACATAGGCACGGTTGCCTTCTGAACTTTAGATGTAGCTTGGCTTTCATTTCTGCACAATCAGCTCTTCTATCCTGTTGTTTGGCTTCCAGTGTTATAAAATGCTTGAAATATTAATCAAATCTGTTTTCCTGGGGAAAAAAAGTATAGAACAAAATTTCATTTGGAACAGAAACCACAGTTCAGCCCAAGTTGCTGCTTTTGTATTGCTATGAAAGGAGAAAACATTACAGTTCATTTCAAATAAGAACATATTGGTTGCATTACAGTAACCCAAAGACGATGCAGCGGGGACTATCTGTGGCACAGACATAAAAATAAGAAGAGATAATGATCATGTCTAATTAGGTTTTAAACTCCTCTAGCCAGGAACTACCAACCAAACTAAGGGAACGCATAAGAACAAGGAGAAATTGTCATTATCACCTCCCAGCCACTTTCCATGGAGATGATAAAAGGCTTAGGGATACAGTTAGATGTCTAAAGCAAAATAGGAAATCCATGGCAGAGGGAGAAACAGAACTTAAACCTTCAGAATCTGCACCCACACTTACTGTTTAAAGCCATCCTTCTTTAAGTAAGTCAGCTCATGAAGCACAAACAGAACTGTGACCAGACTGCATGTGACATGGGACAAAAATGTTGGCAGAGAAAAAACGTACATGGAAGCACTTAAAGAAAAGAGGAAAAGCACATTGCACAGGTAGAGCTGGGTAACCCTGAAATGACAACTGCCAACACAGTGCTAGCTGGAAAGCAAAGGATCACAGAGAACAATCCACAGCATGCAAGAGGAAGGCGCAAGAAGTTGTCTCGTCCTAGGAAAAATAAACAAATTTAGGTTATAAAAGGTGCTTTTGTGTCTTTTCTTTAGGTCTGAGGAGGTGAAGTCTCTGTAAAAGGGCAGAGTTAGCAGGACCCTAGTTATCCACAGGAAGCCAGAAGCCCTTGAAGAAGAGGTGCTTAGACCTGTGTACAAGGATTTGTCAGTTATCCCCTCCCCAGGTAGGAAGCTGGGAGCCCTTGACAGCTGCAAACACACACCTCTGTGGTCAACAGACTTCACTCCAGCGAGGGTCACTGTTTTTATGTGCAAACTGAGTCTCAGAGCCATCTGGGCTTTGTGTGACTGAGCAGAGCAGATGCAGCACAGGTAAAGGGAAACACAAACCTTATGCTGAGTGTTCTCCACTCTGTTTAGTATGGTTTGTCCCATTGTCTCCTGGACGGGGGTTTGATTGTTCACCCAGCCAAAAAAATTGCAGTAACCTTGCAAAAATCATAATTATCGTTTGGCTAGCGTAAAGTTGACCAAAGTCTTAGTGGGCCCAAATTCTCTGCGTGACTGTTATACCTTCTGCAGTACAAGAGAAGAGCTCCCAAGCTGACGGGATTACACATAGCTGGCATCTGGTCAGGTACCCAGTGGCTACAGAGCCCTTTACTCACATGTGTACACTGGTCCCTGATAAGGGTTTTAGAAACAAAGGATAGTATTCCTTTGGGGAAGAGTCCCCAGATTAGAGCCACAGCTCAAGAAATAGCTCCAAAAGAGCTGCTACTTATCAAGATGAAGATTACATGAACCAATCCCATCTCCAGAGCTAATGAGCTGGTGCCAGAGAAGGATGAACAGCAAATAACAAGCTGCTCAGAGCCACTCAAGGAGCACACACCATCAATGGGGAGCCACCTGCTGCTCTGCCATCTCCACCTGAGATTCAGGTGTGAACTTGGAGTACAAACTAGGCACCTTGTGTTTCTGAGAAGGGTCACCAACATGACAGAAGGGAATTAAACCCTCAGTATCCTTTGCAGACGATGTGTGGAGGTGTCAAGGTGCCTCCCTAGCCAAGACTCCAGCTTTTATTCCTTACAGGAGAAACTGGAAGAGAGACCTCCACCTCCCCGATGAATATAACAACGTCTCAGAGCCTGTAAAAGTGAGATAAAAATAAAGTAATAATAATAAAAACAATAATAACTATTTTATCTGCCAAAGCAGAAGAATAACAAGCAAGAAACCAGTGTGCCCATGGTATAATGTCAACATTGGCATGTACTGGGGCCCAGTTAGAACTTTCCCTAAAATACAGCTCAGGATTGAGCACTTGAGCTGATACTAAACTGAGCATCAAAGGTTGCTGACTTTCTTCAGAGACCTTAAACATGCAACGTTGCATGTTGTTGGCTGCCAAAATTTACTTCCATTTGTTTGACCCATGTCTGTGGTTAAGCCGAAAATGCTGGGCAGGCTAATGGAAGTGCAGTCTAATCACGATAAATCTGGGTATTCTTTTCCTCTTTTCCATTCCTCTGCCATCAGAACAAGGCACTTAATTTTGAACACAGGCAAAAAACTTACATCACTGTATGGAAGTGACCCACAAACATTTTATCTTACCACCTGCCCGGGACAAATACTGTATCGTTTGGGTTTGGAAAGAAGGAGGCAAGAAGGAAAGCACTGTGCTCCCAGTTTGCTGCTCCCTGTTCTGCCTGCTCCCAGAGGCTCAGTCTCACGGTTCACGCAGCACACGAGGAGTGGAGTGTTCAACACGTGTGGCCAGACCTCCAGACCTCCTGCAGATGGGTCAGTGCCGAAGAACTGCCTGTCAGGAGAGGGGCTGTGAGGCGGAAATATCACAGAGGGCTGCGCGGGGTCTGGAATAAACACTTGGCTCGGTCACAGGCTCTTTTGCAACTGCAGGCAATTTGCACGGTTCACATTTTCTTCTGGAAGCTGGGAGAACGGTCCCTGTCCCGGTCTCTGCGAGCTGTTTGCTTGCAAGGGCTGCCCTTGGAGCGGGGCTCTGTGGCACCCAGTCCCGCAGCAATTGCAGTGCGCTCGCTGCAGGAAACAACAATCCCGAGGCAGTGCTCCTCTGTTAGTAGAACAGCTCAGAGAATCTTTAAAAAAGCTACAATTTTATGACAAAATACCCAAGTGACAAACTCTTTGAAGGTGATAGTATGTAGGATAATTAGCAACAGGAGGGGAGTTTCTGAGTATTATTATATGCCATTAACAACTTTCAGAGCTCGTTGAGAGTGCTTTGTTGCACCTTGGTTTATAGGGATGAGTTAAGCTTTTTAATGACGGTTTTTCTGAGCATCTGAGAAACTTGATGTTTATTGCATTGACTTCCAGTAAGTCTATAAGTCTGAGTGCTCAAAAACTCTATTTTGAACAGCCTGAATAGTGTCCATCAAAGCAAACATCCTAAAACCCCTCCTTTCAAGGCACTTGTTGAACACTATCATCTCAAAATGTCAGATTCACATGCATTTAAATGATTTGACAGCTTCCAAGAAGGCACCTGATGAACATCACATTCAAGTGTCAAGAGGCACAGAGAAAAAGTGTAAAAAAAAAAAGTTAAAGCTGAAGAAATTGTATCAGCTATTAGATGAGCATTATAATGCAGTTACTGCTAAAAAAGATTTCTCATTTAAATGGAAAATAAACTTTACATTCAAGACGATTTTTTACGAGACCTTACATTGCCCCAAACCACCTCCCATGTTTCTCATTAGTGAGCTTTTCAGAAACTGAATCCAGACAGCAGACACATACATGGCACACCAGCACACACAGGTAGGGGGTGAAGGGCTCAAGAACCACTGCAACTGAGCCATTAGAGGTGCTACTTCTGTTTTATCTTCTGGGAGACACTGGGTGTGATGAGAATTTACTATCTTCTGTTAAAACCTTTAATGCCTTCTGTTGGCTGTCTAAAATCTGAATCTCTAAATGAGAAGATTCTTGGAAAAAATCTTGGCCCTGATTTGCATATGCTCCAGTTATTTCATTGCACCAAATACTATGTGTGTTTTATATAGGGGCTTGAGGCTTACTGTGTGTTTGTGATATGCTTTGAGATCCTCTGATGAGAGGTGTTACCTAAATACAAGTAATTTGATGCTGAAGTGTCTAGAATTCCCAGTGGACATCTGCACTTGAGCCCTGCTGCCATCACAAATGAAAAACATTTGGAATCCTTAATGTGATTTTTAATGGACATATGTTCATAACACGGTGCCACCAATTTGGCATATTTAGTTCTTCTCAAGAGAAGCCCACAGTTTGTATAGCAAGATTGTGGGAGGTTAGGATTGCAGTGTGAGAAAATTTGCACAACACCTGCCTGACTGTAATTAAATTGGCAGAAATTAATGCTCTGGGTTTGGAGAATTTTTCCTGTTCTTAAAACCAAAGGACTGATCCTGCTGTATTGCACTGTTGAATTTAAACTTTTATTCTGACTTTACTTGTGCGACAATATGATCATTTTCTGGTCCACTGTCTTCCTGACCACTGAGCGTTGCTGGTTTGCCCTCAGTTGTTATTTCTATGTACGCTGACTTACCTGGCCAGCAGCACTCAGTGTTTTGGTACTTCACTGAAAAAGGGTTCTGCTTAGTATTACTGCAGACATGCTCCATTTTATTTTTAAATAAGTACTAAATAAGATATGTTTTAAAATGAAACCATTTGGCTGAAATATTTCTGATCAGCTCCACCAGCAACACATATGTGGACTCCAAAGACAAACACCAACACTGTCATTATTAAATTATTTTTGGATTTTACCTTTGTTTACAGCAGAGCCCTATCTGGAACAGTCTTTAGCACCTCTTATCCCACTGGATTTTTGTTTTCCTTTTCAGGAATGTTTGGCCTTGCAGTGCATCAAGGACAGCCCCTCTTACCTCACTGGTTTTTTTCCTTATTTACAAAACATACTAAAAGGCTTAGCTAGAGAGATAGAGGATACAGTGCCGGGGGGGAGGCGATCCTGCAGTGGGAGGTTCAGCTCTGCAGTATTTTAGACTTGCAGGGCAGGAAGGTGAGCTGCAATCCTGATCCCTCCTGCTCTGCCAGCCTGGCATTTCAGGGCCTGTATACCTTGCATATAGGATGCTCACAGCAATTCTGTGGCTTTAAAGAACTCCCTGAAACTTAGCTGGGATTCCCAGATTTCCTGTTCTGCAAACCACTGTTGACAATATTTTGCATTCATGGTGAAAGCCCTATCAATATTAAAAAAGACAGGAAAAGCAGCCTTTCTTTATGGGTACAATGGTCTAAAATGGAATAGGGGAAACTAAAGAGGTAAAGACAGGCAGGCAGAAACAGAGGTAAGAACTCAAAGTGTCTGAGGTCACACTCTAACCCTAAGAATTATAAGAGTAGTAGTGGCTGCCAGAACTGGTAAAGACATGGACTCATGTCTCTGTATGTACACATGCATACAGTGCATTTCACACACAAAACACAGTGTGCAGCCCTGTTTCTGAACGGTTTTGTGCCTTTTCATTGAGTACTAATTTAAGGACGGGTTAATATTTTATGAACCCCCCCCCACAGAGCTCCCAGTAAAATAAAACATAATATTTGAAAGAGAAGGTTAATTATTGAGACAATTGCTGCTCTGCCTCTTCTGAGCTTCTAGCAACAGAAACTAATTGTTTGGTTTGCAAGAGCCTAAAACAAGCTATAAGCAAAAGCTTCCTCTCTCACACTGAAGGACCCAACATTTAGATTTATATTGCGATTTTTTGGAATTGCATGGACAAAAATAAGATCTCCAGGCCCTGGGTATGCAGTGGTTATTCAGACCTCTCAGTGCTCACTGTTGTACTTTATACCTGGATCAGGCAACGTTCCCAAGGTGAGTAAACACTCCTTGGACGAGCCTCCACTTCACAGCCGACTAGTGAGCATCTGCCTGCAAAATGGGCCACCTGCATTTTGCCTCCGTGAGTGACCTCCGTGTTCCCGGTTCCAGAAACTCTCTGTACTCAACCTTTCCCACACGCCGAGCAGTTATGACGTTTTTGATTTGAAAGCCAAACTGGATCAAAGTTTGGTTAAACTGCTAAATTTTGTAACTGCTTCAAAACAGCAGACCCAGGGGCTAAGAACCTCCGCTTCCAGCATTCATTAATCGAGTCTGTTAAATGATTACCTTGTCAGGGCTGCTTTGTTGACAACTCTGCATGATGACAATGTCAGTGGCACCGTCCCAAGACACATCCAGTGGTGATGTAAAGGACAAGCCTCCCTCACCTCGGCTAGTGGGATGGACACTAGAACAAAGAATATTTAAGGAAGGAGGATGCGTCCTTGGAAAGCAGCGATTCCAAGAGCGCTCCAAAGCAAGTGATACGGGCTCAGCTGAAAGGGACAGCATCTGACATCCAACTCCACCTTGCCTAGACAGTAAGTAGACTGGCCTCTATTTTTCCCACCTTGAAATTACCAGTGATCCAAATTCCCTATCTTGATTTTAAAGCACAATTATATAATCAAGTCCATTAGAAATTCTACCTTTGTGTTACACGTTGTTATGAAGGCTTTGTGACACTGGTTAGAGCGTGTGCTAACACACCCAATATATTTGATTTTAGATTGTGATCAGTATTTCAAAGCCATCAACAAGATCCACTACAGCTTCAATAATGCCCCCACAGTTGAAAGCCGAGATGAACGTCATGCCCAAGGTTGTCCAGGGGGATTTGGAGAGCCTGCCTCCAGAAGCGAGGAATTTCATCGAAACTAATGCCAAGCTGTGCCAGCCTGAGAACATTCATATCTGCGATGGCTCGGAGGAAGAAAACAAAAAGATTCTGGACATCATGGTAGAACAAGGAATGGTCAAGAAGCTGAACAAATATGAGAACTGGTGAGTAGCCTAAAGTAAGTCAAGTATCACCTCGGAATTGCAAAACGCATTTTCTAACCTGTTCACTTTTAAAACTTCTTTTAACCCTTCAATATTTGCCTTCCATGAAAATTTTGGCACTGTAGCTTACATAGGGGAAATAATTAGGGAAAGCAAATTTTTTTCCTCCAAAAATTAACATAAAGTGTATTATCCAGTTGGACTATCAACTGTATATTGTCTCTATTGATCAGTTACAGCAGGGAACTGAAATAATGTCATGAGAATTGTGTAACTAATCATTAGCAATGGCTAAATATTATTTAGAAAATCTTCTTTTGAAGAATTCTACTATTTTAGTCAATTAGTTTATTCATCACATACTTTTTTGTGGCATTCAAATAGGTCTGTGGGTGTTCAAATATTATTCAGTACAGGCATTATTCATATCATGCTGATGAGCTTTGACTCTAATGTATTCAGCAAATACTTTTTCCAAATATTTCATCATTTCTCCCAACTAACTGAACATGGAAGGAGAATATTAACAACAAGTACGTACTCAGGAATTACGTGCCGACCAGGAGATGTTCATGGAAGAAATCTGCAAAGACTTTTTAATAACCAAGTGCAGGAATTTGGCAATCTGTTTGCAGACTATTTGGGAGAGAAAAGGGCAAGATTCACCAGATAAATTATTCATTGTTAATTATATGCTTAGCTGTAGTGATGATGGTTATGACAGCGCAACTAGAACATTTTTATACTCATGGAAAATTTTGATGCACAGAGGTGAAAATGTAAAACAATCCTCTCTATTGTAAATAGACGGCAAAAATTCTTCAGAGGGGTAAAAGAATCCCCTGCAATAAACTCCTTGACTTTTTATGATCATGCTTATACTGAGTATTTCCTTCGTGATGCCTCTAATTTAAAGGACTATGCCAATCCACTAAGCTGGATTCTGATCCCACTGGCACTTCCACCAACACTTAAAGTACTTTGGTTGGCATCCACTTAACTTGAGTTATCATTTTATGGCCCCCATACAAAATAACTTCACACTGATGAGAATGAGAATTAAACAAGATTAACTTTTCCCTGAAAGTTAGCAACAGAGAATAAGGCTGACATAAGAAGCAAGGGAGGATTAACATGTAACCAGAATTTCCTAGGCCATTAATTAGTTACTCCTATTGTAAAGTCTTGCAACAATATGTATGAGAGGACGTATCTGATTGATTTTTGGGGTTATCTGTTATACCAACTCTGTCACTGCAGTTTTTTTCCTTACAAAGCTTTGTAGCCTTTTGTGCTAAACCCATCCCACAGAAGGGTAAAAATTACTGTGTTGATAATTAAAGTCTAACTTCCTGGCTTTTGGTGAATTGCAGCTGGTTGGCTCTCACTGATCCAAGAGATGTGGCAAGAATTGAGAGCAAAACTGTCATCATCACTCAGGAACAGAGAGATACTACTCCGATGCCTAAAACTGGAACCAGCCAGCTGGGTCGCTGGATGTCTGAGGAGGATTTTGAGAAAGCCTTCAACACCAGGTTCCCAGGCTGCATGCAAGGTGGGCAAGAAACAAATGATTGACACAATTTCCAGGATTGCAGAGACACTTATGACTATTACTAGTTACCGTAACATTTAAAGAATGATTTTAGCTGAATATATAGGTTTATATCCCCATAGTCACTGTATTGGTTTCATGAAGCTCTTTATCATAGACCCAAATGCCTGGGCAAGGACAGCCCTCTGTCTATTTCCGCTATTCTTTTCTTCCTAAAGAGGGGCAAAGTAAGGTATGAAAATTTGAGTGACTTTATTCAGGAAGTCACACAGCAATTAAGCAGCAAATAGGAAGTGAGATGAGAATGAGAGACCCCCCCATCCCCAGAAATCCTTTCAGATTCAGCAATTTACACCAGCAGAGAACTTGGCCTCCACCCACCTTTACTCCTGACTAGACAATCTGTCTGAACTGCTGCTTTCAGCATTTAAGATAGAAAGTCTTGCTACACAATTAGACAAACAGAAAGCTACAGCTCTTTAAACATCTTCAGAAGCACTCACAAGACAAACAGCTTTTAAAAGAGTGAGAAACAACCTCCATGTTAATAAAGGTTATTTTGCAAGTTCCTCGTTTTGCTCTCTGCCACATCTTGGTCTTCCTTGTTTTGCAGGGCGTACAATGTATGTCATCCCCTTCAGCATGGGGCCTATTGGGTCTCCGTTGTCCAAGATTGGGATCGAGCTGACAGATTCACCATACGTAGTGGCCAGCATGAGGATCATGACACGGATGGGAACAGATGTTTTGAAAGCCCTGGGCAATGGGGAGTTTGTGAAATGCCTTCACTCGGTTGGGTGTCCTCTGCCACTGAAAGGTAAGAGCCATTAAAAACTGTGACCCCTGGAAATTCCCAGGGGTGTGTTTTAGAGCTGACTGCGTGTCCTCAGCACATGGGAGACCCTCACCATACCAGAAGAGGCTGGTTTGTGCAACAGCACTAGGTTCAAAACTCAATTAAAGGAATCAAAGCTCAATGAGAGTTTCAAGGAAAGGAGATTATTATCCCTAGTACTTACCAGGGATTTCCTTTGAAGCATCTGGTATGGGTTGCTGTCAGAGGCTCGATGCTGATGAAACAACAGCGTGATCAAGCATGGAAATTGCTGCATTCATGAGCACAACATTCTGTTCTTCAGAACCATTAATCAACAACTGGCCATGCAACCCGGAGTCAACGCTGATTGCTCATCTCCCGGATCGCAGAGAGATCATTTCGTTTGGCAGCGGCTACGGAGGAAACTCCTTACTGGGGAAAAAATGCTTTGCTCTCCGAATCGCCAGCAGACTCGCCAAAGAGGAGGGCTGGCTCGCCGAGCACATGCTGGTAAGAGCTATTAAATCATGGATGCTTGAACAGCCTTTAAACCCTAAATTAGCTCCACACAAACACAGCACATCTCGCTATCAATGAAATTAGTCTCATATGGATAGGCCTGTAACATTAGATATGAGTCTATCACGTGCCAGGCTTATGAGGAATAGAAAACTGCTTGCAAGGCCAAGTACTAAGCATTTTAAAATAGTACCTGTAATATCATAAACCAAGAAAGATTTGGAACTTCTGACAGTGGCTTCTTGTGGGCAGACCCATGTACTTCAGCAGAGCCTAAACATCATCACTGGGCATCCACATTACAAGTCTAATAGTGAAAGATTTATGCAAGTTTTCAAAATTGTCTTTCATATAAAGAAATCTATGCACTCAGAAACCTGCAAATATCCCATTTTCTAAACGAATTCTGGCACGTACCCTTCCTGCCTTTGCTTTCTGCTGTTGTTTAAACATTCTCTACCATAAAATACCACTGAAAAAAAGAATGTCAAGCTGTGTAAGAGCACAGTCTCAGAAAAAATATCTGTGTTCTCTGAGAAGAGCAGAATTATCCACGCACAAAGTGCTTTCTCTTCACTCCAGTTGCACAGGCAAAATAATATTGCCTGGTTTTCATCTGCCTCAGCAGAGAAACACAGCTATTTGTTAGTCTGTGTATCTTTAATCAGCAAAATAAAGATAAATGTTTGAAGTATATACATGCCTAACATTTTAAGAAAAAATATAAGAACTCCTTACAGATCATCTAATGGCAAGAAGAGAAGACTCTTAGATTTAAAAAGAAGGGTTTGAGTTATTTATCAACTATATTATGTGGTGCTGCTTCTGGAGGAACAAATTTGTGTAATTAAATATTTTATCACTACCACTTCCTGGGAGACAACTTTCAAAATGAAAAGTGCAAGAAAAAAGACTGTGTTTAACAGTTGCATTAATTTTTCAACAGATCCTGGGAATTACCAATCCAGAAGGTAAAAAGAAGTATTTTGCTGCAGCATTCCCTAGTGCATGTGGAAAAACTAACTTGGCCATGATGAACCCAAGCCTGCCAGGGTGGAAAATTGAGTGTGTGGGTGATGACATTGCCTGGATGAAATTCGATGAACAAGGTATGGAAATTAATTTGGGATGTTTTACAGGTTGCTTTTAGGTGCAGTAACACAGGCTGCAAAATTCTAGATAGAATTAAATCAGTGTGATTTACTCATATTTTGTCATTTAACTTCCAGGCAACTTAAGGGCAATCAATCCAGAAAATGGTTTTTTTGGTGTCGCCCCTGGAACTTCAGTCAAAACAAACCCCAATGCTATTAAAACCATATTCAAGAACACCATCTTTACCAACGTAGCAGAAACCAGTGATGGAGGTGTCTATTGGGAAGGCATTGATGAGCCATTGCCACCCGGAGTAACAGTGACTTCGTGGAAGAACAAGGATTGGACCCCAGACAACGGTAACCTGGCTCTTGCCCACGGTCTCTCTTGGCTTCCTCTGCTGAGTTCAAGTTAAGCCTGCCATCATGACCTTTCTGTTTATTGTATTCTCTGCAGGGGAACCTTGTGCTCATCCCAACTCGAGGTTCTGCTCTCCAGCAAGGCAGTGCCCCATCATGGACCCTGCATGGGAATCACCTGAAGGTGTGCCCATCGAAGGGATAATATTTGGTGGCCGCAGACCTGCTGGTAAGAGATGCAGCAGCCACATTTCAAGGGTGAAGTGCTGACCACAGAAAGGTTGAAACACAACTGGACACAGACACAGTTTTTGCTTTCACAGCTGCAAAAGCGGGGAAATAACCATGTTAGTCCGACTTCTCCATGTGAGCCTTTGGCACAGACGCTTCCAGCCACTGATATTTCAATGTCTGAATTGTTAGATGTTAACACAAAACAGGTAATAACAATGAAGGGCTGGAGAGAGATCAGGACCCACTAACCTGGGTAACAGACACACAGCAAATTGCTATAGTGGTCCCAGTTTGCTTGTAGTTTAACTAGTTCAGACAGGAAATGGTTAGAGAAATGAAGCCATTTTAGGCAGTTTACAGAAAAGGAAGTGGAAGAAAATGTTCTGTTAAAGGTCACCTAAACTTGGAAAAGAAATAATGCTAGGTCTGAGTCTAATATCATGACCACAGGACCAGGTTCTATTTCCACTAAAATCTGCTGGAGGTTCTGATGTCCCAGATATCTCCTGCTGAGCAACTAAACATGGATGTGTTCAGTAATCAGTTGCCAGCTTTGAAAACATTCGTATAAACTTCTTTGCTGTAAGAGAGCAGGAAATGAACTGATTAAAAAACCAGGAAAAATTAGACAGCATTATCCAGTAACATACATTCAGCAGTATTGCAGGTAGCAAAACCTATTATAAAAGTGTTTCTGGACCTCTAATTACTGAAATGATTTTGTTATTTACAGGTGTGCCTCTCGTATATGAGGCTTTTAATTGGAAGCATGGAGTATTTGTAGGAGCAGCTATGAGATCTGAAGCAACAGCAGCTGCTGAGCACAAGGGTAAATCAAAATTTAATCTGCCTACCTGTATTAAAAGCAGTCCCCTCTGGAGTGCTTGCTCTGTCCTCCCCTCCCTGCTCTTTCACATTTCAGTCTTGGCAGTTAATTCTGCAGCCTGTGCATTTTCACAACAGAAAATATTTGTACTGGAATTAAAAGCCAAATTCTCTGTAAAAGTCAAATTAAGCAAAATAATCCCTTAGGTGGCAAGCATACAGAACAGAACACAGGCACGGGGTTGCCAGAAGCCTTGATAGAGAGTTCTTGTTACAGTCTGGGATAAATAAACTTACATTTTCTCTTCTGCAAGAGCTCAACATAAATACTTGAATGATGAAAGCCAGCTCCTGAGGATCTTCATTTAAGCTACTTGACCTGAGATTTGAGAAATTTAATTTCCACTGATTACAAAAATTAATTTCACTTGTACCCTTTTTTTGTACATCAAGGATAATGCTTGTGTTGTTTCTTAAAGCTCTCAGGTTCAGTGCAGAGAGGTGGTGAAGGGACTCTGGGGATTAAACCCTGGAAGGATCTGCATCTTTGTGCTTTAGAATAAATGTGCTATTTTATTCCCTTACATTCTCCACTTGTGTTTCGAACAGGCAAAATCATTATGCACGATCCATTTGCCATGAGGCCTTTCTTTGGCTACAACTTTGGCAAATACTTGGCCCACTGGCTGAGCATGGCACAGCGTCCAGCTGCAAAGCTACCAAGGATCTTTCATGTCAACTGGTTCCGCAAAGACAGCCAAGGGAAATTCCTGTGGCCTGGCTTCGGAGAGAATTCCCGTGTGCTGGAGTGGATGTTCAACAGAATTGAAGGGAAAGCCTCTGCCAAACCAACTGCCATAGGTTACATCCCTACTGACACTGCCTTGAACTTGAAGGGTTTAGAAGATGTCAACCTGACCGAACTGTTTGATATCTCAAAAGAGTTCTGGGAAAAGGAGGTAGAAGAAATCAAACAGTACTTTGAAGTGCAAGTTAATGCTGACCTTCCCTATGAAATAGAAAGGGAATTGCTTGCCCTAGAGATGAGGATAAAACAGCTGTAGGCTGATCAAAACCGCAATTATTTATCAATTCTCACATTCTAAGACAGGGCAAACACATTTTACCAAATCACCACGAAGCATAACAGCACACTGATGGGCAGGGGGTTATAATGAAAGTAGGTCATAGCTTAGTTAGAATATAGGTACAGACATTCTAGAAGTAACTCCAGACCTAATGATTTATAACTGCGTCCGTTGTTGTGAATAGGTGAGCAGCTGTGGGAATGTTCGTGCACAGGGTCTTCAAACCCCTGATCTGTCACTTACATGCACGTAGAGCCACGATGTGTGTAAATTATTTGCCTAGTTCTGCATATACAATCCAAACCAATGCAGCCTTCAAGTTGTAGCACATTGTTTCCGTCACACAAGCCTCAGGAGTCTCAGACTCCACAGGAAAGAAAAGAGAAAATTAGATGCTGTATATATGTATTGCCGAAACATATTTCATGGCTTAAATATTTTTTAGAAAAATGAAGTTGTAACTTCTATCAGAGTGAAAGATGACTTTATATTACTAATGCATATTTAAGATATTGCTGTTATATATTACTCATGTTCCTGTGATTTCCAGATGTTTTGAATGGCTTGTTCTTAAACTATAAAATAAATGTTTATACAAAATATGATCTCATTTCCAGCATTCTTGCTGTTTATAAACTACATGCATATAAATTGAACCTCCTGTCAATACCACAGCACAGGGAGAAATTCACATGTGGAAGTTAGATGCTGACTAGAGTTGATTTGCTACTCCTAAGCCAACTACTTTAAGCCACATACTGTCTTTTCAACTTTTATTTAAGCCAAAGGAATGATCCAGAAATTATGATACCAGCTGTGAGCAGTATCCAGCTGATGACGTACTCTCCATAACTGGGCATTGTTAGTTGCTTCAGGCATTTATAGAATAAACTACCCTCTAGGAAAGCCCCGTAACAGGACCTTGCTCATTTGTTAAAGTCACAGGATTTGTCTCTGTTCCACAGTACCTTGGCTTTTGCAAGAGTAACTAGTGCAGCTGTTGAAGGAAAGGCAGTTTGGGAAGAGTTTTCTGGTTTTGTTGAGATGCCTAAAGCCTTAGAGCTCAATGAAAATCAAGGCAGGAGCCTATGCTGGCTTCCATGTAGATCCGAAACACTAAAACCATCCCACGTTCTCCCAGTTAAAGGTGTCATTTACGTGCTTCCCACATCCCTGGCAGGTATCCTGCTTTTTCACTTTGAATGCTCGATCTCAAAACATATGGCAAATATTTGCTTAGCAAAAAGAGAATCACTTACATTGTGTAATAAGCCTTTTTACAGACCCCACTTCCCTGCAAAGCAAACAGTACCAGGGCTGGTCAACAGATGCCCTTCGAAGTTTGCTAGGAGAGGTCACATAGTCTGAAAAGGCTCTAACTACCTCCTGACTCTGGGTGTAAGACTTAACACAAACATTATCAATTCTGAAGCAAATAATTCAGTGCAAGTCAACAGGTAGGACAGACAAAGAACACACAGCTGTGACAAAAGTGGAGTGGCCTCTGAGGAGATGATCATCAGTTGCTGGTCTAAAACAACATCTGCATGCAGGAAGGCCTCCTATAGGGTCATCTTTAGCAGGTGTACTCTTGAGTGGGCTCCAAATTAAAAGAAAATTAAGATGGAAGACAGTAAATAAGTCAGAGAAAATGAGCCAAGAGAGATCAGAACATGCACTCCTCAGATTCAAGGACTACATTCAAGTGTATAAAATAAAGTTGTTAATAAAGTAATGCTGCAAATAGTTGATGAAAAGCTTGGGCCACTCCCAAACTGATATGACAGTATTGGACTGCTATATGCATAAGTCTAAGGAAGAACAAGGAGATGTAAGAAAACTGTCATGCTAATATCAGAGAATTCTGGCCAGTCACAGTCTCAGAGTCTCCTATGGGCCTCAGGAAAGGATCCTGAGCAGTGCAAATGTGTTCCAAGCACAGTTTGAAATGCTGCCCAGGAGATGTGCAGAAGCTCGGGGCTTTCCAGAGCTCTCTGAGCAGCTCCAGGGTGCTGTTCTGCCTTCTCCAACACAACCAGGCATGTTCCAAAGGAACGACTTGTACTTCCTGCCAGAGGAAGCTGTGCCAGAGGCCCAAGCCCAGCAGGCATATGGACATGGGAAAACCAACTGACACTTGTCCCATAAAATGCTGCTCCATGAGGAGACGGGAACCATCACTGTGATCTTACAGCACACGCCCAGCTAGAAAAATCGATTTTATAAGGTGCTAACTGTCTCGAGAACATCAGGCCCAGCCCAAAACATTGGATTTCATATTCTGGCTAAACCATTGCTTTTTGCTGCTCACCCCAAGACATTGGGGGACTTTCCTTTACCCACCCTCCCCACCCCGGGTTTTCCTTTGGGTATTCTTTCCATGTAGCATAACACAACTCATGGACAGTGCCTATCACAAGTTCTTCTGGCAAAACTATTTAGACCATTTGCAGTTCTCCCACTCTGCACATTTTAACCACATGCACCTTTTCAAACATTGCTCAGAGACTGACGGGGATGCAAATCATTCCGGAAACCAGAAAATGGGGGAAAAAACCTGCTGTACTGTTAAAAATGAGAACAAGAAAATTACTTTTTGCGTGAGTCATTCAACAGCTCCTTTGTATGTAAATATATCCTCAACCCATCAGCATCTATGGGGAGTACAATTTACATTTTGAATGATCAAAATGTTTAGTACTGGCAGAGAAACTGTTTAAAAAGAGAGAAGGCGGTGGTTTAAAATTTAGAAACTTAGTCAACCGTGCCAGATTATGATCTCAACTTCTCTCCCTCCAACAAATACTATGCTCCATAAAAACAAAATGCTTTTAAATTGAAATTTGGAAGTTCCCCTGATTTTCAAAAGAAAGAGGGGAAGGCAACAAATGCAATATATTTCAACAAATTAGTAGAGAAATATAAAACTTGGCCTATTAAATGTGATTCAGAGAAGGGAAGCACAGGCAAGACTAACACATGAAGTGCACAGAGCCATAACATTTGCAACAGCTGTGTTATGAAATGCACTTGGTATTCTGGGAAGCAAGAAACAAAACACTTTGTTAAAACACTTGTGGATGTACCAGTGGGTGAAAAGAAGAGAGGCAAAGCTGAAATCACAGTTCAACTGTTAATGCTGTTGAGGATACCACCTCTGGTACGTTGTTTATGCCATGATTCACTGAACAAGATAACGTTGTGATGGATGCACCACGTCCAGGGAAGGATGTGCTCAACTCCCTTAGATTTAGCACAGTCCCTTGGGCAAAAAAATCTGGCCTCAGTGCCAAGTACTCCTGTTAGCACAGATAAATCCACAGAGCTCAGACCTAGACCTTGGCCCTATCCTTGCAAAGGTTGAGAAGCCTTCAAGCCTGATGCCAACCTTTGGACTCATTTCTCATATTTCAAGGTCAAGTTTTGACTGTGTTTTGTCTTGTTCCTTCAAATCCCTTTCTCAGATGTCAGCCTCTGCAGTAATTAGCTGGAGTATGTAAGATATCCACACACCTGTATTCTGTCAACATGATGAAGGTTAAAACCAAATAAATAAATAAAACTGAAAAGCAACATCCAACTTGTTGCTGTAGGAGATTGAGACCCAACTTCAAACCTCTCACAATTCTGTCATGATAGGGCTATTTTCTGGAAAAGAAGTAAAATTCAGAGAAATGGCATTTGTGCTCTGGGAAATGCTGTTTTCCAAAAACCTTGGCTGCCATAGTAACATGATTTATTCCATACTTGCAGCAGTATAGTCACTCAGCTCCCTAACTGAAAGACAATTATTGTAACTAGAGATGTGCCTGGCTGGAAGATTATGGAAATGCTGCTTATGGATGGCAAAGCAGAGTGTTCCAAATTCCAAATTAGTAACCATTCGTGTTGATCATGGAGGACATTTCTGGCAGTGGTTTAACCTCAGCAATACAAAAGGGCACGTTGGTCACATGGGTGTTGGCAAACACCACTCACAGAGATTCCAAAGCACGTCCTGCCCCATCTGTGAGTCCATATGCGAAACAGCAAGGTGGGAAAAATGAGAAAGAAAACACCAAATTGCTATTGTGTGCCTTCACTGCATTCTGCAGCCACCACGGATGTAACGTTTGGCTGCAGAACTTTACCCAAGAAGGATTTTGTGAGCAAATTCCAGAAATACACGATTACTGTGAAAAATTCAGGCTGTGTCTGATTCTTGCAAAAACAAATCTTGTTGTGGTGCCTTTGCTGTAAGAGGCCACACAAAGACCTCTGAGCTGCCCCTACCCAGCGTGTGCTGCCCTCACTGCCTTCAGTGACGTTGGTCACCTTGGAATTCGTTTTGCTCCTCCTCACACTGGTGCCATTGGACTTGCAATGGCTTTTCTCCAGCATAAGCTTGGCCAGACGTAGGTTCTGAGATGATGTGCCTTCAGATTTCCTTCAAGCCCATAAGCTTCTAGCAGAACTTTTTCTAATACACATCCCAGAAATGTTCTTTGTGTCTTCTCCGGTGCCAGATACTGGCCACTGGAAAAGAGAAAAACATCTGGTTTAATCCTCCCAAAGGAACATATCAAAGTATCAAAGTGCTGGTTTTGCACAGACTCAAGGCCTTTTATTCAACTAAAAATAATCCCTTTGTAAACTGCTGTGGTTCATTTTTTTGGTTGTTGTTCTTTTTTTGGAACCAAGCAACTAATTTTTGTTCTTTTTCTTGTAAAGCATCACAATGCCATTTCCCAGGTTGAGATGGCCAAGGAAGGGTCCTTCCCAGAAATTTGATCCTGATAAACAGCTGTTCTCCAGAACAAAGTAAGCTCATCCTCCATGGAAACCAGCTTCTAGGCTCACAGTAAATAGATCTTACCCTTGCTTTGTATAGATTTGAGGGGTTTAAACCAAACAAATGGTCCGAACTCTTCCTCCTTCCCATCTCATCAGTGAAATCCTAGGAAGGGCCTGTCACCATGGAGGAGGCTGGCGCTGCAACGGCGTGTGCCTACAAATGCCATCTCAGCTGTGAATGTGAAGAGCACAACAAACCCTCCTTTTACCCACCAGAAACCATCACTTTATTTGTCTTCCTGAACAGATGAGAAACTTCCCATGGTGTTCTGAAGCTCCAGATCCTGAGAGCAGCTATGAATAGCAGCTTTAAATTTAACCAAGGTTGGAAAGAGAGTGAAACCTAAAGATACAAGATGATGCCAGTTCAGCTGGCTGGGGAGCCAACAGAGCCTGGCTTGCAAGGGGCATGGAGACAAATTCCCACCCACAGGGTGAACAACAGCACCATCAATATCCAGTAACACTGCAGAAATGGGGTGGCTTTGCATGATCTGGCACCACTGAGTGGTACAACTCCCCCCGGGCTCTTTCCTTCTGGCAGAAACCAGAAAGGTGGTGAGATCCAAGTGAAGCTTCTGGAGGCGACAGTGCATTGCACTGACCTTCACTGAGCAGTCTGACTCCACTGTTCCTTTTCCTGAAGCTCACACCAGTATGCCCAGGCTAAGGAAGTGTTCCTGAGCTTTTGTCCCCCCTCAGTCACTGGACTGCCTTGATGCTAAACGGCAACTCCACGAAGAGCCGTGGCTGTGACAGTGGAGCTGGATGGCAGAGCTTCCACTGCCTTTGCTGGTAACAAGAAGAATCTGTGGGGGTTTTGATGGGGTTTGGTTTTGTACTTTTGATCTGTTTTTTCCTTTCAAAGGGATACTACCAACAGTTGTTTGAAGCTCCAGAGACAGCCAGTAGGAAAAAGAAACCCACCCAACTATAAATTAACTAGGACAGTGGTTGGGAAAGGAAGAGGGAGGCTGTTTGAGAGCTGTAGGTTGACTCTAGTCTTAGAATACAAAAGCCTTCTGACACTAGTAAGTAGAAGCAGGCCTCGGATTCTGAGGAGTTTTCTTGGTCTTTATAGAATAAAGACAGAAATCTGGCTCTGTTTCATCATAGTTATCTACACTCCAGCACCCTTCCACCCTTGAAGGAGATTAGTAGTGATAATGCATCTGCTACCTGCCCCAGCAATAACAGATCTATGTGGAGAAGATTACAAGAAATTGTTTGGACTTCTGCCCAGTCCTAGAAGTCCCACCAACCATTTCCAAAAGTCCCATCAGGTTTTATGGCTTGTCTCTCAAGAAGGCTGCTGAAACCTACATGAAGGAGAGACTTTAAAAAGATTTTTGCAGACATTTATTTCTGGCCAAATTATGATTGCTTGGAGGAAAAAGAAGCCACCATACAAATCTTGTTAGAGACTTCAGCAGGAACTCACAAACCCATGCAGAACCGAGATAAGCTAAAAAAAGCAGTACCATCCAGGAAAGGAAGACAGACCAGCCAGCCAAATGCAACTCTAATTCCAACCCGTGACAGACCCCTGGGGCAGCTCCAAAGCCACTTAGCACAAGTGTGGAGCTGGGCCAGGAGGAGTTGCTGGCACCAGAAGAGCAGCTCTAGCAAGTCCAGACTGCAACTGGGTGATTTGCTGCGTGGGACAAACTCACACAGGCTTGGTACCCCCGGTACCACAAACACACAGCTCCCCACCCCCAAAAAATTCCAAGTCAGACATCTCCAGGGACACGGTGGCCCCTGAGCTCCTGCACTGCGGAGCATGCCGTGGGTGTGCACGAGGAGAGTCACAGCACATCTGTTAGCGGCACAGAAACACGCTGGCAGCGCTCGAGGTGGCTTGGCAGGGGAACCTGGATCAGCCGTCTGCAGTCCAGGGTCTGAAGGGCAGTCTGCTGTGGCTTCAAGGGACTGTGTCCTGGAGCAGAATCGGTGCCTCAGCAGCGCTCAGCCCTCACCGTGCCCACTTTGTGCCATCCAGGAGGTGAATTCCCCGGGGAACCCAGGGAAGGGGAAAGAAAACACACACAGAGCTCCCGAGAGCCTAAAGGCTAATCCCTTTCCCTCCAATGGACTTCACCAGATGGAGCGCTCCGCCAGCGCAGGCGGAGTGTGGGGCACACCAGCACAGGATTACCAGGCACTGGGAGCATTTACTCCAGCAAGGACAGTGCACAGAGCTGCCAGGAAGGTGACTGTACTGATTAGCCTTGTGCAGGGCTGTGGGACTGCTGACAACTGTCTGGCCTGGGGGTCCCCAAGCAGCACTGCTCAGCGCTGCGCGAGGAAGGTAAAGGAGGGGGACCAGATGGTTGCTAGCAATGACAGCTAGAAAACTCCCTGCAGGCTGTGTCAAACTGCTGCTGTATCTCCAAACAAGCAGCTCTCACATATAGCTACACCCTTAGACAGTAGAAGGTGGAAGCTTCTGTTCCAGTTTCCCGAGAGCAGCTCCCAGTCTCCCCGTCCAGGTGAACGTGTTTGCTGTGTGCTGTCCCTGCTGCAGACAGAGCGGGAGGGCGTCTGTTCCCAAGACATTTATAAGGGCACTGGGTTTTTTGAACTATGAATTTGAACAGAAACCATGTTGCACCCTAAATGTCACTGGTAGACAGAAGGAAAGTCATGAATCTTCAGCAATCTTCCCAACATCTTGCTTTTAAAGCATAAAATGAATATACGTTGGAAGAAACACTACAGCTGTGACTGCCTTGGTGAAGCCATTAACAACTGCAGTGTAACATGTCCAAGTGCAGTCAGCCCTGTCTGGGAGCTGCCAGGTCTTTCTACCATCCTTCTTCTTCCCCTGTTGCTCTGCTTATTGTTTGCTTCATTGTTAATCCCACCTAATTTAAAAATAGGAAATTGATTTCTTATGTATCCATTACACACCAAATCATTTCTTTATTACAGCAAGGATCATATTTCATAAGCAAGTCATGGAAAATTAAAACCATGCCTGTTGCTTTGATGAAATAATGGAGAAAAGCGCTGGAGGGGAAGGCACAGACAGCTGGGGCCTGTCATGCAACCAGTGGTGCAGGTTAACTCTTTGCTGGCACTCAGGGCTCCCACTGCTGCCAGTTCTCCTCCCCCAGACTCTGGTTATAGTGCTAAGCACTCCCTTATCATTAAACCTCAAAGCACCTAAGCAAAGGAATGCAACCCCTCTGCACAAAGCAGGCCAATGATTTTGGCGGCTGGAGGTTGTGTTGTTAACAAAAGGTTTGTAGGCTGCCTGTGTGCTGAACTGGATACCTCCTGATGTTGACACCACTGAAATTTGGGGCCTGCTGCTGTGGCACAGTGAACATGACCCAGGGACACACAGTACCAGCCACATGTTAGCCCAGGAGTCCTTGTGGCATAAATATTTCCAGATCTTGAGCATATTAGACCATTGTGCTTTGTGGATTTAAACTGAAAGAGAACCACATTTGCCTGGAGAACTGCACACAGGTTACTGTCAGTGCAGCAGGCACCAGATCAACAACTAGTTAGCAGCGTGCTGTGACTTGGGGTAAATTATAAATTAAAACAAAATCCACTGTGTGCATTGCTGAGGATTTATGGACTGTTCTATGAACCTCCCTGTGGAGCAGACAGGACATGGGTCCTCTGAAAAGTAATCCAGATAAGTACTACAGCTCCAGGACATTGCAACATCCAACCCAAAGTTCATTGGCTACTTCATTAACATGTTGATCTCTAGGAATTACAGCCAAAAACACCCTCTGCAGTTTCCCCATCAAAGTAAAACCAATGGTGACCTATTACTGCAAAACTCTTTTTATAATGTATCATTTTTAGAGGTATCCATATAAAAATGCCATTTCTGAGGACAAAGGATAAGCAAAGCTGTCGCAACAGACCACAAGCAGACAGATTCCATGAGAGTGAAGGGTAGCAGAAGAGTGTTTCAGAGCAGTAATTCACATCTAGCCTGTTCATCCCTCTGAGCACACCCTTTATGAGTAAGAAACAATTTGCTTTCATTTCTTTGGGGTAAGAGTGTCCCATTTTGAAAAAAAAAAGACCCCACTTTACAACATCTTGCAAGTCTGTGTTACTGTCAAAGCCTGCCATAAAATCATTTAGGTAGGAAAAGACCTTTAAGACCATTGGGTCCCTGTGGCTCAGGGACTTGCTGATCTTCTTGGAAGTTAGGGACAGAGAGATTATCATACTAAAGTAATTCCTACACCAGGTAAGAGGACTGGAAAGAGCCACCTCACCTGATCCTGCCCTAGCTCTGGGAGGAGCCCAGCCAGCCAGCCAGTTCACTGCAAACAGCTTTCTAACAAGTGAGCCAAAGAAAGCCCTCTTAAAACTCTTTATGGTCCTTCTGTGCTGGTGATTCTCAGAATAGAAAAACAAGTTTTGTAACTCAGTGGAAGGGAAGGAAATGGGCTCCTTCCAGGAACATCTTGCACTGTCCCTCTAGACCGACCTCCAAAGGGCTTGTCTGAAGCTGTGTCACTGGGACAGACTGTGCCCCTCTCTGCTGGATTCTGTGTTGGCTGCTACTACATTTTAGCAACTTCTTTATGCAATAAATAGCCCAAGAAACATCTGTGTAAACTACTGTAAGTTGCCTCCAAGCAGCTCCAAGATCAGCTAAAATGGCCAAAACTCTCAGCATCCATAAAATTCTTCTACATCAAAGGCATTTCAGTTCCCTGTTATGAAAGATGCTGTACACTGCTTTCTGGCCTGCCATGCTGCTGCTTCACCCAGCTTTGCCAAGAACTCAGTCCTCTGTAGTTTCTATTGGCATTTTAGCTATTACCAAATACATTAGAAAATTATTTTCAAGACATTTATTCTTTGGAAATTATCCCCCAGGAGTTCTAATAAGTGTTTGCTTCGATGGGACATTTGATAAGGTGGTCAGCAAAAAAATTCAGAAATACAGAAACATTCATTTGCACTTGCACAGCAGAGCCAACTCAGCACCCTGATGTTTCAGTGGAACCGCTGGATGTTTTCATTAGCTGTGTTTGCCACCATGACAGCAACAATAACTCCCAGACAAAAGTCGAGACAAGACATAGTAATTAGGTCAAACCTTCGGGATAAAGCTGTCATCACAAACACAGATGTAAGTTACTCTTCCACTGCCCAAGCTCTGCAATGTGTGCAATTCTCTGGGTTGTCTAAACATGATAAAGAACAGGAAAAAAATGAGGGTCATTCTGCCTTTTGCTCTTCTTCACAATTACCCCGTGTTTAATTGATCTTGATTAATTATTTAAGGTAAACAGAGCTTTCCTGACCTAATGGCAACATGTAAACTGATTAACTTTACAAAGCCAGCAAAATGACCTGCACAGTGAGATCAGCTCTTGTAATCTATTATTTAGGCCAAGTTATCGTGTGTCACTGCCAGTAATGGACTGCCAGACAAAAGGCAGTGATCATGAAGGTGTGATGTGGGTCCCCCCGAGGTGAGGGTTAGACTCTCCCAGCCCCTTAGCACCAGTGGGAAGGGAGGAGGAAGAGGAATATGAGGAAGAGGAGCTTTCCTGTGCTATGGCAGCACACGGTGCATCCTGGGGCTGCATCTATATGGGCTTGGGGGAAGGAAAAGAAGGTAACTACTTGCCAGGTGGGATGAGGTGGGAAGGAAAAGAAGATGGGATGAGGGCTGGGAGCATGTGGGGAGCTCAAGGGACACAGCAGAGCAGTGACAAGCAACGAGGCACCTTCGAAGGCAGGTTTGAGCAGCCCAGCAGGACCTGTCTGCTCACAGGCACTGCTGCCTGCACAGCCCAACACGGGAGGCAAACGCAAACTGGCCCCTTGTCTGGCTTGAGTTTGGCAGGCCCATCTGTAACATCACCAGGGGTTACAGGGGCAAAAAATGTTTACTTTGTGTAGATAATGCCTGTTTTCTCTAGAAATCAAGCCCAGATAAAAGCTTTCCAAGAGATCCTACTTGGATTTTCGTGTGAAGGTTGCAACGGGAGCATCAGTGCCCTATCCAGGCTGATAAGCAATCTGGAAAATCAATTCGTTATATAACTTAGTTACTTATGCACATCAGAAGAAAGTGATTTGTTTAGAGATCTACAGTATCCCCCAACTCTTCTGGCCAATTGCTAAGGCAGGCACACAGATAAATGAGAAGAAAACACTCGTCACTGCTTTGGCTTCAGGGGAGAAGCAGATAAGGCTGATAAGGGAGTAAGTGAAATTCTCCTCCAGGCTCCCGTACCTGGGCAGAGGCTGCTCAGCTACAGCAGAAATTCTCCTTTGGTTGGTTGAAATAGCAGCACCCCCAAGCACAAATAGGACCATAACCTTCCTTCTCCATTAAAAGCTCCTTGTCCAGAACTTATGGTCAAAACAAGCAAGATGGAGCTCCTGGGAGGAAAAAGAGGCTCCTTGAGTACAGGGTTTGGAGGTACAGGGACAGGTGGGAGACCCAGCAGGAGGCGGATCTGTAGACACAATCCAAGGCCACCAAGCCCAGGGAAGCAGCCTCCCTGGTATGAGGGGGCTGTTAGCTTACAAATCACAGATGTGAGAGAGATGTGGGCACCAGAAGCCAGCTCACAGGCCAGCACCACCAGTGAGGTCCCCATCACTGCAGGATGAAGGAGACAACACCCATGGAAACTCTCATGCTGCCGCCACCAGCCAGAAGGAAAAATACAGAAACATACATCAGTACAGGAACATCCCCAGCCTGCAGAATGGACTAATCCCTGTCAGCTGTGCACAGAAACCCCAAATCCTTCAGTCAGTGAGAACTTCCTTAACGATTTGACCATGCCATCAAAGGTTTTGAAACCATCTCCCTCCTTTTTAAACAGAGATTCATGAAATCTCATAAACCATATTAAAAAAATGAATAAAATTATATAGGCTTTCTGCCAAATTGCTGATATTTCAGGTTTTGGGGGTTTTTTTCCCCACCCCAGTTTCTTTTACAACCCTTCAGTTCCTTCCCTGTATTTATTTCTACTCAGCTTTCTACCTCCGGGACCAGAGCAAGCCATCAAACCTGGATTAAACATGCCACAAAAGAATTCAAGCCCTGACATGGCCAAAATATTGGTTTCCAATGAAACAAAACAAAAGACTAGGGTGAAGTAACTGTTTCAGCAGCTTGTGCAGCCATGTAAATAGAGGTTGCCAAGGGAGATTGAGGGGAGATAAGATCCACCACCCCTCTGGAGCTCACAGAGGAAACGCTGAGATCCAAACCCCATTTCCCAGCAGCATTCACCACTCTGGCTTCAGCTGGAATGGTGGATAAGTCACATTTTAAAAGAGAAATGTTTTAAAAAAGGACAGAAAAGTTCAGACTCCCCAGTTGGGCACCAGGAAGGCATTTCCTCTCAGGGCAGGTTTCATTTCCGAGCCGTAGGACATCTGCACTCTCCTACCCACAAGGAGGGGACTGAGCAGACCTCAGGACTAACCCAGGCCAGCACTGTTTGTTTTTATGGAGAAATATGTATTTCTTTGGAAAAATGCATGTCTTGGTGGCAACCCTCAGACCTACCAGGCTGCCTCACTCCAGCTACTCCAAAGCTGGAACCCAGCCAGAGTGGGCTGGCAAGGCTGGACGAGCAGAGCCCCCACATCCTGTAGTGCCAAGAATGTGCCAAGGGTCCGTGGGCTGCACCTGGGAAGGTTCAGGGTGAACAACAGGAAAGTTTCTCCTGGAGGGTCGGTGCAATGCAGTGAGGCCGCCTGAGAGGCCAAGGAGGCTCCGTCCTTGGAGATTTCCAGACCACAACACAGCTGACCCAAAGCAGCCCTGGCAACAGCTCAGACATCAGACCAGAGCCCTCCTGAGGTCCCTCTTCCCCAGCACTTCCATGGACAGCAATCAGTGCAAAAGGAGGTTGAACACAAGACTGACCACAAAAACACAACAAGCGGTTACAGAAAAGAGGCAGCTCTAAAATAAGTGAATTTATCCCTTTGTGTTGATCACCACTGAACCTGATAAAGCTTAACTATGTATTTACTTTAATTAAGAACAAGGGCCACTTGGCAGCTCCCCCACCGGCCCCTCCATCCCAGGGACACCCACGGCGGGCAAAAACACTCAGGAATGCAGCTCCAGCCGTGTTTGTTGTCCAACGTGCTGGATTCCTGCCCACAGACGGCTGTCCAGGCTGTACTTTGGTCCAGGAACATTTCACCTGCACGGACCCAGCGCTGCAACCACCAGGGTAAACACTGTCATCTCAGAGGGCAACACACACCCCATTTGTTAAGTAAACCAATGGACACATCGACTTTATTTGTATTCAGGGGTTTTTTTTTCCAAATTAGCAGGGCAGTTTTGCAGAATTCAAAAGGATTGGGCTGGTCCGAAGGGGCTTTGCTGTGTAAGGAAGAGGCTGGCAGAGCAATTGTGGGGAGGCTGGAGGTGCAAAGCAGCACAGCAGCATACCAGGCTCATGGGCTTCCACTCTCCCCGAAGAAAAAACAGTTGATTTTAGTGGTGGTCTGGGTTTGGAGAGGGCTGGGGAGATGGGAAGAGGCAGGGCTGGCTCAGGCTGTGGTTGGCAGGGACAGGTAGCCCAGTTGAAAGCCTGGGCTGGTTCTTGAAAAGAACCAAACCTGCAGAGCCTGCCAGCGTGCATTAGTCTGTGCACTGAAGATGCACTGGGAAACACTTCCAAGCCCCCCACATCCTTCCCAGAGCTGTTGTCTGTGGGTGGTACAAACCTCAGAGAGAGCAGTCCCAAAGAAGACCTGACCCAAATACCTGCTCACACTGCCAAGGGTGTGTTTGGTGGTGCACAAGAGTGTGCAGGATTTCAGGAAGGCTACAAAGAGACCTGTGCTTCCAGCAGAGACCGAAGCACATCCTGCTCCAGGCCAGCAATGCAGGACTGGGATCAGGACAGCCAGGTAAAGGCACCAGCTCCCTTACTGACTGATGCCCATCTCCCAGTTATCCCAGACTGCACTGCCTATATGACACATTCTCTGCCCAAGCCAGCTCTCCAGTGCCAAGGAAATCAGTCCTTGAGATCCAGGCTGCTCCCTCCCTCAGTTTCCCTTTAACCCCACCCGTGGATGGGTGTGACACAGACCCCATCCCACAGGAAGCAGCACAAAGTCCCTTCACAGGAGGCTGGGTGAGCACCCAGCCAGGACAGAGAGCTCCAGGGCCAGAGGGCAGGCTGCCTTGGGTCACTTGATAGCAGCTCTGTGTGCAAGAAAGCAGGATTTGGGGGTTCTGTAACTGGCTGGTTTGTCTGTTTGTTTGTTTTTTTGTTTGTTTTAAAGGTACATCTTGTTTCAGAGAGCCTTTCAGGTAACCACTGAGGGGAAGTTCAGCACACTGCAAGAAGTCCCCTGATGAATACAGAGGTGTGCACCAGTTTAGGAGGGACCATGCTGCTGGGGCTTCAGTTGTCCCCTCTAAGCTGAACTGCAGTCCCAGACCACAAACACGCTTTTAGCACAGACTGCATTAGCCTAACCCTCCTTCACAGGAGGCTGAACTCCCCCAGACCACATGCTGAGGAACAACAGGCTGGTTTCTGTGGCTCAGCTGACACAACCACTAAGCTGCAGTGCCTTGCCCATGCATTGGAGCCCTTCTGGAATCAATGTTTAACCCCAGTAACCTCAAACGATCCAGCAGAGAGGTGCCTCACATCTGGATTGCTGCCAAAGAGTTTAATGCAAGCCTGGACAAACTTCACCTCCAAGGTGAAGCTGCCACCATCTGCACTCATTCCAGCCAGGGATCTCCTCCCACCCAGGCACCTTCCCAAGATAAAGCTTCTGTCTCAGCTAGTACCAATAGATGCAGTTCAGCACATATTGTCTGGTTGTTTGCATAATATGGTGCTTATCTCTTACTATACAAACAAAGAGAGCAGGGCAAAATAACACGTCTCTCTACTCCCCTCCTATCTCAAAAGGACAAAGTAACTAGAAGTTTCTGTGCACTAAAAAAAAAATAAATAAAAAAGTCAAGATACTCTGAACTGACACAAATTGTAAAAACAGGTCTACAGGTCAGCGTGCCATTGGAGGAATGCTGTGTGTGTTGGAGTACTAATTCCCTTTACAAAATTACTCTTATAACCACCCTCAATTGTCTCAATAGAGCAGTGAAGTAATGGCTGTGATACTGAAGGATAAGGGGACTCAGGGCTGCACCAGGTTCTGGAGGTCACTGAGCCAGACACACTCCTGGCCCTGTCAGCAGCACCGGGGCATTTCCACAGCTCGTGTACATGTTTAACAAGAAGCCCTCTTTGGTCTTGCAGACATCTTTCCCAGTGGAGCTGTGAGCTGGTTTCCACAGGAAGATTTTCCAGCAGGAATATCCACAGGGAAGTAGCTTTGCTGCCCCTTCTGCAAACTGAGGCAGATAGGAACCACTCTCCCCCTGCATCCCAGGGCACCAGCTGGCTGGGGGCTGTCCAACCCCCAAATCCCCCAGTCAAGCACAGGACAAGATCCACAGCCAAAGGGTGGTACTCTGTGCATGCACAGGAGCAGAGCATCCAGAGGGCAAGGCAGGAAGAAATCACAGGAAAGAACCAGGTGAGCAAGACTTCAGCCCTGCTGCTCATCATCTCCACCATCCTGCAACGAGGCTCATCACCCAGAGCCTCCCATCCCCAGACAGAGCCAGGCCCCACCCTGCCCTCCCTCCAGGCGCCCCTCATTTGCCATTAACCCCATCTGCCTGGTTCTGCCCCTCCTCCTCCGAGCTGCCAGGGAGGTGGGGAAGCAGTTGGTTATCCTGACAGTAATGGGGATGGAGAGGGGAACAGGGAGGTTGCCTTCGCTTGGAAATTCAGCGTGTTAGAAAAGGAGGGCAGTCAAGGGGTACGAACAGCCACAGGCCATGTTGCCATGCACTCCCAAATCCCTGCTTGGAAACTTCAACCATCCTTATTCTTACCCAGGCTGGCCGTGGGTGTCCCCATACTTGTTCCCCATCCTCCTCTCATCCCTTGCTACGGGCAATCAGGCTGAGCTATCCGGTGCAGAGCCGAGCCCCTTTCCCTCGGACAGCCCTGCCAAGAGGCTCCTTCGCTCGCCATCTCGTGGTGGCAGCAGGCAGCCTGCCACGTCCCGCATCCCGCATCCTGCATCCCACCTGCCCGTATACCCATATCCCTTCTCCCCGCATCCCCCCATTCCCTGCAAAGGCCCAGAGTGCGCTGGGGATGGGGCAGGGACCGTGTCACGGTGTGGGGACCCTCAGCACCATCAACATCGGGCGCTGCTCTGCTCCCCCAGACTCGTCCCGAAGCAAAGACCCGACCCCAGTGGTGTCAGTGGGTTTCCGTCTGTGTAACGCGGGCACAGATCTGGCCCTGTGTCTGCAGGTCGTCTCTGCACGGTCGCTCACGCTCAGGGCTCAGCCCTACTCCAGGAATTTCCCCCGACTCCCATAGGAAATGCACCAGGGGATAAACACAACAGGGGTGATGCCACGCAGAGATTTCACGTTCCCTGTAACAGATTTTAAAAGTTTGGATCCTCGCACCCCCATGACACCAGCCCTGGGCTGCCCACGCTCGGCCACCACAGACCTCCTGTAGGTGTCACAGGCAGTGGGAAGGCTGTGGCAGGAGAACCGCTCCATGACGGGGACACCAGGGCAGCTTTGCACTGGGCACAGCTTTGCAGGACCCGGCAGCACGGCTGTAAATCTCCAAAGTTCCTGCATCAAACCTTTTCTAGCACTTTTTTTTTTTTTCTCTGGAGCCAGTGCAGGACCCAGCACCGCCCCTTCATCCCGTGCAGCCCCGGGCTGGCAGCCGAGCTCTGCCGTGGTGACACCCTGCACCACCCATGTGCACACGCTCAAATTCCAGCATCAGCAAAATGGTTTTCATCAAACCTACAGGGGGAAATTTGCCCCAGAAAGAGCAGATGCCTGGAAAAGCTCTTTCTGAACACCAAGTGATGGCTCCTGCAGTGTTCCCTCTCAGGCAGGGTCCTCCAGGACCTACTGTGCCCCTCAGCCCCTCCACCAGCATCCTTCACCCTTCCCGCCCCTCCAGCACTCCCAGTCCCCCACTAGACTTACTCTTTTTCTGGGTTTCCCCTCTAATTTGGGATGAACAGCACAAAAGGAGCAATTTTGCTCCCCACCCCCTTTCCATCCTCCCTCCTCCCCTGTCTGGCAGGTCTGTGTTATTATTAAGACACTTGAGATTATGGTTGTCTGAAAGTCAAAGAATGACAGGAAAGAACCAGATGCCATACACTGATAAATTACAAGGGCATTATGCAGAGGCAGCTGTACCATATAAAAGCCGGGTTTTTATGCCACACCATGATTTTCCATGTGGCATCATATGGTTCCAGCATCTGGGCGGCACGGCCAATGTCTCCCGTATATTTTGCTGAGCACTGTCATTATGGTAATGAAGAAATTGCAGCAGACGTTAATTGTGGTTCTTGCTGGCTATTGCGAGAACTCAAAGGCAACAGAGCAGGCTGGCAGAGCCTCTCATCTCACAGGGGTTTTGTTCACGGTGTTGGCAGCACTCAAAAGAGGCCTGGATGGCTTTGGGTGCTGGGAGCAGCCTCCAAGTTCTGCTGTCCCAGATGAGGACTGGCCGGTGCTGGTCACCATGCTGAGATGAAGTTTGACAGATTTTTGTACAGTTCCCACTGCAGAGATTTGTAAATTCACTTCCCCTGCTTGGTTTTCTCATCAGTCTTAGCAGAGAGTGGCCATGGATTGTGTGCTAAAGGATGGATGGCAACAATATGTCCCCAAACTCTCATGGCATTGCTGGGTCTTCAACAGGGACCAGGAGGATTTGCTGCCTCAATGAGCAATTGTCTTTGTACCTGTATGAATCCCTTTGCAGGGCCAGACCTGCCTTGGCTTGGCCATGGTCTCAGGGCACCACGGTTATTGCTCAAACCAGGTGGGAGCTTGGTGCCATAAACACACTGCAGGTGACACCAGCACAGACGTTGGAGGGCAACTCTGTGGAGGGCCAGGAAGCACAAGGACAGGAAGATCTGTCACCCCGTTGTTCAGCTCTCTCCACACCGTGGCTGGTGTTTCTACTGGCCATTCTACAGGTGGTCCGGCCCTGGATATGGGATACTGAGACAACCCCTCACACCCTGGGATGATTCACAGTGATATCTGACAGCTGTCTCTGGGTCATGGTTTCGGTGCCTCAGGAATTCACCACAGGTATGTCCTGGCTGGTGGCAGTGGGATGAGGACGGGCAGAATTGCTGCCCTGTGAGTCACTCTGGGAATCCTCTGTCAGACACTAAACCTTCCTGTTTTTTTTGTTCCAACATTCTTGCATTCTTGCTCTGCTGCCTTGCAGAACATGGGCTTGTGTCAGTGATGTGGCTGGCAGTGGGGATCAGGGGCAGGGGTATCATGGGCTCTGGTACTGCCTCCCCTTTACTCTGGTGAACAAGGGCAATGAAAGCCTCGTGCCCATCAAAATAAGCTGGAGCAAGGCAGGGGAAGGAGACAGCTCCATCCCCAGAGCCAGTGGGTCAGATCAGAACAGCCCAAAAGCCTTCACTCAGAACTCCACCAAAACTTTTACGAATTTCCAAAGCCCATAAAACCAGGTACCTCCAATTTCCCCTTTTCGATCGCTGCCAGACACAGCTCTGTAGAGTCACAAGTGGGACTGATGCTCTGCCAGGTCATTGATGGTCTGACCAGCAGGAGCAAAGCTTGGGAAATGCTCATGTGTTTCCCTTCCAGCTCTCCGCTGAGAAGCAGGAGCTGGCAGCAGTGTGTGCCTGTCCCTGTGCCTCCTGCATGGGCCCCAGAGTGGCCCAGGGCTCCTCCGGCACCCCTGGGATGTCACTGTCAGCTGGGAGAGCTATCCTGTCTTAGGCAGCTGCAGAGCTGAGTTGGGAAATGAGCTCATTCTGCCCCCATCACTCGCCTTGGCCCATGGCTTCATAAACCATCCCTCGGGGCAGCCCTGGGGCAAGGGGAGCTCCCCACAGCACCTTCCACCTTGTTTGTGCCCAGAACGACCTTTGCTTGAAGGCACTGGCCAGATGCCCTGACAGAGCATTTAACCTCTCCCCTTCTGAGGGCAGCACTGGCAGGAGTGGTGCTGATTGCTTCTTTTTTTTTTGCAATGTGTAGTAATCGACACACAGCAATGGGCAGCAGAAAATATGATAAATAAATGTAATATGGCTACAGCTTCAATGGAAAACTCCTTTGGGTGCCTGTGCCTGGTTGGCGAGCTGTCCAAGGAGATGCAGTGTGCCAGACCAACATAAACACCAAAGTAAACGTGATTCAAGAGGTGCAGTGAGATCGTCGGGAAAAGGACAGAGGAATGTCCTGTGCTAATGCTGTAGCACTGCCAGAAAACAAGGGGAGGGAAGCGTCACGGAGCCCATGCGAGAGGGCACTTTGTTCACTGGGCTCAAAAGCATTTGATATTACACTGAAACAAAAAGCCTTTTGTTAGGATCAAACGGCATTCTTGCCAGCTATTGTCCAACCTCCAGCTACCAGGGAAGAAGAAAAGAAGTATGATGACCACCAGGCATTAAACCCATGGAGAGCTGGAGCAGGACCTGCGGGGACCCTGCCGTGGGGGATGGCACTGTCTCAGCAGTGCTAGGCATTAGCTCACTGCTCAGGTATGGCTCAGCCCGGGACCTTCCCGGCTGCCGCGGCCACAATTAGCAGCGATGCTCCGGCAGCTGCACTGGGAGCGTCCCGGGGTGGGATCGAGACCCTAACACAGGGTCTGACGCCCTCGTCCTGCCCTGCCCCACACGCAGAGCCTTCGGAAGTGCTGCAGGGTGGTCTCTGGTGAGAGCCCAGCTCCTGTCTCTGGGCTGGATACAGCCCCATCCCAGGGAGGGTGGCCACGGAACATTCTCTGAAGCTCCTTTTTTTGTTCTTTGCTTTAGGTCTCAGCGGGCTCTCACCAGAAACCCACCAGTGATCAGCACTGTGGGGTTAGAAATGGGCAATTCTATGCACATTCACCCTTAGCATCTCACCCACCCACACTAAAACAAGTTAAGGCGATTCCTCACTTGGGTGTCCCTGTCCCCAGAGAGGAAGCCTGACAGGGAGAGGGGCAATGTGCCACCCTTGGAGCACCCGGAGCAGCAGCTGTGGGGTCACCCATGGGCCCAGCACAGTCTGTGTGCCCCTGCATGGTTTGGGGTGCACAGCAGCCCCATGACACGAGCTCCTGCATTAACCACGGCCACAGAGCAGTGCCACGAGCAGCCCCACATGGGCTGGCACTGCTGGGTGTGGGAGCTTGAGCCGTGCCAGGCTAGCAGCCCTGGCTCGATGCCTGGTGGTGACAGGAGCTGGCCCCATTGCCCATCGCGCGGGGAAGGCTCATCCCGCAGCCCCCAGCAGAGACCCCGCCACGGAACCGCGTTGGCACGGGTATCCTGCTCATCTTCTTATTCCTGGCAGATGTCTTCTAGCGGAGAGAAAAGGCCTGGGGGACACAGGGGAGATTTTCCTGCAGGGGGACAAGACAAAAAAAAAAAAAAAAAAAAAAAAAAGAGAGAGAGAGAGAGAGGGAAAAAAAGGAAGAGGGAGGCTGCCCGTGGCAGCTCACTGCTGCCTGGCACCTGTGTCCCAGGGCAGGCGTCCAAGCGCGCCGGCAGCAGGCGCGGTGCCATCGCGGCAGATGGGCACGGAGGCAACCCCGAGCCCGCGATCCTGCCGCACCCGGGTAGGGGGGCGGCTGTTTAGGGCAAATTTCCCAGCTGAGAATGTCAAAACAGCTGCCAGTCTGGAGTTTATACACCTATAATTAAGGGGGTATGTGATTTCTAATCCAGCTCAAACGGAGCTGGATTAATTGGCAGACCTAAAAATAGCATCCGTGACCATGTAAGGCAAGCTTTTGTGTGCGGTTTAAATTAGGAAAGTGGGCTCTGGCTGTTTGGAGTGAGCCGGGAGAGACAGAGGCATCCTTCTGCCTCCAGACAGCCTGCGAGGGGATGATCCTGCTGAGGGATAGGAGAAGGCTGCAGCAGACTGAGCTACCCAAAAGCAACAGCCTGGAGCCAGAGCAGCACCCTGATCCTGGGTACATGTGTTCTGGGGGACTGGGAGACCACTCCCCTGGGAATGACCCCTTGTCAGCCTCAGCTGGAGCTCCCCTTCTTCTCCTCCCTACACACCCAAGACCCAACTGCTCACCACTGTACCCTGTCACATCACTTATGAGAGTCCACAGCAAGTTTGATCCCTCTGTTCAGGATGCCCAGAGGCTTTATTTGGTGGAAAGGTACTTTCAGAATTACTGGAGGCCCCAAGAGACACCTCCACTTTCGCACACTGGTCTGGGCCAGCTTTGCACCAACACAGGCAACAGTAGAAGTACCCCCCTTGACTTGTGCTCTGTGATCCACTCCCCTTCTCAAACACTCCTCTACCCACAGCCAGACTGCAAGGTTAAATTGCTTTTAATTTTTGTTTAATTATCTGCAGTGGCACAAATAACTAACAGCATCGATTTGAACTTGGCACACAAAGGCAGGTTCCAAATGGCAAAGCATATTATGAGATCGAATTATTAAACGTAGCTAATGAGCAAAATAATGATGTGGTGCCAAGCTATAAAAGGTTAGACTTTAAAGTTGTCACAGTTCACGAGCAAGAAAGATTTAATCACATTCTTAATCAAATATTTATATGATAATGTGTTTTAATCAAAATAATGGCAATTAATTTGGAAAGGAATACATTGTTCACTTCCTGTTCGTGCTTTATGGAAGTTTTTTGCAGCGAGGTTACAGAGCACATTTTCTTTATTCAATAATCCCAGTTGGAAGGTATTCCAGCTGTCTGTGCTGGGGACATGATGGTGGGGCAATGAAGTGCAGGAGCAACTCAAAACTTGTGGGTGTCCTTTACAGAGACTTGTGCCCTCCTGGGTCCTGTCCTATCCCCCCATGGGACTGGCCAAAGCACAGGGCAGCAGGACCACGCTGGCACCACTGGTGAGCCAGGGCCCCTCGCTATGTCTTTGAAGCATTTACTCTTCACAAATGATTTAGCTGCTACCTCTTTACCTCCAAATCCTGCCAAATCTCATAACTCCCCTTGGCAGCTGATACTATTGCAATGATTTCCAGCTGTGCAAGAAGCAGCTTAAAATGGCTGCTGTGCTGGAGCACGGATCCTCTCCTTCCCCTCCTCCCCTCCTGGGCAGGGCAGCAAGGGGACGCATGGCCAAAACTCACCTCCTCCTGTCCCTTCTCCAGGGCCCTGCTGCCTCTCCTGCCCTGCTTGGCAGAGCTCAGGGCTGCAGCTGGATGCTGAGCACCGAGATCAGTGAGTTTTGCTCTGGGCTTTTAGACTGGTGTGTTAAAAAATATAAAAATGCATTGTATGAAGTAGCAACTTCAACTCAGTTTGACTCTGAGTCCTGCAGAGTGGAGGTGGCTGTCCTGTCGGCCCCTGCTGAGACACCACGTGGGAATGCCACAGGAAGGGCCATGGGGGCTGAAGAGGTTGGACATGTCTAAACCTGCCAGTTTAAAGAAAAATCTAAAACTTTGCCCAGAAATGAAACATGTTCAAAATTTAACACAGCCTGAAGGACCGTTTCTAGCAGGTGCTCAACAGCTAGAACACCATGAGAACGTATCTTCTCTGAAGGTGCCCATCAAAGTCCTTCCAGTTAACTGAGGAGACACGCACACAAGCCTGGTATTTCTTATAACGGAGCCTGCAAACCACCAGCATTCACTAAACGTGGGGAAGGAGCTTCAAAACACCATGCCAAGCAAAACAGAGCCTACTGAAAGGGAGCATCCCCCACCCCAAAACCCCAGTGAGGATATTCCATTACTCTGTGCATGGCTCCAACTAAGCTTTGGGGAAAGAGGAACAAGACAGGGGGCTGTCAGCACAGCGGTGACCCCTCAGCCAGCTCATGCAGAACAGCCATGAACCACTGGGCACAAGCCTCACCTGCTGTCCTGTGGTGTCCACAGGTAGGGGCACATGGAGCGGACTGTGCAGGAGGCACCACTGGAAGCAGGTACGGCAGGAATGCCACGGCACCGTTTGGGAACCAGCCCTTGCAGTGACACACCAGCCTTGGAGCCACACAGCTGCTGGGAATTCGATCAAAACCTCGGCCGTGCCTCGAGGCCCTTGGCACACACCTCCACCTGTGCTTTCCCGCCTCCTCCACTCAGCCCTGTGCCAGGTGGATGTCTCTGCACTTATCCCTCTCTGACTTTTTAACACTTCATCAGAAGCTGGAATTATTTTTAAAGTGCTAAGTTTGCTCTTTCTGTTGGAGTTGAGATGAAAAGCTTTCACTGAACCACCTTTGACTGGAATCACTTCCCTTCGGTTTGACCAGATGTTTCCTAATTACTTATCTGTCAAAACTTTTTTTCCCTTTTTCAAATGCGCAGACATTTCCTCTAAGTGAGAAAGAGTGTAAGGTTCTTGTTTAGTGTCTTTGCCCGAGTGAAATAAGCCAGGCAAAGCTTCATCATCAAGGCTGGATTTTATGCTTGAACATGCAATTTAACATCAAAAGCTTGATCTTTTTTATTATTCAATGCAGCCTTTTTAGACCAACTTCAGCAAGAGCCAAATGGCACATCCTAACCTGGGATTTAAAACTTTTATTTTTAAAGCCAGATCTGAGTCATGCAGCTTTCTCCTGAGCTTGAGATGGTTTCATGTAGTAACTCAGGGCCAGAGTCTGCCACGATTACTCACATCAGCGAAGTCGTCTTTACATGAACGGACTTATTGAACTGGTGCTACTGGGGATGAGCAATAGATACAGAATCAGGTCTGATCCTTCTCCCATCAAACAAATATTCTTACTGCTTTGAGTCACTTGCTGGGTCCCGCAAGGATGTCTTGTCATTGTGCAGCAATTACTTTGGAGGTAGAAAGGCAAAAGAGGAAGCCTTGAAGACTTGACTTGCCCAGACTGACCAGGCCTGCCCAGAGGGAGCCACGATCTGATCCAACGAGGCACATGTCATTATGCCTCAGTCATTTGAGACATTCAGCATCGATTTGTTATTTGGCTGCTGTCAGAAATCCTTTACTTTGGGTAAACATCCCAAAGAGCCCGACACTACTGCAGAAAGGAAGGGGAAAACCAGCAGAACTGAGCCTGAATGACCCTGTGGGTACTTTAAAGGCTTTGTTCTCTCCCTCCCCATGAAGAGAAAACAAAAATCCTGTGCCTCTCAAAGTGTCTGTGGATAATATACCAATACACCAGAAGGGGACTGAATTAACCAAAAATAAATCCATATAACAATTTTTCAAAAGCTTTAGCTGTCTTCAAAGCCAAGTAGCATTCTTTAATGAAAGCAGGATCAAGCCAGAAAAGCTTTAAGAGTTTAAAGTTATTTGATAGCTAGTTATTTTCCTTCAAAAGAGACTAAGTAAACCTCTGCCTGTAGCCTTCATCATTCCACCAGAAATGCTTTGTCAGGGTATTTGTGACAAATTAATTATAGGGATAGAAAAATCTCAGTAAAAATGAATATTCAAAAAAACCCCATTTTATTCTGTTGACTTCAGGGAATGCTCTCCTGTTTCCAAAGCTGTGTGTTTTCCTCATTAGCTCCCCCCCTCCCCCATTTCAGAAACTTTCAGAAGTGATTAGAAATGGTTTTATTTTCAGCTCGCCTGGGGAACGGCATTGGCAGTGGAACAAACTGGAGTCTTGCTGGCAACAAGAAATGGCCCATCAGCAAACTTTTCAGAGAAAACATCCTGAAATCACTGTACCAGTCCTGACTACCTGGCACTAACATGCAGCATGGAGATATCTCACAAAGCATTAGTGCTGGAGGATTTTGTCCTCACAGCTCTGGGGAGACACAGGAGCACAACTCCATCCTCAGCACATCCTGGCCTGGCCCTGCAAACAGAAGGAGCAGAGCTGGGGCAGACACAGACATCTCTGATGTACCAGAGAGATGTGGCTCTCGCTCACTGCAAAGGCTCTGGCAAAGCAGAGGGCTCTGTCTGTCTCTTGCTCTGGCTGTCTGCAAATTGCAGATCTTTGTCTTGGGCAAAAGGCATTTCAAGGAGCAAAATTTCCATTTCTGCATCTCATTAGGACTGACAAAAGCAGGAGGCCACTGCTGCCTTACAACCCCGAGCCATCCTTCACACCTCCATCCCACGGGCATGCTGGTCCTGTCCCCATCTTACACAGCTCAGCCCTGAACACAGCACTGAAACGTCGGCCTGCAAGGCCTGGGGTCTCTTCTTGGCAGGTTGCTTTGTGCTGACAACAGGAATAAACACAAACAAAGCTTCTCCCAAGCTGTGACTGCGTGACCCAGCTCAGGAAGCTCCCACGACCAATGGAGCCACATTCCTGACTGTGCCACAGGAGCCAGGCACAAATCCTCCTCCCCATCCTCACCGCCCCCTGACAACTCAATTAACAAGCTGCCTCATTAGCATCCTATACTTAATTAACAAGTTGAATTAATAAGTAGCCTGAGTTGCTAAATTAATAATTAATTAATCCTTGGTTAATAAGGACAACAGAAACTGGTTCATAAGGGAATCATTTCAATAGCTTACAGTGAAATAAGGATCCAAGGAGATGATGTTAAATGGCTGCATGGAGCTGTTGCTGGACCCCACCCCGACACCAAGTGTCCCTCCCTGAGTCCAGCTGTGGGATGTCACCTCACCTTTGAAGCTCTTGCTGACTCCTCCTGCCCCAAATCCAGGTTGGAAGTGTCCAAAATGCTCACATAGTTCTTGCTTCTGCTGGTGATGCTCTCCAGAGATGCTGCTCCATGGTTCCCCCCCTCCAACTGGAAGGTCCCTGTCCCTGCAGGAGGGGAGAGCTGGGGCAGGGATCTCACCTGCTGGCACTGCAGTCAGTGCTTGAAACCAGCAATAAAAAAGGGAGGGAAAAAGTACAAAACGCAATCTAAAACATCCTTTTCCTGCCCTGCAATGGTACATTGTTTTCCAGGGAAGGACTCAGACTGCATTTTAGTAGTAAAAGTTTAAATCTGCTCCAGACCAACCAACCCACCCAAATTTGCTGAGGCTGGGCAAGAGGCCTCACCAAGGCCCTGCCTGTGGTCCTGGAGCACAGGGCAGGTGCAAATGGTGCTGAGGATCCAGCAGGAAACACTGTTCCTTGGGCTCAGGAAGTGCTCAGCTCATACCCAGCTCGATATGTTGTCCACAGTTGCTCAACACACAACATTTGGCATTTTTCAGTAAGAAAGCCTGAGGGATTATGTTGATGTTTCCTTCTCATTTTGGTACAGCAAGTGCCTTGTTTCCATATTAATGATCTCAAGGTGTACATATATATATATATATATCCACACACACTGCATTGAAAACATTCATATTATCATATAACATTTCAAATTCAGCTAAATAGAAGCAGTTGATTTTTCTTGTCTGTGTAAGTTTGAAATTCTCCATCCACAAACCATTTTGAAATCCCAAACAAAACAAAAATTGGAGTTTTTCCCCACACAACAGATGCAGTGCAACAATCTCTAGAAAAATGAATTTTTAATGTATTGTTGCTTATGGTGGCTTCTGGTCATGGTTGGTTTCAAAGAAGATATTGAGTGTACAACAAAACATGTTTGCAGACAGGTAATTACCATTATTTTAAATTAAAAGGTTGTCGTCTCCAATCCAAGTATTCCAAGACTGGGAAATACCAACATTGCTGTTACTGCCATGTTGATAAATTATTTTGTTGGTTTATTCTGAGAGCAACAATTAATGGTGATCAGTTTTGTTCCAAAATTTGTTGGACAACCTGAAATGAAATAACATAAATTTGTTACTAACAATCCCAGCAAGGAGGGGGTTATTCATGAAACACTCCAGACACAGAATCTATAAACAAAATTGAACTGAAATTCAGTTTCCCAGTAGAAATATGTGAGAGGGTATTGCACTGCTTTGTGTGGTGGAAATCAGTGCTTCTCATACCTGTTTGTTTCTAGTGTTTCTCTGATGTATCAGGCTGCCATTTGCCCACGTGTCAGGAGGAAGGAGCTGAAAGAAAACACAATTTATCTGATGACAGAAGGAAGTTCTGGTTAATTTTGGATTCTTTTTTCTGAGGTAAATCTGTATTCTCATTATGTTTCATCCCTATATGCAGCTAAAAATCCACAGTGCCTCAGGCTCAGCCCTGTTTTGCAAAGGGTGTCAAGAAGGAGCAGCTCAGTGGTTTTTCCATCTCCTTTCCCCTGCTCAGAGCCAGCCTCCCCACTTCTGCCCACAAAGGTTAATGATAAACCCAGCAATAGCCATTAGCATCAGGAACTCAAGAAAAACATCAAAAAGTCAGAGAACAGTCAGTGGTCTGTAAACCAAAGAGAACCCTGAAGGATATTTTTGTTGCCTAATTGAAAGTAGCAATAATCAAAAGACAAAGTTCCCTTAAGTAACCTTACCTGAGATAACATAAAAGAAACCTTAGCACAGTATCTGCTGCACAGCCAGCAATGGTCTGCTTTGTGCTTGATCAGAATTCAAACTCTTCCTCTGCAGTTTGTATAACATGGATTGACATCCTTCTGCATCATCCTTCCAACAAGAGACCCGAAAGGCCTCTGAGGTCTGTTTTGATGTAGAAACACAGACAATTGTTTCACCTGGGAAACAACATGAAAATTATTGACTTCCGGAGCTTGGTAATACAGCATGGGCCCTGTTCCAGCAGGCACAGGCCATGGTGTGCCAGTATTCCAGGGGCTTGAGACCACTCAGGGCTGACAACACTTCTTAGGAATGGCAAGCAAGTTATTATCCCAAATGGGCTTCATACAACCAGGACTTTCAAGATGTATGAGAAAGAGGCACATGAAGCTTCTTGCTCGAGGCTTCCAGCTGCCCACTGGCAAAGCAGATGTGCAGCCAATCCAGCAGGACATTTCTCATGTAGGATTCCCCTCTGAAGCCTGTGGCTCTACAGAGCCCAAAGGGCTCCTCCACCTCTTCTGCATACCCCCCCCAGGACACTGTTAAGGCAAAACCCAAGGGCTGAATGGGCTTTGTGCCTTGGCCAAGTTTCAGCTCTGTCACACACCAAGCAAGAAAGGATGGGAAGAAAGAAGAGGGAGACAGTTGGCTTCATTCCCATTGGGCTCCAAAAAACGAACGTAACTAATTGAGGTCAAGGACTCGTCAAGTCAGCACATGGTTACAGTCTCAGAAAAAGAGCCCGTTCCCAAATGCTTCCCACAGTCAGTGTTGCAGGAACAACTTGGAAAGGTTTTCAAAGTATTTACCAGTTGCTGTGCCTGCTGCCTGGCATGGAGGTTCCCTGTCTGTCTTCTGCACAAATTCCTTTGCATTTCTCCACTTGCTTTACCTGCTTTTTGTTACGTTGTGCCTACAACACTGTGGGCTGCTGGCTTTGCACTGCAAACAGCAGCAGCAACCTGGGCAGCTTTTTGGGGGAATTTTGGCTAATCTCATATGGTCCAAAATCCAGCAGTGATGTTCCTCAAGGTGGCTTAGTATTTTCTGTATTTCAGCCAGGGACTCCTCTGTTTCCTAACCACCCCCATCCTGAATTTTGTTCTTGTGTAGTTACGCAGCAATGATTACAGATTTGGGAGGGAGCAGCAGTCAGAAAAGGCACAAAGCAGAGAGAAGGCACCACTCCCACCCCCCTGAGCAGCTGGGAACTGCAGACATAACTATAAATTCCTGTCCAGTGAAAACTGTATTTACTCATCCAAAACAAATCCACGTACGTCACCACTGCCAAGGGCTCTGGGTCGTGTTTTGGAGCACAATGGACCGCAGTGATTCACACACCTCCTGGATGCCTCACCAGAAGACAGGGCTTGCTGTGGGTGACTGGCTCGGGCCTCGCAACGACGCGAGGTGACTTAATTTCCAAGAGTAAGGAGGAAACTTTGCACCGGAAGATCCTCTTGGCTGGTGCTGCCCCATGAGAAAGATGAAAAGATCATCCCCTTTAAGGCTGCAGTCCCTTGATCCCAAGACTCCTGCCTTTGGGCCAGGCATGGTATTTTTTACCCCAACTTATTACATGCCCTGCTGCACCTGTGGGAGATTAAGGCCTGTGATTGACTTTTAACCTTCTTGTTCTTCCCAGGACTGTCTTGACACTTCCCCCCCTACCCCCTCCTATTTTTCACGAAATCCAAGCCAGCAAGGAAGCAGAGAAAGTTCAGTGCATCTGATCACCACTAACACTGACAAACAGCATGTAAAAGCTGTGCTAACCTGAAAAGTATTGGCATATCTAACCAAAACCCACTTGATTTCCCCTGGAAAGCAAAAACTGTGAGAGGCCATTACTAGCAGGCTCCCCTTGCATGGGAAGTAATTGAATCGGGAAACGTGAGGCAGGAGAGCTTAGCTGTCATTTTACAAAAACAATTAAACGCATGAAATGTATCTTAATGATATAATTAGGGCAAAATTCCAATCCTCCATTAGTAGTAGCGTTAATTATTGCAAGCACATTACATTCAGTATTGCTGGAATGATGAAATCCTCTGTTATGCAGCTTTATTAACAAACTAATAAATAAAAAAGCCCCGGTTATCTGCTCCTCAAGAGAAGCTCTGACCCAAAATTACTTTTGAACAAACCTTGATTACTTTTGCCTGTTCAGTCTGATAGTAAGAGAGGTCAAAGCACCACAGGGAAACTACTGTAAGACACTGCGCTGCTGTTGGGACCCTCCACGGCTGTTTCTGCAGGGGTTCAGTGAGGAAGTTGTGTGAAGCAATGCTGGTTGGTACCATCACACTGACCCCACAGCTCTCTCCTCCAACACACCCATTTACACACCAGCTGTGTGCAGGACTTGCTCCTACCGTCCTGAAGAAACTGAAATCTGTTGTCACCTTCAAGACCTGGTTTGCAGCAGCGCAAGATCTCACCTGCCTGGTACGAGAAGCAGCGAATCGCAGCTTTTCAGTTTTACAACTTATTTTACACTTATTTCTCTCCTCTGCTCCCACTCGCTCAGACTGTCAGTTCCCTGTGAGGTTCCTGGGGTTTTGAGGCAGTTGGTTTGGCACAGCAGAGCCCAGGGCTTTGGAGCCAAGTACCTTCTACCTTCACTTCAGAGGAGCCCTCGATCAGCTGCTAAAAGGCTCTTGGAAGCCGCTCAAAACTGGTTTTTACACTCTGACAAATGGTGGAATTACCAGTCTCAGAGGTATAAAGATCTCAAATATACCTTTCCAACCAGTGGAGGTAGCCATCAGTAATATTCCCCCATGGGGTACCTATTTGGGATTATAAGCACACTTATTAGCCATGGAACCCTGTTTATAGTGATTTTCAATGCCTAATTCAGTGCAAGGAATGAAAATGGGAGAAATTAACCCCCTCCAGCCAGCCATGTGACGTGATAACTGCCAGAGGACAAGCAAACACATCAGTTGAGTGATTGTGTGGGTACCTGCTGAAAGAGGGGGATTTAAATTATGCATGGTTGATTTTTCCGCGTGTACAAATCCCACTATACAGGGGGGAAAATAATCAATTAGTGAGAGTCATTTGTTTCTGAACACTTTGGTTCAGAAACATTAATTTCTGGACAAATGCTTACAATTAAAATGCAATTTTGATTCCACTCAAGTCCTCTCCTGTCACCCTGTATCTCAGCCAGAGAAGAGAAAAAATGAGAGTCTCCAGGAAAGGCAGGTCAGGGGTGGAAGTGCTGGGAAGTGCCTGCCACCCCCTGGGTTTGCTGAGAGGATGTCGAGATGCATCCCAGGACAAGGGCTGGAGCACTGGGCTGTTTGTGCAGCTGAACCTTGGTCCTCAAGCCACAGCCAAGTCCTGGGTTAATGGGAACCCAGGAGCAGAGAGGACAGCACAAAGATGGCATGCAGGGATGGAGAGCAACATGATGCAGTCCCTGAGGGCTTAGGGGTTTTTTTTTCCCTGTGTAGGACTGATAATGTAGCATTTTTTAAAAAGCAACATGTACCTGTGCTGGGTGACATTTGTGCTGTTTGCCCAAAGCCTGAAGTCAGTCCAGAAGCTGATGACCAAGACAGAAAGTAGCAATGAGCAGTCTCCTGGGGTGTCAAACTCCCACACACAGGCAGCACATGCAGAAGCAGCAACTTGTGGCAGTGCTTTCACCCACGCAGGGAACCAAAGGCCAGAGCATGGAAAGAAAACCATTGCCTTTTCCCATAAACCAAAACTTTCAGAGAAAAGACAAAGCCCATTTTCCAAACTCACAGTTGGCTCCAGCAATTACTCACAAGCAGTTACATTTGCTCATGACTCAGTCTGAAATCTCGATTCAGAGCTGAAACCTTGCAGAGGAGCCGGGCATGTTCTGACGAATGGGAGGAGCTGAGTAAACCCGAACAAATTTTTTAAAGTTAGTATACTTCCTTAAAGCTTTCCTTCATACCAGGGTTTTCTACACTGTGAGGAATCTCAGTTACATCCCTTGATACTGTCCCTTTGTTCTCTGACACAGCTGCTCAAACACCACGCACCCCAAAACGGAAGGGTTCCTTTTGAAGCATTGCCAGGCTCCAGGCAACTGCGACCACATCCTTCTGCATACCTACAGAAGAAGTGTGCTGAAGGTGCCTCACCTTCCTCGAGATCTGCTGCACATAAAAGGCCAGCCTGCATCACCCTCCAGAGGGGTTTTCTGCAACCAGAGTTGTTGTTCTGCCACAGGTTACTCATCAGATCTAAATTCTCAGCAGCAGGGTGGAAGCGCATCCAGCCACTGAGCAAATACACTGGAATTGTTTATATAAATAGTTTATTTAGGCATTTACAGTAAAACCTGGCCTGGAGAGTGTAAATGGAGTCCCAGTTTCATGCCACTCTTACAACACTACTGTAAATCTAGTCATAGTATTTTTTTACTTCAAGCACAGGAATTATGCACCCAGCTGACCTTGCGCTGGCACAGGAGGGAAGGAAGCTTTCCAGACCTCCTGTTTGCAAAGCAATAAAACATAACAGGGCTCAGAGATCAGAGGGAAAATAAACAGATACTTTTGCTCAACCTCCTCCAACTCCCCCCTTTTTTTTTTCCCTCTCCCCAGCTTATATTTAGTTCAGGCTTCTCCATGCCCACAGAAGGGCTGCCCTGGGAGCAGGGAGGCAGGGCACCAGGGCCAGGCTCTTGGAGATCCTCCTCAGAACAGAAAATCAACAGACCTGCTCACCAGAGCAGAGGGAAACAGCAGCTCTCAGGAGAAAAGTAGAGATGAGGTGGGCAAGCAGGCCCATCAGGGCCATTCAGCACTTGTTTTTTAACCTAGTTCTGCTCATCTGAACCTTGCAGAGCCCAGGGCTGAGATTCAAGGAACAAAAACCAGATCTCTGTGTGCACATTAATACATTGTCTGGAGTGAACATGTGCTTACAGCTCATCATCTTCCCAGAGAAAGCCACTGGTGTGCTCTGATCCCAAATTAAAACCTAAAGCAGCTCCCTCTCCACACTCAGACCGGTTGTGCTGATTACCCAGAGCTACATAGACCCTCCTCAAAACACCCTGAAAGGGGTTGGCCTTGCATGACTATTTTAGAGCTGAAGTGTTTTGGGTGCCTAATTCTTACCCATCTTAAAGGGCCCAAGTACTAGAAAACTGCAAAGACCTCTTGCAAAAAGGTATCTGACTGCTTGGGATACTGAAGATGTGGACTCGACAGCACTGTCTTGGAGCAGGAGCTGTGTCCACAGCCTGTCCTCTGTGGGTAACACAGAGGGGACACAGACTGGCAAACTGAGCGCACCCCCCTGTGACACTGCAGTGGCTGCCTGGGACACACAGCCACTGCCACCTCGGGCCGCTGAGCAGCTCAGTCAGGGACAGCCATCTTAGAGGTCTCTTGAAGTAGCCCAGTATCTTCTGCAGTATTAGGAAACAAGATACAACATCTGTGCCAAGCTTCCCCTGCAGCGGAAGCCACCTTTTCTCCCCATTTATGCCTTGCCAGCAGATAGGAGAAAGCGGGATCCTGGTGCAGACCCACCTGCCTTGGTGCAGCACGTTGCGTGGAGAGCAATGCACGGAGGTGCTTTATACTCACATCTCCAGTCTGTGTTTTTAAATCCAGGCTGCTCATTAGCAATGCACAGCAACACCAAGCAATAGCTTGGTCCTGCAGAGTTACTCCCTTAATCAAATGCAGCTTCACAGAGCCACGTTGATGTAATTGTTCAATGTCCAGGTTCCCTGCCTTTGCAGAGATAAATACTCTGAGGAGCTGCATTTTGACTGGCATCCAAAACTCACCACTGGCTGCTGTGATTGTGATTTATGGCTGCTGTTAACAATCAATCTCAAGGCAACCATGTGCATTTGAGCCAACAGCAAGCCCTGCATGAGGGGGGAACGAACACCCACCAGGAGCTGACAGCTAATGAATCCTGACCAGCAGTCAATGCTCTCGCACAACTCTGCAATGCAAACCCCGCTCCAAGTGCACTGCATGGAGTGCTTCATGTCATCTCTCCTCTGCCTAGTCCAGAGGCATCAGTCTGGTCAGCCAGAGCTCTAGATTTCGTGTGTGCTCCTCTCAATCTTGCCTGACGGCAGGCTGTCCACGTGCAGACACAGGGTGGAGGCTCAGATGCAGTGCAGCCACCACCAACCCGACCTGCTGGGCAGCATGGGGTGTTCTTCAGCTGTCACCGAGCCCCACTCACCCTGGGAGCAGCAGGGTGTGTTCCTCCAGGGAGAAGGCCTTGGAGTTGCCATGGTCAATTTACTTCCAGCCACAGAGGAAGAAAAAAAACTATACCTACAGCTCTGGCAGCACATGGCTCAGGACAGCCTGAAAGCCAGTTCTGGGTACCCTTAAAAATGCCATAAATCATAATCTCACCTCAAAAAGAGGTGGCTGCTCTTTCAGGTTTATCTTTCCTTCACATCACCCAGGCAGCTCCAGAAACCTGGGGCATCACTAAACCAAAACCCAGCCATGCCTCCTACAGCTGCAGAAGAAACACGCTCTGCAGAAGCTCCCGTAGCTCCCACTCAACAGAGGAGCAGAGAAAGCTACAGAGCAAACCACCCCCCCTTTCCCTGGAGCTGCTTAAATTTGCCTCCTGGGCCATGGCAAGATTGTTCCCACCTGGGACAAAGATCCCATCTGGGCCAGCTGCCTGCCTGTCCCTGCCTGTCTCTGCCTGTCCCTGCCTGACTACACCTGCCCCTTCATCAAGCCAAACCCCTGAGTGTTCCTCACCGAGTTTCCAGGATAGGTACGAGCTGTCTGCAGGGTTCCTGAGCAAGGGAAATGGGGAAAGAGGGAAGCAATTTTGACCCAATCAGACCTTAAATGAAGGGCGTATTGGGCAGTGCTTTTCCATCCAGATCATGTCTAGGAGCACAAGGCAGGAATTACTTCCTCTTTTCTCCTCCCTGATCTTTTGCTACTAACACTGTTACACAATCCTGTTTTATGCCAAAGCAGTAGGATTTTCTAGACTTTTTTTTTTACAGAAAAAAAAAGAATTAAAAAAAAAAAAAAAAAGGATAGCAGCAAGTGTTTGGAGTAAATTCACATCAGAGTCGGAAGAGTCAACAGCAGGATTCCTCATCACTGGAGCACTTTACTGGGGGTTTCTGTCCCTGGTCAAGGCTTCCCCTCCCTTGGTGGTGAGACAGGGCTCTTCCTGCACAGGGGCTTTGGGGCCAGCACGGAGAAAAAGCCTCCAACAAATCAACCTGTGGGAAAAGCAGCCTGAGCAGGTTAAAAAGCAAGAGGTTGACTCCAGGTTTCCCCCCTCAGAGCATCCCACCCAAAGCCATCTCGGGAATCACTGGGGGGACAAACCCCGAACCCCAAGCAACCAGGACTGGAGCTGAACAAGCCCCAGGGAAGTTTTGTGTCCTCCAGGTGCAAACCAGATTAAATGCAGGCGGAGGATGGACCAGGAGGGCAATGCCAAAGGGGAAATGACAGATAGAGAGGAAGAGTTTGGGTTAGGACAAGCAGATAAAAATATGGAGACAAAAAGCAAAAAAGAAGTGCTTTTGTGAAGTTTAGGTTCTTGGAAGTCAGAATTTGCACCTTCCAGCGAGCACACCAGGTAAGGCCTCAAGAGCTGCAAAAATGCCGGAAGCAGAAAGTCTGAACCCTATTTCTGAAGTCCCATTCAGTTTGCAGCATAGAAATCTATTTGAAATCAAGGGCTATGCCACCTGGGGTTTCCAAAAGTCACAAAATTATTTCTTCCATTGAGTTGCAAAAAAAAAAAAAAAAAAAAAAAAAAGTTAAAAATAATCCTTTGCCAATCAGTGCTGCTGCAGCGTCCCCAGATCACCTCATTAGCTGAGGAAAGGTAGCTTAGTAACAGCATCTCTGCCCATTCCCACACACTGCACGGGTTGAACTTGCCTCTTTTATTTTTTTCCTGTCATTTAAATAAATTCCTTTTTGGAAAATGTGGTTTCAGCTGAGTTCCCGTTTTCTGTGGGAAGATGCTGGTTTCAGCTGTGAATCCGAAAAAGAAAAATGTCATTTCGAAATAGTGATTCAAAGCAAACCCTGTCCTTTCCCTGCCTTGCCGTGCCTGAAGCAAGGGGGCTGTATCCCACTTGGATATTTGTGATCCTGAGGTTGGGGCAGGGGTCTGCTCTCAGAAATTTAGTGTTTTGGCGTTTCTTTGTGCATGAGATGGGAAAAAGGGTTTGGAGCCATTTGAGCCGACAATGGAGCCCTCGGCATTGGCACGCCATTAAAAGCATCTGGCTTCCTACCATGGGCAAAAGTGTTCCAGCCAAGGCCAGCTGCTTTCCAGCACTGCATCACCTGGGTCATCTCTCCAGCAGCAATGGACACCAGGAATCCCACCAAATAAACCACAACCCGGAGGTGAGCGGCACAGTTCAGGAATCAGAGCCAGAGGGATGGATTTGGGGTGGTTATTCTCCCTGGGCTGTAATTAAGCTGCTTTCAGCCATACCCAGTGGTATTTTCCGAGCTGGCCACGGGCTCAGGGCTGTGTTGCAAGTCACTGTCCAGGCAAAGCATCCCTGCTTCCCACAGGAGCTCCTCATGCCCACATTAAAGCCAAGTGTCCACCACTTGCCCATCCAAAGCAGCTGGAGAAGCTACTTGTCAAAGCCAGGGGCCACTTCTAACAGTGCTGCCTCCTGAAACAGAGGGTTTTGATCATCCAGAGAGAAGAGCTGGGGAGACTGAGGGCTTGGGCAGAGCTGGCGGCCTTCAGACAAAGTTCAAGGATTAACGAACACACACTCCTTAGTCCTGAGAGGCAACCCAAGGTCTGGGTGAATCTACAGGACATCCATCCTTCAGACACACAAAAGAAAACGCCCTGCAAACAGTCAAGTTTTCAATCATTTTAATGTGATCACTGCAATTTGACCACAGTCTCAGAAAGGAAAAAAAGTCACACGAATTATCTGTGCTTAGGATTTGAGTCAATCTACGCAGTTCTTGTTGATTGACGTTATTCAAGTTACGACCTTCTGACCATCAGTGATGTTCTTGGCTGAAAGGCAGGACAGCAAGTGTTGGGCATTTTGGTGCAAACCAGGAATGCTTCTTCTGGGATTAAAGCTGTGCCACCTGATCTACTCGAAAGGAAACAGAGCCGTACACACACACAGGCACACACGGACCGAGCATGCAAATACACCGGGAACCAGCTACAGCTTCACGGGGAAAACACGGCGGGCAACACAGAGGCTGGGCGGTTGTTCGGAACAAGGAAGGGGGAAACCCACACAAATACCCCAAACTGAGCAGCAGATCCATTTTCCAACATTCGAAAAGAAAATAGGAAGAGCTTTTGAAATTACACTGTGTTGACAAACTCTGATTCTTTTGGGGTAAACAAAGCAAAAGGTGAAGGCAAATTTTCCAAAGTATTGTAAAATTTATTGTATAAGTATTGCAGCTTTTAGAATGACATATAATTGCCACTATCGGTTACTGGTACACAAGAAGCGTTTACAACAGATTTTTGTAAATTGGCATCAGAGTACATATTCATACTAAAACAGCAAAATATAGATAAGTACTGCATTGCATGTGCTGTCAATAGTTTACATAAGTTTAAATTGAACAGAACTCAGGATACAGGACTGCCTATAACAAACTCCAAAGCCAACGCAATGCAACTGGAAGTTTAAGAAAATATTAATACAATGAAATGTGTCTATAAGGCAGGCAAATTAGGACTTTAATGTTGTCCTTCATGAGCTTCTATAGTACAGCAAAAATTTGAAGCGCGGTTTCTGGAAAACTTTTTGTTTTTCTGTAGCTTTGTGTTGTACACAGAAAATCTCTGAGTGGTACAGAGACAGAAGAGATTAAAAATTCATTCTGTTCTGGCCTAGCACTGTTAATGCTACACATCTGATTCAGTCTTTTCCTGATCCTTAGTAAAAATGTTGGGCTTTTCTTTATTTTTTCATATAGCAGTTAGTGCAATTTCATAGTTCAGTACGCACACAAAAGGGTGATTCTCCAGAAAGCAATTGGATATCCTTAGACCCCCACTTAAGACAGAATGAATTTCATAACACTTATGGAAACAACACACTGGATTAGTAAAGCTGAATCTTCAAACTGGTGAAATCGAGGGTTGTGAAGGGAACACGTGTTTTACCAGTGTCAGCCCCAAATGAAACCCATCCTTCCTCCCCATCCGGATCCACAAAGCCACATTCCCATTCCAGGCAGTTAAGACTTGGGGGCTCTTTAAGGATGCTGTTTGCCGTACTGTAAGCTAAGAAACAAGATAAACAACCCCTTTTAAAGCTAACGTGACTTAAAACTCCGAGCAAAAAGGCAGGGTAGGACACGAGGCTGCTAAGCATTAGCAATGCCTTGTTTCTTCTGATTTTATTTAAAAATAAATCACTCTTAAGGGGCCTGAATCTCTCTACTGGAAGCTGCAAGACACCTGTGGAGCAGGGCCACAGCCCAGCTCTAGCACCGCTCTCTGCTGAGCTGCACCAAGGCCAGAGGGAACGGGACATCAGCAAGGGTGTGCAAAGCAAATTCTCTGCCTTGGTGGCAATACGGGACGTGGGAATTGGGAAGAAATGGACCCCGAGGCAAAAAGTAACATTAAATAGTAATAATAATAACAATAACAACAACAACAACAATAATAATAATAATAAAAAAAGAACAGACCATTATTTCTAAACACTCATTCCGAACTTGGAGTTGATCTGGGCCCAAGATCTGCTATCTGCACTTGAAATACACAGTTCTCGGGACTGCAAAGAGAGGCATGGACAGAAGAAAGACAAAAGGGGGCAACTTGGCTCCTTCAAGGAGCTGCACCCGCTGCCTGAGACCTGGGGCTCCCCCACCGGGGCTGCACCGGCCTGGGGAAAGGCGGCAGCTTGGGTTTTGTGCATGGATGGGCTGAAAGGCATCGTTCCCAACACTAATTTGGTGTTGATGAGCCACCCCATTTCACACTCATTAAGTTCCCCAAACTAGAGGAAGAGGTAAATGAAACTGGACCCAGGAACTCAACAAACTGATCACTCAACTGCAGAACTTGGGGTGACACTTGAGAAATAAAAGCTGACACTGGGAGTGGATTGGGGAGGGAGGGGAAAAAAAAAAAAAAAGATAATTTGGTTGAAATTTTGGGGACTTCCAAGCATGAAAGCTGGGTTCAATTGCACTGCATTTTCAGACCCTCTCCCACTACCCCTCCATGGCTGTCCAGCCCCTGCCCACTTCCCTGACTTTTCCACGGGGTTTGGTGTCCAGCTGACACCCTGTGACAAGACAATCCTGTTCCTTAACAACCTCTGGTCCCCACGCCACCTCCTTACTCACTGCTCAGTTTTAAACATGTGATGCATATTCCACCCAAATTCTTCTGAAGTAACCATTTTTTTTTGTCACAAACAAACTAGTGTTCAGACCACTGAACAACCACCCCCCCCTCCAAAAAACCCCCAAAAAACAAAACACAAACACCCAACCCCAACAACACTATTCACGCATTTTGGCTCAAGAGGGCAGTAGATATTATATTTCGGTTTCTCTTTTGGTTGGTATCTCGTTTACAATATCCACCCCAGATTCCTACCTCCCCGAGTAGGATAATGTGCATAAACGTGTTCAAGTTCCCTAAGAACAGTCGGAGCAGAGCAGCGGCCGAGGGAGCAGCCGGCGTGGCCAGGCACAGGGAGCTGCTCCGGGGAAAAAGGGACTGGAAAAGTGACTGCAAGGTCCAAAGGAGCAAGAGACCAGACGCTGGTTGCTTGTGACACTAAGGATGATTTTGTTTTCCCCTCTCTAAAAAGCGAGGGTTACCGTTTCTTTAATAAGGCACTAAATAGACATGTTACATAAAGGAAAGATACATTTTAAAAACTCGTACAAATTCATCAGTTTTGTACCTTTCATGACAAACTAGATTTATTTCCTTTGCGTTATTTTTTATTTTTATCTTTTTTTTGTAGGTCAGCAAAAATTTAGGTTACACGATTGTAAAGCTATGAAGATTTCAAGAGCTGTGGAAAAGCAGTTTGAAATATTGAGAAGGTACAGGTCTATTTCTAGGCAGAAATAATAATAAAAAGAAAAGCAAAAAAATAATGATCAAGCTTCAAGTTCAGCTATTCATCATCTTCTTTAAAATATATATAAATATTGTTCAAATGGTCAGAACTTTAAAACCGTTCTCGTGGTTAGTTTTTTTTTTTGTTTGGTGTTTTTTTTTTGTTTGGTGTTTTTTTCAAGTAATAGAAAAGTTGCTTAAAAACAATAGTTATTGCCTTTATATCTTTCATTTATGTCACTCTACTAGATAGCATCCTGCAGAAATAGCGAATCACGCCCCCCTGTAAAAGCTTCGCTCTCTGTGGTTCCCTACCGACCCAGAGACGGGACCCACCGCGGGAGTCTCCCCTTCTGCCTCCTCTCCCTCACTCGCTCCGTCACGTACAGCCCCACCGCGAGGGCCGCACACCTCCCAGACACCTACGTGAGATCAAATGTAAACAAGAGCATCGTTAAGACAGAAACGCTTCCGAAACCAAGATAAATTAACGACGCGCAACCGCCGGCGGTGGCAGGGCAGGCGGGCCCGCGGGGCGAGGGCGCTTCAGAAGGGGCAAGGGTGGGGGGGGGGTTGCTTCTAAAGCCTTAAGCGTATTTCTGTAGCCTTTAATTAATACATCATCACAGGAGCAGATTCAGTTCCATCTACTGTACCTGGCGCCTCTTTAGCTGGGGTAAGAACCTACAAAAATCGCGCTGACCGGGGGCGGCGGAGCTGCGAGACGCGGCTGCACCGGCTCATCCCGAACAGAGCTCCGGGAGGCTGAGACAAAATGGAAATGATGGTCACCACCACCAGCACACTTCCCAGCTCCTCTTTCCAACGAGACATCTAAACCCAGCCGAAAGGCAGCCGGTGGGTGCGTTCCCAGTTCCTCACATCAACTTCCACAATCGCCACTTCGGCTCCAACAGGGCCCTTCGGTTGAACGTTGAAAGAAATAAACCAAAAAACACTTTGTTCCTTCAGACACAGAAGTTTATTCTCATCCCAACCACCCACCCGCCCCCGCCCAAAAGTTAGAGGTTGTCCAAAAAAAAGAAAAAAAAAAAAAAAAATCAAGTAATTTTTGCCTGCTTCAGTCATTCGTGACTTTGGGAAGCAGGGAGTTTCCATTTTACCTTGTTACTCCAATAATCCTACCGGATGACACACAGACACACACCAACTCCTCTTGCTTTGTAGGGAATGTGTGAAGCCGTGGCTGTCGGTGGCCACGCGCAGGGACTCTGGGAATTAAGGATTTGCATAAGCTGCACCTCGCTCCCCGCTCCTCCCAGGGCTGGCATCCCACTCCAGCGATCCTCCTCCCCTTCCAGCTACTTTGTTCTTCACTTCGACATAGATCCCTTAACAGGTTCATGGTAGACATGGTAGAGGCTTCGACCAACACAAGCACTGACATATTTATATTAAAAAATAGTGCAAAATTTCAACATTTATATAAATAACTCTAAACCCCTGCTTTTGATTTTTTTTTGTTTTTTGTTTTTTTACAATGTAATACACGCTTTTTGAGTTGGCACTCAAAAAATTGCCATTTTTCTTCTAGTTCAGAAAACAACTTTTTTTTTTTTTGAATAGGCCTCTTCTAATACAAAAATACTCCTGCTCCTTACACATACACTTTCTCTTATTTTTAATATATATTTATATATTTATATTGCAGATCTTTAAACAAAATGGTTTTTGTGCAAATATTTTGTTTTTAAAGATAAGTGAAATAATCAAACAAAAAAAAAAAGCATTCACACACAGCCCAACTAGAAACAAACAAACAAAAAAAAAAAGACTACAGTTGATTTTTTTTTTCCTTTTTAAACGTCTAGACACAGCTCAATAAAGAAATGTTTTTGCAAGCTTGGTAGGCTTGTGCATTCAGACCAGACATAACAAGTAAATATTTATACATGGAGAGATGGGGAAGGGCTTTTTTTTTCTTTGCTCATCTTCCTCAACTCTCTCTCTCTCTCCTTTTTAACGAGAAGTGCAGAGTGTTTCATTTACTTTCTTGCCTTTTTTTTTTTCCTTTTCTTTTTTTTTTATTTTTTTTTTTTTAAAAGGGCTGCCCTTTTTGCTTCTCTTTCTCTTTGTTCCACGCCGTTGTTGTGCTCTCAAGGCCATTGATCTGTGAGTGATGGAGTCTGCTGCCCTCCAGGATGGCGGGCATCCCGCTGCTGTTCTGCTGGTGCTGGTAAAACGTGGAGCCCGGGTAGTGCCCGATGACCTCGCTGTAGGTCGGCGGCGGTCCCTCCATCCTGCCATTGCTGCCGTAGCAGGTCGCGCTGATGCCAGAGTTACTGCTGGGGGGGCACGGCCCCCCGTACACCGAGTTATCTATCAAGTCACTGTCGAAGATGGTTCTGTTGGGCGGCGCCCGGACCGACTCCCTGTTGAGCTCCATCTGCTGCTCGGGGTCGCGCAGCTGCAGCGTGCAGGGTCCCTGGTACGGCGGGGGCTCCTCGCCGTCCGACAGGGAGATGGTGGGCGGCAGGTCGATCTCGTGCTGCATGTAGGGGTAGGTGGGCTGGAACCGGTTGAAGCGGTCCCTCTGCAGGAAGGATGGCACTGCCAGGCGGTCGCCGGGCCTCGGGGTGTAGATTTGCTGCTGGGAGGGAGAAAGAGAGAGAGAAAGAGGGCGAGGAGCGTGAGACGCTGCGGCGCGGGGCGGCGGGAAAGGCAGCGGCGCCCGCATCGCCCTCACCTCTGTCATTCCGTTCCCCGACACGGTGCTTTCCGAAGGCCACAGGCTTCCCTCCTGGAAGGGAGAAGAGAGGGCAGAGTGACTCTGACTGCCAGGGTGGGTTAAACTCCCTCTGCAAACAGCTCGTGCCAGGTCTCACCCTGCACCACAGCCCAGGTAAGACACTGCTGCTGCTGCTGCCAAGTTCCTGCCCTGCTGCAGCAACACAAGGCATGGGGAACTCACTGTGATCATATATCCTGTGTGCCATACAGGTATATGCTAAAGGTATTGCAATATCACCACTGAAACCACCCCTTCCGATTAAAATTTCCCTCCATTCTCACCTCCATTCCTATTTAATAGATCGTTTGCAGAATGAATTATGAGAACGACACCAGCAAACAACCCTCTCCCATTTGCAGACTTCCCTGCTCCCGCCCCCACACACCCAGCGTGGTTTTTTCCCTGGTTCAAATATGCCAGAGGAGTATTTTTCAATTTGTGATCCATGAGCCGTGGGTGATTCACAAGACATCAGAAAGTGCTCCATGAAATAATGACAAGATTTAAAAAAAAAAAAAAAAACAAACCAAAAAACAAACCAAAAAACCCCTCCTCACACCCACATTCTGATGTGCACAATCAAGGAAATCATGGGAAAATAAAGATAATAAGTGAATAGCCAAATGTTAAGCCTAATTTTGGTTTGGCTAAAAAAAAATAGAAATCTGCAGCAAGCGGACGGTTCCAGAGTATTTTTTCCACAAAAAGATAAGTGGTCCTTGGCTTGAAACAGACTGAGGGATTGAGGTGTAGAGATTTCCTTACGCTGCAAACATCACCTCCATCCTGCAATCCAAACCCCGGCGCCAACAACCCCAGGCATGATAAAGCCACAATTTCCCCTAAACCCTGAGATTAGTTTACAATTCATGATCAAAACAAACAAACAAAGGTTCTTCCCATCTGCTGGTGATACTCTGAGCGTACACAGTTCACCCCAGACACTTTTGCCTTAGGGACTGAAATATTTAAATATTGCTAATATTCACATATAGCAACATCCCCCTGGCAGGCAGGGCTGGAGGAAAACAGCCAGAAGGCTTGTAATTACAACCTGGAATAGCTGGCACTTCTCAGTTCCTTGCAGGTGAATCTCCAGTTCTGGCACTAGCAAGTCAGGCACAGGCAGAAGTATTTATCATCAGGGGAAAAAAATGCCAAGGGAAAAAGAAAGCCCCTTTTCCCCTTTAAGTGTCCCACTCAAAGCCTTTGCAGCAGAGTCCTCCAGGTGAGCAAACCACACACCTTCCGGCTACGAGGACACTTACTGCTCTAATGGGGACGATCCAGGCAGCCCGTGGCCCTTGACACCCCGTGAAAACCTGTAGTGGTACCACAACACCATGGGGACCTTCCCTGATAAAGTCAGAAGGGATTTTGCCTGTCTGATCCTCCCTGGACCTCATCCAGCTGTGAAGCACATCTGGCCTCATCTCAGGCTGCGGCACACAAGGGAACAGGTTCCTGCATTCCCTTGCAGCTGTGGCAGCATCTCCAATCCCCCCCAAAGCGACTCAGAGAGCAGACAGAGCCAGGGGTGTCCCCCTGGGCAGTGCCAGACCCCAGGCTGTGACAGGAGCCTCAACACTCCCCCCAACACGCACTGACTGCCCAGAACACAGCACCAGCCCTGCTTTAAAATCTGCAGAGAAACCTCCCATTATATCCCCCCGCCCTCCCTTTTTCTTATTTTCTCCAACTTTGAATATATTTTCTCCTGTGGTATCACACATGGTATCAGATATGGACAGAATCCATCAGGTTCCTGTTTTTCAAGCTCAGTTCTGCACATAAACCTCAAGGCAGTCCTGGTGCCAGTGAAAGGAAAACAGTGATTTACATGGAAATGAGACTGCCCGGATTCTTTCCCCCTTCTCAGTATTTTTGGGGAGCATCTCCTTGGAGCAGAGGTCAAGTGCTGCAATCCCGGCACCTTCCCGGGCCACAGCTGAGGAATGTGCTGGCCTTTCCCTTCCCCGTGTTTCATACAGACCTTGGGACTCCAACATGCAACTGTTTACACAGGCAACGACTGTTTAGTCTGGTCCATTTGACATGGATTTCTTGCCTGCAGGGATAGGCTACAGTCAAATTCCCCCAGCAGCCAGAAGATCCAAGAGGAACCGCATCTGTCACAGACCAAATCCTTGGCTCTGACTCCCTGCTCAGCCACGGCACTGGCACCAAAGGGCACAGGGAGGATTTCCAGTGCCACCACATGCACTGCCAGCCCTTCACCTCATCCCGAAGGGCGCCGAAGCAGTGGGCAGGAGCGGGAAGCACTCCCAAAATTGTGTTTACTTTGCCATACCCCCGTGGCAGACTTCCTGAGCAGTGAGTACCCCACTGCCTTCTGCTAGATGTTTTATATTTAACTTGGCAGTGGGCAGTGCCATGGCAATATCCCATCTGCTTCCCCCTTTCCTGGGAGTGATGTCAGCCAGCGCCCATGAGGGCGGCTGCATCCCGTCGCTTCCCGGCGCACGGAGCACTGCCATGCTCAGCTGGGACATCCCGCTGTGGCAGGCAATTGGGAGGGCACATACCCAACACCCCCTACCCCTAAGCACTCACTTGCCCAGAGCCTACACCAATATCCCATATCCAGGTGTTTGGAAGAAAAGCTCTGCCTCACACACCAACTCGTCTGTTTGTATAGATGACGTCCAGGAATGATGCTCTGGGCAACATGTGGATGCAAGAGCAGCAAACCAGTACAAACAGCATTAAAATGGGATCCTCAGAGAGATAAGGAGCAGACAGGAGATCTGTTTTCTGTAGGGGCTGAATCTCTGCAGCTGTTATTAATCACCTCTCCCGGGACTCCAGAGCCTGACCTGGACACGCTCCTGTGCCCAGGCTGAGTGACCACAAGCACTCGCCGACACCAACACACTACCAAGAGCCCATTTGGGGAATGCCTCAGCTCTCTTAAAAACTCCATAGTAGGATTAAAATTGCTGGAAATCAGTAGTCAGATGATGGGAAAGCCTGAGGGACAGATCACAAACATGCTTTTACCCTTCACTTGGGCCCTGGGATGCCTCCACAGCCCACTGAGCCAAGCAAAACTGCCTCGAGTGGGAGCATCACTGCCAGAAACCATCCTTGGACCTCTCCTCACTCACCTCTGATTTTCAGAATATTTAGGACTTGAATCCATCTCAACAATGAACAGTCTAGAAAGCCATGGTTTTCTGAAATGAAAGCTGTCTGGTAAGCAATAGAGCTGTAAAAGCCTCCGCAAGTATTCCAGGACTTGCTGCAGAACCTAAAATTACTTTTAAATTTCTTTTTAGAGAAGTCAATCTTTGACTTTTATAGAACTGCTTGATTTAGTAATGTCAGAGAATCTTCTCTGTAAAGCTGCATGGTGCAAAATAAGTTTCTGAGCCTTCAGACGGCCTCATCTTTTCCGTTTTGGGGGGGACAAAGGTATGCCTGAAAACTGCACTTAAGCCACTTTCTCTTTTGGGGAGTGGGATACCACTGTTTCAAAGATGCAGGGACAGTGTCATTCTTATTCCAAAAAAAAAGTTTTCACTAGAATTTCTTAAATATTCTTAGTTCTGGAGAAATAAAGTTACTTATCATAAGGAGACAGAGCTGAAGTACAGCAGGAACAGTGATGGAGAAACACATGAGGTAATACAAGAATGGCTTGCCAGTGAGAACCACGTTAAAAAAAGACCTTTAGGGAAATTAGTTTCTCCTTCAGCTGTAATTTTTGAGCTACAGCAACAAAAAAGGACAACTCCAGCAGGCTGAACAGCATCCTGACCATGGGATGAACTGCTTTAATATTTCAGAAGATGAAAAGCGTGAATGCAGCTCCAGTGCCCGTCTGCGGTCACGACACCAAAATGAAGTTTGGGATTTAAAAAGCCCAACACCAGTTCAGCACAAGTTCAATGGATTACATAAACCAGTATCCAGGCCTGCATGGCCTCTGCCTGCCAACATCCAGCCTCCCTTCAGCCTGGAGCTGTTTGCTGCTGAAAGACACGCTGTGCTGAGCCTGAAAGGTGCTGCCTTTAAGATCTTTGTTGTGCTGGATCCCACTGTAATGAGATTCCCACTCGTTAGCACATGAGGGGCTCCTCCATCCCATCAGGAAAAGTGCTCAGGCCATAGGGAACCTCTGCTGCCACTCCAACAACACTGCATGCACAGCATGGACAGGGAAATGCGGAACAATTATAAAGAGGGAGAAAAAAAAAACCCGAAAATTATACATTCCTATTTCTCTCCTTAGGTCCAAAAAAAGGTTTTGAAGACTCCACATCCTCACTGAGGTTGAGCAGAGGCACAGAGGTGAAACTCTGCTCAAAGGCCATTTAATCACTGATGTGTCTGAAAGCTGAGTAAATAACAGAGCTGGGCCAAAAAATGGCTGGAAATTTTGGCCTGGTAAACTGAAAAAAAAATTTAAAAAAATGGAAAAAAAAGAGTTATTTTCTAAATGGTCAATTTTTCATTCAGTCTGAAATTTTAGGTCAATCTCCACCTGATTATTATCTCTTTCCATGTTAGCCTTCTTTCTTCTTTTTAAAGAAAATAAAACACACTTAAGAAAACAGAAATTAGTGTATTAAAGAGGACTTGATCTGAATTTTGCTTTGAAAATGTAAAATGAAACATTTGGCGTTGTTCAAGTAAAACATTCTGGACACAATAAAACAGTAAAAAAAATCTGAAAAGGGGAAAACAATGTTTCTGCTGTTTTTAATGACTTGACAACCCCGAGCTGGGCTCATGGTTCCCCAGCCCACAGGATGAGGGGTGGGTTAACTGAGCTTGGGGTTTGCAGAGCTCTCCTTCCCAAGGGGAATCTTCCTCACTATTGGCACAAAGAAACTGATAAGGGACCTCTGTCTGCTGCCTGTGGTGTGTGACAAAAAGAGCAGCTACGAGAGACAGCCCTGGGCAGCCTTCAACTGCACTGCATTGAAGGCTGATTTAGTAAAAGATGTTAGGTATTTCCCTAAGAAAAAAATAAAAAAGAAAAAGAGAAAAGAAAGTGGAAAAATACAAGGAAAAAAAAAAAAAGGAAAGAAATCCCAGTATTTGATCTTTTCCCTGCAGTGAGTACAGATTTGATTTGGGAAAGCACAACCCCACACAGAGCACCCCGCAGCAGCAGCCGTGTGCCCAGCCTGCCCTGGGACCCTGCAAAGGAGGGGGCGTGAGGCAGTGACCTTGAGAGAGCTCTACTGTTTAAAGAGCTCTAAGATCCTTCAGGGTGAAGGCTAAGAAAAAAAGAAGGATCAGTACAAGATACTCCCATGCTGAAGACAGAGCCAGGGAGGCAGGTGTGAATTATACATTGCCCTCCAAGAAAATGTGATGTCTCTTCTCTATACACCCTTCTAAGTCTCTCTGAGCCACTGCATTTGAGGAAACTGCACGAACCAATATCTGCCTCGAGGCTGGAGAGGTTTCCCCTCTAATCCCTGTCAGAGGTACAATTAACATGTTTCTCCTCAGGCTTTTATGAAGCAGGGAGCCTGAGTTATAGAGAACCTCTCGTGCATCCCCTTGGAGAGATTCTGCTTGTCTGGCTGACAAGTGTTTTCTGGCCCTTCCACCACTAGCACTGGTGAAAACTGAAGCAAGTCTGGCAGGATTTCCTGTCCTTTGCAAGGCAGGCAATAAGTTTTTATATAGTCATTTGAGACTCTAACTGGAGTCAAAGGACTCGACAGTTTGGGGCTGCTAAAACAAGGCATATGAAGCCCAGCCAGCTGAGGGTACGTGGTGGTTTCAGGAAAAGGACATGCCAAGAACAGCCTTGTGCAGTTACTTTTCTTATATAAAATCTGAATTACAAAGCCCAGGGCAAAAGCAGATGCTGTGGCCATCCATAACTGAGCACATACAGAACCCTAAAGAGTCACAAGCACCTCTAAGAGGTTCCCCCACCCCTAATGACTGAGAGACAGATGATGCCAAGGCCAAACATAATCTGTCATTGGTGGTTGGAAGAGCAGGGTGTGACTTACTGATGAGAGGTTCTCGTCTTGCCGCCTGCCCTGGCTGTGCCGGCTGATGAAGGATCGCGCAGAGAGTTTGTAGTGGTTCAGCAGACACGTGATCACCACCACCATCACCATCATCACCACCACGATTATGATTATCTGTACAAACTCCAACTCCGCTGCAAGAGACACAGACAGACAGACTTTGAGCCATCAGGAAAAGCAACGTGTAACTGAGCACGAGAACAACTAATGTGGCCGAGACGCCGACGGCACCGCTCACCCTTCCCCTTAAAGCTCTCACACGTGCCTGCGTGGGCTCTGTGTGCTTTGGGCACAGCTACTTACTTAAAAAACCCCTCATCAATTCACTTGTTCAGCGTCACAGAAGAATATCTACAAAGCAGAGTGTTTCCAAGCTACAACAGACACACTTCCCAAAGCCCTCCTGGCTGCAGCATGCTGGATGTCCCCACTGCCAGGTACAAAAACCAGGAGCACCCCAGTGCCTTACTCAGGGCCACGGAGCCATGAACCAGCATAATTCATCCTAATGAAATAATCTAGCTAAATGCAAGCTAAGTTTCTGCAGTTCTCTTCCCATCACCACCACTCCTTCCTCCAGGGAGGATGGGACTGGAGTCCTCCGCGGCACATCCCCGCAGCAGGCACGTGTCCCCTCTGTCAGGGGGGTCACAGTGGGAGCCCAGGGGATGGCACAACGCAGCAGGCACCGGCAGCCCCCTCTCTCCAAGGTTGCCCATCCGCCACAGGAAGCAGGCGGGGAGACCTCCTGCTTTTCGGTGAGACGCCAGATGGGTGCAATGCGTCTGCCTACGGGGGCCACATCCCGGAGCTCCAGACATCCCTCGGCTCAGGGCTCGGCCAGCTGACAGTGGCAGCTTGAGTGGCTTGAACTGGCATAAAGGAAAGCTGCCAAAACCCCTCCAAACAAACAAGAACAAGCAAACAACAGACTATCCGGTTAACTCTGCAGACACTTGGCAGGAGGCAGTAAAGAAGCCACTCCTAAAATTTCCTGAGGAAATAATTCCTCACACCTCTCAGAGGCTTAGGAAAATTGAGTACTACAGGCAAAGGCAGCACTCACTGGGTCGTTATTTCCATGCGTATGACAGCCAAGGAATAACCTGCCATCCCCAAACCCCTCGGTCACTCCCCCCAGGGCCCCCCCGTGCCAGCAGTGCCCAGGACTGGGCTGCAGCAACTCCAATGCCCAGCATAAAGAAGGGGTCAGACCAGCAACATTCAGTAGTTCTGGGGATTTACAATTTGTTTGCTTCTCAGTAGGGACACCTATAAAATCCAGCCTAGGAAAGCTGTGCCCTAAAAGCGATCATGGACGCTGCCATCTGTATTTAATCTATACAGACCCACACGTACGTATCTGTATATCCACAGCAAGGCCCAGCAGACATCCGAGGGCAGCATCACACCACTGGCACCAGCTGGGGTGGCTTCTGCTGAGTCAGGCAAATGTATTTTAACTTTTTTGGGGTTTTTATTTTTATTTTTTTCATGGAAAGTTTTCTCCTGACAGGTGGCATTTGAGTGCCAGTAAAAGCAAATAAATGCCAAGAAAACAGTCCAGGTGGTAAGTGCTGCCCGTTACCTTGGAGCTCTTTCTGCTAAACAGCAGCTATTTCTGCCACTGCCCACCGCCTGCAGAAAGCAGAATTATGCCTTGAAAGCAGAAGTCTTATCTGGCACTTCGAGTTAGACGCATGAGGAACTTGGAGCACCCCTAAAATGCAGCTGCCTCCTTACCAGAAGGATGTACATGAGGTGGGAAGAGAGGGATTAAAAGCCAAATGTTGCAAAGGAGTTTTGCCTTAAAAATGTCCTTGAGCTAAAGGCATCTTAAAGCATAAGCTCTGGGTCTTTCACAGCAACCCCAGCAAGGTGCCCAATGACACTGTGAGAGGAAAGGCATGTTAAAAAAACCACGTTTCCAAGAATTTCATCCAGCCCCAAAGCAGAACAGCTCACCCTTGAGAATGCCAGGCGACTGGACCCAAGAGCTGTCACTTGGCAGTCTGTCTGGAGGAACCGGCTGAAGCAGGAGCTCATTCCTCTAAACACAACCCAGACTGACCAGACATATAAACACCCCAAAACTTAAAGGCTTGGCAAAAGAGGACGATGCAAAACCATTTTAAACAAAAGCACAAAGAGTCTTCCCAAGTCAACTCCGCTATGTAGGAGTGTCCCTACAAAATCCAAAGGCATATCCTAGCGCCAGCTGTACTAAGGCACTGACATCATCCCTGCTGACCTGCAGCACCCGACTGGATGAACACCCACCACCCCAGCCAGGCACAGAGTGCCCCAGAGCTCCCCTGGGTGCTTTCCAGGTCACCCACAAAGAGCCAGACCCCACAGAGTCACGGACCCAGAGCCCCTGTGCCTCCCCTCCCCGTGGGCAGCAGAGCCCACACGCTGCAGAGCAGACACCCAGCCTGGGTGCAGAGCCCTTTTTTTTTTTCAGAATTTGTTATGGAAAAGAAAAAAAACTAAACAAAAAAAACGCCAAAAGTTTTTAGGAAGATGAGTCACTTCAGCCTCAAATGCACCATGTGCTTTGGCCACGGTAAGAAAACACAAGGGAAAATATAAATGGAGCCAGTGATGGAAAACTTCCTTTTCTGTTAAAAAAGGTATTTCTGAAGAAAAACAAGACCAAAGTAGTTGTAAAGGAAAGTTCCTTTCCTAGGATGAGAGGTCCCTTAAATGAACCAAACCTTGCTAAATTGGTCCTGGTACTTTGGTGACCCGGGTGAAGTTTTGGCCATCAGGAAGTGCTGCCCTAATTCCTTCCTAGGAAGGAACACACACAAGATGTGTCACTTACAAATGACCTAAACCAGGCTCCCTGCACATACACACAGACATAGAACCAGCAGAGCCTGAAGCAGAAGAAAGGGTGGAAGTTCCATCAGGATCTGGGACAACACGTCTGCATCTCATCCATCCCCATTCAGCCTTCAGTGCTCTGGGACTCCTGTAATTGGAGTATTACAGAACACTTGCCAACAGGTGCAGTAGGAAGGCACAGGATGATTACCAGAACAAAGGGGACTCTGCTTTCCAGCAGGGATGCTCCTCCTGCCCCATCTCTACCCTGTGAGGAGCAGCCCAGCCTCGCCATGCCCAGGAGCAAATCCATCCCATATGCAGAGATGAGCTTTAATCCCAAGAATGCTCATGTTGCCCAATCTGGCCTTCGGAAAAAAATAAAAGTCCAACCAAACCAAAAAAAGGCTCACACGCTCAATTTGTGCTTTTCAAGTTTCAAGAGACTCATTCCCACTCGAGGCACCAAAGTTTCTGCCAACTCTCCCTCTGTTTTAACTTGTCTTCACAGGCTTCATTTGCAGAAGGGAAAAACAAATCCAACACACTGAAAAGCTGGATACACTCAGTAAGGTTTTATCCAAGCAGCTCAGTCAAACTAATGAAGAAAGATCATTAAAAACCCAAAGTTTGAGTTAATACATTATTATACAAGTGCAATTCAGCTGCTATGCTAATAAAAAGCCTTTGGGGAATGAAAGACAAGCCAAACTGCAAAGCACATAATTTATAATTCTACTGGTATTCTTAAAAACACACACACAACAAAACAAGGAAAAAAAAACCCTCAACACATTTTGTATTTGGCTTCCTAATCATTGTCACTTTTCAATTAGAAGAGACCTCATTCCATTTCTCTCTGTAATTTTCCCCAAGGGAAGTGTTATAAATGCACTAGGCTTTACAAGATGGGCACATTCCGCCTCCAAATGCAAAGCAAGGTCACACTAATTTAATTTTGCATAATTTTTATTCCAGAATACGTTTCAAACTAACAGGTTCAGACACCACATTTAAGTGACACAACCTGCTTTTCCGTATTTCCCGTCTAGACGCGGCAGCTCCGGGAGCCGGTCAGCATGCGTGCGACCGCTCTGCAACTCAGCATTTTCCCCCCCAGATTCTCCCCATCCACGAGGCTGGGTATTCGTGATCAAGGAAAGTCCCTTGTCACGTCCCATTCTTCCCGTTCACTGCTCGCTTGCCACTTTACAGCACGTGTGGCCCTGAACGAGGGTTTCACAGCGGATTATAGGGATACACTAACGAGTGATCGGAGACTCCGCTGCTCCCCAAAGCCTGCAGACTCTGCTCTCCTGCTCAGAGGTGTATCTAGGAGGCAGCAGCTCATGTCCTTGCCGCCCCCCCCTCTGGCCACCATAATGCCCTCAAGTGTTTGGAATTTATGGGAACAGTGCTGATGTGGGGGCACCTCACTGGCACAACCCCCACTCGTCCCCCCCAAGACCACACTCACAGCTCGAAAGGAGCAGCTGCAGGAAGGTGCATCTCTGAGCTTCCTCGAGTGCCTATAAACAAAATGCTTGGCACCCAAGGGTTTAAAATCCATTAATATTTTTACAAGGAGGGTGATTCGAGTCAACAGAGCCTCTGCACACCCTCACGGTTCGCTACGGCCGCAGGGGAGGTGAGGCTGGGACACACTTTAAATGCATTGCCTTACCTTTTACAGCTACACTCCAGTTCATAAAATGCTTACTCTAGACTTTATTAATGCTCTTGCCTCCACATAGACTATCTCTGTGGAAGACAAATGCTCCAAGCCACTGGCAAGTACAAAGGAGAGAAAAAAAAAACCCCAACCCCTCTATTTTGCTGCAATCATTCCAGGTACTGCAGCTATCACTTAGAGGTGGACAGAACAGCTTTCAGACAGGGTCTCAGCCAAGATGACCCTTGTTTTCAGCCAGGTATAATACACATCTGCAGGTCAAACCAGCTATCCATGAGATTCAATTACAATTTCTATATATACTGGAATTGTGTATCATGTAAGAAGTGATGATAAGAAGTAAAATTACTCAGGAGATAACGGCTAAGCTGAACAAATGTAGCTGCACTAGCCACAATTCCAAAGAAAAAAACTCTAAAAAACCCAATTTCAATCATCATAAATGCTGCAGTGCACCGTGCTAAAAGCCAGGTCTGTTTTGCTGAGGCAAAACTAAAGCAAGTAGAGAATCCCCTGCAGAATACTTCGCTTCTCCTTTCACTTCCTCTGGGTATTCTGCTCATAAAAAAATCCCCTAGTTCTGACTTGAAACATTGCTGGGACAGTTCAAGTGTGATAAGTCTGACCACAAGCTCACACAGACTATCCAAAACATGCTCTTAAGGGCGTGGAGAAACAGATTCTGCTGCTGATTTCATCTGGTGGACATCAACCCACGTGAGGCAACCCAGGCAGGGTGAGATACCTCCCAAACAAGCCTTGCTGTTCAAAGTTAATGAGCCAACAATTAATTTTTACCCAGGACGAATGGAATATGCACTGCAGCTTCTGGATGCTCCTGAGACGGTCCCCCAGCATCAGAGCCCCCCTATCACTTATTTTGTTAGCATTCTTTGGGAAAATACATCTAAATCTGTGTTTTGAGGTTGCTCTGTGTGCCTGACAGAGGAGAGATGGTAACAGAGGCAGACAAAGCCTTTGGCATGCCCTGGGGCACAGACCCTCCACCACGGGGAAACTTCCAACACTGCCCCAGCATCTGCAACAGCACAGGTCACAGAAAAAGGAGAAAGTGGGTTTGAAATTAAAGCCTTCCCCTAATCTAGAAACTGATGAGAATCCAAGCAGCAGAAAAATCCAAAAGGAAGTGAGTAAGACTCAGGGAGACTAAAAAGGGGCTGAGAAAAACACGGATTTTGCCATTTCAGAAGTTTCAGAGGACTGTGGAAACAGCATTTCCCCCTGAATCACTGTGTGCCATCACTGCCACTGTGCATAAGGATTATTTTTAAATAAATGTCACTTACGTACCCAGAGAAACATCCTGTAAGTGCCAATGTAGGAGCCAAGGAACGCCGGGTGTACTGAGCCTCCCTCCACCTCTGATCTTCACTTTCTCTAACACACTTCCAACAACTTTTACACCACGGCTGAATGGGGCAGTGTTGTACAGAGATCCCTCCTGCTACTGCCTGACAAGCCTCAATAAAACCGGCACAAACAGACTGGTGCTTTTCTAACTTTCCTGTTGAAGGACAAAGAGATGTAACCCCATCTAGTACAAACCCGGGCAGCATCTCTTTAGTCTCCACACGACACAGGCTATGGGTGACTTATTACAGCAGGTCGCTCAAGCTCCCTGGCCCCGTCCTACCCTGCAGCCCTTCTGCCTACCCTAGCCAGGCCTGCAGTGCCCAGGCAGGGGTTCAGAGCAAGGCTTTGCCCACAGTGGTGGCACATCACAGCCTCCCTCCCTCTCTGGATGACAAAGCCATAGCCTGTGGATGGAGTAAATGCACAGATACACGGCAGGGAATGTCATTCGGGTTCCCAGGAAGCCAGAGGACAAGCAGCTGGAGCAAAGCCTGGCATGGGAGATGTACCACAGCAAGGCAGAGGAGTGCTCACTCTGACCCTGGGCACTGAGATCAGCTGCAAGTGCTAAGCCCAGGCTCCCAGCCCAGCCACTGCAGAGGGACAAAGTCTTGTCCTGGTTCACTAAGCCCAAGGAACAACATCAGCTCTGACTCAGCCTCACTGAGGAACTTGGCCCCTCCTGGGACTGCTGCAGGAGCTCAGCCCTTGTTGCAGGGCATGGAGTTGAAGAGATCACTGGCAACAGGACACAAGTACTGGGCACAAACCTATGGGTGTGAGCAGGGAACCCACAGCACAGGGCACTCGAACCCTCTGCCAGCAACCAGCCCGTGGGCGTGGGGGTGGCAGCAGGATACCCATCAGCACTGTGCCCAGAGCTCAGGGATGCTTAGAGGAGGGGAAGTATCTCCCTGCCTGCCCCCAGAGCCCCTGCTCCAACTGTAAAGCAGCACTTTCTGCTCCTCACAGCCCGTGGAGCCCCTGTGGTTATTTACAGAGCCCGGTTCACCGGGTGACTCAGCACTGTGACTCAACAGATTCCAGCCAAGATCCTGCAGTGACATGGAGTGGGGCATCTCGGTGGGGACCATCCAGCAGCAGCATCTGGTGAGCAGCACCAGCCTCTGGCACAGCTCCCAGGGACTGGAGACAGTCAGGCCACGGCCGGTCCTGGAGCTCCTGAAATCCGTAAATGAATTGCTGCCTGTCGGCTAAATATGGTGGCACTGTAATGTCACACCGCGTGTCCCAGCTTCTTCCGTAATCCTCGGGGATTTATGGTAAATTCAACTGACTGCAACGCTCTGTCCTCCATGCACCCCCACCATGGGAAAGGAAGGTCTCTACACACACACAGAATCTTTCCAGACATGGCAAAATTAACTGGATGAATTAACGAAAAGTGTTCACAAACCTCCAGCAAGCACTTTCATCCCTGATTTTCCATTAACACCTCTGATATCCACAGAGCTGCCCTGGCTGTGTGACTCAGAACAGGACACAGGAGAGATGTGCACAGTCCTGACTGCAGTTCCCTCTCCTTCTCATCTTTTCATCCACCCCCACCCTTGGGCATCTTCTGTTTAAAGAAGTTCCTTGTAGCCCTTGATGGCAGTGCTTTAGTTACGTGAAAAAAGCATGTAGAACACATAAATAAGGGTACAGGCAGTTTTGGACTTGGCATGTGCAGATGAAGCCACACAAGAGAGATAGGAAGGTGCTGGGGAGAAATCAGTCCAAATCAGACTGGTCCCCACATTAAGTTGAAGCTTGGAGCTGAAGAGCATGCATGCATCCTTTCTCCTCGTGCATGACTCCCTAAGTTCTGCACTTACAATGTTTGTGGGACACCCAGCAGGGATACTCAAGGATTTCAGCCACGAACAGTTTCAGGCCAGGAACCTTAAAGGCTTCTCAGCTTTGCAGCTCCTCAAAGAGCACATGGAAAACGAGTCTCGAATAGGAGTGGACCCTGGTCCCCTTCTCCCAGCATCAGTAAGTGTCTATCAGCACCCAAAACCTGGGCTGCTTCATTAGCACCCTTTAGCAAACAGCACTCTCAGCTGCTGGTCCAGAGGTCCCTGCCTGCTCCCCTACCCACCCAGGGGCTTTGACAGGCACATGAAGGACATGACCCAGCATCTTCTCCAGCAGACCTGGGCTGCTGCCTTTGCACGAAACTCATTGCCAGTGGGTAGACAGAGACACTGCCCTAAACTAGCAGTGATGGTTCTGACTTTCAGCCGTTCTCAGCACCCACATCTCCAGCTGAAGGCAGCAGCAAGGGCAGGGGTTTGGGCACGAGCAGGCTGCAGAGGAGGAGGAGACACTCTTATGCATTCTGTCAGCTACTTGACAGCCCAACTCACTCCCCTCCCCGGTCTTCACTAACATTTCAGAGCACCACAGCTCCAGTGGTGCCCAGAGGCACCCTCAAAAACAAGGAGACACAAAAGGACAGCCCTTGCCATGAACAACTGAGAGCCTACAGGTACCTTGCACTCCCCAATAATTAGGGCACAAAACAAGTGCTAATCACTGCTGAAAATGAAAGCTGAGGACACCCTGCACCACCTTGCCTTGCACACCAACACACTGGTTTTTGCAAGCAGAGAACCAGAAAGGCCAGTGCTGACATTACTGAACCAGTCTGCAGCAGGCCTGGACCAAAGTGAGCTCCACAGAGCTGGCCTGAGGTCTGTCCGTTCCTCGTGTTCGAGCCCTGCCTGCCCCAAGAGCTTGCATTTTTGCCAACCAGCTGCAAGCATACTTGTGGAGAGGAGAGGATAGATGTTACAGCAAAATCTGAGCATGCTTTGGAGCAGCATGTGGCTCCCTGGAAAGACCTGAGGGTTAAACTCAGCAGAACTGAGTCCAGCAGAGGTGCAGTTGTTATGCCAGATGCCCATGAAAGCCTCTGTGAAAGGATGTGGGTTGAGTAGCATAGCCAAAGAGTGGACCTCATTTTTTCTACTCAAGGCTAAAGAATGTGAATTTGAAAAGAGACATCTGAATCTAGCTATACTTCCAGGCTGTGATTTTAGTAGGGAATAAATTCCCAGCTCCTTAGTGAGTGGCTGCAGGGGGCTCAAGCTCTGCAGCATCCCACTGGAGTGGCAGCAGGGTCAGCGTGGGACTGCAGCCCCTCCCCTGCTCATACAGCAAGGAGGAAAATACCCTGGCACAGCAGACACACCGCCCAGTGCAAGCAGCTCTGCCCTGGCACATCCTTCCCAGCCCTGCTTGGAAAAGGGACATGCCCATTATGCTAAATATTACATCAGAACTGCTCTAATTTAAGCAAGAACCAAAACAGCTCCAGGCAACAGCTGGAATGCAAAGGCTGACAGAGAGGGTACAGCACCAAATGCTGCTCCTGGTTTAGAGTCCATTTCATCCAGCAGATGCTGAGTTCCACTCGTTAAAGAGACCAATATTCTCCCTCTCAGAGGCTATGCATGGGGAAGAAGAGATGAAAGAACAAAGAACTTCAGATGGCAGATTACTCACCCTCCCCACTTGTCTGTTAGGTCATCTTAGAAACAATCAGACCAGGTGAAGTCATTACTGCACTATTTTTGTATTAGCATCTGCTGCATTTATCTTCTAATACCTCCATAAAACCAGATACGAAGGGCCCATCACAGACTGTCAGCAACTGTTTTTGTTTACAAGGCAGCACGGGAAGTACTGGAGTTAGATACAGAATATGACCTTGATATTGCCACTCTTGGCTCTAACCAGCAGCACCTTGAAGCTGCAGCAACACCGAGGCATCAAAGAGACCAGGATCAAACCTGTGACAACAGGCAGGAGGCTGGGAAGAGCCACTGGATTTGGGACTGCTTCATGCATCTTAAGTACAGTTAACAGCTAAATTACAATTCCAGAGTCAGCATGGCCAGTTCTGAGGTAAGGAGGAGAAATGACACTGTGAGCCAGTGATGGCAGGCTTGAGAATGGGGCAGGAGGGTGGGGTGCAAGTGGGACTCACAAAAGGAGCCAGTTGAGAAAAAATATTGCTGGCAAAGAGGTGATGGGGCCCCAAGAAGTCCTATGAATTGGCACTATGAAGTGCCAATCCTTGGGCCATAGCTGTGTCCAACATAGTTCTTTTTCTTCATCTGTCACCTTGGGTAATCAACCATCACATCCTCTGAGTCAGTGACAAATGATGGCCTCAGCCTGCACCCCCACTTCTGTTTGTTTTAAAGGAAACGGCCACATTTCATGCTTAATAGTCACAGAAGTATCAGACTGGTCAGGCTTCAGAAAATTTTTTAGTCCTTAAAACGCCACAACTGTCCTGACCACACCACTGGGCGTGTTTTCAGGGGGTGACTTTCCCAAGCTCCCATGGCTTAGTGGCAGGGCTGGGAGCAGGACACGCATTCAAGGGCCAGAAAGGCAGGATCAGCATGGTAGAACTCAGCTTTCACACGGAAATGGCAAACTGAGAGCTGGGTCAGCAGCTCTGTCAGCTGGGACACTTCCCAGCTCCAAGCAGAGACCTGTCAAATGGAGGCTTGTTTAGAGAAACTCCTGAAGACATGAAACAGCTCCCTCAGAGCAATGAGAACCAACAAGGTTCTCTGGGACACTCACACTCTGAAATCTTGCATACGCCAACCTCTTCTCTCCCTTTTTGTGACTATTTCTCTCACCCTCCCCTTTTCCAGGATTTTGAGATGAGGTATTTCACGCACAGTGAGCCTGATCCCAGCCTACTGAGATGGCTGGAAGGAGTACATTCCTTTTGAAGTTACTCCCAAGGGTGAGAACAGCTAGACTGGATTAAAAGAATAAAGTAATTTTGATTTTGCACTTAAAAGACAGGTAAATTTGCTTGCTCACTAGAAAATGTGGAGCAAGGCTCGTGGCCCCCACCAAGCTCAGAACATCCAGAGTCTCTCCTGCCCCCCCAGAGGCAGCACAGTGCCATCAGGCCTGGCTGATATCTGAGCAGGGCTGAGGACAGAGCACCACCCTCCCCCTTGAACACAAGCATCCAGAGAGGGACACAGGAACAAGAGTTTACTGTCTGCAATCATAAACAGCCTGAACCAGAAAAAAAATCTATCAAATAATGAGTGAAATAACCCAATATCCAGATCAAACCCTACCAGCTGACCCTAAAAGACCATACAGGTTTTGTTTGTCAGGGGTATTCTAACAGCCAGTAAAAATAAACACATTAATAAATAAGTACTTTGGTACACCCTGGAAACACTCCTGATCAATATGTGGCTTGCTACTGTAGGGTTTTTTTTTTTTCCCTTCCACCCAGCAGAAACTCATGACAAAGGAAAGCACATCTCATTTATGAACTTAGCTATAAATACTTCTGCTAACTGCCATTTAGGAATTTCATTTCCTGCTTGAGCAAGTCCTGTTGAAAGAGGCAATTACCAAATTTGTTTCTAGTTATAGAAATAGATGCTTGTCGCTGCCCACATCTGTTTCGACAGACAAATTGCCAGACGCGGATGCTCCAAGGAGAGCAAGTGCTCCATCCAGGGAGGGCTTTGCCACCTCTCCAGAAAGCTAACGGCAATTACAGGGATGGGGTTTCCGATTCCAGCCTCCTTGGAGCCCTGTCTCCCACTGCAACGGAGCTGCTTCGCAGCATCGGGGCACCTGCAGCCTCCACCAGCCACAGCCACCTGCACCAAGGCACCCACAGCACACAGCGCTGGAGTCTGCCCCCTCCTGCTGCTGCTGCTGCAGAGACACCAAGGAATATGGGATTCACTTGTCACCAGGCCCATCAAAACAAGGCAAGTTTAATTCTGCAGGTCACGAGGACCCTGCACAGAAAGGCAGAGAGCAGCAAATCATCCCCCTTGCCTGCACAGCATGAGATGGCACAGGCTTTCCTGCTCCTGGTAGGACACCCCACCACGCGACAGCCAGTGGAGGTGGCATGTGGGTGTGGAGATGGGGGTTTATGGCTGCCATTAGCATGGACCACAGCCTCTCCCAGCTGAACAAATGCTGTATGTTCTGGGTTTTAACAAGTCTCCCTCCCTGATTTCCTCCCGTTTCCACTTCCCTCCACCCTGGTTGTCCCCCAGAAAGTTTCCATTTCCACTCACTCTTGGGAAAACCCTTTGTCAGTTGATTCCCAACATGCTCAGCCACAGCCACATCAGAGCCCACTGTGGGTCAGGTGCCACAGTGCCAGCACCCACCCACCCATCATGGCGCCCAGCAAGCCCTGTGGGACCAGCACTCAAGCAGAGACAGCCCGAGAGGGACACAGGGACAGCAGCAGTGCCACAAACACGACACCCATCCACTCACACCAACAGCCAGCTCAGGGACGTGGTGGAGGTGCAGAGAAGCCACAGAACACTGCGAGCTGCAGCCAGGGCACCTCTGTGTGAATGAGCCTGGCTCTCCCACACCACCCCGCTTATCACCCGGAGCAGCCCCAAGGAGCCCACGAGCCTTCGGGAGCGGTGCCGGGGACCCCGCCGTGCCCCCAGCTCCCCTGGGAGCTCCAGGACACGCACCCCCAGGCAGCAGCACCACAGGGTCTGCCCCAACAAACAGACGGGTGTCGCAACCCAGATTGAGCAAGTTGGCCAAAGCCACGACAGGGCTGGAACTGCGACCGGATTTCCTCAGCGCAGTCCAGGGCTGAGCAGCGGGAAATGCTCCCTCCTCTG
>JAWWEU010000053.1:11757500-11769791 GCA_035583155.1 Acropternis orthonyx | reverse complement strand
CCCACCCCCCCCCCCCCCCCCCCCCCCCCCCCCCCCCGCCCCCCCCCCCCCCCCCCCCCCCCCCCAACACATCAAACACCCAGGAAAAAAAGCCCAATGAAAGCTAAACCCCCCTTGAGTCTGTCTCGAGTGGTGGTCCCTGCCCAAGGTTGGTGTTTTGACCTGCCATGTGCAGGGCTTTATCGCAGGCACGGGCATCTCTCCCGGAGGGTCCCGGCTCCACAGGCAGCACCGGGGCGCTCCGGGAGGATGCGGGCGGTGGAGGTGGCGATGTCTGGGAACGCTGGCCCAGGCTGGAGCTGCAGACAAGGGCCCAGACAACAAAGGCGAGGCAAAAAGCCGTCTGATAGAGGCAGCCCCGTCTGACAGCCGGGGCTTTCAGAAGCCCGGGCATGCACTGATGTCTGCAAGCACAGCTCTTTGCTGGGCGCACAGTTAACCCCGCAGCAAGATCCCTAAAGTGTCCTACAGCACGCTCCAAATAGCATCCATCTGGGAAGATGAAAAAACCCGAAGAGTACAAGAGTGCAGCAAAGGAGCAGCAAACAACTGGAGACTGCAGGGAACGGCTCTACAACAAACAAAAATTATACTTAATTTTCTGTTATTTATATTCTAAGAAAACCGCATGTTTTCACTTGCATCTCTTGCCTCCCTCCCCGAGGCACAAACACACACACAAAATGGGACAAGGGAAGACCAGGGAAAGCAGGAAGAGCAGCACAGCCAGAACACATCCCTGCTCACAGGCTTTCCCAAATCACAGCACAAGACAACGGGTGCAAGTTTTACAACAGTGACAGCAAACACCTTTTGCTGGAGTGAGAACGCCCCGAGCAGCTGCTCAGAGCACCGTGAGCGACACCAGGGCTCGCTCAGCCCAGCTTATCTGCTGAGATCTTAAGGCATTAATATAAAATAAATATAAATAAGCCATTGACTGCTGCAGGACAGTTTCCCTGGTGTGAGGGTCCCAGCACTGGGGCCGATCCCAGCCTCGGCTCCCACCATTCTTCATGTCTGCACCAAGATAACACTGCCAGGGACTGGTGGTGTCTCACAGCTTTTTTGTGTAAATAAGAACTGTTCTGCTGTGCAACTAAAATGTGCCATCAGGCTTGAAATAAAGCAACTGAAATAATTTTTTTGGTCTTATTTTAGATTATGACTTACTAATTGATACTTGATAAAAGCCTAATGAATGATTTTTAGGCATTATAAGCACGTTAAAGATCCGAGCGTGGTTATAAGCCAAGGTCATAAGCTCTATTGACTTCCCAGGCTCTGTGGCAACTGATCAGTCATTTATTAAAATCATTTATTCATCACTTGTTAACACTTTATTTTGCTGGTCCTTCCCCAGCAGGCTTAGGACTCCACCTTGGAGCAGACACCTTACTTTTGGGGCACTGCCATAAACTTGATTCTAAACTGAGAGACAGATCCATAAATGTTACAACAATGTCTATTTAAAACAGCAAAAGCCATTTTTGAAACAGGTTCAGCTCAAATCCAACAGCTGGGTTCAACAGGGCTCCCAACAGCTCATTCTGTCTGTGCTGAACAGGGGCAGCTCCAGTCAACTCAAGAAAAGTCCCACATCCCATGGCATTAAAGGGTTCGGACTGTCAAATTACTTTCACAAAATACAATGAAAGTTTCTTTCCTCGATGTAATGATGCTCATTGGCTCGCCAGAGTATCAGTAAATGGAAGAGGACTGGTGCTTAAAAAGACATTCAGCTTTTGAAGACGGTTCTACATTGAACAGCAAAAGAAAAAAATCCCATCCAGAGTTACCAAGGTGCAGCCAGTTACGGACAGCCCCAAACCAGCAGTGAGCCTCTGAAGACAGCCCTGCATGCCCCTCTGCACCCACACAGCAGGTACCTGCTGCTCTCAGCGTCCCACCCGTTCTGTGGAGCAAGTAACCGGGGTGTTTATGGTACAGCAGCTGCAATCATGCAATCAGCCTTCGTAATTAGATCTTGGCAACTCTTGAAATACTTCACTTACCCAGTTTACCTGGAAAGGTGCGACCTAAACATTCAGTGCCTGGAGACATTTGAAAGAAAAACAGAAAGCATCCGTCAGTGATGGGAGCCACCTCCGACCGGCTGCAACACACCCCAGCTCCCCTCCTGGGGACTCGGCCTGGCAGAGCTCCCCCCGTGCCACAGCTGACACCTGCACCCGAACCTGCCACCTCTGCAGGGCCAGGAGCAACAAAGCCACCCTAAGCCGGCCACCACTCCTGGTTAGACCCCACATGCTTTTCCCACACACAGACACTGCTGCACAAGGTCCTGTTCCTCTCTCCCCCGCAGGGACCTCCCCAGGACCACTCTCCTCCACTCGTGGCCATCTCACCTCACGGCATGTTGAAGCCTTACAGAGGTTTGTGAAGTTTCTGGGATCACTCAGCCCACCCTGGAGACCTCCCTGCCACATCCAAGAGTGCCAGACTGCCTGTCCATGGCCCTGGGCAGCACTCTGCACTTCAAGGCACTGGTGGGCTTTTTGTCACATTCTGTCTCCTCTGCAAACAGGCATAATTGAGCCTGGGTGAAAGCTCAGGGTCTCCTCACACCCTGTTCCCAGTGGGAGCTGTGGGGTGCCGAAGAGGAAGACCCACAGCAGAATCTTGCACAATGCCCCAGACACAATGGCCAGCAGATGTATTTTCAAGTGAGGAGAACAAAGGAGCAGAAACTTTGCAATACAAGACAGCTCATGACTTCTCTCTCACCCATCACCGCGTGACTACGTGCAAAACTGAAGGGGTTATGGGACAGGGACCCTCCCGACCCCCCAGCACAACCACAGTGCCTGACAAGCTGTGACAGTGTGGGCTGGGTGAGTGCTCTGCATCCCCCTGGGGCTCCACCAGAAAACGTGTGTACGGGACCATTTTTATGAAGCTCATAAGAACTGTCTGTCACTGATAATGATTAATTGGTACTAATTAGTACAGTCTGATCCACAGGAATCCTACTGGCCTATAAAAGTGGCCTTTAACCCGAGAGCAGGGGAGGCTGTTGCTGCCAGACACACCGTGCCGGGGCTGCGGACACACCGCGCGCTCCGCACGCCGCTCCTGCCTCTGCTCCCACAGTGGCAGCAGAGCAGGCTGGAAGGTTCAAGGGGTTATATCAACACATCACTGCTCCCAAATAAAGCTTTAAAAAGCTACTTTCCATGCACCTGAGAGGACAGAGATAAGCAACTTTTTCACCCAGGAGAAGATTAAGGGTCAGAGTGGCTGTCAATTACTGCTAAATAACGAGGGATCGAAGGCTCGAAGTTGGCTCACTGAGGTGAAGTCAGGCTGATTTAGAGGGATCAAGAGTAACCGTGCAAGCATGTGGTGTCACCTGAATGCACATGGGCACTGAGAGCCTCCAGGTCACTGTGCACCACCACCCCTGTTCCAGAACAGGCACCGACACTGACCGTGATGGGAAAGGCAAGAAAGGAATTCTGCCGAGCCAAACACCGACGTGTGGCAACAAGCTCGGACCTCCTCCTCCTCAGCCAGCTCACTGCAGAGCCTGAAAAGGGGTGGGAGGCTGGAAAGGAGTGAAAGGCCATAAGAAGACTGGAGGCCAAAAAAGGGTGGGAGTCCCAAAAGGAAGAATTAAAGGCTGAGAACAAGTGGATGCCAAAAAGGCTTGGGAGGCCCAAAAGGGTGGGAGTCCAAAGGACATTTACAAGTTGAAAAAAAGAGCCCCTGTGTCAACAGCTGGCTGGATCAGGATCAGCTTTTCTCTGGTTAAATTTCTTAAAGGGTAGAAACCAACACCTCTCCCCGCTCCACGGCCCAGGCGATGCCCCCACCGGAGCTCAGCACACAGAGCTGTGCACTTCCCAGCTGCGACACCCTGTGCACACTCAAGCACAACATCCTGTCTCATCATGTCTCATTCTGAGAGGTTTGATGGCCTCGGATGTGTGGGAGAAACAAGCCTGAAACCTCTGAAGTCTGGCAGAACTTTGGGACGCTGCTTCTCCCCTCTCTCTGAGCACTCCTGCCTCTCCCATCCTCACATCTGCCCTTTAGGTTCAGCCGTGCATTTGCCAGCTTTTTAAATGCAAATGAGAATTGGCACATAAAGTCGGTGCTTTAAACCTGACCAGAGCCACCCTCAGCTCTCCTCCCGCCCTCCATATATGCATAACTTTTTTTATGCAATCGGCAGCAGGGAAGAGATACAGGGAGTGGCTGAGCCGTCGGCGCATATTCCCGGTGGATCGGTGCCCGGAGCCCTTGTGCAGCCGCAGTCCTGCCAGACGGCTCCATGTGAAGGGTGGCTCACGCTGTCTGCCTACCAGCAGCAGCAGCAGCGAGGAACCAGTAATTACACTGGCTGGACCAACACCTGCTCGTGGTTTTGTCTTACACTGTTTGTGCAACCCGACAGGCTGCCAACAAAACAGAGATGTGCTTCGCCTGAACAGGTGAAAACATGAAACAGGGAACGGAGCTGCCGTGTTGGTCCCACAACGCCTCTGTGCAACACATGCTGGAAAATCACTGCTGGTTGAGCCTGCAAGAAGGCTGCAAAGCAGAGAGAAGCACGGCATGCACTGAGAAGACAAGTCTTTGCTGTGCGAGGAGGGAAAAGGGCTGTTCGTCCGCAGAGCCCAGCTCCTGGATCCAGCCCCACGCTGGCGCAGGGCACATGAATGCTCTTTGCTGGGCTGCAACACCAGCACCAAAAAAGCCTTGCTGGCCAGAAGAGTCCCCCCAAACTGGGCATCCCACGGAACATGGCAGCGCTTCCCGGCCTGGAGAGCAGAGCTGCTCCCAAAAAAAGCCCTGTGCCAGTTTAGAGCAGAAGTGCCCATTCCCACGTCAGGGCACGGGAAGGGGATCCAAACCCACACGATGTCTCTCACTCACGGAGATGGAGCGCAGCACCAAGGTGGGAAGGGGAGGGTGAATACTCTGAAGGACCAAGGACAAAGACCCCAAAGGAGCACCTGGACCAGCCTCAGCCTTCTTTGCCTTTCTGCATGGCAGGAAAGCCAGGATCAGCTCCAACCCTACCAGGTCACACCCAAGATGTGCTCCCCTCCTAACCTGTTGGCAGATGGGATTTGTTGTAGATGATTTGTCCTGGAATAAAAACATCGGCCCCACCTCTTGCAGCCTGTTTACTGAAAGCCACTAAAAATTAAACAGAGGCAAAAAGTGTATCCCAGCAACATCTGGAATTTATCCCTTCTTCCTTCTGCAAGAAAAAATAAATCACGCTCTATTCTTTTAGAGAAAGAAAAGTGATTATCTAGAATTATAATGCTGGAAGAAGATAGAGAAGAGCAGAGATTTTCTTTGAAACACTGTTTGGACAATTAAAAAGGGACAGTTCCAAAGAAGCAGCAAATCCTATCTCAGTTTCTTCCGCCCTGTCTCACAGTGCCAGCCTTTCCTCCCATGCCTTCCCTAAGACACTTAAGAAAGCGACAGATTCTTTTCATCCTTGCAAGACCTTAAGTAAGCTAGAAAGAAAACCAGCTCTAAGGCCTATGTGGTTAAAGATATTAAAAAAAAAATAAATTTATTCTTCCAATTCCTGCCAATGGGATTCAAAGGTGCCTTGATTTCTTTGGGACCAGCTTTCTAGAAGAGGAGGGGTCAATCTTCTCCCAAGAGAGCCAATGCGCTGTCTCGCCAGACAGAAGAACGGAAAGGCTTTAAATATTAAAACAGGAAAGACTATCAGGATTAATATGAGGATGCAAGGTCAAAGTGAGATATCCTCCACTTCCTCAGGCTCCTGATCCCAGAATGGTCTCACAGAGACACCTGACCCCAGCCCCAGCCTGGGTTCAGAGGGAAACCCTTCCCAGCCTTCCCGAGGGGGGAAGTGAAGCAGCATCTCTCATGCCGAGCCCACAGAAGTGCCTCCAGCTACTAAATTACCCAACGACTTAAAAAACTGCATTGATCAGCCTGGAAAGCAAAGCTGCAGCTCTTGGCATGTGCCCAGTCAGGAAGGTACAGCTGCATTTTTCACCCGCAAGTACTTACAACCCTAGTAAGAGACACCCCTTTCCCAGCCCTGACACCTCTCCCTGAGGGGAAAGACCAAAGGGCAAACACAGGCGAGGGGGACCCACGGCTCCAGACACCTTTCAGACAGAGCAGAGCCTCAGCAAATGACAGGTATGTCCAGTTTTGCAATCGAGGGCAAGGCTGTTCCTAGAACAAGTCCCATTACTCGGCTCCTCAACCTCCATCTCCTCAGCTGCACGTGGACTGGATGCAGGATTTCATCAGGACATTAAACTCAGAAGCTGTAAAATCACTGTGCAAAAACCCAATTACACCTATTTTCGTAACTGCCAATTTAAGCTTGTATTTAGGTCCCCTCACATACCCCTATGTTACATAAAGCATTTCTTCCACTTGAAGTGTAGCTTTCTAAAGGCCATTTTGCTTAATTTAATAGAAGCTTAATGTGGGTCTGCAAATCTCTAGAAATGCAACCAAGGAAGACACATGGCTGTGAGACAGAGCGTGATCCGCTCCCAAGCACCCAGCGAGAACAGGGCGGGGATGAAAGGCATCTCCAGACCCACGAACCTGCGCTGTCACTGGAGTCCACTTGTGGTCTGAAGAGCAGCAAACCCCCACGGTCAAGTCAAAAGAGAAATTCCTGAACATCTGCAGTCGCTGTTAACCCCCTCGAGACCGGCCAGCATTCCGCAGGCTGCACAGCAGGATGGATCCTTCCCTCCCTGCACAACCAGGAACTGAGCTGAGCCCACTCGGGCATGCTCCCCTCGGATTTGAGAGAGCTGCTTTCTGCACTTCCACTGAATAAATGCATTCATCTCTTTTTCTTTCTTTTTTAAAAAGCCGCACTAACAAAAAGCTCATAGTGAACCTATTAAATTGAGTCTGTCCATTACATTTATTGTTCCTTACAACTCAGGCCTGGATGGCAAGTGGAGGCTGAGAAGTATTTATCAAGAAAACCCATGAGAACGATGAGGATTAAAAGCTGTCAGCAGGACGGGATATGTTTGTAACCCTGCAGTTGTTCTGCACCTCACCTGGAGCATGTGGGACCCCCATCAGACACCTCTGCCCCCTCTCCTTGTCCTTGAGCCCATCTCTGCCGCATCAGCCACCACCTGCATTTCCAGCAAAAGCTGAGAAATGTGCAGTGTGTATATACTGCTACCAATAAGTCACACTAGAGAAAAATAAACCACTGATTGCATTACACATCAGTGATCAGTATCATTACGTGTTACACACCTCGTTTGTGTCTGAGCTTGCTGGAGAGGGAGACACTGAACTTGAAAACACATCTTCCCATTAAAGCAAAGTCCCATTACAGTAATAGAAGTGTAACAATAAAAATGAGATTCCTGCTTATTATACATGAAATAATTGCAGTTTAAGATAATTTTCTTCTGAATTGTATGAAGCAGGTGTCCATCAATCATGTTGTTCCTTAAGTGTCCTAAAGACATCACTGAGCAGGCCAAGGTACTTTCAGAGCTCAGTGCTAAACAGCCTAATCAGTATATGCTATTCCAAGTTACTGAAAACAAGAGACCACATTGGTAAGGTGGAATAATGGGGGAAATAATGAAAATAACCCAGGAAGAGCAGGAGTTGCACCCCCAGAAAAGCAGACAAGACATCTGTCCTCAGTGATGCTGAGCCCTTCCAGCCCAGACCTGTGCAGGGGACACCAACGCACTCCGAGTCTCAAGGCACGAGGTCTCGCTGCACAAATACCTGTGAAGAGCACAAGGAAACGCAGTCCAGTTTCAGGCCTGGAGCACACACCAAGGACAAGCCTGAGCCTGGGTGAGCTCAACTGCTGAGCTGTGGGTTTCACTCTGTGGCCCCAAGAGCCGGCTGGGACCCTCAGTGCCGTGGGAAACAGCATGGGAGGGTGTGGGAGGCGCAGGGCACAGCTCTGCTTTGGGGAGATCTTCTGTTTTCATAGGAAATAATGACATTAATCATAACATTAAAGAAAAACCACTAAGGGGGAGAATTTCCAAGCTTGCTCAGCACAGAGCCCAACCCGCAGGGGGACAGCCAGCAAGCGGCCACGGCAGGGCAGCTTCCCTGGGACTCGTCCTCAGCAGCCAAAGCCATGGATGGAAGAGGCAACGAGCAGATTCAGGACTGTTGTAAGGACTTGGGCTTGGAAATGTTAGTCTTAACGCTCAGCGGTTAGATGTCTTATGGGAATTCATCCAAATGGCACTGCTTCCTTCCCACTTGCCCTGCAGGTAAATCTAGCATGTGGCTTACACAATCTGTTGACTTAAATAAAGCAAGGGCAGAAGAAGAAAGCTGTTCAGACATCAGGAGAGACTCATCAGTCCTTTGGGCGAAAGTCTGGGTCACTTCCCCCTCCTTAGTGTACTGGGGTGTCAGCCAGGGCCCCGAATCCCTCCGTGGGAGCACGTGCAGTGAGGGTGCAGCAGAACTGGTCACAGCACTCAAAATATCAGCAAAAGGACAACAACGACACGTTGCCAAATCCTTCCATGTTTTTGGCCAGCACCGATGCTTAAATTCAATTTAGAGAAATTGGAGTCCATGAGCTCTGTGTTCCAGTCAAGTCCTCTGAAATCAAACACAACTGAGCAGTGACTGTACAGGTCTCCCAGGGCTCGGGGAGACGGGGCCACAGCCACTTCCAAACCTCACTGTGTTGTTCCACCTGTGCATCCAGCTTGCCTCTGGAGTAACACTCATCCATCCTGCGGACGTGGGATGTTTCTAAAGCACTGTGAGACCACTCCATGCTCCGCAACTTCAAGACCTTGTTGGATGCACATATCTCAGGTGCAAAGCCAGCGGCAGTGTGCAAAGCTGAAGAGCAGGCAGGCTCTGGCAGTGAGGGGTCCAGAGTAAGCCCACCAGCAGCCTCATCCCTGTGCCTCTGGAGGCTTCTTGCCCTGCTATTTCCTACTGCTGTTCTCAAACTCCCTCCTCCTCACAATCAACTCCAGCACCGAGGGCCAGTCCTGGGGCTCCTCCACTCCCGAGTGTGGCAGGAGCAAACAGGCTCCCCCAAAGCAAAAGACTAAAACCTGAACAGACAATTCTGACATAGCGGCAACCAAGGCTGTTTTGTTATTGGAGCTACAAAGAGAAAATGAATTCTCACCATTAGTGAAATGGGACAAAAGTAGATGAAGGCTACCTTGTAAGATTTTGGTCATCCTCCCTCTGGAATTTTAAACTATTTAAGATGCATTTGGAAGGAAAACTGACCACCTGTCCCCCACTGCCTAAGATGCTGCGCAGTCATTCTGCGTGGCATGCCAGTGACAAACCCCACCCTGAGCATTAACACAAGTCAAGAAAGTATAAGGGTCAAATTCTGTGAGTAAAGCATACAATGACTGAGGTCTGCAACAGCAGAGACAGACTTTGCCGCTACAAATCCTCACGGTACAAGTTCCTGTCTAAATCTCCAGGAAAGCAGAAGAGCCTTCCACAGCAGTGAGGATGGTGAGCTCCTCAGGAGGCAAGCTAGACACTCAATCCATCTCTCATATCAGATCTACGTTAACATTTAAACAGGACCTGCTGTTGTGATCTTTAGCAACGAGCAGATGTGGTTTTGAGTAATGGTTAGCGTTACTTAACTGGTTATATTCACTAATGTAATTGACACCTATTCCATCATCCTTAATACACCCACTTCTTTCTCCGATACCATAAATAGATTAGAAAAGTTTCTGCAGATGGCCATGACCCCATTTGTTTGTGCACTTAGCCATGTATGAATCACTCTTGGCTTGTAGCAGCACTCTGGAATTACTGAAAGATAACTAGTCGGCACAGACACCAATAAATGAATCATGCTTTCCACAAGACCAAACCTTTGGGCTTTTACAGACTCCAATTACAAAGTAAGAAGAAAAGAACAAAGAAATTACTCAGTCTATTTGCACAAAGTCATGCAGAGTTGATTCACAGTTTTACAGAATTATTACTGACAATCATTTGTAGGGGGTTAGAGTAACAAACCAGCTACTTTACATACTGGACAGAACGAAGAGATGGAAAAAAAAAAAGCCAAACCATGTCCTGCATATAGTCTTTGAAAAGTAGCCTTGATTTTTGTTCCAGTACCTCTTTTCATTCTTGGTATGCTCCAAGCCTGGGGGTTAATCAGCTTTCATTTGCCAAGGCTAAATTCTGCTTTGCTGAGTTGCTTGGGCCAAGTTTGCAAATGTGGGAAATCCTGTTGCACCTGCTGAAGTGCACAAACCTCACGCCAGGAAACCATCACAGGCACAATCCCTCAACTCTACAGGCATCAGAAGGGTCTCATAAATGGCTCAGAGAACTGCCATGTGCAAAAGCACTCGCCTTTCTAACTGCACATTTTCGAATGTATACTGCAACTGAAAAATCACCCAGTCTGAGGCATTTTATTAAAGATATGTGTGAGACTGAATACACCAAACACCAGGGTGTGAACCACCTGAAAGCGCTGTGGACATCCACCAACACTGACAACTTGTGAGGCGAGTTTCCAAAGCTGTGCAAGGTATCTTTATGTAACACCACAGCCCAGGACACACCAATACACACCACACACAGCAAAAAACACACCCTCTGCTGAAGGGAGCACAAGCCTAGTCCTGTATCAATGAGAAACGGGAAGTCTGCTTGGAGAAAAAAGGGGATGCTGATGGATTACGACCTCAGCAACACTACCTTACTGAATGCAGAGAAAAAGCAGCATTAAATTAAAGAAATCTAAAAGTGAGGGTGGGCTTGATGCCAACTTGAGCCTGAATATGGATCAGTGTGCTGGTGGTAGCATCTCTGAACTGAACAAAGTCAGTTTGGGAAAGAATGGAAATTAAGCATACACAGTGCTATTTGTCTAAGGCCTCCCAGTGATGTCACCCTTTATATGTAACTGAAGGCCCAACTTCCTGGGTGAATTCAGCTTGGAAATGAAATATGTGCCGCCCTGTTTTACACACCTGCTCCACTTGGTCCACAAGCAGGGAGGAGCTGCCAGACTGGTACAGCTTAGAGCCAGAGCTCAGGAGAGGCCAAAACCAGCACCAGAAGAGCCAGCACACGACTCTAAACTGATTTGGGAAAACTTGCTTATTCGTTCTCATGCCTGAGGTTTCTGATTTCTGAGGAGAAGTATAAACTCCACCCCAAAACTGTCTCCAAGAAGGAAAGATGCTATGCAAGATTTAAATTAAAACCTTAATAAACAGTCCCAATTCCTACCTCTCTACATTACTACATAAATTAATGCAACAAGCTCTCTTGTATAAGAATATGTAGGCGACAACAACCTTCTCCCTTTGACAAGAGTTTGTCTGAGGATGTGCTGTAGATAGAAGGGAAGGAAAAAGGTTCCCAATAGGGTTGTCTTTAGAAAGCTTGAGTCACTGGAACCACAGTTTCCAAGTGCAACACAAGACTAAAAGGATGTGTGTGCTAAACAGTAATGTGTCCTTCAGAAGGAAAAAAAAATGCTAAATCAGGAACCTGCAGAATTAGGTGGATGCTTGGATAAACACTGTACAACACACCGCAGCAAAAACGCTAATGCAAGTTTAGTTTTCACACCGGAGATATTTCAAAAGACTTGCAAAGCTTTGATAATATTTAACATCTTTACTAACTTCCTTTTTGGTGCAGTCATAAATTTACCAGGGTAGCCAAAAGATCCGGGATGAACTACAAGTTCTAGCTGGCTCCAAAGCCAACAAGAATAATGTGTGCTGTTACTATTTTCTCTGAAAACATACCTCTGCAAAACTGATTCAAAATGAGAAAAGAAATTGTGAAACTGTCATTACAAAGAAGCATTTAAAATGCAGATCAAAGTGCTGCCTTAGAAGCTGTATTCCTTGCCAAATCATCAAAGCTCTCTTTACTCTCAATAGCTCCCCAAATCCTCTGATTTGGATGATAAATTCCTACAGCTGAAATTTATCTGCTTTAGAAAAAAACCCCAAACCAAAAAACAAACAAAAAGCCCAAACCCCACGACTCCTTTTTATGGTTACAAACTCCTTCATTAACCACTTGATTGAACCACCTATTTTGTATTGCTAAATTAACTTTCACATATGTGTTTATGCCTGTGTGCACACACAGACAGTGCCCTGAGACTTCCTCAGGTATGGAAAACTTGTCTCAGCAGTATGTGTGTGTGCAGGGTCTCACCAGCTCTCAGTGGGCTCTGTGTGTGTGTGCAGGCTCTCACCAGCTCTCAGTGGGCTCTGTGTGTGTGTGCAGGCTCTCACCAGCTCTCAG
>JAWWEU010000053.1:11695776-11746550 GCA_035583155.1 Acropternis orthonyx | reverse complement strand
ACCCACCGGGCAGGACGGACAGACAGACAGGGCTCAGCCTGTACCCACCGGGCAGGACGGACAGACAGACAGGGCTCAGCCTGTACCCACCGGGCAGGACGGACAGACAGACAGGGCTCAGCCTGCACCCACCGGGCAGGACGGACAGACAGACAGGGCTCAGCCTGTACCCACCGGGCAGGACGGACAGACAGACAGGGCTCTGCCTGTACCCACCGGGCAGGACGGACTCACAGCCCGAGGGGCCACGGGCACTGCCCACGGCACATCTCACATGGCCATCGCTGCCCCATAAACCTGTGAACTGGGGAGCTTCAACAGCAGAGAGACAGGAAAGCAAACAAACAGGAGGACTAGGAAAGAGGGAGGGTCCTGGAACACAAATGCTCCCATAAATGTCTTTTCCGTAGGTCTGTTTACTCAGCTGCTGAAATGATTGCAGCCGAGTGATTAGTCTTACATGCTAAAACCAAGCCATCCTTTCTCTCCACTGATAGCCCAAAACCCTACATCTGGTACTTTATCTGCAGCCTGTTTCCCCCCGTTTTGTTTAAAAGAGAGCATTTCTGCAGGGTTTGGTCCCCAGACGCACTGTATCCTCACAATTTGGGCTCGGGGGTGAATCACACACATTAAATGGGGTTGTTTCAGCCCCGCTTGGCTGCAGGGAGCTGAATCCTCCCTCAACAAGGCTTTATTTTCTAACACCAAAGAAGCAAAATTGATAATCTGAGAGCCTGATTTTCAAAGAGAATGAAAAGAAAACGTTTGAACTTCAGATGAGAACAACCTTAAAATGTACGTTTGACCTCCCGTGGTGCCTTTGGGGTGTTGTAGCCCCAAACTCAATGTGCTGTCTCTGGGGATGAGGCTCTCTGGGGGGTTCTCTGTTTCCTAAAACATATTCCAGGTGAAATAGAGGCCTCAAAGACTTTGTGTAAGGCGAGATAATCAGCAGCCTCAGCGATTCTCTGAGCTTAAAAGTGGCTGAAGTACATTGTGTATTGTACATCCAGGTGTCAGTGTGGTATACAATAAAATAACTGCACGTGGGATGTATATAAAACATCACCCACTGTCCATTACCAATAATCTCCAGTTTAATGGGGACATTTAAAAAGCCACATTTTTGCACTTCTTTCTCAAACCATGTGGAGTCTTGCCTGAGCCTGGTACTGCTTGGCACAAAGAGGACTTACAGGGACATCTAATTAAATTGTATGAATCAGGGATATTGAATTGTTGAAGGGTTTTTTTTCCTTGTTGTTGTTATTGCAGTTTTAGATTTCTAATGATTCCAATAATATGTGAAATTATTAATTCTGAGGCTTAAGAGAAAACACAGAAAAGACACCTTTTTGGGACTCCAGGGGCTGCGTGTGAATCTGATTTTCCAAATGAAAAGAGATATACTATCAGTTAAAACCTAAATGCTTCACTTTCACAAATCTTTTATGCTAGATTTTATACAGCTAATACATCGCCAATGTTTCCAAGGAAACCAATATGCCCTGTTCTCACTGAAACAAATCTCACTATTAAAACAATTAAAAACTTAATCTGGGTTCCCTCCCTTCCTCCCCCTGTCTCCTTTTGGTATTATCATGTGCATTTTAATTAAAAACAGGATTGCAATGAATTTTTTACACATATGTAGGGCCACGGCATAAATTACCTACAGGAGCCTTGACTCCAGAGCGTAATCATCGGGAATGAAATATATTGTAACAACTGAGCAAAGCCAAATTCACGGGAGTCTTGATGAATCAATTATAGCCACTGCTCATCTCTGAAGGCCACAGCTGATGGAGAGGAGTTTAAAACTCTGCCTGGCTGCGAAAAACCCAGGTTTAGGTGTGGGTTACACAAATTCCTGGATCTCAGCTGACACTGAGACAGGCCTGGCTGGCGGAAGCTCTGGCTGTCCAAAGAGGAAAAGGCAGCTGCCAAAGGGCTCCGGCGCTCGGCTGTTCGGAAGGAATTCTCCCGATCTTTGCTGCCGGGTGACCGAGCAGTGGGGTTTAAGGTCACGGTGGTGACAGGATGCATCCGCTTCCCAACCTGCTTCCGCAGAGCCGCCGCTGTACTGACCCTTCCCTGCTGGCAGGGGGGATGCCGTGGGATGGAGTTGCCTGAAAGCAGGCTCAGAGACACCTCCTGCCCTCGCGCTCGGTGTAAAAGGTGTGCAGATGTGACACTTGGGGACATGGTTGATCATGGCCCTGGCAGTGCTGGGGGAACAGTTGAACTGGATGACCTTAGAGGTCTTTTCCAACCTAAACAATTCTGTGATTTTATGAAATTAATCAAATGAGAAGCCCCAACACCTCCACCTGCACCCACACACTCTGCAATGAGAGAGAGAGAGAAAGGGAAGGCTTCAAAATCCAGCACTGGTAGCAGGCTGTGAAAATCTGATGGGGCTTTACAGCCGCTGTCAAAGCACCTCCCTGCAGAGCTGGGTCTTGGTGGCACAGACCAGGCAACTGACATCCTTCTTTTGAGGAAGCTCCTTGCTCTGCCAGGTTCTGTGTGTGAGATTTTGGGGGTGCAGGCCTGAGCTGACAGCTCAACCCAGTGCCAGAGGCACCTTCCACTGGGAAGAGCACGGCCCAGTCCCAGGGACGGCGGCACTTGGAGAGGCTGCCGCGCTGCTCAAGCCTCTCTTGGTTTGTTTGTACTGACTTCAAGAGCAGCACTGCTGTCCTAGGAGCTGGAAAACAAACAAGAACCCCGGGTGCCAGCGCCAAGGAGCTTAAAGCCTTGATGCAAACACACAGTTCAGGCTCTGTGCTCCAAGTGCTTTGCTGGTTTGATCTGAAGAGGTATTAGATCCAGCCGCGGGGCTTCGGGGTCTGTGTGCCGAGGAGAGGGATCTGCAGGTCAAGAGGCTCCTGAAAAGAGGAAACTGGCTCCAAGCACAAGGAGTGAATGCCATTGGGAAGGCAGCAAACACAGCCCCGCTCTTTGTTCCCCCTCATTGTGTTCCCAGCTCTCCCTGCTGCACATTCACTCGGCTCCTCTGTTCCCCTTGTGTGCGACTTCCACTCCCGTGACAAGAGGCCGAGCACGCAGGAAGGGAGCAGTCGGCACATGGATGTTTCATGTGGATCCAAGAGCTAAATCTGGCCCTGGCTTGTGTGCTCCCCCGGCTCCCCAGGGAGCAGAAGGGAAACGCAGCCAGAGCCGCTTCCTCCACCATTGTCTGAGCACTGGGACATCCTTCTGCCCGCGCCGGCCAAGGGCAGGGGATGGGGATGGGGTGTCTGGGAAGCTTCCAGTTTGCCTCACGCCTCTGCACTGGATGGAGAAACTGGAGTGGGGCCCAGGCTCTGTCCTCCTTCCCCGGGATTCCCTTAGGCTTTGGGTTACCCAGAAGATTTAGGGAAATGGATCTTGCTCGCTCCGTTCACACACATCTTTTAGGGTACTGCGTGTTGCTGTGTGCTCTTTGCAAATGCAGTTTCCTGTGAAAAAAAATCCCAGCCTTGCTAACATCCCACATGTAATGTGATACATTCCCATTCATACACACTTCCCACCACTCCGACACGCAGCACTGTACAACCAGAGAGACAGAAAGTGTACGGCACGTCTGCACTCAGAAATGCCAAATTCCTCTGGCGTGCAGGGGGTGACTTGGGGTTATTTGGGTGTGTTTCTCCCCCCACACCCCTTCCAGAAGAGTTTGGAAAATTACTTTCCACCATCTGCCCTGCCAGAGCTAGGAAATATTTGGAATACATTCCATTCTCCTAATGAACACGCAGCAGCAGGGGTGCTGCAAATGAGAGAGACAAAATCTTTCTAATGAACAACAAATGAACTAGAAATCACATCTACATCGCTTCAGCTTTTGTTGCCTATAGCTTTAGGGTGATTCATGGAGACAAAAATCGATGAATGTGCTGGAGACCCAGGTCTAGCACGGCGTGCAGAAGTCTTGCCGTGACCCAAGCCATATTTGTTTTGGATACAAATACAGACTCTCACTAGCTTCCTCTTCCTTTAATTGACAAAAAAGTAGGGGAAGAATTTAAGTATGGTCCCTACAACTCTTGTTAACGCTCTTCAAAACGTGTTGAATTTATAGGATACTTTCAAACTCATATTAGTATTCATGACACAAATCATGTTACTTCCAACTGGTGTATAGAGCTGTATCATGCTCTTTTGTTAAAAAAAAAAAATAATGTGCTCAAAATGAAGAAATTAGTGGTTCTTTCTCAGAGGAAAAGGGCCAAAAAGCTCCACTCAATCCATGCTCTCCAGAGTCTGGGGATGGATGTTGCTGAGCATGGATGGAGGTGAATTTCCTGATCCACCACAGTAGAAATTAAGGGCTTCTCTCAAGTACTGTATGTACCATTACGAATATGCAATTACCTGCTCTTCTTTCAAGAGTTTTGCCTGCTGCAAACAAGCCAGACATAAGCAAGTTTTCACCCAAGGCTTTTGGTGCCAGAAACTTGGACATACAATGTGGAAACCTCAGTTCAAGGCTCAGATGCTGTGCAAGGGACACTGTGACCCATCACAGCTGGTTTTAGCACAGGAGTCTGAGGAATAAGGCATTCCTAGAACTGCAACCCATCCCATCCTTATTGGCAAAACCTCTGATCAGATACTGTGACTTTTCTTCAAGCCTCCTTACAGGTGGATTTATTTTCTTACACAGTCCACAAGCTCTAGCCCAAAATACTCAAGAATTGACAAGTGCCAACAGAGAACTCAAATCATCAGCTCCAAAGCTGAGGCATCTCTCACCTCTTCCCTTAAAGGTAGAGCCATGGGAGCATAGGGAATGTTATACCAGCCTGCACTGAATATCAGCACAGTGGCCACAGCAGGGCAAAAGCAGCATTGCCAAGCCAGGCAGATGTAAATTCTAGAACAGGGAAGGGGCAGAGTCTTAGAAGTAGAACTTTAGAAGACACTTTATACGCTACTCTGAGATCCTACATTCATGCCATACATTTCTTAGAGCATTCCCAGAGTGCAGAGTTCCTCACAGGAAACATCACCAAAGAGTGAGTTTGGAAACAAGTACTAAGAAATCCATCTCGTTCTGCCTTCCAGGAGGTTTCTGAAAGCCTGGAGCCCCTGAGACATGCACAGAGCAGCCCCATGCTAGGGGCAAAGGTGATGGCTCTACAGGGACAGCAGTACCTGCTCTTCTCTGCATCCTCCGTGGCATGCAGGAAGACTGCGATAGAAGGCATTGCACTGGCTTTCCTCCCTGCACCTGGTGCTTTCACCTGGTTGTGTGCTGAGGTGCTGATTTTTTGGTGTATGCCCTCATTTTCTGGGAGCCTGACTCTGCAATTCCTTCAAGCATTTAACCTGCAAGAAAGTCAGCAGCTTCCCCAAGAAGACCTTACATGACTAGACCTTATTTAATCCCATCTCCTGCACATGCGTTCACCTTCCTTGTCTCCCATTCCTTTCAGTTCCATCTACCTGAAAGAGCAGCTGCATTCACATCCCAGACTCATTAAATAGCCACTTGCTTTCCCCTTGTTCTTGGTCTCTCACATTAAAGGATGTATTAAAAAGAAAGGAAAGGAAAAAAAAAAGAGAGAAAGAAACAGAACGTTCCTACAAAAAAGCAATTTCTTGGCTGGCCATTTTTTTTTTTAACTCCCCTCAATATGGCAGGAGATATTTATGTCTGAACAAATCCTCCTCCCTCCCAATCAATCCAGCTTCCCATGCTTCTGCACTGCAGTCACACTGTTTATATCAGTCTGTTACTGTGAAAATTAATGTGACAACACAAGAGGCAACATAATGACTAAAGGTGTGTGAAATAGTCCTAGAGAAATACGAAGTGACTTCAAATGCAAGGTATTTCCTCCTCCTTTCTCCCATCCTACAAGCTGCTGCAGTTCTGAAAATGGGACAGTTTTCAAAGAGGCTATATTTGCAGAGCAAAGATGGATGCTATTTTTATTGCAAATTAGCAGATTTTTTAGCAGATCCAACCTCATTTGCAAGTGAAAGTGACTCTACTTACCATGCAGATATAGGTCTTATGTTGGAAACTCATGGAAATTCATGTTTTGAACATTCTTGCAGAAGAAAAAAATAGACCCTGCCTTTATTTCTGGCTGTGACTTGCTCCACTGAAGCAACACCAGTGGGGCAGCATGTCTTGGCTGAACTACTACATTCTGTGAGCGAGGGGAAGCAAACCTGAGGCAGTTTTTAGCTGTGCTCTGTGAACTTCTGGGGGCTGGGGACTTCGAGGAGTCCACAGAGATATGAGAAAATGTGTTCAGCTGTTAGAGCCAGAAATTTGCTATCCAGGGATCCACAATTCCCCTGGAAAGTTCTGAATAGTCTGCATATATATATATATATATATATATACATATATGGGGCCAGCTGGGGTTGTCCATGCTCTGCCCTGATGTGAAAAATACAATGTAGTAAAGAGTAACAGGAAAAAACAATCAGTTAACAGTTAGTCCTGCAAAAGATGCCCTTTCAGAATGCCAAAACTTTTCATTAATTTAGAAAAAAATCTGGTGAGTGGTCTAAGCCAAGAAAAACAGTTGAAAAAAATAGAGAAATAAAGCACTGCATTTAAGTGCTACTGAATCCAAAGACTTTGAGATTTTTGATTCAAAATGAGATTTTTTTCAACCTACAACTTGAGGAGGGTGAGCAAGATTAAACACCTCTCCAATAAACCAGGAGAATAAGTCATTACAACCCAAATGGTCCCAGTTGCGTTGAGCCCAAATCCACTTCACAAAAATTACTGAGAAAGTAAAATTTGGGGAGTGAGAAAAAAAATCTGTGCACACCTTTAAACCCTTCATACAACACTGGTGCTGGATTCCCAGAAGTGTGAGTGTGGATTTGGTCACAGCTCCACCATGAAAATGAATTAAGAAGATTAAAAAAATTAAAAATAAAAATCTGCATTTTAATATGGGCATTGCAAGAAGAAAGCGAAAAATAGAACAGCAGGCAGGGAAAGCAGAGAGCTCCTATTTCAAGAAGTGGAGTCTGATTTAAAGAGTGCAATTTCTACCTGCCAAATTTGCACATGCATTCCTCCAACCCGAAGCTACTCAGCAGGTGTGAACGTGTTTGTGCCTCTCCTGACAGGAGCACAACGGGGGGAAACCAGCGGTGCAGGTATTCCGGTATGGAACAAATCCTCCTGGCAGATGCCAGTTTTGCAGTTCTTTGCTCTACATGGAAAAGCAGAAGGTGAGTGTCAGCCCTGCTGTTGTGCTGTGGTGTGACGGGCTCAGCTCGTTTCCCCTACCACATCCCCGTGTATTTCTGGGATGGGAAGCTCCCTTTTCCAGAATGCCCAGATCACATTCCTGAGCGCTGTTACCATGGACTTCAACGAGGTTATTTTCACCACAAAGTCAGAGGTAACATTTTGGAAGCACCCGAATTGCAAAAATACTCGAGTATTTAAAGCTGAAGCTGTTTAAAAAAACAAATTTGAAAACATCTCAGAGGCAACATCCCCAACTTCCTCGGTTTATACACATTTCACAGCAGGTATTAAACGCTCCATGTACCTGTCCCAGACACTCAGAGTGAGGACACTCTTGGACTGCAGTCAAGGCTGTCACGCTTTTACCAGCACAGGCTGCAGGACTACAACAGAAATTACGTTTTGGAAACTGAAAAACACATTCCACAGTTCTTACAGGCCATATTTTCCATAATATAGGTATAGGGAACATATTTTCTTATTACTGACAAGAAGATCATGGTATTCTTTTGTGAGCATGAGGCATCTGATCATTTGTAGCAGGCATGAATTATTGCAGTGTCTCCATCCAAACAAGTGAACATCTGTATCCCATTTTCACTGGTACCAAGAGATACCTGGCGCAGCCCCAAAAGGGAATGTTTAGCTACAAGGGTTTAAAATATGCAGTAATTTGCTGTTGTGTTATCTTCTGGTATTCTCGGCTTTTGAAAAAATACCACTTTATCAGTGAAGTCCTCCCACTGTCTATTTGCCTTGCTCCAGCCCAGAATGAAATGAATCAAGTAAAACAGTTTTGAAAGCCTCATTTATTTTCCCTCCTGAAGAGCAATGCTTATGGAAGCCAGTTGGAGCAAGATTCTGTAGAGGATGGGACATTTATTGTCCCTCCCTCCACTTCTTCTCTACAGAGGAGGACTGTAAGTTTATTCAGCCCTCCCAAGGAGTATCACTTGGATTCAGTAATCCAAGAGTGGGAGTTCAATGGAAAGGAAGTCTGGAAGCTCTTTTAGTCCTCCTTGGCTTTTAAAAATAAGTTTAAGACCTCATCTTTGTTGAAAGCAAATTGTATTTTCCCAGCAGAGCACTATGCACACCCTACCCCGAGTCACAGCCATCTCCTTTAAATCCCTACTTAGTGCTCCCCATTTCCAATTATTTCTGTTTAAAAGAGAAAAGCACAGCCTCAACACCAGTGTGTGCTGTGACCGCTGCCTGGGCAATATCCCTCACATGTTAACTCATCTTCCTTGGCTGTTTACGCTCCCACCAGGACTATGGGCAAGGGGATGCCCATTTTCCCTGTGGAAACTGAACAGCAGGTCTTCACTCCTTTGAGCTACTGGTGCTCCTAGATGGTTACTACTGGTTGTACTCCTACCCCTTTGGTCAGTCATGGTGATTGCACTATTGCCTGCTTTTCTACAGACAGCAAGAGCTCAGCCCACACACCGTTTGCCAGAGGAACTCACACGATCTAAGTCCCTGGCACCTCAGTATTCAGTGACAGTTTCATTAACACCTTCTTGTACCAGTTTAACTCCCTGGGACAGGTGGATTAGGCAGATGGGGAAATTTCCCGTGGTAGATTAAAAATGTTCTGGGTCACTTTTCTAACGTGTTGTTGCATGTGGGAGTCACCGAGTCCCTGGGCTGCACTGGCAGTGACACGATGTGCCTGGCACGGGCAGAGGGGAGCAGGGCCCTGCTGAGGCAGCTGTTCCTGCACATTCCCGCTGGGCACCCCCTCTGCTGACCACACAGGAGCAGCCTGGAGCAAAACTCCTCCAAATGGGAAGATGAGAAGTCCTTGATTAACAACTTGGCCTTTCTCCATAGCTGGGAAACTGAGGCACCCAAGGCAGATGACTGCATCTAAACCACAGATGGCCAGAGGGTTTCAGGCAAAGCTGGATACTGAGTTTGGTCCAAGCTATTTAGACCACACATCGTGTCTGATGACTAAAGTGATGGCATTAATACTCTGCTTCAAACTCTGCTTGGTTCTGGAATAAGAGAAAATAAAACTGGTAGGAAAATTCCTGTTATTAAATGTCCACAGGGAAGCCGAACTGACAAATAAGAAACAAATTCACAAATATCAGTAAACAGCATGTTGAGCTATAGAGATAAAAGCAAAAGAAGCAAACAAGGCCATGTCTCTGTAGAAAAGTACAGAGTTACACCAGTACAGCTCTAACTGCCCTGGAAACCTCCTAGAGCAAGGAGGGCTTTTGGGCCGTGGCTTCAGAAAAGTGACATCAGGTAGCGCTCGAATAGTCCTGCTTTCAAGTGTCTTCACTCAAGAAGATACTTAAAAAACCCCAAATCTCAATCTATTTTTATTCACCCCTCACCTAACACTGAGTATTTTCATAGACAGAGTTGAAGCCTTACCCCAGCCTCTGTGCAAATAAACTCTCAGCACTTTTGGAGGATTCTCCATCAGGACCCGTCTCCAGTGCTGCTCCCTGAGTGTTTACTGTTGTTAACTGTGCTCCCTCACAGCCTCCAATCTCGGAGAGCATCAAAGGGGAAGGAATGCCACTTGCCTAAACGTGATAGACTATTGCTGCAGGCAGGAGTAACTTGTGCTGTCAGTGTTCAATTAGCACCAAGTTAAACTAAATGTCTTGTGAATATTTCATAACGATCTGCCAGCATCATATCTGAACTCTCTGGCTTTTACCAAGCCATTTCCCTTCCAAACTGACATGATGTGGAATTAAAGAGGAATGATGAGCCAGTCTCGCTTGTTTGAGTATCTGCTCAAGAATTATGCTGTATAACTAAAAAGCAGTAGGAATTAAAAAAAAAAAAAAAAAACGCACAAAATATCCCAGCAACAACTGTCACCTAAAATTATCCTTTGATAATAAACTGTCTTTGAACAAAGTGAGAGTTTATATAAAGCACAGTTCTTTTTCTGACTGTAAATTTACTGCAGCTTTCCCATTTACTTTGTGAGTTACAGGAGCTGATGTAAGCTTTTATATTTCCCATTTGTTTTCCACACAAAAACTCAGGAGTTAAATGGGTTGGAATAGACCTTAAAAGCCAGGGCTAACTTTAACTTGGAAATGCTGAATCTGTGGCAAGCACCAGGTGAGCTGCAGGAGGGAGCCAGCCCGGGCTGTGCTGCGTGCAAGAGGCAGCAGCTCCGAGCGGAGCTCCCTGTGGGATCTGGGGCAGAAAAAAAAACCAAAAAAAACCACTCACAAATGCAAATAACTCCGTGCTGCAAACCAGCCACTATGCAGACACGCAAATCCCTGGCTGGGAAGTAGCTGTGGGATCTGCCTCACCTGCCTGGGGGTCCTGGGCGATGTCACTGGGGAGCTGACTCTGGGCCTCGCAGCAGCAGCTCCAGAAAGCAGAGGCAGCAGAATCTCAAGGGTCACTGTGCTGATGGCTCACCGTCCCCACTGCAGGACAGCAGCTTCCCAGGAGGAGGGAGAGGTGCCACAGGGCACCAAGAGCCTTTCCCAGACTTCCAGCTGAGGCTGCCAGTAAGGAGATCAGTTGGTTCCAACACTAATGGACCAAAGCCACCAATTCGTATCACCTCATCCATCACAGACCCAGATGATAAACGACCCTGGGTTTGCACCAGCCCGGGCTGATACTCTGCAAAGCACAGCCAAATTGCCCAGCTCTGCCTGCTGAGGAGATGGTCCCCTCGACCGAGGAAGGACAGGCTGAACTAGAAACTTCTGCTGGCCTGGATACACAGGCTGGGATGAATGTTCCAGTGCAGTTTCTTTGCACAAGCAGAACAAGTGCTGAGACAGGTTTTTAAGTTAACTCAGCAGATAAAGAGCAATAGTGAGCCTGAAATAACCACAGGGACTGAACCATTTCACTTGCACAATGCCGAGAGGCCCGTGGCTACTCTCACCCACCAACACTGCCTTTGGGTCTGGAGTCTCATCACCCCCGGATTTTACAGGAAAATAGTTACCATATATTAGCTATCTGTCCATAAAGAAAAAAATGAAAGTCACACCTCTTTTGGCAATGAAAAGCCTCATGGGAACTATTCTACAGCACAGAATGCTGCACCTATATTGATATAACACATAAAACGTGCTCATATAGTCAGGATCTGGACTTTGCCACTTTAAGAGTAGCATTATATAGCATAATACATAAATATGTAACAGCTCTTCAGATCTGGGCTCCCTCCCCTTGGTGCCCAGTCCTCACCCACTTCGATCGCTCACTTTGCTGCCTTCCCCTCTGCCCAAGGTCCTGCAGGTGTGCACCCCACGGCCCAGGTCCCAAGGACATGTCCTGGCTCCATCACCATTGCAGAGCTGCCAGGGAAGGGCGCTACAACAGACAAACAAACACCAGCAAACTCTGAGAAAAGGAAGGGGAGCTGGAGAAAGGAGGGGCAGGAAACTCCAGAGACACTGGAGGCACCTGGAGAGAGAGAAACCAGACCTGGAGGAGAAAACAAGCCACAGCGCTGTCGTCAAGGCCAGGGCACTGCTGTTAAAGCCTACACTAACACATGCTAATTAACCCCGCCTTTCCAGATAACGAGGGAGTTGGCTCTGCTGGGGAGGGGGAGTGGCAAGACGTCTCATTCACTCCTCTCCCCTCACACCTGAGCGATCTCCGTGCTGGACGTTGGGGATTAAGCCCAGCACGATGATGTTTAAAGGCTCCCATAATTTGTTTAACAGACCTGAAGACCTACCAGCACTTAACTACTGCAGCCAGAGATGTAATACAAACAGCAAACCAAATCCAAGCGTGGCTGGGCTGGAATACTAATCCATCCACGCCTTCAAGGGCAGTGGAAAGAGAAGCGCCTGCAGATCACGTACACTGGGGGGGCTGGCTGTGGACTTGCAGCCTGTTAACACCGAATGACCCTCCCAAGCTACAAACACTGACATTTACTCTCCCCAAAAGGCTGAACTAATATCCTGATAGTGGTGGCGGCATCCTTCCAGCAGTGGGGACTGAGATGTTTTGTACGTAGACCTGTTGGGGTTTTTGACACAGTCACTTGTCCGAGTGCCAACATCTGAAAAAACCTCAGGGGGCTTTTTATGGCTCCAAATTTGAGGCTTTGGGGACCTTTTCAATTTTTTTTTCCCCTGTTAGACAATCACAAAGAATGCAAATGCTACTGAAGCCTGGGCAGATAACTCATGGAATAGATTTTGCTGATTGTGTGCTCAGCTGTACAGCAGTTGCCAGAGTAAATTCAAGGAAAAGGTTTAAAATATAAAAATATATTAGTAACACTCATGTACAAAAATAATGATTATGGGAAAGGGATTTAGTTGTAAACCTTAGAGAGAAAACACAATTCATCCCATATTCTGCTGGGGGGAAATCCTACATGAATTGAGTCTTGCTCCTAGAGTTTCATTCCAGGAGCTGGAAAAACTCCAGGGGCTGGAACACTCCCAATGTCACCAAAGCTTTTCCGACCCACCCAGTCCCACTGGCTTTTAGCAGGTTGTTAGAAATAATCAGGAGGCTGTAAAAATAATATTTCACTCTGCTGTTGCTTTTTGTCCTTGGTAATCAGTGGGTAGAGGCAGATGCTGAGTGTGCAATGACCAACCACCAGACTGAGTGTCAGGCGCACCCCCCAGCACAGGGAGAGAGGAAAACGAAAGGAAAGGGATCCAAGGGGAGGGTCACAGGGGAGATAATTGTACAACTTTCAGAGGGAGTAGCACAGTGTAACTCCTATAAACAAGGCCCCTGGCAGGACAGAGAATGAAGGGCTCTGCTGTTCCCTTGTTTATCTCTCAAAGCTGCTCATCCATCACCAGGCACAGGTAGGAATGTGACAGTCATTGAATTAAGGGCCGTCAAAGCCTGAGAAATTGGCATGGACAGTGGGGGACAGCGAAGCTGCCACAGCCCCCCCTGGGAGACAAAAGGGTTCCCAGGCCTCCCATTGCACTGGGGCTCCAGGGAGGCCTGGATTAGGATTAGCTCCTGCTTCTCTGCATGTGGAGATCTCAGTGCTCGTGTTCCTCACCCACTGCAGATGGTCCTATCCCAAACCCAGCCTTCCTGCCACACTCTTTCCAGCGGCTCCCTCCCAGCTCCCCGGAGCAGGCACTGCCTGCAGGGTGAAGTGGGCACCCTCTGGCTCTCCTTGCAGCTCTCTGTGGTTGAAACCCATGAAAAAACCCTATTTTTGCGAAGCATTATAGTTCACCTGGTGCCTCCAGGTTTCTGTGAGATATTTTATTGCATTAGTGTTGTCAAATGGTGACATTTCTGAGTGTAAGTCATAGGGTTGTTGTTAATGCCAATTTAATGGTGCTAAAATGATTAAATATGGCAGGCTTTTAAATAATGAGGTACATAAAAGGTGTTAATAACCTCTTAAGTGCTTTAATAATATTCTGTGCTATCATAAAATGTTAGTAATTGGACCTCTTAACTTTCATCTGCCATAAAGTAATGAAACTAAAAAATCTCAACAGAGGCGCTGAATGGCTGAAAATTTTGCTTAAATAAAAGGAAAAAAATGAACAATGGCAACACTGAGCCCTATTTGTTAAAAAAAAAAAAAAAAAGAAAAAAAAAAGAGAAAATTAACTGTAAAGCCCAACGGAACGTGCATTTTAATATCATGCAAATTCTTAGCATTTCCCAAAAATGTCTTTGGTAGAAGGTACTGCAAGAACAAAGGAACCCAATGAAGGCTGAGTGCTAAACCCCAGCATCAGCTGGGCTGCTGAGTCTGACGTAAGACAAACCTGTGTGTCACTTGTGTGAGCTGGAAACAGCAGCTTTCTTGTACATAACAGAGCTAAGCTAAGCCTGGGCTGCTCTTACAGGTCGTGCAGCTGAACTGAGCTTCCTACACAGGTTAAACCAGCAGATCTGCTCCTGCAATGGGACATCTCCTGTGAAAGGTCTTCTGGGACAGGCAGGGCTGCAAACCCCGCAACTTCAGAGGAACTGCAGGTGATAAAGGCTGGAGGATCCATCAGTGCCCCTGTAGGTAATGAGTTCTGAGTGTTGAAGAGCACACACTGAAGCATGAAACTGGATTGATGGGACGCAAAGCAGCCAAATGTAATTAAAATTCTAAACAGGGAGGCCAAATAGGAACATCTAAATAAAATTTGGACAGGATCCTGAATAAGCAGCAGCAGCTTCAACAGAAGAGGCCAGAGGTCTGTAAAATCCCCTCCAGGCTACTGCTTGAATCCCATCCAGCAAACAGAGGAGCTGCAGCAGTGTCCATAAAATGTGCTGACACTGGGCTGGTGTTGCCTTAGGAGGCACCCCAGGATAATGTCGGGGATCTTCTTTAGGTTCCCCTCTTCCCAAAACTGGCAATCCAAGTCAATCAAATTATTTTGAGAAACCTACACCAGCAAAATTACTTTCATTAGTGGCTATTTGCAGGTTCCTGGTTCAATGGCTCTCAGAGAACCCTTTTAAGGTCTCCTTAGCTGCTGCCTCATGAGCTTTGCTTTTCTTTATTGCCTGTTAACACGTGCACCCAGTTCTTGTAAAGAACAGGTGCTTTGAACTGACTAAAAAAAGAATCCCTGAATTTTGGGGCTGACCATGTAACAGGCAGTGTAACAGAGCCCTTCTGAACATGAGACCTACCCCTGTGAAACACGGGTGGCTGTGATTTTTACCAGCCTCTCTTTATAACGTTGCGTCACTCGGGCAGGGAGGATGCACAGACCCACGTGAGCGAGGCAACCAATGCTCAGCAGGAATAACAATAGGAGACAGCAGAAGCCAAGAGTTTGCCCATAGGCATTGAAAAATTATAATGAGCAAATCGATTTTGAGTAGTCTAAATTTGCTTGGAGATAAATCAGGAGCCGAACAAATGCTCTGTGTTACAGAGAAATGATTCACCCAGTACAGTGTTCCTGGAGCCATGCAGAAGGCTCTTGGCTGCTGGGAATGCTGCCTTTTTTTTTCCCCTTTGGCTTTATATTGCAGACAAGACCATTATTATTTTCTTGTTACGGGTCTAGTGCGGATCCCATTGCAGTCAGTGACAAATCTTCCATTAGCTCCAGTGAAGGACTTGGCCTCATAAAAGCCATTATTCATCAATACATAAAGTACTTCCTTGACTCTCATCTTTAAGAGCGAGGTTTGGTACCCACTCACTGGCACCTCTCCCCAGCACAGCTACAGTTTGCAGAGTTCCTCCATGTCCCACTGCAGGCCCCAGCATCCCAGAACAAGATTGTGTTTCTTCTTACTGAGATGCTCTTTGCTCCATTTGATGTGCTCATTATTTGAGAACTGTCTCTCCTTTTGTCCATTAGGTAAATTCTGGATGAGCTTATTATTCTGCTTTGGTTTGTAACAATCCCTCTGGATCCATCTCTATGCTTATTAGGATTTTAGAAATGCAATCTAGTTTGTGCTAAAGCATACAAATTCGGCTCCCCTATGATCTATGCTGTTCGACACATCATTACTATGTCTGCAACGCAGCTCTGATCTCTACACATTAATGGAAGGAGCAGTGGTGGGGTACAGGCCAAGCAGGGACCCCCACTGAGACAAATACCTGAGCTCTGGTGAGCCTTGGGACCGTAAGTGAAGCCAATTGGTTTATAGGTAGTCCTTCTTAATTCCTTTTCAACTCCCCGTGAAATACTCATTTTTTCAGTTTGACTGGAAATCATCAACCTCCTTTGGTGGCCAGAAGAGCAATCTGTATTTTGAACAAAGTTCCTGGAATCAAAGGAAGTGCAAAGCCAAAGAGATGCTCATGTGCCCTTTTGCGCTCATCCTCTATGGATTTTTGTCTGCACACGAGTTCAGACTGAGTCAGGGCAGGTCTGTGCCCTGCTCTTGCTCACAGAGCTCTGAGCACAATCCACCAATGTGGAGAAAGGCAGCCAAACCAGACACAGCAGCAGACAGCAAGGGCTGGTAACTGGTGTTGATTGGGTAAGCTAATTAAGAGTAGAAGTTACTTCAAGCTAGGGTAGGTTAAAAAAAAATTGCACAAAGTGTTTCATTTTGTGATTCCAGCTTTGGTTTCTGGAAAAACATCTCCAGACATTGCACTGCGCTTCAGTGTGGTTCCTGGGTTGCAGCAGAAACCTGGCCATGGCACAGGAGAGCAGAGGGATGTCCACCCTGGGCCACTCCTGGAGCTACGAGAGCCACCAAGACAGGTCAGTGGCTCTGCCACGGTGACAGGGCCACCCTGGCCACCAGCTTGGGCTCTTCTTGTCACGGCCGAGCAACAAGTATTTGGCTTCTCCTAACTTCAAAATCCTTTGAGTACCATTTAATGTTTAATACACCGTGCTCTCCCTCACGTAAAAGAAGCAGATAAAAAAGAAATCAATAAAGTGCCTGCAAAGTTGCTTTGTACCGTTTCACATGCATATTTAGAAACCCTCTCTTCCCTGCCACTCACCTCATGAATCTATTCTTGGAGAATAAAAACTGGGATATACTTTGCAGCCAAAAGTAAAGTCATAAAGAAGTTTGCTCACGTTCCTCAACACATGAGATATAGAGTTAATTAAAAATTGTTCTCTGTACAACAGGTTTGTTTCACTGGAAAATGTCACTGATGTAAGGCTGTTCTACTCTTGTTGCCAACTACATTGAATTGACTCCATTATGAGCTTACTCCTCCCCCCTCCCCATTACTTGTCTTCCAATAATAAACCAGAGAGATCTTAGAGCCCACTTTTTTATTGGAAAAGGTGCATTAGGATTAGCTGAGTTGGAGCAGCCATTTTATGCCCCTCCAGTCCCTATTTATATGTGGATTTACAGAAGCAGCAAACACTTTCCCCAGTCCTGCACAGTATAAATGAGATTTTTGATCCTACAGGCATGGTGCTGTTCAAAGATTTTTAATTAGATAAATACATTTATAAAAAGACTTTGCAGAATAGTTGCCTCTAGCAACTGTAACAATCTTGAAGCTTCATCTCCTAAAAGGAAAGAAAACTCTTGCAGGAGGCTGGTGTGTTATATAAAAATGAAAGAGGGTATTACAGAATTAATAGGAAGGGGCCAATGGAAATGCAGTCCCACTCCTGGAAACGGGAGTTTGTTTCATTACTGACTTCAAACAGCACATGGATTTGTGTTCTAATTTTTCCAGCCAGATTGCCAAGTATCAGCCCCAGGCTGGAGGAATAGCTGGACCAGGCTGGAGGGAGAGGTGGTGAGCGCTCTCTTTCCACAGCTGACGTGCTTCAGGAGGCATCACGTCAGCCCTGAGGGAAGCACGGCTCTCCCTGCGCTTCCAGCCTTGGTGCTTCCTGGAATACAGGGGCATCCTCATCCACACACAGGGAATGCCACCATGCCCTGCCCTTCACAGCTTGCTTCCCTTGCCAGCCGTCCATCCTGGAAGTGTCCCTAAGATCAGGAGATCTGGTAGCTATCCCTCACTGCCTGAGGATGGGCAACTACTGCAGAACAAGCAGCATCCTGCAGGCCAGTGCATTCCCAGGGCACCCTGCCTGGCTGGGCACAGGGAGGAGTGAACCCAGACCTCGATCCCACCACCACGGTTGTGAGTCCTAGGAAAGGGCAATGTCAAGTTTAGACATGAGCCTGGTTGATTCCGAGGTGACCGGTGACTGCTCTGATGCCCTTTTTCCATCCGGCTCAGAGCCGCTCCCGAATGCCACGGCCCCAAAACGACCTCTCTGCTGCCGGGGTAGGGACACCACAGGACTTTCCCTCTTCCCCTTGCAGAACCCAGTGAATGCACATCCCAATGTGCCATCAAGGTGGAGAGTTTTATCTCTGCAGACTCAGTGCAGGATAGCAGCTGGAATGGGAACTTTTCCATGCTCACCCCCATACTCAGTATATTTAGCCCTGACCTAGAAAGACCATCCTTTCTAGGGCTGAGCTGTGATTCAGACAGTCTGCTTGCTGAGCAGAGACTGCCAACTGTGCCGAATCAGAGCTGATTAGAGGTGGGAGAGAGCCTGAAAAACAATACACCCAGGCAAGTGCAGTGGGTTTGGAGCATTTCATGAGAATTATATTTAACTCCATTTTTGGTGACTTAAAGAAAAATTAAAACAAACAACCCTCGCACCTTCCAAAATAACCCTACCTGTCTCTGGTGGGAGAGAAGAGACAGGCAAAGGGTTGCTATTTTAAATCACAGAGGAACAGGGTAAGAAAGAATATATATGTAGGTAGATACATATACATATATATAGGTATAGACACATACACACACATCTCTAGATGAAGCAGGGGACTTGTCTGAGAAAGGAAGGATGGACAGAGAAGCAGATATTTTCTTGCATTTTAGGGGAAATTCTATCGTGAAGCAAAAAAATTCCATCATGTCTAAGGGGAAACAAGAACAAAAGCAAAAAAAAAAAAAAAAAAAAAGAAGATGTCTGGAGACATAAAATGCTCATCCAGAAATGTCTGCTGGCAGGTCACAAAGTGTCCCACCAGCCCTGCGTGGGACTGGAGCTTGTATCCCACAGGCAGTTATCCTGCAGACACGCTCAGACCATCACCTGGGATCTGAGGGAGAAATCTTATCTGCAGGCCTGTGAGAAAACAGGAGGAGGTACAGTCGTCCTTATAAACTAGAAATACAGTCAGGGAGTTAAACTGGAAAACACAGCCCAGCCTGGAGAGAGCAGAACAGGAGACTAAACACAACAGTTTAGCAAATAATTACAGGTTCTTTATACAGACTACAATTTGTAATCCGCCTTCATCCACTTCTCTTTGCACAGTTTAGAATTACAATGCCAAAGGGATCACAGGGAATCATGAAATAATGTCCTGCATTTGAGTGCAGAGCAGACAGTCTCTGACGGTTTTAGATACTCTTTTCATGAAACATTTACCATGTGGCACCCAAGTGTTCACTCCGTTGTACCTTGGCAAACACGGCGGACATGCTGGTACAGTCACTCACACAGGCAGGATGTTTGCAGACATTAAAAGTGATGAGGAAAAAAACCCTGACCTGGATAAGTTCTCCTCAATTTAAATTCAGCAAAGTGTGGGCATTGAATATTATCTCCATAATACATTTGCCACACCATAAAACATAGTAGGGAATCAAGAAGCAGTATCTTGCATTTCAACAAATGCTCAGTCCCTGAGGACTCCCACCATCCACTGGTATGTAGGAGTACAATTTATCATCTGAATTTTTCGTCCAAACTGCATGGAGAACATGGTATTATTACAGAGGTGCTGCACTGATATCTGGGGGACTGTGAATCCATTACCTGCAACAGACCCCCTAACACCCTTGGTAAGTCCCAGCTGTTTGGTTTCCCATCTGTATTTCCATTTCAGAGGAACTTGAAAGTCAAAATTATTTGAGGAGTCAGAAAGAAAAGAGAAAATATCTGAAGTAAAATAAAAGATATTGTTTGACTGTAAATGAAAAGGTTGGGGTTTGGTTGGTTTGGGGTTTTTTGTTTATAAGTGGGTTTTAAACACTCCTAAATAATTCTGCAAGAAATTGCAAAATGACAGTTTGCTTAGAAACACCTTCAAAAATATTTCACCTCTTTGTATTTTTTTCCTTACACAATTATTTTGGTAAAATGACACTGTTTTGCAAAACACTGCAGGATCTCCTACTCTGCATTTTCTGTTCCTCCAAAATGACCAACACCATACAGTCAGATCTCATCGGGAAGTTTCTTTTAACAAAGTATATAATGAAGGGCTTTACTTTAAGCCCAAGCGTAAATCCATACGGTTTGAGTGAGTTAAGGACAATTAAGGAACTGCCAAGTGCTTTGCTGGGGGAGTCTGGAGTCAAGCACAAGCGAGGCCTTGGGCTGATTGGGGTCCTGGAGCACATGATGAGAAGGGAAAATAAAGCATGAAGAATTAAACAGAAAATAAGCACGGCACTTGGAGATTGTGAGCTTTGTTTTGTACAGTATTTCTAAGGTGTGTTTTGTATGTTTTAAAAAATCCCGTTATTCAGGAGCCTGGAATTGCTCTTCCATCCCCAGCGCTGATGAATAGCAGAGGCACAGCGTGCAGCCCTTTATTCCGAGGGAGCCTTAATCACCCCCCTCCCGAAACTGCTGCTCCATTTGACTGACAGAATTAGAAGCAATCCACATATTGGAGGGGAAAAAAGAAAGGCAGACCCATTTGGTTGTCAGACTGTGGGTACATACACAAAGCTTTTAGCAAAAAAAGAAAGAAGAAAAAAGAAGAAAAAGTTGTTGCCCTCCTAAATGACATCTATATTAATGACATGAATGACAGGCTTAAGGGGAAAATTATAAATCTTTCTTTCCAGCCTTTTTTTTTTTTTATTGCCCAACCATATATTTCATCTTTCCAGAGAGAAGCACCGTTAAACCCATGGCTGACAGACATGAGTGCTGTGGATAAGCTGCAGCCAGACCCCTCTGGAGCCAGGTCAGGCACTCTGGGAATGCTTGTCCAGGGGGCACGGCTGAGGGTCTTTCTGCCCTTGGCAAGACCATGGAGTACCAACACAACCAGTAGGGTGCGGGTCACCATCCCTGTGTGGCAAAGGAGAGCACCAAGGGACCAGGGCACTCAGATGGGGCTGTGCCATTTGCCAGGAACACAAGAGTCCTGGCACCTCAGTCATTTGGGAATTGCCACCCCCCAAGATCCTGTTCCAGGGGGAATAAGCTGAGGAAATGTTCTGTCCCTGTTCTTGTGGCAGAACAACTTTCTGGGGCTGCAACCTGCCACCAACAGCATCCAGGGTGACTCCAGAGCCACCAGAACCCTGAAAGGATGTCCTCTGTGGTGGCAGAGCCATAGCCTGTCTGTGTTTAGGAAGGAGCTCTGGAGTCCTGATGGGAAGAAGAACGTTGGCTCTCCTCTCCCATCGAACAGGAGGCTGCCTCTGCCTGCAGAGCAGCCACAGGTCCCTGCATTTCTGCTTTGTTCATTTTCCTACACGGTCTCCAGGGAAAACACAGAGGAAGACAGAGAAAGCCCAGTGTCTTGCAGGATCACAGATGTAGATGTAATCATCTTCAGTTAAAAATAATTCCTTTAAATTTCCCCAAACCGAGCTCTGTTTTCCCTGGGGGTGCTACACAACTAATACAACTGGTAGACACACTCTGCAGTGTGTGTGTGCTCGTGTATTTACATTTAGGCACACACACACCTTGTTCTTCTTTTCTGGATGAATCTCCTGTGAAAGACTGTTGTGGTCATGTGTGACTGCCTGTGCTCAGACACACTGCAAAGGTACTTCCTTGGGTTTTATTGTCTGTGACCACTGTGCTTAAGTTTTATAGCAGCCTAATTACAGACAATCCCCTTTAAATGCTGACATGCAGTGCTAAGTTATTCTGCAGGTGAATGACTAGATAGAACATTTCTGTGTGTTCTCTAAAGTTGTGCAGTATTATTAACTGGATTTATCAACAGCAGGACTGTCTGGAGAAATGAATCCATTTTAAAATGATCCTTGATTTCCCATCACCAGTGGCACCAAATCTGTAGCGTTTGGGGAAGGTTTTTTTCACGAAGGAAGTGGAGGATTGAAAAATTAAATGTGTTCAGTTGAAACCTCCTGCACGGCTTAGTTTATAGCAATAAAAGACAATGGTGGTTCCTCACAAATCAATTGAGAGGAAAAATAGAACCAAGAAAAAATAAAAATTAATAATCTAGGTGCAGCCATGCCCTGCTCTCTGGCTCTACCTGTGCTACACAGCCCAGAGAGGGACAGCTCCCACCTTTTCCCCGGCACTGCTACCATAGATAATAAAAACTCATTTCATTTTCTGTCACTCTTTTCATTTTAATGGACACCCGGAGATTTCACAGCCGTAGGAGGACAGTGCACAAAACCTCATCTTTTCTGGAATGAAGAGGCATGGAAAAAGAGAAATTTTGTGTGGAAATGTCAGAAGAAACATTGTCATGAAAAACAGGCTTTAAATATTGAAAACATATAAAGGACAACATACAGCACCGGGGAAAGAGGCTGAATAAAACATGTCGCTATTAAAGCCCTGGAGCTCAGTCCTGAAGGGATTTGCATTTTCCCGATGCAGCCTGTGATTTTTCAGGGATTCTGAGTGCCACTGGAAGGCCGTGGGTCTGCAGAGACGCCGAGCCTGCAGAGCAGTCCCCGCGCTGTGACAGGTAGCGATCCCCTCCCAGGCTCAGTCTGGCACATTAAACCCCAACAGTGCCTTTCTTTTCTCAGCTCTCTGCCTCAAAGGCTCTCTAACGTGTCACCATTACCCCGTGCTCATCCCACCACGGCGATAAGCGCAGTATAAATAGCTACCAGTAGATGACAGATAGAACATGGACATGACAACAGTGTCCTCCCCCTGTTCCCGCAGTCGGCACAGCAATATCTGTCGTGATCCACTCGTTGCTGGGACTGCAGGAGCACAGTGGAGCTGGCAGGAGTCAAGCTGACGCCAGGCAAACTTCTCCTGCTGCCCCCAAAACCCCGTCAGAGCCGAATGTACAGGTGGATATTTATCTGAGCCAAGTAATAACCTCAGGGTTAATGAGGACTTGGCATAATTTAAGAGATGGTCATAACTAGGAGTTGATGTAATTTGACGTTCAGTGCTTCAGCGAGCTCCCACTTTGGCTCTTTTTTCTCTTAAAACCCTGCAGCAGTGCTATCCAGCTCAGGGATAATGGAGGGGATTAAAAATCAGCTCCTCGTCTCCTGCTAATTCTGCTTGTCTCACTGTCCTACATCCAAAGCAACAAAATATGAGCAGGATGTCCAGCTTTGGGAACCATCATTTGAACAGGTCGACTGGCAAGAGGCCAGGGAAGAGCAAAGAGGAATGATAAGAGATTCAGAAAACATGACCTGCAAGGAAAGGTTGTAGAAATTGGGTTTGTTTAGTCTAGAAAAGGAAAGAATGAGGAAAGATATGGTAAGAGGGAAGATGTGATAAAAGTCTTCCAATATGCAGAAGTCAGTTATGGAGAGAACAATAATCCTCTTGTTCCTTCAGAAATCACCTTTTTTACAGCAAAGATGATTGAGGTTAAGGCATTGGGAAAACATGTTTCCAGCTACATGCAGGAGTAGGGAAATCCTGGACCAGGCTGCATGAAGCAGTTCTGGTGCCTCCTCTGCACTGGGGGCTTTAAGAAGAGGTCACTGAGGCAGAGGCCACGTACCTCTGACAGCCTCTTCTGGCCCTCTCTCCTACGGCTTTGTGCTCAGCTCCCATAGCCGACATCCATGGTGTGGAGCCATGGATGTCCTGCTGGTGACATCCATGGTGTGCTTGTCCATCATCACCCCTCTCCTCTTGCTGTAGGGTAGGGAAAAAGCTGGAGTTCCCTGGGAAACGCTGCCTGTTGGAGTATGGTTACCTCTGGGAGGTGACTCCATTCTCTGGAGGTACCCCGTACCCCCATGTTCCCAGTGGTGCAGTAACCACGTGCTGGGGCAGGAGGCAGCTCGCTGTGCCCTTCCAGCTCAGTGCCTCATGCCAGCCCAGCCCCTCATCGTAGCAGAGTCATTCCTTCCACTCGGGGTGCTGTTATTTATGGGCAGCATCTCCTAGGGGAGCCCCCCAGTGCCGGGCTGTGTGCCGAGAGAGGCTCGTGGGCACAGCACAAACCATCGGCACAGCGGGAGAGCAGGCAGGGAGAGCAAGGCAGGGCCACCTGGGGAGGAGACTCGGTCCAGGTTCTGGGTTTGGGGATGTGACCCCGAGCAGGTGCCACATTCCCACCACTGCCCTCACGGACACCCAGACCAAGGGCAGTGTCCTGGGAAAGAGGTGAGCCCTGGCCTGAAGTCAGAGCGGAACTGGCTTGCAGAAGTCAATCACGTCCTGCAAAGCTTGTAAATATTTCACGAGGCTCACACAGCCTCAAACTCCCCAGGCTTGGCAAAGCCTGACCGGCCACTCTCCGCACGAGCTGTAAGGAGTCTGGATTCAACACTCAGCTGGCAACGTGCTGAAGACACATGGGGCAGAAAAGAAACCAAACTTGCTCTGTTTAGACTGACATTGGCTCCCCACTGTTAACAGCAGTCCAGATTTGGGATCTGGTCTTTCTCCCGCTGAAGTCAACAGGGAATTTTTCCGCTGGCATCGACGGGGGCAGTAATAAGCCATTGTATCTGTCAGTGCACATTGCCAATGGAAGACAAACTGGAATGGCTAAGTGCTGTCTGTAATGAGACATCATTTTTTCCCTCCCTCCTCCTCTCCCTCAAGTCCATTTTCAGACCATAACCACATTTTAATGAATAAAAAGTTGTTGTTTCAAATCCTTGCAGAACTGCAGTCCCTGCCAAGCCTGTTTTTCTTCTGGAAAGACAGATGCATGTGCTCACATTATGGTAGTTGTTTTTTGCGTGCCATATATTTTCAGTGATGTTCATGAAACTAGAATTAGTGACACTAATAATGACAAATCAGAGGGCTAATATTATTTAACCCTGTTAAAGAGTGTTATTACATTTACATGTTCCCACAGAATAAGTGCTGTTTGGCTCAGACATATGTCTTGCTATCTGTTTATTTTTATGAATCAGAAATGAATCAGCAGTCAAAGAGTGTCCCGTAGATTTATTTGTCTTATATACCATTTTAGAAGGGAAAAAAATTCCCAAATGCACCACCAGGGCTTATAGAATCATTTTTTGTTCAGTAGAGGCATAATAGTATTATTAAATTAATTCTAATTAGTAAGACAGAATATTGGAGGTCTGCACAGGTTTACCCCAAAACGCTGAGCCCTGAGGAGGCCAGCCTGTGCTCCTGCTGATGTAAAACTCATTCCTATTCTGAGGAGGAAGAGAGAACTACACCTTCAAATTAGATCTCATGTGTGCAGCTGTCTGGTTTTCACTGTTTGTGAGCAGAGGCAGAACTGCCTTTTCCTCAAGTCAGAGTCTTTCAGGATGCAAAGAGCAAAAGCACAATGCAGTCTGCAGCACTTGGGTCCTATTTGGGGGTAAGTCCTGCAGTAATTTAGCGCTGAAAAGTGATTCTCTCTGCACTGCACTCAGCAGACACGTAAAGACAAATCCAGTCCCTAATATGATGTTTCCATCCACACCTTTCTTCAAAACTCAGGGACTTTGGAGGAAAGTGTTCGGATCCTTGGCAAGGCTTTGAGAAGAATCCCCTGCTCTTTGAATTGTGAGTTCTCTAACATGTCTAGCCCTTGCATCTTATGTGTAAGCAGCTGATAACAGGCTTGATAATCTCTGCCTTAAAAAAAATACAATCAATACAGTGCTTCAGAAATTTGACCAGAAAAGTTATGTAAGAGGTAAGAAAAACATCACACTTTCTCAAAGCATTAGATATTCCAAGAATTACAGAAGGTAATTTAAATTCAACTCAGCCACTACTGTTGCAATATTGAGGTTTTAAAGTCAGTTTATTTATATTTTAACTTTGCAGTTTCCCATAAGGCATGGTCAAAGTCTTTAACAGAATCACTGACATTAGGAATTCTTGTCCTCCTTTTCCCTTGCTCCTTATCAAGTGTACTTTGTTTCCTGCAATGGTTTATTGGGACCATCTGCATCCCCTCCTGTTTTCTCTCAGGCATGGAGATAAGATTTCACCTTTGGATGTCTGGTTGAAGTCCAGCTGGCAGTCTGGATGTGTTTGGTGGTGGTGGCTCCGTGCCTGTTGCGTGCACGCGCCAGTCTCACAGAAAAACCCACGTGAGAACCACCCTCCGTGTCCGGGACCAGCTTCATTTTCCTCTTCAAGGGCAGGGCCAAGAGTTTCGAATCCAACTACCTGAAATTTAAACTGCCCCAAGTCCTTATCTGAGTGATAAAACAAATGGCTGGGTTTTCCAGAGGCTGATGGAGGAAGGGAATGGCCAGGCCTGTTGGGATGCCCAGTGCACCATTGCCAAACCAACACCCAAACTGCTTTGGGGATAAATCGTGTCCTTGCCGTCGCCTCCCTCTCCAGTCACTGCTTTCCTCCTTCCTGATCCCACTGCCCTCTGCATTCCCTCAGGACTCTCAGAGCACACACCCACAGCAGCCATCACCTGCAACAGCAGAACCAACAGGGCACTTCCACCTGAAGCTGCCCAGGAAGGGGAAAGTGGCACAGAAGAGGTACCATCTATCACACAGAACTCTTCAGGATGTCTGGCCACTTTCCCTTCTCCCTGTGTCTGGTCCCTGCCCTGCTCAGTATCGGCTGTGGAGCAAACAGCCTTGGCCGACTCTCCCACCACGGCCAGCCCTGCTGGGTAATCTGGTTTCTCTGCAGCCATGTCCTGGTAAAACACATCACAGCAAGTGGTTAGAAAGTGAAATCAGCCTCCAGCCCATGGGGTGGAGGGCGGATCTCCCGGAGCGGGGGAAGGATGGGAGAGCTCTCCTTCCTGGTTTATCTGGACACTCTGCAGAAATGCTGCAGTCGTTGAAGATAATAGCAGCAAAGACAGTCCCTTTTTCTCCCTTGCCTCCTCCTTTCCTCCCTTCATGTTGGAGATATATTTTCCACACAGAGGGTCAAGTATCCAGCTAAATGAAACATTTTTCAAAAGCTCAATGTGAAGGTTTGCAATGCAGACAAACAATCTCAAGCCTCACTGCACATTTTCCCAAGAAACCAAAGGAACACCTTGTGCTCTGAATATTTTCTTTTTTTTTTTTTAAATTCTATAAATATTTTTATTCTTTCATTGTTTTTTGTGGTTTTTTTACTATCTCCTGAAGTAGAAGAAACTGCTAATCTTTGCACTGCTACTTGATGTTTAGAGAAGACAAAGAGACAGATCTGTAAACACACTTTCTCTGTTTGTTAGATACTCTTTTTCTCCTTAAACACAGGCAGAAAGTCTCAGAAGAAGTCAAGGACTCAAGTTTCTCTTTGTTTTTAGTGCCTGGCTGCTTCCACTGTGTTAAGGTGTCAGCTCCAGATAAATAAGGGAACGAAAACAGAGAAGGTCTGTTTAAGAAAAAATGTCTGTCCTTCAAAGTCTGGAGAGATAGAAGTGAATTTATCATCTCCTGGGCATCATCCAGGGAATGTTTTGGAGCCTTGAGGTGAATTGTGGACGCTGGAGCCACAGTCTTTAGTGGTTTTGTGTGTCCTTAGTATTGCACTGAGAGCTGAGCTGCTCCACACCCAGAAAAGTGAAATAGTGGATTGAACATGGAAAGGGAGGGGGCACAAGGAGATACTCACACTGTGGGCCACCCCATCCCTTTTTGGGGATACACTGAGGAAGGTCTGGCATGGCTGTACAATTTCTGGACCTTGACAGACTTGGGCAAAAGTGGGACTTTCTGAAGCACCTCTGCCTAAGTATAACAGCTTATGTAATCATTTCGATTAGTGCAGTCTTGCTTATTTGGACTCATGTGATTACCTGAGAACCAAGGCTGAATTAATTTAAAAGACAAAAAAAAAGTAGGTGGCGGTCTTAGAGCTATGGGGAAAAGTTCAAGGGAAATGTGGACTTCTCCACTGATTTTCCACAGGAATATTTCTGTGTCATTTTCCTTACCAACTTCTTATTTTAACAACATATGGTAAAGCAGCTCTGCCTCAGTGGGGATGTGCAGGTCTCACTGAGCAGGGCTGGCTCCCTGGACTGGAGACAGTCTGGGTTATTTTAAAACAACAGCCTTTATAATGGCACTATATGAGGAATCAAGACTAATACAGAAGAGTTACCATAACAACAACACCGCGACATGGTGCAAGCACAAATACCTTACACATCCTAGGCAATGATTCAGTACCATGTTGGGTGAAGAACATTCACCCCCTGAAGAAAGAACCACTGGAAACGGTAGTGCCTGAGTCATAACTTGATAGCAGGAGACCCATCCATGAGAAAAGGCTTTAGCAAATTAATTATTAGAATTTTATCGCTGTTTTATCCACCAGGGGCTATGTTAACTACTGTAGAGACTGTCACCCACTTGCTGGCTATGAGTCCTACAACTCAGCACATGCAGAAGTTCCATCCCAGAGTTCAGGGCAGCAGAATAGAGCTCTGAGGGGCTCAGCACTGCACAAGTGGGAAAAGCAGCAGGACAAGGTAAAAACTCCATCTTCCAGAGCTAAACTCAGAGATGGCCTCAACACACAGCAGGAAGGGAAAGAAAACACAAGTCGTAGTGGCAAGTGACAGATTATTTTTATGAATATGTACTTTTTTTTTTTTTTTTTGAGGGAAAAGTGTGTCTAGCAAAAATGATCAAGCTGGAGAGAGATGCAACGGGAGCAAATATTAGGGAGGAACAGGGCAGGGAGGACAGGGATGCAGGGATGTATGGAAAATGATGAGGGTGGACAAAGGGAGGTGAGTTCACCAGATCTGCCAAGAGAGACCTGTTCTTCCATTCTCACAGCCAGCAGTGGCAGCTGCCTTGAGAAACCCCCTCCTGACTCCCATGCTCCAGTGCCACTGCAATTCTTCAACAACATACCACATTCCAAAAGACCATTTGGCCTTTTGAGAGGTTTGGGGGTGATTTTTTTTTTCCTATTTTTATTTTTTTTTAAAGTGAGACTTTCTGTTGTTCAACATTTTGCTGTCTTTAGAAACCAGGTGGCCAAACACCACACAGTTCCTTCCCCTTCAAAGTTATCCCTCCACCTCCTGGGCTGTGACAAGGTGAGCTGCACCAAATACTGGCTTCCACCAAAGCAACTCCCCACTGCAACCACTGTGTCTGCATCACTCCTCTTCACAAAGTATCTCCCCTAAAGTGTCCTCTAGGTTTCCATGAGTGTTGCTCTAATGCAGATCTTGCTCTTTCACTTATTCCCAGAAGAACAGTGCTTCATTTTGCTTACAGTCCTTCACTGCCGTCACAAAAAAAGAGCTCAAGTGATTTCTGGTCTGCTTGCTTTGATAGTGATATTCAGCACCGAGATTCTTTGTGTGAAAGAAACCCAGGAAAAGCAGCTTTTCCTAGCATTATAATTTGTTAGAGTGAGGTGTTAAAGTTTTCAGCTGAGCTGCTGGTGATAAATACTGCATATGCTCCAGCCTGTGTAGGTTCCCACTAGATTTTCTTTGTCCAGGTTAGGAACACAGTAGTTTTAGGTTCCCACGGCAGCTAATGAAGAAAAAAAGGATTTTTAAGATCTGTGATTTATTCCCTAAAGATCTGACTCATTCTGAAGGGTCTCTCTTCACCAGTGAGTGCAAAGGGTTCACAGGGCAGGGCTTTGCCAGCTGACACAGGTTTTCTGAGGTCGGTTGGGACCTGCTTTGAGCTGCCCAGCACCTCAACAGGGGAGAATAAGTGAAGGGGAAAGAAAAGCAAGACACAAGAGCAGAAAGTAGACAAGGAGAGATCAGGCATTGCCTGGAAATCACACAAGGCACTGGGATGGGAAGAGAAGCCGGATCTCTTGATGAAGCCCTTTTTGTGCGTTCTGTACCACAGGGCTCTGGGTCTGTCAAACAAAAAGAACATGACTCTGTATTTCCTTTTTCTCTTCCCTTCCAGTAGTTCATGTTAATTAAGCACTTACATTTTTCCAGAGCAATTGTAAGACCCGAAACCTCCTAAGTCAGATGGAAAGAACTAAACATTTCAGCCACAGTGAAGCAGCCAGAAAAATAAGCATGTAGGGGAAAAAAAAACAACTAACAACCATTGTGCAAATAAAATTGCTGAGGGGAATACAAAAATCACATGAGGAGGGCAGATAGGGGCATTGTGCAAAGGATAAGGAAGGGGAGTTAGGAACAAGGAGAGGCTGCTAATTTTGCTTCGTAAGCACAGTTGGTGAACAATTATCATTCCCATTCCTGCCCTGCTCCCCAAGGTTTTTGACCCCCGGAGCGCAGCCACACAAACACTTCGTTTCACACTCTGCACAACCCAGTGTCCCACGACCTCCAGCAGGCAGTGGGACAGGAGGGAAGACGGGAATCAGGGGTGGGAACCTTGCCAAAAGGATCTGCACAGACAAAGAGAGAAGCTCTCCTGCCCACGGCTGACCTACCTCAAGAGTTTCTTGCCCCTGAATGCTTTTGCTCTGGAGCTGGAAAATTCTGCTTAATTCTTTGTGCCAAATGCCAGATTAGTTCTTTGTGTGGCTACAGAGGCTGAAACCTCTAAAAATTGTAATCAAGGGCTAAACTGATTATTTTATATGACCTGATCTGATTTTGAAAGTAGCCCTTCCGTGGGCAGACAGACTAGATGACCCCCAGATGTCCCTTCCAGCCTAGTAAAGGCTGCAGAGTTTCAGGAAAACAACTCTTTCATCCTGTGGACTACAAAAATGGCATTTCCAACAGTTGTTCCTTTTCATTATCAGAGAAGGACCTAGACTTAGCTGTCAGGGGCTCAGCAACCCTGAGATCCTGGAGCAAAGAGAGGGTCTCTATAGACATACCACCAAGATCCTCCATGCCAGGTAAGCCTTTCCTCCTCCGCCCTTGTTGTGAAATGGCACACCAGCCTTTCCTCTCCAGTTTATTTACCTCTTAGGGAAAAAGCCAAGTGAGAGATGAGCTGGGAAGGCTGCAGACCTTCTGCTGCTGGTCTCCCACGGCAGTCAAGGAGTGACAATTGCAACACCAGACCAGTGGAATTTCTTCACTTGTTTTGAAGCAGTCTCAGCTGGGACACACACCCCAGCTTGCTGGATCATTCCTTCACTGCTCTCAGTGGGACCTACAGGTGCCCAGCACCTCCAGGGTAGAGCTGGAATATCCTATATGTGGGCCAGCACTTCAGGCTGTTTTCCCTTCCAGCTGCTGTGTTTTAAACCAAACCAAGATGGCAATCCACATATCCAGCGACAGTGGGGATAGATCAAGTTGCCCCCTTAAATGCTGTCTAGTGAGTTAACTCCTTGATAACACCTGGAAAAGGATCTCTGCATCACAGAGGAACAAACTTTGCTCAAAAGAGGTTATCAACAGGACCCCAGGAGACCAGTCACTGTGAAGCTTTACTTCATTCCAGAAATGTTTTGGAAGCAATTACTTCATCTTGTTCTTTATTCACAGGATTCACTTAACTGATGACATTATAGCTCAGTCCATTAAGTAAATGGGTTATATATTTTCTTCAAGTTTTGAGGAAGTAATGTTGCAGCCCATGTCACTGTCGCTGTCAGCAGCCAACAGGGACAGGGATTCTTCATTTGTTTAGTGGGATTTACCTCTGCTGAGATCCTAAAAATGATATATCTGGCTGGGTCTTTTATAACATCTGAGCAGGATTTAAAAAAAAAAAAGAAAGAAAGAAAGAAAAAGAAGAAAGCAAGTGTTATTTTCACAAAAATTCCTGGCAGCCGTACCGTTTATTATGAGAGGAAAACGGAGCAAGAAAAATTGGCATGTCATTTCTTAAATGAATTTATATCCTCATTTCCTTTATAAAATGAATCCATGCTCCATCTAGCCATTTTCCATCAGTCTGCAGGGGCAAAGTTTGCAGAGCACAATTGAAATACTCCATTCTAGCACAGGCTAGTGCCATATATGCCTTTTGCAATCACATCCTGCCCTCTGTGGCTGCTTATAAAGGTTTTATTTCCCATCAGTTAGGCCATGCAGTAGGTCTTACAAGTCAGCAGCACCTCACAAAACAATCAGGGACACACGATGAACATTGTGGTCACCAGGGCCACAATGACCTTCCCAGGGCTGCAGGAGCCCATCTGCGGAGAACTGACCGGAGCTGTGTTTGTCCCACCTCCCTGTGCCACGGAGGGGGGGGGAGCGTGCCAGGTGTTCCTTTTGTTGTTCCTTCCCAATGGCCCAGTATCCCAAGGAGGAGAGGCAGCAGGCTGGGGAGGAGATTTGCCAAAAGATAAGCGAATTCAGGAGCCAGTCAAAAGCACTGCTTTTGGGAACTGTCACAGAATGCTGTCACTCAAAAGAAGTTTCGCACAGAATCTCCAAAACAACCTCTTCCTCCTCCTCCACGCTCATACGCCTCCTCTGGGAGGTGGTGGTTAATATCCTAAATACAACACAACCCCTTGGAAAGCACTTTTGGCTTTGAGTCACCACCTTTGCTATTTTTGCAGCCGCAAATACAGACTGGTGGGGTTTGATGTCATGGATCTGGTACGTACAGGAACAACTTGGGGAGCCGGGGTTGGAGTTCTGGGGAAAAGGAGGCTCCTGGGAAGTGTCTTTGGGGAAGTCAGGATTCAGGCAGTGCAATGCATCACTGCCAAGAAAAGGAAGGAAAAAGAGGATAATGGCACTGTAACATCATTTCTGGTTGACTCCAGTTTGTCTTTTAAACCATGATCAAAATAGGAAAAAGGAAGAGGGGAGGGGAAGGGGGAAAAAAGGGAAACATTTCATTTGCCCCCCCCACAAAAGGTTTTGTTTTGGATACTGACTTTTTATTCTATTCATGTGAAATCTTAAAAAACACCCAGGAAAGAAATTTCAAGCCCCAAAGTTATTTCAAAATGAAAAATCAAAGGCTCCTGTTCCAGCAAAAAGCTAGCTGGGACTGGGTGGCAGACAGGGTGGGAACGAGCCAGACATCAGTCCCTGGAAGCCTGACAAACACAAGGGAGGGCCTGAATGCAACAAAGCTGGGACACGAAACCCACAGAATCTCCTGACGATTTGGGTCAACATATGGCTCAACACAACATCTTTGGCCAACCTCGATGTGTTTCAGTCTCCAGGGTGGCAAATGCGATTTTCTCACATCAGAGAGGAGAGCGCTGATGGCACAGTGCAAGTAAAAGCTCCTCTCATCCTACCTCGTGCATGTTCCCATATAAATGGGGTGCTAAAGTGCTGTTTATGCAACATCTGATCTAACACTCTCCTGGACCTGCCTAAAGCTCGGAGAGGGGGTCCTGATATGTATTCAGCTGTCGCATGAGACAGCAGCACCGGGGGTGTTGCTGAGGGTCCCCAGGCCCGGCAGTGTCACTGTGGGATGACACATTTCCCCCGACAGGCTGCTGGGGCTGCACAGCCCCTGTCAATGGCACTATTATGATTTCACCCAGCCTCGCTGCTCCGGCTGCAGTTTCCCTCATTCCCTGAACAGCAGGGAAGGTCTAGACTGGAGCTGCAAAGATTTCCACATACACACAGACAAACACCTTCCCCCCCCCCTCCTCCTGTCCTGCCAGTTTCACCAACCATGAGAGCAATCCACAAAGCAAAGGAAGGCTCTCATCCCTGACCTGCTTGGCTGGCTTTTCTTAGCCAGTCTCAATGGCTCTGCAAACCTAAACATGAACATACAGAAAACGAGTTTAAGCCTCTTGTAGAAGAGTTAAACTCTGGGGGAGAAGAAGTGTCAGTATCAAAGGAGCAGTGGAAAACAAATACATCCGTGCTAGGGGAGAGGTAAGTGTGGGATGGAGAGGGACAGTTCAAGGCTGAGACTAGATATGCAAGAAGAGAAACTTCCTCAAACACCAGTTGTTGTTTTTTTCAAACAGAAGACAAACACCTGCACTTGGATCTGAGCTCCCTTTCCTGTCCCTCTCATGAGACAAGGGACAGACAAACACGCTGGGGCCGAGGCCTCCAAACGGGGGGCACTGCTGGGGCACTGCCAGGGCACGGGGCTCCACACAGGACCCACAGCTCAGGGTCTGCCTGTGCTGCTGCCCTGCCATCCCTGGGGCAAAGGATGGGAAGGAGCCGTAGTCAGGGGCAATGTATTCAGCCAGAAGAGAATCCAGCACTGACTCTGCTGTGTGCCGGGCTGGGATCTGTCCATTTCCACCACAGGAACAGACAAAAATCATTCAAGCATTACAAGCCCTCCCCAGCACTCCCTGTAGGCAGATGTTCTCCTGCTGTGTGCTTTGTGTCTGCACTGGTGAACCAGAAGCATTTGAGAGCTCTCAGTTGTGCTCTCAGCTGCCTCCTCACCCAGGGTCAGGACGAGCTCTGAGTCTGCACAGCAGCTGCTTTCCCTGGGGAGGGAACCACGGGAAGACAAAACACAAGGGAGAGGTGGGCCAGGTGGGAGGAGAACTGCTGCATTCGGGTCCTTGAGCAAACCATCTCAGTCTGGTGAGCTTGAGATGGCTCTGCACTGGGAGTGCCCTCATGCGCGGAATAAAGAGAGAAAGACGCGGTAACCGGGATTTGCCCTGGCACTGTTAGTCAGGATGCTCGGGCTAAACCTTCCGTGACCAGAGAGCAGAGCCTGGTGCAGAGGTTACTGCAGCTCCAGAGAGCTCACAGCCTCCCACAGCAGCCAGGGAAGAGGCCACGGAGCTGCTCTGCAAGAAGGAACAGCAATCACAGGGATGTGAACTGTAAAAGGGCTCGGAGCAGCCCCGGCACTGGACCCGCTGTGTACACGGTGTGTAACTTGGCAGCCCAGGTTATGCTGCTCCATGACTCTGCTCTACAGATCCACTTAGGAAACCCCAAAGACAAACAAAACAAAAAGCAAGGTCAGAGGAAGCGAGAGAATAATGCTGCAATGATTCCTATGCCTGCACCAGTCTGTGAAACACAGCCATGAGCAGAGGCATTTCCAACACACAATCCCATGTCAGCAGATTTGGCTGGTTTTAAGTTAATTTCCTTGAAAAGGGATGATTTTAGTATAGGCAGCAGTATAAGCATTTGAAAATAATCTGACTTTTATCAACTTCAAGGTTTAAAAAGAAAATAAAAAACAAGGGAAAGGAACAAACAAAGGGTACACAGGCAAGAGGACCTTCAGGAGGAACACAAACAACAGCTGGGTTTGTTTGTGTTTGATTTTCAATTTTTCTTCAGAAAAAGCAGGCATGTAAGAGTGAATTATACTAATGAAATATTGATTCAAAATATTATGTTCCACTGTAAGAGGAATAAACCATTCAATCTTCTGCTGCCCCTGTTTTTAATGAAGAACTTTTCTGTTTTCAGACTCTGAAGTACAAAAGCAGAAATCAAAGATTTTTCTCTGCCCTGCTTGGTGTGCAATTCCAGTCCAGTGCAGTTGTTCCAGTTATTCTTAAAATACTCCAAACAAATCAAAATCCCTTCAGGAAATGAAAGTTAAAAGAATACTTGTTTCATTTAATGACCCCCCATCTCTGATAGGTTTAACATGTTGCATCAGGTGTTACACTTGGCATCAGCTGCCATTGTAATGGTGAGTATTTGCTTTTCTATTTGAGTTTGCACAATCCCTATCTCACAATGGCCCATGCCAACAAATTCCATGCTGGAAAACACAGAAATAAACAGAGGAACAACTGTTCTGCATTACTGCATAGCGACCAGAGAAAATGATTTTTCCCCCCTCTTCTTTCCTAATGACTCACACCTTCCAAAATCACATAATCTAAAGCCCATGTAACCTGCTTTTCCTCTTAAAGTCACTTCTTTCTTTTCCCCTCACCAACTAACCAACATAGTAAGAAAAAATTTGCATCTCAGTCCTTTTTATACTCTCTTTGATAAAAATGATCTGATCTTCATGAAACGTGATGGGGAAAACCTCCAAAGGTTTCAATTCATTTATTTGAAGCTTAGCTGAACCTTAAAACATCCCACCCTTCTGCCTAATCCCTCAAAAAGCTCACATTTCCCCTTTACCCTCCATGGGCTTGTCTACAGGGAAATACCTTCCCAGAACAGCTGTACTAGAATAATTAATCCACTACAGATAGGCCAGTAAAATATCCTGCCTGGATATTATTCTGGAATAAACTGGATGCATGTCTCTGTGCAGCCATGGCTTTTATTCTGGATTACATGGAGGGATTTATCCAGGTGCAGCTTGCACAGAGCAGTCGCTGTGACACAACATGCAAGGACATTTCCCTGCACAGACACACTGGGAAGGACAGTCCCTCCAGTGAGGGCTCGAGAGAGAATGAACTGCAGGAACATACTGGGATTGGAACAGGGGCTGTTCCCTTCCTCCCTGGATACTGGGATTGGAACTGGGGCTGTCTCTTCCTCCCTGAGCTGTTTTGCTCAGCACTGTCATTACCTTTGCTTAGCAGCAGTCCAGGACAGAGAGGTCTTTGGAGCACAGGGCAAATGCTTCAAATATAGGACAAGTGTGGTGCCACTCAGGTTAAAGCCACTTTGTTTGCATTAGGTGTCCACACCTGTGAGCTTTTCAGACATACAGCTGCTCTTAATTGTGCTTTTCTATCTATGCATCTATCCATGGGAAGGTTTCGGGGGTGTGAGGTTTTATTTCCAGTGCCTGGCCACCCCTCTGGCCCCCTGCTGATAAAAGCCCAGCAGTGCCCATGGGCTCAGTGAGACACCTCACAACTCTTCTACCAACAGGTGATTTTCCAGGCTTTTTTGTTTTTCTAAATCATCACCTCGTGCCCAAAATCCAGGGGAAGCCAGATCCCATTGGAGGATCTTTCCAGAACCCTCTGGATGATGTTTTGTGTGTCAGGAGAGGGACAGGGATGGACTCAGGATACTGTGTGATGATGTCAACACCAGCTCCATCACCTCTGCCTTTTGGCAAGTTCTTCTCACCCTCATGCTTTGCTTCCCCAAATTTTTTTTTTCAGTGGGAATGTAATACTGCTTTGGGGATTAATTAATTGATGAACATAGAGAGCCTGGAAAGTGTAAAGCACTACACAGGAGTTAAGTGTTATAATTAGGAGCAATTCTGGTCTTGATTACAATGAGGTAAAGCTGGAAGTCTTACACCCCAGAAAGATTTAAACTGATAAAAAAAAAAAAAAGATCAGAATCAGGGTCTTATGATTTTGAATGTAAACTTGGGCAGATTCCCTGCTGAGTTACATCTGCAACTGTAATAAGATCAAGGAACATGACAACTTGTCATTTCGGTAACAAATATAGGGAAAATGCCCTTTAAAAAAATTAAACAGGAAGGAAATTTTTAAAGTGTTTTCTTTGGCTCTGAAACATATGCCCAGGGAGAAACTGTTCTCAGCAATGCAGTGGATCTTGAAATATTTACTGGGTCTGGCATTTAACATAATCTTTCTTGTATAAACGATATAGAAAAAACACATATTATCTTAGACTGCAATCTAGTGTGAGGATGAGATGATATTTTAATAGAGCTGCATTCATCAGCTGTAACAAGAGAGGAAATGTGCTCCAATCCAACATGCCCTGTGGGCAATGTAAATAAGAGTAAGTGACTTGGACCATCAGATAAGTGCAGCAATGGGAGGCAAACAGACGGACAGACAGTCTGCCAGGGAAGGCAGGCACTGTGAGAGGGTGATCTAACCAGGACAGGTACGGCACCCACTGCTCATCGTGCCAGGATCCCAGCCACTCACTCCACTCATCCCAGCAAGGGTCCTCCTGGAAACCTGAATTTCTTACTTGGCTTGCAGTGGGATTTGCATGTCTAGCCAGTGGCACTACTATTTTCAGAAGTAATTAAATTTTTAATTATGCTTTTTAATAGCCAGTAGCTACTGCTTTGCAGTGCTGTTTCTGTCCCTGTTGGATGCCCATGGAGCAGCACCATGAACCTCCAACTGTTCTTCCAGCAAGATTTGCCATCCAGGGGGGTCAGGATGTGTGAGCTGAGCTACAGCCACGTCATAGCTGCAGACTGAAATGAGACTGGGCAGTGCATTCCAGAGCCACAAGAACATTCCTTCAAGGTTTTTCCAACACAAGTTTGGAGAAAGAACAGTGAAGGCTGAAAGGCCTAGATCCTCAACCATTATCAAACTTGCAGACAGATTTACTCCCATGAACAATATTTCAACTTTCTTTCAAACCAGGTTTTCAGGTACACCGGTACAAAAAAGGGTAAGTCATCATGTACAGGTAGTAAAACTGACAAAGAGGCACAGACTCTCCAAAGAGGACTTGTGCTGGAGCATGTGTTGTGTTGAAAATCACCAGGCAAAGTCAGTGAATTATTTGTGACCTTGGGCAAGATGCTTAATCTCTTCCTAGTTCAGACAGGCAGAGTCACACTCACACCAAAACCACAACCACCTCCCATCCTCCCTCTCTGCAGAAGGGGACAGGGCTGTGGAAGAATGACAGTGTACATTTTTGAAACAGGTTCTAAGGGAGAAGTTAAAAGGCAGTTCACTGTCTGTCTTGTCTGCAGACAGGACATCTCAGCGAGATCCTTCAAGATTTTGGCATTTAAAGAACCCCTGACCTTCCCAAAGCAGTCCCAAGACTCTCTTGCACCCATTTGCAGAGAAAACAAAAAACCCTGAACACCAGCTGCTCATTGATTTGCATTTCTTTTCCTGAAGTTTTCCTTGTCTTCCCCTTGAGTGGGAGGACAGAAAAGGTTTTTATTATTTTGTAGTCATTTCTTGATTCCCCTGTTGTGGGAACCATTGGCACAAATTGAACATCACCAGACTTATGTTCTTAGGCACAGGATCACAATGTGTGTCTGCTCCCAGTCCCCTTCATGCCCCTCTCTCACAGACACCCTTCACTTGGTGTGTTTCAGATGTACAGAAAACACCTACAGTACACAGCTGATACTGAACTGAAACCCTCAACAACCTGAATCTCCACCAGGCATCAAAAACCTGCCATGAGAGCGGCTGCCACTGGTGAGACCAGCTGTGCTGGTCTGACCCAGTTCACAAGGGCTGAGTGGGCTCCAAGGCGTCTTCCCCTTTTCCCTACCCTGGCACTGGCAGCAGCCAGATCACTGCTGAGCACGATTCAGCTGTAGTTTGAACACTGATCACCCTGCTGGGACTGTCCTGCCCACCTGGCACTGCAGACCTCTGTGCCCATGTGCCGTTCATCCCTCAGCAGCTGGGACTCATCCCTGTAGCGATCCCACCTCAACCTAGCACTTCCCCCTGGATCTGCATCACCACCCAGCTACCAAACAGCAGCACAGAGTGGCTGTGATTTGGCTTCTAAAAACCACCACGGCTTCAGCAATTCAGGTGACCATTTTCAGACTGCTGCTCATTGCTCCTCATGTGTGGATGCAGCAGCCAGGGGGGCAGAGGGCAGTGCCTGCATATCAAGTCCTTATTTTATCTCGCTTTTTAAAGCAGGGTCTGAACCTCCAAGGTTTTGACTTCTTCAGATTCCCTTGTTATGAAGTTATGAGAAAACATTTGTGGTCGGGTGATTTCCTTTTGCCCTAGACAGCTGTCAAGAGCAGCAGAATGGCCCAAGGCAAAATGTGATGTGGGTGTAAGAAGTGTCTTAAGCCAATAAGTTATAGCGATAGGTTAGAAAGCCTGAGGAAAAAATGAGCCAATAATTGCTGCAAATCTTCCTATTCTGCTAAGTTTATTTAGTCAAATTCAGTGGCCCCTCTCCAGGCCTTCAGCCTTAGAAAAGAACCTTATTAATAATTTTGCTTCTATTGTTTAATTATCCTAAGCATCAGCAGAATGGATCATTTGGCTCTTGCAGACAAATCCCAACGCTCTCAGACCGCAGCATCGCAGCTCAGCTCTGCAGACATCTGAGGCCATAGAGGATTTAGGTCTCCGGGAGCACAGCCGGCCCCGTGCCCACCCTGTGCCACCCCACATCCCCCGTGCCAGCCGGATCAGGGCTGCTCTGCCCTCCACACACAGCCAGGAGCCTGGCAGAGAGTTTAAGCATCTCAAAAGTATTGTCAGAAATTATGTTTTCCAAATTTCTGCTTTAAATTCTCAGAGTAGATTTGAGGCTTGCAACCAGATTCTTAAGAGTCGCCCAACAAGGCCAGGTCAATCAGAGTGAAAGTGTTTGCTGCCTGTATGTTGTTTAGAGTGAAGAGGGATTAAAAATTACACCCTGCCAGTGCTTCTGGAAGACTCAGTTCATGAGGGGTCTATATTGAGAATGGATGAAAACTCTCCACCAAATGTTAAAGGAAAAGGATGTGGAAAAGTGGATTAGCAAATCAGAGAAAATTGCCACAGATCATGTTTGTTCTTTTTGGGAAAAACCCCTTCATTTTTAATGAACAAATGCACATCTCACCTCCAAAAAACAGAGCAAACTAAAAGAAATCTGTTTGAATAGTCACTACTTTTAGTGGTTTCAGGGAGGAGCGGAGTGTTGGTTGCCAAACTGAAAAGTTTGGGGGAGACAGCAAAGGAGGGAAGGGGCATTCAGACTCAACATTTTTGCCAGCAGTAGTGCCAATGGAAGAGTCCTTGGCTCTGGAGAGAGCACATCCCTTGCTGTCACCGTCTGGAAGGGGCTGTTTGGGCTGGCAGTGGCCGTGGCTTGGGGCAGCACTGCCCACACGAGATGGGGTTTGTGGCTGCTCCCCTGGTTCTCTCTCTGGGATACAGCCTGGATCACTCACCACCCAGAGCTTCCCTGGAAGTTCAGGCCCCTGTCACAGCACTCTATTTTCCTAAGCAAACATTTGCAACACAACTGTAATTAATTTTCTCTCCTGTAGCCTTTGCACTCTGAATAATTTCACCTGTGTGCTCGTTCTCATTCAATTACAAACTTAAATAAAGTTTATAATAATAGAAGATTAATTTTTTTATATATACATAAGGACTCTTAATATTTAGCTTTTGCTTTTCCTGCTAAATGACTGTGCACTGAGCTGTCTCTTTGGAGGCCTCAGTCTGAGTCTTTCACAAGGCATTCACTCAATATTGGCTCCTTAGTTATCAGGTAATATTTTATACAAAGATCGAATCTTTATATAATAGTCAGAGTCTTCTATTGATTCATGCAGCCAGCAATGATGACTAAGAGCTGTGATTCATTGACACCTGTTGGGTTTGAGGTTTCTTTTCACTCTTTACAACCTCTTCCTTCTGCTTCCCTTAAACACACACTTTGCCTTATTTTTTTTTTTTTTTAATACAAAGGAATAAAACAAGAAAGTTACATTTTGGCAGTAATTCTACAATTGTAGTAATATTTATATATTGCTACGTGTCATACCTGCAGCTATTTCAGACCCATCTGTAAATTCCTAAAGCCTCTCAAATTTGCCCACCATGCTATTTACCTTTAATTTTTTTTTAATCAGAGAGGATATATGAGGTGAAATCAAACATATGGCCTACAAGAAAACAGTGTATGACTCATGACAGCCACTCAAAAATTAGCTATTCCTTGTCCATTTTATATATGTACATACACAATACCCTGCCTAGAGAAGAGACTCATTTTCCCCCGACTTAAAAAATAAATCAGTCATGTTCGCAATAGTAAATGGTAACAGTACCTCTGAATCAACCAGCAAAAAGAACTAACAAGGCAGGAGCCTCCAAAGTTATCAACAAAAAATCCCCAACAACCCTGGTCCAGCAGTGCCGCCCCCAGCCCCCGGCCCCAGCCGGTCCCCACCCCGTGCTCACCTTCCATGGAGAGGTGGCTGCAGCTCCAGCAGTGCCTGCCCGGGACCTGCAAAGGGGTCACACCAGCCGTTTCTGGTGAATGAACCTCCCCCAAAGCCTCTCAGCTGTGCTGTCCCAGGCACTGATGGTCTGAAAGCTTCACCTTGAACAGGGTCTCACCCTCTGATGACCCTTTAGCAGGTGGGTATGGCAGGCAGTGGAACCCCAGACCTTCCTCTCCCTGAGGAGCCTCCCTGGTTCCTCAACCCACCTTTGTATTCCCCCCTTCCCTGATGGCCCAAAGACATTATGAGCATCAGGCAGAGCCTTGGCCTGGTTAAATCAAACCTGAGTTGTACCACCGGTGTCAGTGGGGGCAGGGTTTCACCACAGCCCCTGTTTCCCCAGGCCTAACTAATGACACAGATCTTCACCTGGGATAAAGCCAGGTGATTCCAGGGTTTAATTCATTAGTGGGCCAGGATTCCACACTTGCAGACACACCATTGATTGCTTCTGTAGAACTGGGAGGCAAATAAAGTCCAAATATTTTAAATTCAAGGTCTAAGGACACTCAGGCCAAATTTTTTTTATTATTTTTTTTTTTTATTCCCTTTATCCTTTGCTTCACAAACCAGCTTTAAAGTCTTTTCTCCTTGGAGGCTGTCAAAGCTGCCTCCCCAGGGCTCTCCCCTATTGTGCATGTCCTCGTGCAGTCCCTTTGTAACACCCAAGCTGTGCAGTTGATGCTCAGGCTGAATTAGAAAGCAGGTCTGTGTCTGATCTGCAAACATACCTCCAGCCCTATTTCCCCTCCCTTAATGTATTCCAGTCTATGCCTGGGTAGTTAAATCTTCAATTCCACCACTCTCTCCTTTTCACATGCCTGTTTTATTTGCACAGTCATTTCACAGTCCAGTTGTTCTTTCTGGTCAGGTGGCCTATAAAATATTTCTATTACTAGTTTACTCTCTGAAACATCTCCAACTGCAGCCCATAATGACACAGCAGCCCCATTCCAGCCTCTCAGATCCCCACTTTCAAAGGCTAATAAATCCTTTTCCATCTGAAATAGCTCTCTCTTCTCTCATTGCTTTCTCTTCCTCCCCAAACAATCCAAACAATCTCTACTCTTTAATGTTAATACCTCTGTTATCTTCTAAGGAAGCTGCAGCTCCATCCATACCTATTTCCCAATGGGCAGTGCCCACGCACAGAATAAACTCCTGGATCCACACTGAGACACCACAATGAACATCCTCCTCCTCCTCCTCCTCCCCCCATTCCCTGCATAAATATAACCTTTTCCTGACCACATCTGGAACTGACAGCTTCACCATTCCTGAGCAGGGTGAGCAGGGCTGGTTCTCATTTCTGCCCATCACTCAGCAAGTCTCCCCTTCACCAACTGCTCCCAATTTGTCTGGAAGGGAAGATCTGGTTAAAGTCAAGGGTTTCTACTCTTTAATGCATTTCCTCCACTATATCCCATAAATACACTTAACTATCCTTCCCTACTCCTATTGCACAGACCACCTTTCCACCTGTGTTGTGCTGTTGGCTGGGAAGATGAACCCAGTGCTTGGGGTTGAAACTGTCCTTGAGGTTTTCACTCTGTACCTTGACCTTCAATGCCCAAAATTCCTCAAGCTGCACTTCCTTAGCACATGTTTCTGCTGCAGTGGAGAGTGACAAGTGGCTCAGGAGGTCCTTCTGTCCAGCCAGGTCTCTGCAGCTGTTCCAGGTGCCTGGGGGGAGCTGGGGGATCTCCCTGGCCATACCCCACCCACCTTGCAGGTCACTGGCATGTGCCCCACGGAGTACATGCAGCCAAAGGAGGAGTTCATGAACAACTCAAAGTCCAGAGGTTCCCAAGTGATGCTCAGAACATCCCCAAAAGCTGCAACATCTGTGTTCTTTTGTCATCATTGATATGAGAAACAAAGAAACAGCAAATCCCCACACACTGGGGAAAAAGTCAGAGGAGCCAGGAGTGGCTTAGGATTTGCTCCCATGTGCCAAGGTGTTTTTAAGCACCAAGCCAAAATTTGAGGAAATTTACTCTGCACTAAACTTAACTATACTAAAAAGGAAATTTGGCCTCAAAATTGTTTGGTCCTATGGTGACTATAAAATGGGATTTAAATGTGTTTAAGTGATCTGAAGAGCTTGGGAGAGATGCAGAGGGATAGAGCCAGAACAGTCCACAGCACCCAGCAATCCACCCTGCTCACTGCTCCAACTTCTTATTTGCCAAAAAGGAAGAGAAAAGCAATTTCCTTTTTCTCTTCTGTAGCCCTGTGACTGGAATCTCCAAATAGCCCTGTGGGGCTCCCTGCAATCCAGGGAATCTGCTGTGTCCTGCACCACAGAAAAGCTCTGTTAATACAATGGTTACTGATACAGGCACCCACAGCCACAAACAGCATTACCACTAATATCACAGTGTTCTATCAGGTTTCTAGCAAGCACACAGCCTGGGTGATACCTGGGTATCTGCTCCAGGATACTCCAGAAGAAGGACTTGCCTGGAGCAGCTGCACTCCAGTGCTGTGTCTGGCGGGAGGACGGGAATCACCAGCCCCTTAGCCCACTTGTGTGAAGTTGGGAAGATCCAGAGCACATCTCTGATAAATCTTGGGAAAAACTCCCACTGGGGTTTTGCTGATGTTGACACATTTTGTTGGGCCTTATAACACAGCAGTTGGACTTGGTCTTAACTGGGTCAGATGGATCCCACTTTTGTCCTAAGTCCGTTAGCACATTATTTTAGTCCCTCTCCTCTTCCAACTTTCAGCTGACATGCCTAAGGTTCTGGGAATTTGGTTTTCCTTGTAAGCCCCCCTCTCCACTCCCTGCTCCCCCCCCCAAAAAAATCCCCAAAAAACAACCCCAAACAAACACAAAAACGAAACCCAAAAAGGCTTGGAAGAAGTAGTTTCAGGAGAAGTTGTCTTGGATAAGGACTGATTCATGCCTCCCACGGGTGTATATCTTGCATTAGGGGTCAAATACAAGACTCAGAGTCAAGAGCTGTTAAGGGCTTGATCTTGACTCTGATTTTATATGTGACCAAACCCAATTAATTTTACCTCTTTATCTACAGCTTTTCTCATCTGGAAAATCGACTACTAAAGATAATCCAAACCCACACATTTTCTGATATCGAATTTGCTGACAGTCATGCAGCACTGAGGTAGAAGGGTGAGTTTATTAGCAGTTTTCTTGTCACCCAATAAAATAAATTTATTCAAATGTGGGGTTTTTTTCTCTCCCAGAGGGAAATTTCTCTGGTCATTTACCAGAACAGAGGCAATACATGAGGACAGGTCATGGAGCCCCAGTGCCCTGTGGCATCCCCATGGGGCATGTGTGACATGAGGAGGTGAACTGGGGCTGTTCCCAGACACACCATCTCCTCTCCCAGCTCGTTGCACAGCCAGTCTCCATTCCAGAGCACGGACCCACATCTCAGCTGCCAGGAGAAGTCGCCCCAGGACGCTGCCAGGAGGAGGTGTGGGAGCATCTCTGCCCACTCCGTGCCTGCTCTTTGCCCTTCTCTTGTGCAAGGGGCACAGTTTGCTGGAAAGCACATCAGCCAGGCTGGGCAGCTGTGCAGGGCCCCCAGCACTTACGGTATAGAGCGTACAGACACAGCTTTGCCAGGTAAATGACACAGTTAGACAAGGCAAATCAACAACGAGGGAGGGGATGAGAAAATGATATTGACTGTAATGTTTACAAACACTCGCACCTTCCAACTCACTGATGAATTGGTAATATTTTTGCTGGAAGAAAAGATCCCTCTTGCTTTAAAGACAGCTATTTGATGAGGCATGAGGGAGACAATTAAACATTTAATTCGGTTTGATCTACTCTATCATTACAGCTCTTTGTTTCCCACCTCTTTCTTTTCCTCTGACCTTTAGGATGTGATGCTTGGTGGGTTGTTTTTATTATTTTTATTTTTATTATTTTTAATTTTTTTTTTGCCAGGTCAAATCGAGCAGATCCTGTTTCCCAAAGATAACATGAATGAGGAATATTAATGCAGCCTTCCCCTATTGTGTCCCCGAGCCTCCCTCCCCCGTGCCCCCAGCCCACATCCCCCCTGCCTCTGGCTCATTTGCACAAAAGCACACCGAGTCCCCTCTCAGCAGCCCACCTTGAACAAAACACTCCAGGACTCTCGAAACAGCAGAAGTGCTAATCAAGCAGGGCCCTGTGCTCTGTGCTTCTGCAGTGGTTGCCTGGCATAGAAATGGGCTGTCTGGCCGCAGCTATGAGGTAACGTCTGGCTTTTTTGCCAAGCTGCAGAACTAGTCAGACACTCCCTGGAACAACATTTCTTCAGGAAAAAAAAAAAAGTGAGGCAAGAAATGATATTCCAGAAACTTCCTTGCATCTTTCTCTGTGTGTGGGGTTTTTTTTTCCCCCCCCGTGGGTTTCTTTTTTCTTTTTTGGAAAAGTTACATAACCAAATTACTTAGAATGCAACGGGTTTCATCAGCTGATTTTTGGGCAGTAATCTTATGAAACGGATTTCTCACACTTACTAGGCAAACTGGAAATTTGGAAAGGGGAAAGAACACACATACTCAAAATATATACACACACAGATGTACCCCACTCGTTTTCCTGCAACACTGTCTAGATCTACCAGCTATTTTTGGATGCAACCTGAAATAGAGCAACACAAATTCAAGCAAGGCAGAGCTAACCTGCATCTGCAGCATCTTTTTTGCAGCGCCACCGATTAATTTAATTAACCAGTGAGAGGAATTTTTTGTTATGCTCCTCTCTTTCCTGTATAAATTCCTTATTTACCAACATTGCATAGTATTCTTGATTCACTGTATTCTCCTTTTTATAATACCACTGACAATTTGATTTTTTTTTTCCCTCTGAGGGACAGAAAATGCAGTTCATTTTTCTGCAGTGAAGCTTGAGAAACAATCTGAACCGAAGAGACAGGCTGTTCCTTCAGAGGTTCAAGCTGTGAGTAACAACACCTCTTGTATTAAATACTTGTATATATGTATCAGTCAAAAATGTAGGCTTGTCCCGAGGTGATACCCTTCAAAGAGTTAATTCCTGAGAAGCAGCAGCTTTGAAAAGGTGCAAGAAGGAATGTCTTGTCCTCAGGGTAGGAGCAGCCAATGGAGCCGGGTGCTGGTGATGTAATGCTCCAAACCTGGTGCATCATTGGCCCCACAGATATTAGACTTGATATGATTTTGGAGAGTTTGGTGAGAGGAGTTTTTGCAGAAGAACCTGTAAATTTCCCTGCACCAAGGACATTTCACTTCAATTCTCCAGCGTTCTCCGGCCAGGACGTGCCAGGCGGGGAGAAGTTTGCTCCAACAATCCTTTTGCCTTGTGTGCTCTTGGTGCTGTTTCTCTGTTCTGTATCCTGCTATTTGGGAGGCATTTCTCTGAAGTCAGACTGTGCTGGAATTACTTCTCCAGCCTGCCCATGAAATTGAAATGAATTTTTAATAAAAAGCAGTTGTTTTTTCTCTGACTCACCTCTGAACTCTTAATTGTTTCAGGCACCAGCTTCCATTCCCCTAGCTTCTATTACCTTCCCGGGTTTTCATCTGCCCAGTCTTATTTCTTGAGCTGATTACCGCATGAGGAGATGGCTGGTGATGTTTTAAACGAGCCTCTCCAGTCTGGGCTTGCTCTGCAGGAATCTGCTCAAACCACTGCAGTGTCAGTGAGCTCAGAACACGCCGTGCTCCTGCTGCAGGACCTGCAGGAGGGTGGCTGCAGCTGCAGTGTTTGTTTGAACTCCCTGAGTCACTCACAGAACCCTCTGAGAGTCTTATCCCTTTTCCTCATCCTCCCCTGAACGAAATAATGATTCTCACAGAACCTACAGGGAGGATTGAAGCCTTTGTCAGGGCAGGGAGGAGGAAGCAGGAGCTGCAGGAGATGTTCACAGGCTGGAGATGCAGGAACTGGCGATGCTGAGGTCAAGGCAGCAGCACGGGAAGCCCCATCCAGCCCCCAGCTCCCTGGAATCTCTGAGCAGGGCAGCTTCCCTCCTTCCCCTCGGCACCCCGAGGAGCCCTGCCCGTTCCCAGAGGCCAAAGATCAGTGGAGAGCAGAGCTGTTCCAACATACAAACGACTTAGCACTTCTGAGGTTTGTTTCTTTTCCAAACAAGAACAAGAACCTAAAATCCTCAAATTCCCTGAAAACGATGGGTATATTTTTCCTCACATTTTAAATCTTATTTCAGTAAATCCAAAATGTACGTTTTGATGCAGACTTTTGAAAAGTCATAGAAAAATGCACTATTTGCTAAAAAAAAATATTAAAACTGAAATAATTAATTCCAGAAATGAAACTTTTCCCAACACCTACCATTTTTGTCTGAAATAAAAAAAAAGTCAATGAAACTGGGTCAGGTTAGTGACATGTTTAACTACACACCTTCCCTAGGCCAAATACCACCACTTTTTCTGACAACTAGAGCACAAGAATGGACTGAAGCAAACTACGCTCATCCTGTCCTTGTGCTGTGCAGTCTCAGGATTATCCCTGGTGTGCCACTGTGTGCTGTGTCTGTGTGACACAACCTTAGAAACCTTCCAGAGAGTGAGATCAAAAATTAACCTGGAGAGCCTGTTCCACTACTTGACTCTCCTAATAAGCAGAAAGCTTTTCCTAATATCCAATCTAAATACTTTTTTTTCTGCAAATTAAGCTGATTTCTTCTTAAGCTGATGTCTAACTCCAGTGGAGAAGGGAAATAACTAACCATCACCACCCTTAAACCAACCTTCTGCACATCACTACATTACTACCATGCCCTTCTTAATCTTTAGTCTCAGACAAAATCAATCCTCATGATAGTTAAACCTGAGGTAGTTCCTTGGGCTACCAAGTCATTTGTGCTGACTCTCCAGCATGGTGGAAAGTTTCTTAAAAGATGTTGATCAGATTGTTGTCATTACATGGTAAAGAAGGGAGGGCTTCAGTGGCAACCCAGTGAAACATGAAGAATGAAGCCCCCAGCTGAGCACTGTTCCAGTCAACGTCATTCTTCTGCACGCACTGGATGCAGTCTGTCCTTGCTCATCTTGATCATCCTGCTCAGCTGAAACCTGTGTTTGCATCTATGTGGAGTTGGTAGAGATTTGTTGCCACCGGAGAATGATTTCTGGCTCCTTTCTTTGCTCCACAGAGCAAAACAGGCTTTGTTTGCTACCTTGATGGAAACAGAGGTGCACCACTTCACTGCTGCCTCAGCACAGGTATGACGAGGAAGCCACTGCACAGTCATACGGGTTTGAATCTAAAAATCCCCCCAGTGTAATTTGGTTTAACACTTTACTTATGGACTTGGACAATGAAGTTCTATGACACCTGTATTCTGTGATTCAATTATCTTCCTGAGCAACGGCAATACCTTTTCTCTTCCAGCCTTTTCTACCCCTTGAAGTGACATTTTGTGTTGGCTTTGTAAAATTCCTGCTGCCACAAGGACCGAGCTGTGCTGAAGCCCCTGCCCTCCCTGCCCAGAGAGCTCAGGTGTGGCTGTGCAGGGTGTTTGCTGTGTGGTTTACAGAAATACATCCCGTGTGTGACTGCAGCGAGCTGAGCTTCCCAACAGCGCTGAAACAACAACGACAGCTGTGTTTGGAGGGGGTTTGTGCTGCTTTGCTACAGAGAGTCTTTCCCTTCACTTCAGCAAGTCTGAGAGGGAGCTTTTGGTCCAGGAAATATCTTCTGCAGCGCAGGCTTTCATATAAACCAGCCAGCAAACCACAGGGAATATCCACCAAAAGAGGGAACAAAAGTGAATTGGGAATTTGAAAATATGGCTGTTTCCAAATCCCCTTCTGATGTGACAGCGAAGGACAACTCAAAATGCCCTACCAAAATTTCCCAGTGTGTTTGGAAAGCCACACAAAGCAACCCTGCAGAACTGCCAGGCTGCTCCCCACCCTCTCCAGCCTTCTCCCCACAGTGCCTCAGGCAGGTGCATGAGAGTGCCTGCAGAGGACGTGCTGCAGGGGACACACAAACCCGCCCTGTGGCAGCCCCTGGAGCCCCAGCGGGTAATCCATCCCTGCTCTTCCAGGTGCTGGCAAACCCACGGCGAGCGACTCGGGCCCGTGGCCCCTCCAGGAGGACACCACAGTTTGAGATGTTTTACTGTCACCACATTTCTTTACAAATTACTTGCATTTGAGAGTCGAAAAATTCCACTCCACAGGACATAAAGTGTCGATTTAAGTGTTAATTATATTTTCATATCAGAACATAAGCTCCAGTTTGTAAGAACATGGGTGTCCTTCAAATATGTCGTAATAAAAAATTGAAAACAGCTAGTGTTCTTGAATTAATTTTCACGTTTATAACTTTAAAGAGTAGTTCCCTCTTCTATCTCATTTTGTCAGCTCTGTATGGCTTTGTGCTTGCCTTGTCATTTCATCAAAAATATGTCAGTCTGTAATTTGCAATGTTTCTTTCAATTAAAGATAAAATGCCCCAAAATAACAACAATGAGAAAACAACAAACCAGAAGTAAAATCCCTACAATGTATTAAACTTTGTGGGCATAAGCAATTGGAAAAAAACATACATAATTTATTTTATCAACTATAGAGAAAATTGCAAATATTCAAACTATAATTGTGAAGATAATATCCTACTGCTGTTAATGGCTGCTGTCAGTGGCATATACATTACTTCTAATTTTCACAGCTCATTTGCATCATAAATGAAACACAGAGAATCCTGTGGAAGATACTGTAGATATCACATTTATCATAATATCTGAGGGGTTTCTTTGGAATTATAGAAATTGAACCTTACATATATATGATTTACTTTATTGGATTGCAAAATTTCAAATCTTTCCAAGGTCATTACACTAATGGGAAGCACAAGGTTCAAAGATGCTGACTACAGACTTTGCAGAACCTTTCCAATACCTTCTAAGCACTCATTTCTAATTCCTAAAATTACTGACTTCTTATTTTTAAGCTTCTCCAAACTCCTACAAATCCCTGGAGCCTGTAGCAGTCTTCCAAATCTCCAGCAGTACATTTACTTTCTTCTGAGTTAACTACTAGACCTAATTAAACAACACTGTCTCATCTGAGTGGATGATATTCTTACAGTCTGAATACAAATTAAAATTCCAGTTCTGTTAACATTCAGGTCAGTTAATCAGAATAAACCTCTTTAAAAACTGGAAGACTAAAGTGATTTCAAAGTCAGTCATACTCTTAACTCATCTTTAAGAATGTTGTTTGTAATATTCTCTCATGGTTTCCTTTAAATAATAATAATAATAATAATAATAATAATAATAATAATAATAATAATAATAATAATAATAATAATAATAATAA
>JAWWEU010000053.1:11577079-11695676 GCA_035583155.1 Acropternis orthonyx | reverse complement strand
AATAATAATAATAATAATAATAATAATAATAATAATAATAATAATAATAATAATAATAATAATAATAATAATAATTTTAAAAAGAGATCACAGCTCTCAGATCAGCTTAATTCAATGAAAGAAAAATAGGGAATTTTATGTGAAGGGTTGCTGAAGAGCTTCAGTTTCCAGAGGGCAGGCATGCAGTCCTGCATGTTGGAAATTGCACAGGCAGTTGCCAAAACAGCATGTGCAAATTAGACATCGTTCACATAATGAACTTGTTAGAAGACTAATTCAAGATTTGCATGTGGAAATCCGAATGGGGAACTACAATATTCCTTCTGAATGCAGATGTATCTATTAGCCGGTGTATTTTAGCAGATGTTATTTTGAAAACAAGATCCCAGGTCGTCACAGTGCAGAAATTAATAACCAGAGGCTGCAGTTTCATGGAGGGCTTTTCTCTGACACAGGACGTGATACGGCACAACCAGAAATGTTGAGTTTTCCTCTCACCCTCATAACAGATTTTCTGTGTGAGCTCAGGGAAATTATATTCCTTTTGCCTACCTTTGTTTACCTATCAGTGAAATGGCTTTAATATTCTTTATCTGCCATCACAGGCGCACTGTCAGACTCAATTAGTGTTTGTAATTCTCTTTAAGCTCTGCAAATGATCGCATGTTTTGGAACAGGATTCAGACTTGAATTGTTTAACCCAACCATTTTCTTACTGCAAATGCTAATCACTTGGCAATGTTTTTCTAGTGTTAAAGAGGGAGGGGAAGAGTGAGAAGGAACCAGCCAGAGATCCAGGTATGTTGGCAAACTCAGAGGTGGGCTGGGCCTCCATAATCAGAGCTGGCACTTGGGTGGACAAGGAGGCTTCAGACCAGGGTGTAGGGCAGAATGCAGAAAGCAGAACTTGCCCTTTCATCCTGCAAGCAAGAAAACGTGCTTGGTTTGGTGTGGTTGGGATCATATCCCTCCCACTAATCCTTCAAATGGCGAGTTTCAAAATGTGCATGCCACGGGTGCTGGGTGTTGGCAATGCAAAGAAGAGAAATGTCAGGCTTTGCTTAACATTCAGTTTGCATATTGCTAAAATCCATATACCTCGCTGCCCAGGGGTCAGGCCCTGTAATCTCTCTTTTGAAAGTGCAATGCTATTTTCAGCTTTCTCTTCATTTTATTCTCCTCAAAAATAATTGCTGTGATTTAGAGACTGTCTAATGCCCTGTCGTTATCTCCAAATCTCTAGTAGTGTGCTGGCATCCAGGAGCGAACCTAAAAGCTGCAGATTTTCAAGTTGCAGCATGTTAATCTCTTTCAGTACATAGAACGATCTCTCTAATTGAAAAGATGACTGCAGCCAGGTTTTATATGTATGTTTGCACTTGAAGTCAAGTAAATGCTGGGAAAGGCAAAAAAACCCACCACAAAACCAAACTAATATTGATTCAAGTATTGGTTTTGAATTCAATAACCACATGTGATCTGGCCTTTCCGTAAAAACTGAGGGTGAACATTATTCAAATCACATTGCAGGGAAAGAAATTTGCACTCAGGCAGACTGGAGTATCAGGCCTGTGAAATCTTGATTTTGTCTAAGACATTAGCAAACCTTTTGTTAACTTCATTAAGACATCACTGCTGTATGGTTTGTGCCTTAACTTGCTATACTGACACAGGAGATGTAAAGCAAGATGCTAAGCCTGACTCAACTCTGATTGAAAATTAACACAGATCTTAATTTCTGACTGGGCAGTCAGCAAGAAAAGCAAGAGGAAAATGTATTTTACTATGAAATATATAAGATGTACCTTGTGTGAATCACTAACTCATTTATTTCTTCTACCTGTTGAGTGGGCCTTTCCTATGCTTTCTGTTCCCTTCACAGAAGATTTCTCCTAAAGGATATGCAATAATGTACAGCCTAACCCCTCCCAAAAGAAGCACCCCAGTCTCTTGCTCCAGTTATCTGGTGCAGCTGCAGGTAATAACTCTACAGCATGTCGAGCCTACTTGTTGAAATACCCAGAGATGTTTGTCTGTGTCCCACTCACTTCTGGTTCTCAAATCCAGCCAGAGAGGAAACCTTCCCAAGAAACCTCGTATAAGCAGTAAAAGAGAAACTCTCTAATACGGCTTCAGAACGGGGCTGCACATCACACATTCATGTGGTTTCATTTACTCTGCGCCTTCTCCTGCTTTCAGCTGGTTGGCAATCCCCAAGGGTGTGGTTTGCGTGTGAGATTAGACAGGTTGAGAGGCAGGCTTTTATCATTGTTCCTGCAGTGCATATGATTTTTTTTATGTGTTCCTACTTGTAATTTTATCGCTTGGTTATTATTTCACAGTGGTTTTTACGGCACGTTTTACTACGGCAGTCTTGTGGGGTATTGGTGTTGGCAACGGGAGAGCAGGATCCTGTGGCTGCTTGTGATAAACAGGGGCTGAGGTGGCCACTGGAAGTTGTTATTTTCCATCTGGGAAGTCTGTAGGTTGGATGAAACCTCAAAAGATGCCTGGTGTCGTTTACTCAAAAAGCCATCTGCATTATTGTTTCGTGCATGTCCTGAAGAAGTTTGTGCCGCTGCAGCCCGGGCAGAAGGCAAGTGCATGAAAGAGCTCCCAGGCAGGTTAGCTCTATTATCCGAATTGGGTCACTCATTCCTAATTATTTATAACCTCTCTGTGCAGTGTATTGCACAGCAGGATGAGTGCTCTCAAACAGGAAACTCCTTGGACATCAAGCTCATGCTGTTTTGTCTCACAAGGAGCCCCTGAGCAGGTCGCCCTTGGGCACAGGAGCTGCTGCTCCTCCGCTGGGCCCCGGGGCAAGTCAGCATTGTGGATGTGCTCCCTCCTGACCTCCACCAGCCTCAAGAATAACATTTGCAGAGTCCTTGTATAGCTTCCCGTAATGAGGGCTCCCTCATTACCAAGTCTAATTATCAGAGAGTGACTGTGGAGGACACAACCTCAGCATCCAGGCTTTCCTGACCCTTTTCTTTGCCCGGTTTCTCTGGATGCCTCACCAAGTCTAACTGGCAGCGTGCAGCCCAACACCCTCACTGAGCGTTCTCCTTCAGTCCCACACCAGCAGTCAGTTGGAATCAGTTTGATGAACCAGAGGGCCAGCAGGAGAGGAACACAGCGTGTTAGTCCTAAAGCTTTCTTAGCTAAAAATGTCCTGGTGAACTCCGGCAAAAAGAATTGGAGTGGGACCCTGCGGTAAGGGGAGGGGAATTAATGGACATTTGCTGGGTTTATTTTAAGGAAATCAATGGGCTTGTTGGAGACTGGGTGATGGAACACACAGCTGGTGGAGTGGACAGCCAAAGATCACTATTTTCCTTTTAAGCAAATCAATGTGTTAATTGGGATGCTGGTGGGACTCTGAAGCTGCTAATGGAGGTGGGGGCCAGTGGAGGATCATTAGTCTTTATTCTAAGCAGTACAGTTGCTTAATTGGGGTGTGATTGTGGTCCTGAAAGAGAGAACAGGAAAGAATGAGACGTGATTTTTAAAAGCTGTCACTTTAAACTTTCCCTTATGAAATGAATTTATTTAAAAAGCTGAGGGGAGATATAATTTGTTACTCCTTCAGGTCTTTGAACTTGGGGAGATCTTCATTTTGGTGACACCATTTTTTATAAGGCAGGTTTTTCCAGCTTTCCAATCCATCTCAGGGAGAAATTAAGTCGTCCTTGGAAAGTTGCTATTTATCAGAGCCTTATGAAGTTGATGGCAACATTTCACCAGATCAGGTCTTCTCCAGACACCCATATGGATAAAGACACAGCTCCATCCCTTATTTCAGCTTGGAATTTTTTAGGGTTGCTTGAGTGAGGATGCAGTTTCATACAGATATTAGGGCCGTGCCTCAGGGCTGATTTTCTGCCTAAGTGACAGTTGTCCCGCTATCCCACACCATGGAAACCTGCAGGACAGATTGTGCAGCAAAATTTAGAGTGGGCAGGAAATGAGGACAGTGCATGTTGGCCCTCTTTGCACATGCAAGGTTGTTGCTTGCACGCGGTGTGGACCCAAAGAGCTAGACCCAAACATTTACAAGACTTTCACATTATTTATAATTTCACATCAACTTTCCTGAAATTTTACTTTGCAAAGAGAGCTCATTTCTCAAAATCCAGCTCTACTTTCAGGGCAGAGCAAATTCCTGCTTGTAACTTCATCCCTGGCTTATGTGGCTGTGAGCAGCTCTGGGCCTGTCCGTGCTCAGTGAGCACAACAGCACAGAGATGGGGCAGGTTCATTCCAGCCCTCGGCCTCCCTCACATTCCCAGGGCTGGGAATGGGGAAGAGCTGCTTTATTCTCACTGAAAAAGGGAGATTTCCCTTGGAGAGCAGGTGGAGACCAGGTGGAGGCATGGCTGTTTCTGTGGATGCATTAAAGAGTTTCTGATGAAAGGGAAGGAGTTATTTGCTGAATTGTACTGAAAAACTGTGCAAAAAACACTTTAGGGGAGATTCAAAAGGAAATCCACCCCCCATTTGTACCAAATGAATGAATCATTTAGGATGAGTAAAATCTGTCACTTAGTTTCAAGTAAAAGGTGTCATTTCACTTGTAAGCATTTAAAAACTAAACCCAGGTACACTTCTGAAAGGTGTACTGTTTCATGTTAAAATGTTGAAAGGGAACATTTTGACTTGCTTAAATTTTAAGAATGAAACAACTTGTTAAGTCAAACATGAATTCACAAAATGTTTCAGTTGACCCAAATCTGTTTTCTTCAGAGCCTGATGTTTTATGAAAACATCTCTCCCAGTGCGTGCAATAAATCCCAGAACTGTCCTGTTCGCCACGTGGAATTAGACCCGAGTGTTTCCCTTTGGTCAGAGGGATGTTCCTGTGCAAACCAACCCTGCACTTCTCATGGATTCCCAATTTTTAGACCAGCTCTGCTTTTCCCACTCCAGCTTGTAGTATCCACGTTTACCATAATGTGATTCCCTAATCATCTTGTTGAATGTTGAAAGGAAAGCCGGCAGACTTTCTGGTGTTGCTAAAAGCCCTCGGGCCAGGCTGGCAGATAACAGCTCTCTTATTTATTTGTCTAAATAAGCATATAGCATGATGGATAAGCTGTCAAGGAAAAATCAAATCAGTGGGGACATAGCTTCAAGGGAATTACTCACTCGCTTTGCCAGTACTGCTGCACTTCTCTTAAAAAATACAAAAATTAACATAGTTGCTGGTAAGTGCCAGAAATTACATCTCAAGAATAACAGTTTTATTTTCTATAGAACATTTCAGGAAGGGTCTTGAACTACAGCATACAATAATCACACAGATAATTTCAGAGAGGTATTTAGCCCAGAAGTGAAAGCAGAGTATGTATGTGGGACTGAAAATGACTCTGTGTAGGTGACTGACAGGAGGCGAAAACAATTTAATTGTTCCAGATCATCAGCTCTTTAGATATATATTTGTGTGTGTGTGTTTGAGAAGAAAGTACTGGGGTTCCTGAGAACCTGAAAGCTTTCAGCAAACTCATAAAACCAGACACTGTAGGAAATGAACTTGATCCAAAAAAGAAAAGCTACTTTTAGAAATATAGCTCCATGTCTGGCCACAAAGTAATTAAGGTTCTTACAGCTTTCCTGTCCAGATGAGTGGCTGGCACAAAAATAATAATCACTATACAGTAATAACAGCAGTGACTTGTCACTGAAGGGAATAGACAGCAGTAAACAACTTCCAGTAGCAGGGTCACAGCAAAGGAGTGGTGGGAGCCTGTGGTAGGTAAGGGGTAGTGCCTCTGAGTGGGTGGGGTTTGGAGGAGAGACAAGGGAAGAGAACAGAGGCTTCTTGACAAAACAATGCAAAACATCTTGTCTTAGCGTTCAATTCATAAAAAGAATATAACTGAGTCATGTTCTTTCCACTATTCAGTGTGTGTGTGACATAAGATGCAAATTCCATGTGTGATTCAGGGAGTAAAATGCCAGTTTTACAAAAGTCTACCTGAGCCTAAGAGCTGGTTAGGTGAGAATTCAGCCCCGGCACAGGGATGGCTTTTCTGCCTTATCTTTCAACATCCAAAGGCAGAACTGGGGGTCTGGCACAGAAAAGATCACCCACCTCCTGCAGTTTGTTTAGCACTTTCCATTCTTTCTGGCATGAATGGAAGAAACTTGTCATTTTACAGAACTGGATCTGCCAAACTCATCCAGTTCAGCTGCAGTTTTCCATGAACACCGATGGGCGTCGGACCAAGCCACAGAGGACAAAAGAGGGTTCAAATAAGAGCAAAACTCAACAAACTCAGAACATCTTTTCCCAAACATTGGCCAACATTTGCATGCCTCCGTTTAGCATTCCATGACTAACGTACAGTAGAAGATTCAGGGAAACTCCGAGTTCAACTAAGGTGGCATCTCCTGAAAATCCAAAGTGTGAGACTGAAAGTCCCCCAGTATAAATTCTTTCTGGACTGACACATCCAACTGAGCTGCAGTGCAGTTACACTGTAAGTGAAAACACAAGTGCTGCCCACTGCCCGTGGATGGAGCACTTTGTTGGGTGTTTTCATCCAAGCTGAGCAATCCCCACCACCACCTTGCAATTTAATGATTTAATACTTCCATGGGCTACCGTTTTCTGAGATGCCATAGTCCCCGATGAACACTCATTGGTTTTGGAAACCGTACTAGATCTTTATTTTGCATTTTTAAGGATTTTTTTTTTAACTGCACTGGGAAAAAGAAAGATGAAATTGTAGATTATGTCTAACTCTGGCACAAAAATATTCCTTTTTCTCAAGAAAATGTCCATGAAAATGAAAATAGTTTTTCTTCTATTTTCCATCCAAATATTAGTCTTTGAACACATGCACACATATATATGTTTGTTGATCGAACCTGATCTTCCCCTCTTCTCCATAAGCCTATGGCATCATATTCCACATTCCACAACAGCCCTTCCCTGGTGGCATGGGGAAGTAATTTATTAAAACAGAACAGTAAACAGCTACAAATTATATTACAAGGAAATGATAAAGTCACACAACCCTGTCTGCTTTGGCAGTTTTGCTCTCCAAAAATACCTTTCAGGAAAGCTGCTGCTAAGGCCACACACGTTCCTTCAGTGCAGGGGCTGATTCTGAATGGGGAGATTCAGAAAACCCACACACAGCCCTCTCAGTCCCAGCCTGGGGCTTGGGCCGCGCATGTCTGAACATCGCTCTGAATGGCCAGGGGCCACGGACTGAGGCTTGGAAGGGCCTCCAAAGTCATGGAGATGGGCTTGGAAGGGCCTCCAAAGTCATGGAGATGGGCTTGGAAGGGCCTCCAAAGTCATCAAGCCCATCTGCTGCTGCAGGGACATTGAAGCAGCAGCGAGGGCAGTGCTGGGAGGCTGCTTCTCCTTAGAAACCTCGAGCTCATCTGCCTGGAATCCCTGAGCAAACCTTCAAGGGTCACTTTAGTTCAGCCATTGCAAGGAAACTATTTCAGGTTCAGTTCATGGGCTGCATTAGTAAAGGGCACCCTGTGCAGCTCACACCACCTGGAGAAGATGATCCATGGCGTTACTTCTCTCCCCTTTTGTTTTTGCTCTTGTAGCTCTTGCTTGGTTATGATTCACACTCACAGGAGGAAATGAAAATGCAGTAACTGTTGACTTTTCAGCCAGGGAGGCATTCAGTTTATGGAGCAAAAGCTCCAACAGGAACAGAAGTGGGCTGAACTACAAACTGACTTCAGATGGAATAAACAAAGGAACAAATATATCAGCCGAGAAGAGCAACAGCAAGGTTGGGCTCCAGTTTGGTGTGTGGCCACCATAGGGTTACAAGCCAAAGGAGAGCTTCTATGAGACTGCGGACAGGGACTGCAGTAAAAGTGCATCTAGGAAAACACCCTCATGGTAAAAACTCCTTGATTTATGTTTCACTTCAGTTTGAGTCCGGGCATCATGAAGAAACCTCATTTCAAAAAGTGAAAAAGGAACTAAAACTTACAAAAGGGAGGCATTCTGCAGTGTGTGAAAGACCAGTACGATACCAGAAGGGAACAGGACAAACTTCGGGGTGCAGGGTTTTGTCAGCACCCTGAGAGCTTTGCATGTCTACACAGGCTTTTTTTGTTCTATCAGCTCCAAATGGCAGAGAGAGAATCAAACACTTCTTACTGTGTACTTCCACTTTCCCAAACTTCGTCCAAGTTCTGACAGAGTTGTTAACTCACTATGTCCTCTGAGGTGTAAAGGCCACCATGGCACTACTGCAAGAAGGAACAAGAGGGCTGGCAGGCCAGGACTCTTCACGTGAGGGCTCCCAGTTCGGAACCAGCCCAGCAGAGATGAAAGATGCTTCCTCTAGGATGGTTTGGCTCCATCTCCCTCCCCCAGTACAGTGAGTAAGCTGTCTGTGTGCTAGACAGAGAACTGTCGGGAACCTGAGCAGACAAAACAGCACAAGATGAATCAAACAAAATCACCCGCTGAGCTGGGATCTGCAGTCTCTACAGCTCAAAAACCTACCGCCTCTGAGCATTGAGATAATGGAAAAATAACTTCTTGGGTGCCATCAATAGATATTTGATTTTTTAAAAAGCAATGTAATGTGGCTATCAAATGGAAAACTGTCCCACAGACGTACTGGATATATCCTCTAACATGTTTAAATGCACCTAAAGCAAGGAGTGATGAGTCCACATCTAATCTTGCCCCATACTGACATGGGCATCTGAGGCATATCCACCTTGAGAGGCTGGATTAGGGAATGCCAGCCCACACTCCTGAACTACCCAAGGCATCACAGCAGAGTAATGGGAAGCATTTGCTCTTATGCTCTATAAACACACCCTTGTGCTTTGTAGAGTGTAAGCGAACAGCCACAGGTCCCAAACACATCCCCTCTGCGGAGTCACCATTGTCACCAACACTTTGTTTGCGCTCCAAGGAGAACCTGCTCTTGCAGCTGTTAGGCCTGTCTATAAACCAACTCACTCATCTCTTCCATGGAATTTAGGGGATATTACAGTTCCCACTGTGCCTTTATGACACTACAGAAAAGTATGAAATCACTGTTTGCCCTGGCTTAGAGACAGAGAACTGAAACACAAGAGGATAAAGTATCTGGATGAGAGTCAGGCGGGAAGTCCCTGGCAGACCAAGGAACTGAACCCACTTCTTGCACCTCCTGCTCTACTGTTTGACTTCTGGCCAACTTCCTCTGGCAGGGAGACTGTCCCAAAACCACCACAGACCCCTGGCAGGACTGGGGATGAGCTCAGGGAGTCAGTGTTCAGTTGGGTGCTCCTACAAGTGAACAGGACTGAATTTCCCAATCTCTGCCAAGGCAACAGGAAAACTGCCTGACTCAGGTTTGCTGCTGGCTAATTACAAACTGGAGAAGGGAAATACACTCCTTTGCCCTTGGCATCTGATTTAGAGAGAGGAAGGTCATTAAAATCATGACTGCAGTAGGTCAGCCCTGAGCACAGCAAGAGATACCTGAAGTGAAACTAAGCCAGCAGTGCCTGCCCAGGTGGCTCCCCTGGTGATGCTGAGCTGAGAGTCCTCTGCAGCTTCAGACAATGCCAGAGGCATCTTGGCCTGGGCAGTGAAAGGGAAGAGAAGGAGGAGATTTGTAATACAGTTAGGAATGGGATTCTGGAAGACACCTCTAGCAGGAGACAGGTGATGTGGCAGAAGGTTAGAGGTTTAGGTGGGTTGAAAAGGTACTGGGACTTAATTTTTTGGAGCGTCTCTGCCACAGTTTCCTCTCCTTAAATCTCCACTCCTTGCCTCAGTGGGAAATACCACTCAGTTGCAGAGCCCACAGCTCAGGAGTTGCATGAGAAGCTTTGAAGTCCTGTGAATAACAGTTTTTACACCATCATTTTGAAGACATGGATAGTTAACTTTCTTGAACCTACCTATTTAGAGCAAATAGGATAGTGAAAAAGTCCTGTAGCTGTAGATCTACAAGTAAATCAGAGAAAATACATTTCTATTCAGTTTGTATTTCGGAAAGTGCTCCCATTAAAATTACTACATTGATTGTAGCAATTTTCAGAAAGCCTATGCAAATTTTATTAAAGATATAGATTAGTCATGGAAAAAAAATAATAAAGAAACTGTTTCAGTTCTAACTTGACCTAAAATTTCAGCTTTGTAGTAGTTAGCTTTAACAGAACTTGTATTTCCATGACACTTTGTTGTAAATTCCAATGGGGAGGAGGGAGAAAATTTAGAACAAAGATTCTCTGTAGTCCTTGCTTTGTGAGAAAAGATGCAAAGCTTGAGAATTGTGCAGTGAAAGTGACTTAGAGCCAGCCTGGGTGGACACTGTCGGGAATTTCTGTTCCTCGGAAGGGCTGCTGCTCCCATGCTCTCTCCAGCAGCCTCACTGGCAAAGGGCGGGGAAGGCACTAATCACTGCCAGCCCAGCAGAGAATGAAAGCCCAGAGCAGAGATCTCTCAGAGCTGGGTTCAAAGAGTTAATTGCTGCAGTCTGGGAACACTTGCCCAAACTCTGGTTGTCTGAGGGCTTGGGTTTGGGTGCACTCCAAGTGGCCAAGAGCCAGGGTTCAAGCAGAACCTTGCTGAGGTCAATGGGGCCTGTATGACTTCCACCTCATCAGGGTGCCTATTTTGGCATCATGAGCTCTCCTCCAGTAAGAGAATGACCAGCACAGAATTGCTCACAGTGCTAATACAGCAAAAAACTGGGTGCAGTTCAGAGATGTGAGAAAACTCTGAGACCTGTCCCCTCCAAAATACCAGCTGAAAATCTTGAAAGGTTCATCTTCATCAACAACATCCCTGTCCCTTTGTGGGACCTGTGCCAGAACTGGGGCCCTATGGCAGAATTTTGCCAGCTCAGAAGGGATCTCCAGGCATGGCCCAGGTGCTGAGCTCTAAACCAGGAGAGAGCGCTGGGAGGATTTTCTTTCCAGTGAGGGTGGATTTCTTCTCCTCAGATTTGTCATAGATCAGTATTTATGCATAAATGTGAATTTATGACAAAAAAAGAAAAATTCTGAGTATTTCTGCTGAACTCCCAGCAGCAGGTACACATAAGAACCAGCCCTAATGCAGATGCCTGTTCCATTTTCCCCTACAGTTCCCTTAGCTGGGAGACCTTTCATATGCTCTGTATTGGAGCAATAAGAAGTGGTGAGCTACACGTGGTGTGGGGAAACTATAAGTCTTGGAAGATAAAGTCAGGCTGATTCATACAATAAAATGGGAACAGGAAACCTAGGAATTAAAGCACCCACCATATGGCTCACGTAGCATGCCTTGGTTTGGGAGACATCTTAAAAGACCAACAAATGTTTTTCACAGTCCTTGCAGTCCCTCCAAAATACTTCAGTTAATCCAGAACCCATTTTTCTCTTCCAAAAAAGAGATTTTTCATCAACTCCCAGATAGAACATTATTCCTACATTAGGAAATCCATGCTGATATTGAAGATATAATGAAATACAACACACTTTTGCAGTGAACAGGAATCTTGCCTTTAGGAAACTTCTGGTTATCTCCTACTGAATCAAACTGAGAGTTCATGGCAACAAATTGGGTAAGAGAGCTGGAGGATTTTTTCACATGAAAAACACCCTTGAAGTTGAGTACCCCAAAGGGCAACATCTTTAAGTGTTCCCAAGAAATATACGACTATGGACTTATTCACTAGTAGTTTTACTTATCTTGAAGTACCATTTTAGGAGTACTTTTTAATATTTGTCTGGAAGCAACAGCAGGCGATTCTGATAGGAACCCATGTCAGTACCACCCTGGCGAGGGCACAGCATGGGCCCCACCTTGGCATTTAGTTTAGTCTGGGGTTGGACCATCCAAAACCTGCTTGAACCTCTTAAGAGAACATTTCAAGGACACTTTTAGGCAGATTTCTAATCTCAAGGGGGAAAAAACCCCAAAGTATTTGAATAATTTATCCCCGACAGTGTATTTTTAGAGAGAAGAAGTTAAAATAAACTTCATCTGTAGGAAGCCTTAGCAGGATTGAAACCCTCTCCATCCATTTGGAGTCCTGTTAATAAGCCATCCAGACAGAGGGAGCATTCTTCTGGAAAGCCCATTTGGCACAGCAGCCTGCAGCAAGAGCTGAGCAGGCAAATCCCACGGCAGGGGAGAGACAGCACTTTTTGACCCAAACAATGTCTAGACAGCCTGAAAACAGATAAATTAACAGGCAAGCAGCAGCAGCATCACCCAGCACAGAGCGGTGGATATTTGTCACCTCAGTGATGGGTTAAATGAAGATTCAAGGTCCCCGTATAGTCTTTATGAAACACAATGTACTCCAGCTGTCTCCCTCCCTCCTCCTGAGCTATTTACTGTGTTAACAGCTCCATGCAGAAAGTTCACATTCGCTGCCATAGGACACATTTCCCGTCTTTTACAGACTGCCCTAATGAGGCATCAGGATCAGAACAAATTAGCGACAGAATTCCCTCATCCCCTTGCTCAGGGTGAGGGAACAAACATCCCTTCCTGCCTGCACACCCTGCAGAATCTGATCCCGGAGCAGAACACAGCAATTCACGGCAGAGGAGAGGGGCTTGTGCAGCCTGATGGTGTGGCAATATTTGTTAATGCAACTCCTTCTGGAGGATGCTGCGCTTGCTCCACAGCCCGGCCCTCCCGGTGGAGAAAGCACATGGCTTGCTATATATAGTGGGGCTGCAAAAGCAACTTCCGTTACTAAAAGAAGCACAAATAGTTTCAAACGACACTTTGGGTAGAGAAGATATGTGATTTCGTTCACTGTGTTTACTGAAAATTATGCACACGCAAATTACCTTAATGAGATGCAAACCTTGTCGTCTGCATTTAGTGCACCAGGATGAAAAAGCTGGTAGCTGCAATGATAGTACGTTTAACATACAGAAAATAAATAGTTTCTTACATCAATGCTGTCAAAATGAAACAAGCCAAACTGTGATTAAAGCAGTTATCATTAAACCAGAGGCTGACTTCCAGAGCTGTTGTGAAAACAGCAAAAGAGCAATTTTCGTAAGTGCATTTCAAGTGATTGAGTAAAAATTGAACTTATGGTAGACTATGTTATAGCACACTACTTAAAGTGTTTGGATGATGATACTTCATAACACAGAAGCCTTCACGCAGTACAGTTTTAATGCTTTTTGTTGCTGAGCCTGAAAGCACATTAAAGGTTGTGAGACTTTCTGTCTGGGAGACTCAGCCCCACCACTCTCAAATATGACAGCCAGGGAGTTTTGTCCGTGTGAGGATCCTTGTGCACAGAGAGGGATGGAAGGGAGAGGGGCAGAACTTACATCACACAAGATGCATGTCTTGGCTCCTGCCAAGCAATATTCTGTGCACCTTCAGTATGGCAGAAGCTGTAAACATGTTGTATAATCACATAACTGGGCTGTGACCCATTTGTTACCAGCACAGGAAAAATACATCAAAGTCACAGCCAGTCTCCTCAGACAGGCCTCGACAGATACCCATCTGGTAATAACCCCAGACTGTGAACTATGGAAGATTTACAGAGGTGTTAAGGAACCCTTCTTTTTATATAGCTATAAATCCCTGTTTAAACTCTGAACTGATTAACTGTGAAGCACCAGGAAAATACGAGGAAAAATAATGCATTGCTTTAGGAATAGAGGAGAATTGAGTGATGTGTAAGAAGAGATTGCAGCCATATTAGAGCCACACGTGGTGCTGAGTATCCCTGAAGATCAGGGAAACCTGGAACGGCCTGGGTTGGAAGGGACCTTAAAAATCACCCCCATGGGCAGGGACACCTCCCACTGCATCAGGCTGCTCAGGGCCCCCTCCCTTTCCCAAAGGTCTTTCGGATTTGGGAGGATGCACTGCTGTTGGTAGGTATCTTCTGTAGTCTAGACTTGTCAGTTCTCACTCTCTTGTTGTACTGCTCCACAGGAAGGTTTATAAGTCACACTACTTGTCAAAGTTATGAGGATGCTGAATCATTTTTTATTAGACATCCAACTCTCCCCCCACCTTTCATTTCTTGAACTGAAAGCTTCATTAGATTGCAAAATGGCACCTCTGTGCTCAGACAGGGCTGTGGGCAAATCAGGTTCTTTCCTTTGTTAAATCTGATTGATTTATTCCACGTATAAAATGAACAGTAAATGTTCAAGTTCTAAAAAGTTATTTAGCAAGTGTCTGAGTGGAATGAAAATAGCTTTCTAAAATAGTGCAAATACTTATCATAAGCATATTAAAGAGACTCTTCATTTTCAGACGTTACCAAATGCCCATAAATTCTTAGATATTCAAGCAGTCAGGCACCTGAGGAAGCTTAGGATAACAATTAATTATGAGACATGCTGCTCAAGCAGCTCTTTGCGATCCTGAGTCCTGCAGCACTGGGAATAGGGAAAGTACCATTTTGCTTATTTAGTAGCAGGGAAACAAGAGGCAGACAAGGGGTGACTGGGATGAGCTGGAATATGAGCTGGAATATTATGTTAAGTCTCCCCACAGCCAACCCAGCAAGCACATACTGGACATCATGAGAGCTCCAGTCTGGAAGGACTGTGGAGTCTGTCAGTAGACCCTTACCCAGGCAATATGTCAGTGGTATCACTTATATAGGATTATATTCTTTCATTTATGCGTTTGGCACTTCATGCCTCATATAAGCTTGCTAAGAATAATGGGAAGAGAATCTCATTCCACATGGAGGCATCTCTCTGTCCTCTGCAGGATGCTGTCTCCCTTAGGACGAGCTCTGGAAGTTCTGCAGCTCACCTGGACAGACCTGGGAGCAGGAGACCTCCCAAAAAGCAGGAAGATGGGGATGCACTTTGGGCTCAGCAGCCCAAAGAGGGAAGAACAGAGAAGATTCGTGGAGTCGCAGCTTATAAATGAGCAGAATGTGTCAAACAGAGACTTAGAGTGAAAAGCGAAGCCTGGTTCCTGTTTCATGTCAGTTTTGCTACAGAAGACTTGTCCAGCTTCAGAGTTACTGTGCTCATAACCAGTTTCTTTTCTAATTTCCATTGACTACATAATAGGGGAAGAAAAAGCAAAACAAAAAGGAGAGAAGTGTGTCAGAGATGAGAAAGGATTGGAGAAAAGAGAAAAATTCAGTTGAGAGAAGGTAGGAGAGGACATCTAGGGATTATGCTCTGCAAAAAGGAAAAAAAAAAGCTAAGAGCAGAGACTTTCATAGCAACTGAAGGGGAAAATAATAAAAAAAAAAAAAAGGCACAACAAAAAACCCTGTCTCCTGTGGTGAAACTTCAGTGAAATGCTATTAAGGATAAATCTTTTATTGTATTGTCCTGCAGGCAGTCTGGTAAAAACTGTATTCTCAGCATAAGTGAACTCTCCCATTACAAAAAAGGAAAAAAGTCTGCTTTCAGGACTGGCTCCCTGTTATGGCTGCTGAGACACCCACGAGGGGATAGTTAGGACATCAGTCGTGTTTGCCACCAGCTTCCCATGGGCTGGTGAAAGACTGCAGTTCACAGGAAGGATTTAGCCCAGGGAGAGCATTTAGTGAGGAAGTAACTCCCTTTGCCCTGTGATTTGTCAGGATCTCTTTTAATTGGGTCTTTGGCTGAGAGAGAGAAAAACACTGGCCAAATTAGCCTTGGTGGAGTTACAGCAAGGACAGATCTGACCCCAGGGAGAGAGAGAAAGCGTTTTCCAAAGGAAAGGGGAAAGAAGAGCTCTTTAAAAATGTTGGTCCAGAAGAGGAAGTCTCCATTTCAAAGAGATTTAGCCCATCTTCCCAAGCAATAACACCCACAACAGCCAGAAGTCACCCTTTCCTAGAAGGTACATGAGCAGGACATGGAAACAGGGATGAAGACTACACACTTGTTTGTACCAATTTGTGCCTGTGTCCTATAACAGTCCCTATTTTCCCTGAGGAACATGAATTCAAGCCCTACTGCTGTCAGAGAGTGGCACTTCCAGAGTTCAAGCAGCCCCTCTTAATGACCCATTCCATGTTTTAAGTACATTCTTCAAATTAGAGGTTTTGCACTCTCAGTCTATGAACATGTGAGGAATTTGCCTGAATGGGATTTTATCCATTCCCTCACAGTTCCAAACCTTTCTATTATTTAGGTCAATGTGGCTTCACTCCCTCATTCCACTTACACAGAAGATCAATTTGTTCAGTATTTTTTTAAACATCTCATACCTGAGATAATATTGCTGTCGCTATACTGAGTAAAGAATTGCTTTATCCTTTCAAGGGAATAAAGACCACATTTAGAACCCTGTGGTCATTACTTTCTGAAACTGCAAAACTGCTTTGTGTTTGTGTGTATTATTATCTCATCACAAAACAGTCTCAGATCATGGCTCAAATCTCCCTGCAGCTGGAAGTGTCCAATCTGAAGTTTACACACAATACTATGAACTTACACATTTCTTTACATATGACATGGTCCTAAAACCTCCTTTGCTGATTATGAAACATTTTTCTGATTGAAGTTTTCCATGTAGGTTTTGGTTGGGTTTTTTTCTGGCTTTTCTCTCACCTTGGACAATAAAAATCGTTGTTTTTATAGCCTGTTTCATTTTTAGGGGTGCAGCAGGGATTGCAAGGCAGGATGCTGGGCAAACTAGAACTCATAGTTTATCCCAAAGTAGGTTCCCTGCTGGAGTCGGATTTAAATGTACTTTTCTGTATTCGGTATGATTAATTCTGATGCCGGGGGGATTCTTGGTACATTTCCTGAGGATAAATCCATGGGAATTGCAGTCACTTTCTTAAAGATGATTGTTCAAAGTGCAGAACACTGGGAAAGGGGCCTAAAAGTAAAATATGATCAAAATTCTGCTGTACTTGTAGCCTGCAGAGATTTAGGGGTGCTGGATGTTTCAAAACCAGAGTTACAATAAAAAGAAACCTGTCTACTAACCCAAAATAAACCAGGACTGAGTAACACACAGTGGCAGGCACAGACTGGCCGTAATACGCTCTAATTATATACAATTTCCTGCATGGAGAGGGATGTTTCCAGGTAATTCCTGACTAGCCTTTAAAAACTATATTTTAGGCATTAAAAAACCCTCAAATTTTGTTTTAATGAACTTTAAAACTATGTGACACAGCACAGTAAAGGCAAACTAAGCCCCACTTAGGTGGAGCAGAGGAGAGCATGTGGATGCAGAGGAATGTTGCTGCTCCCAACCTGAACCTGGGAGCAGGAAAGGGAGTCTGTCACTTCAGCAATGCAGCTCCTGCTCACATGGGCTGCAAGAAGCCCTGATAAGCAGAACCTACAGTGTGTCAGAGTTGTGATGCTCCACAAGAATAAAGATGCCACTTATGCAGAGCCAGCTGCTGTTCCCATCCTTTGGAACAGCTGGGGCACAGCAGACGCCAAATTCCCTGCGAAGGAAGAGCCTGTTAAAAGCCTCCAGAGGGGAAACAACAGCAAGGAATTACACTGCTATGTCTGTGTTAGCATTTTAGGCTGGGGCAGGAATGTGCTTTTAAAGCAAATCAAAGAGGAGGAAGCAACTGAAACCAAGGAACTTTTTCCAGGCCTGTGCTGGAATCACTGTTCAGGGACGTGCACAGTGGGGCCTGAGAGCCTGCTCCTGCTCTGTGCAAGCAAACTCCCCTCAGCACACCATTCCGATCCCCAGCATTAGAGTTCTCTCTTCAAGATATTCTGGAAGATCCAGTTTAAGCCAAGAAAGCCTTTTAAGAGATATTTGAGCAAGACAATAACATTGTTCAACCACTTCCTGAACATTTGCAGAACAACCTGAGTGCACAAAATTAGAGATAGTTCATCCTCTCACTTGAAGGCTGTTTAGTGCCTCGTAAGCAGCATTTATAATTTTGTCCGAGGCTTTAATACCAACCTAGATTTGCAAGCATGTGAGTACAGAGATGTAAAACTCTGTAGGTGCATTGTTTAAATCCTGAGAGAATTTTAGACAAATGCACTGGCGCATTTGTGAATTATCTGACAGTGTTTCATGAACTGTACAAGACTCAAAACCATGCCTGAATGCCTGAGGAGGGATTTCTCATGGCTGAAAATAGAGCAGAACAGAACTTAAAGGCACCAGACTGGACAACCTGAGCTGGAATCTAGGGCAGCCCACCCAGCCCACCCGTGGGCCGTGAGGTTCCATTCCCCAGGCCGTGCTCTCTCTGGAGTTTGCAGCAGCCTCATCCCAACTGCAGTGAGGTGGTTGTGACTTCCAAGCTTTTCTCTCTCCTCTGCCTCTGCTGAGCCTTCAGGTCTCAGTATTAGCCCTGATTACCTGTGATTCACCACGTGTCAGACACCCTGGGAAAAGGGGAGAAAGGGGGCTGCTGGTTATGGTAGGAATAAAATATTGCTTTGATTTTTTTATTTTCATTCCCATAAATTCTTTGCAAGTTTAATGCAATTCAGAAGGGGTAAAACACCTCTGCAGTATCACACCTAAGCTCAGTCTGTAATCTGAAGCAGAGGGCTGGTGGCAACACGAAGAAAGGTGTCAGAGACCGACTGAGAGAACAGGGGCAAGATCAGGTGGCACTGGTGCACCTGCAGCTTCCAGATGGACGTGACAGGGATAAGGGGAGCAGAGAATCGTAGTTTAATGTGAATTTCTGTTGCTCCTGTCGGATATGCAGTCTCAAAGACCACACTTGTTTCCCTCCAGCCAGTTATTATGCTGTGTTTTCTGTTCCCTTCCCTGCTGGACAACCTTTGCAGAAAACCTTTTTTTCCAGAAGGCATAATTGGGCCTCAGCAGAACTGGGGAATATTTAGAGAGCGTATGAATACTTTTTGCCCCTTTCACTGTGGCCATACACAGGAGACGTTTTTCTCAGATGATTTTCAGGCAGCAGAGACCAGCTTTGCCATTGTGAGACAAATACAAGCTCGTTTCTAGGAACTCCGAGTAACTTAGGTGATTGCTTCCTGTTTTCATGTAAGTTAGGTTATAAGTTGAACCATAATTGCAAAATCACTGGGAATCACAGGCTATATTTTAGGTAGATTTGTTACAATCAGTTATAAAGTACCCCTGCAATTTTCATCCTATTCCCTTCCCCTCCAAACCTTGTGAAAAAGTCCTGTCCTGCTTTCACAGCACATTTTGAGAGGCAGCTCTTCCTTGGGTTCTCTCGTGTTTGGTATAGAATTGTGTAGAGCACTGGAAATACCTGAAGTTTCAGTGTGCCTAATAAAAGTGCAGGTTGCTCAGCTGAATTCTTCACCATATGTGGTTCACAGACACTGGAAGTCTGGGCAGCACCAGCCACTAAGGGACTGTTTATTCCAAGCCAGAGCTGTGCACCAGCTAGTGAAGTTATCCGAACTTTACTGCTCATACAGGTGGGAGAAGTTAAGTCCCAGGGTGTTGGAATTACAACTGAGAAATTATGGTAAAGCAAATTTCACATCTGAGAGAACTTAAGGCACAGAAACCAAATTGGCAACTTTCCTCTTACTCGATCTGCTCTCAGAAGAACTTTTAGGTGCTTTCAAAGACAACTTTGGTCCCTTCGTGCTAAAGCAGTGCCAGAGCACACATTACAGTCTTGGATTTACCCAGAGCAACTCACGAGCTCCCTATTAGGAAAAGAATCTTTTCAGTTCCATCAGAGTTAATTCATTGAAAAAAGGCTGAGTTTAAATGGAAAACACAGGCTCAAATAGGTGGAATATCCTCTGAAAGTTAAGCAAGGGTATTTTTTTCTCTTTACTTACAGCTAAGGTGGATTAACAGAGGCATATGGAGAAGATCAAATATACCTTGAAATAATGGATGTATAAATCTGCAGACTAAATCTCTCTTGAGTACTGGACGAGAGAGAATATAAAAATGTGGAGATCATTTACTGAGAGGATATAACACTGCAAAGCCAGAGGGGTTCTAGGATCTTCAATATTTTATAAGAGGAAGCTTAAAGCTGTTTTAATAAACCATTGAGGCCAGTTTTTAAAAAAATGTAAATGTACAACCGTACACACAATCTGCATATGCAAATCACCACAATTGGACAAGCAAATCAGATAATTGCATGCAAATATGCCCACTCACTCTGTGCCTGTGTCTACAATGGTAGTAACTGTGCATGCAAATTAGGTACACACTTTGTACGCATAAAGGTGCAGCTTAAATGGCATATGGCATGGAAATATGGCATATAATGTAACAAAAGAAGGAGAAGGAAATAGCAAGGGATAGAGTCAGCTGTAAATAATAACAGGGAGCATACACAAACACACACAAGGATCTATAAACATCACATTATGAAGAAGAAAATACATGGGTCTTTTGAGCGCATGAGGAACCGAAATGACACATGTTGTGTGGAAAAGGCATCTATGCAAACTACAACAGCTTCCCAGGAGACCCAGGGCCCTCTCCCAGCACAGGCTGAGTGTGGCTTTTCAAAGCCACCCCAGCCTCTCCCTGGTTTGACCCAATGACTCTCTCCTTGATGGGAAGAGGGAGTTCAGTGTCTCTTAGACTTGCTGAAGAATCAGCTGCCAGTGCTGCCAAATGAACATCAAAGGTGGTGGTGGTTTCTTGTGACACGTGGACAGATATCTTCAAGGAAAAAGGCTTTATAACCCCTTAGTCTGTCAAAAGTATTGATTTTGCTTCAACTACCTTCTTTTTCTGCTTTGAAGGTAACCAGTGTCACACCGCGGCCTTTCTCCATTAGGCTCATTTGGATTCAAACTGCACGACAGTGAGAGGACTGGCAGACAGGACGGATGGATGGAAAGGAGAAAAGGATTCCAACCTCACCTGTCCCCTGGAACTAAAAACCTGTGTTATATTTTCAAAGCACTTAGACCTTTAACTTAGTAGTTAGCAGATTAATGAGATGCACAGACTGACATTTCATTTGAAATCTTCCAGGCAGAGAAACACAAAGTGCTCAGCATGAAGAGCAGACCGAGTTGTGATGGCAGCAACCCCCTCATCCCTCCAGGCTTCAGCATGCTCACAGATACAAAACAACGAGCACAAGTTGGAGAACAGAATAAAAGTGTTGATCAAATTTTGACTCAGTCCCTTTTATGTGTGTGGTTCCACATTTGGACCACACTCAAACAGCCCTAACAGCAAAGATCCACTTGGCCTCCTCCCCGGATTTGAAGAGCTGTTTGGAGGCTCAATACAAAAAGGTCTTCATGGTGCAAAGACAAGTTGGGATCACAAGAAGCAGTCTGGCCCATGAGCATCTGAAACACATGTCTGCGCAGTGAACTTAAATGGAAGGTGGAGAGCCATCCAAAATCTTCTGTCTCCCGCTTTTTCCGTGTTTTTTTGTTGTCTGGCTTTCCTTTGCACCTCAGAAAAGTGAAGTTCTGCCCTTACCCACACAGCTCTGCAAATCTACTGCTCAGCCCCACCAGGAGGATCCTTCTGGCCATGCTGTTTCCTCCATGAACCCAATTGCCTGAGGGAGGCTCTAAAAGGTGGCCCTTCTGTGGGAAACACAGGAACTGAAAACAAGGGAATGGCTTTGTGAACTAGTTAGGCATCTTCCTGTGTCCTACACTAATAAGATTTCCCCCCCCCCCCAAATCTCAGTCCTGTTTGCCATTATTTTATTATGCAAATACCCTAATCTTCTAAAAATCAGAGGCAGAAACTTGGAGGTGTTTGTGTCATGTGCATAGTTTGGCTTTGTCCATCCCGTGATACACTGAAATGAGCAGCCCCTTCTCCATATGACCAATGTCCTCGTTGTCTACTGTTTTATTTCAGAGCAACACAGAGTTTTAAGGTCTTTAAGTCAGCTTTGGCCCAGGTTCAGAGCACATATTCTCCCTTACAATTCTACATATCCTTATAAGCAGCAGAAAGTTGGAGCTACTTGTCACCCACGAGCTCATGGACACATTAGGAGAATGTTCACTTTCAGTACATATCTAGGCTAAACTGATTTCACTTCCAAGAAAGAAGGAAAGGTAGTGCCTAATGGATTTTGCTGAACTCCAAGGTAGTTTGGAAGTACATTCTGACATGCAGCTCTAAACACTCCTGTGGCTGCACTCAGAGGAACGGGCAAATGCTCACAGACCAGGGCTTTTACCTCACTTCAGATTGCTGCCTGAGCCATGGGGGTTATCCCAGCACCCAGAGGAGTTAATGAGAAATTAGCCATGGGATTTAGGAAGACTTGAGTGAACTTATACTATAAATTTGCTTATAGAAGTAGCTATGTTGGTAAAGATAGATATTTCCAAGATAGAACAGGTTAGAACAGATAGAATGGCCCCTGCCATACCACCCACACCCTCCTCACCCCCCCGCCCCGACCCGCCCCCCCAACCTCGGGAAAAAAAAAAGGCACAAAACTTTGAGAACTGTTTTGTTCTGGTCAGATTTTGTGTCTATTGGTGAAGTCCCAAACCTATGCAAGGCATGCTGGGTGACTGATGGCCATGTGTGGCTTGGAAATACATCTTAAGAAACACTTGGAACATCTTTGTCACACGCTTGTCTGTAGGAACTTTGTCTCAGCTGACAAACAGCTATTTCTGCCTGTCAAAAGTAACAGTCAGGAATTCAACTCACCTGAGCAACTACAGGTAGCAAAAGTCCCACTTTTATAAAAATGAAAATAAAATCAGATAAACCAAAGAGGTAAACCAAAGAGTATATTTGGCTTGTCCATTTCTCTCTGTCCATGTACATTCCCATTCCTTCATGTATGTTTTCTTATTTTTCCTCTTCTCTTTATAGACATACGCTCTTTAGAGCAACTATTGTTCTTTCCATATTCATAACCTCTAAAATAAGGGCACTCTGGTGTTTGCAGGCATAATCTTCAGGGAAATATTAACAAACCTCTGTGTTGGGGCACACAAAGGGGCAGGCAGGGCAGTGACACCAGCCTCCTCTGCTCACTGCAGCAGGGCAGCCAGCCCAGGAGCCAACACTGCTCCCACAAGTGACAGCAGAGGCCAAGTTTTGATTAGGAAGTGCCTTTTTTAGTTTATTTTTTAATTTTTACAGGCTTTTCCACTCAGCTGGCTTTGATACGATTTACCCTCAGGTACTTTGGAAACAAGCTATAGCAATCTCAGAGTTGTTTGCAGCTGTTTTTGAGAATTCCTAAGGGACAGAGAAGGGGCAGAGTTCTGGCAGAAGACCAGCACAGCACCCACCAGAAGGCAGGAGATGAAGAACTGGGAAATTACTGTCTGGCAAATAAATTTCAGCTTCTGGAAGGATTCTGGAACAAAAGAATGAAACCACTTGCAAACCCACAGAAGATAACAGGAAAATCAGTAAGCACAAACATGAGCTAGTGGGAACAGATGATGTCAAACCAAGCTCAATTCTTTCCATGACAGGATTACATGCTCAGGGGTAGAGGAGAAACAACAGTTGCCATGGCTTGTTTTAGGCAAGTCTTTTGCCTCTGACTCATGAGACATTCTTATAGGCAAGCTAAGAAATTTGATCTTCAAGCAACTCAGCAGTGGATGCAAAAGGCTGAAAAACTATGCAACAGAATATTTACTGGGAAATCATTGCCAAATGGGAAGCATGGGTTGAATGGGTACCCTGCAGGGCTGTTCTAGGTCTAGTTCCATTATTTCCATTAAAGTCTTGGAGTGTGAAATAGGGAAATTTGCAGAAGACAAAAGGATAGCAGGGACCTGTACATGACAAATCAGAAGAGCAGAACGCTTGGCAAGAAAGTGAAACGTATTGCTACAACTTCAATAACCAGAAGCAGAAATAGTGGGACACAGCACCAACAGTCTGGGGTGCCAGAGAAGGCAGCTGATGTCACAGGGCGCAGATAAGCACTGAAGTCACCATGGCACACACAGGCAGCAAGGAAGGCTCCCACTGAAGTACTCTTTCCACGCTTTAGAACAACTTAAACCTTGGAGCAGCCAGGAAGAAGAAGAGGAAGCGACCAGAAGAAAGCCATCACAATTAGCATCCTCGAGGGCTGAGTCCCTGGATCTCAAATAGAAGCTGACAGAACTGAAGAAATTCCACTCAAGAGGGAAAGACAAGAATTAAAATTTACAAAAGGCTGCTGAAAACAGGGAGGGGAAATACACTGTCAAAAGGACAAGAAATCCTGGGCTCAAAGAACAACAAGGAGAAACTTTCTAACTGTAAGGGCAGGGAAACACTGGATAAATTATCTGGAGTGCTTGCTGAGTTTTTGGGTTTGGAAATACTTAAGCAAGATTGGGCAGAGATCTATCAAGAGTGATGTAAGCAAAGCTGGTTTTCTCCTAGGGCAGAGAGTTGATCTGGACGGCTCCTTGAGCCTCTGTTCTTCTGCTGTTTGTGCACATGGGTAAAAAACTTTGGTCCCAAGAGCAAGAGGTGGAAAGTTAGAAGTTAAGAGCTTGATTTTTGAACAGGGCAGCCACAGGAACTCTGAAAAACATTGCCAGGTAACTTCTCCCATAGTTTCTGTAATGTCAGGAGATAATTAATAGCAGCAGAAGGCTGCAGCTGAGGGCAAGGACCAGGGCCAGGTGATGGTCTCAGTGCAGTACCTGCACAGCACTGGGGCCCAAGGCCAGCAGAGGTTGGGATCAACACTGGATAATGTCCTTTAATGTTGATCGAGGCACATGTCGGACATCTGCAATGACATGTGGACATGCACAGGCTCCACGAGTACCTGGAGTGCTCTGTGACACCCAGTTATCAGGGGCTGAATGCCCCAAGAACCAGAGAGCAGGGCCTTGTTGCTTCACTGCAAATCTTGAGCTTGCCAGCACGGAGTGAAGGATGAGGTCCTGCACGCTTTACAACCCATTCCCAGTCCCTGTGGGATTGTTTAATTATTCTTGGCAATAATTAAGGCACAAACAATTGATATGAGAATCTCCATTTGTTTAGAGCATGAGGATTCCCTTCCCCCAAGGCTGGAGCAGGCTCGGAATACATTTATACTCCAAAGCTGCCTTCTCCAAAGGGAGATTGTTCTGCTTGGCTGGGAATGAAAGCCATCTCGGCTCGGTGGCAGGTATGGCTGTATTAAGGCAGCAGTTGGGGGCCCGCAGGAGTTACTTGATTACATGTTGGAACAGCTTCATTCTTCAACAACTGGCACCAGGCCAATTAGTCCTATAGGAAGACTGATGTTTTAACCAGACACATCCATCTACATTGCAGCTTTATAAATGCACTGTTTTCTGGGTATAGACTGCCTGTGCAGTCCTATTTCTGATTTTTTAGAAAGGTCAAAGGCCATCAGACAGATGTTCTGGAAACCCAAAAAGCATGCCAGTGAAATTCAGACTGTCTTTCATGTACTACAGCATTTACTAAAGGACAAGTAAGATCTAAAATTATTCACTTTGGCCTTCACTTGATAATCTACTATAGATTTAAGGAGCCAGAAGCAAAATAGTTGCATACTGAAAGGTCCTGCTCAGAAAATCTAGCCAGAAAAAAACCAGCACCTCAGGAACCTGCAGATGCTCAGCAATGAAAGTAAAAGTGCACAGCAGGCAAGGCAGCAAAGTCAGCTACTTCCCAGGAGATCCACAGACCCAAAGGCACGACCCTGGGCACGTTCAGCCTGACAGTGGAGAGGAAAGTCACAGCACTGGCTCTGGTGGCAGCCGGTGGGTACAGAGACACCTCCCTGCCGGTGCCAAGGCCCTGCCATGGTGCAGACACCAGCAGCTGATCCCACAGCTCCCTGTGTCCGGAGCTGTGGAGCAGCAGGGAGAGGCTGCAGATGGATGCTGCCTCCCAGAGTGCCTGGTGGTGCCAACCAGGCTGGAATTGCCACTCCTGCTGATGGCTCTCTACAGCTCTGAGGTCTGTTGACCTCTCCCTTTCACCTTCCCAGCCTTTCTGTGATCTGACACGAGACTCGTGTGCAGGGAAAGAAGCAGTCTGAGAGGCTCTTTCCCAGTTGTAGACTTGACTCACAGGGTGTTTTCCAGCATGGAAATGGAAGGCAAAGGCCACTCCAGGTTCACTGGGAATGGGAGAGGCAGATTCTTAGAACTTTGGCAAGAAGGCTGTCTTTGTCAGTCTGCCTCACAAGCCAGCAAATGGGAGGGAACAGCCCTGAGATTCCAGATTCATCAAACACACGCAATGGAAAATGAGAGCCTCTGTAGGTTCAAACATTATGCAACCAGTTACATCAGAAAAAATACATTAACGATCACCAGTTTTAAGATCTACAGTAAATATAAAGACGATAATTTTTAAATACCCTAATTATACTACAAAAAAATAAACCTCTTAATGCCAAGCTTATAAAGGTTGGTTGCAGATTGTAACAGGGCTTGAGTTTTACAAGTATGACTATAAGCTACAAACTTTGCTTCTTCACAGCAGCATAAAAACTGTGCAGGGGAAAAAATTCGTGTTTCTGCAATGCACCAAAGCTGATCTGTAGGAGCCTGGAGGAGGTTTGGACATAACACATTTGCAGCACCAGCACATAAAGCAGGAGCTGGTCAGGGCAGCCCTGCCAGGCTGTGCAGGACAGCTCTGCTGTTCCTCCCTCCAGGGATAGGCTCAACTCCAAATCCCAGGAGGGCAAATATTCCTGATGTTCACCCCAGGCAGTGCTGAAGGTATCAATTCCAGGACTGCCACAGCACAACACCTGTGGGTGTCACCCACTTGAACAAGTAAAGCAGTGAAAGGTCCTGCATGCACAGGCACCTGAGGGAGGTGGAAGAGGCCCTAATCTCAGGTATATCCATCTAAATTTGTTGGCTGGACTTCTTTTATAGTCCATGGGCTACCACACCTGCAGAGTGTGATTCACCCAACCTCCTTCAGTAGCCAGCTGCAAGTGGAGTTGATCACCGTTGAAGTGTCTGTTTCTCTTCACTGAGGACAAGAGGAGTTGAAAGACTGTCTCACTCAGGGATGCCACAGTGTGGACATCTTCAAATCCCAACGAGACTGTAAGAGCAAGGGGGAAATTGCAAAGCTGAAAAACGGCTCCAAAGCATTAACAGCATCCTCTGTATTTATTCTTCCAGTTTTGCACAAATACAGAGTCCTGAAGTATCCTGCAGCAAAGTCTGATCTTTAAATTATTTAGATTTTCTCCCTCTGTTGCAGCACTCTATTAGAGGAATTGCAGAACCACAGTGCTTATTTTTCTGGATGTGTCTTATGTTAGTTTGCAGCAAATTTTTAAAAAAATATTACTCCCTAAGTGGAGTTCTCCATCACCCCTTTGGTAATTAATTTCCTCATTAAACGTTGACCATGAGTTTACAATAGAAAGTAATTAAGAGACGCCACAAGCTGCAAAGGTTGGATGAGCTTTTGTGCACTCTGTAATTGAAGGCCTTGCTTCAATTCAAACATGCCAAAGGGTAGTTGGAGCATCTTTCCAAAGGTGATATCAACAACTTGCACTGAAATGACCGCTGTCAGGAGCACCAGCCTCGTTAACTCCGGCCCATCCCAGGGCTGTCTGCTGCTGTCCAAGCACTGGCAAGCCATTTCCTGCTTGTCACATTTCAAATGGCTCCAGTCCCATGGTGGTCACATCTTCTCATTAGTCACTGCTTACACTGTCAGGTATTTTACCCCACAACTGTGTGAAGAAATGAGGATTAGCTGCTAAATTATCCAAAAATGCAGTTAATATTGATTCTGCTCCTCCTTTTCTACCCACAGTTGTCCCTGTTTCCAGTAGGATGAAGAAGCACCTTCCTGTATGGCTTTGGGGAATATACTCATCTTTGTAGGGAAATGTGCCTTAATTCCAGACTGTTCTCACACACATTCCCAATTGTCTTCACCTCCTTTTGAAGCACCAGCCTCTTGTTTACTCCCTGATGTATCTCAACATAGGAATCTCCTAAGTTCAAAGCTTATCTGCTATTAGTTTTTTGCTGATACAAGTATTTCTTCCAGTGTTTTCCCAGCTCATGTGAGCCCCTATAATTTTGTCAGCATTACCTTTTCAAAGGTATTTTGTTTGTTCAAATACACTACATGAGAAATGCAAACAAAACCTGCATGCAGTTTGAAAAGAAAAGCAGCAAGGCAGGAAGAGCCAGGGGTATCCACAGGGCATCTTCTCTGCCCTTTCCACGAGGGATCCAATAGCGAGGGCTTAATGGTGACAAAGGCAAAGGACAGGCCCTGCAAAGCAGTGCAAGTGAAGAAAACTCGAGCAGGAAATGTGTGTAAGCTGGTTTTAAACTGCAGAACAACACCTTTGATCTGAAGGCTTAGTTCAAAGGGTAGATTGAAGGATGATACAATATTCCTCCAAATATGCAAATGGCTGCTGCAAAGGGAAAGGGAAGAATTGGGAAGGACAGGAAGACTGGGCTACTCCTCTAACAGGTTAGGTATGAGGGAAAACTTTGTGCCGGTAAATGGGGAACTTGTAGCATTTAAGGAATGGGAAAGGATCAGACAGTGTTGGAATAGTGGACTGTGTCGGGACAGCCAATGGATAAGGTCATAATGGGATAGAAATTTTCTAATCACCATCTCTGCAGGAAGTCAGAGTTTGACACATTCAAAATGTGGAACCAGCATTAAAACCCAAAGCAACTCAAAACCTACACCCAGCTGCAAGTCTCACGATAGTTCCTGGGTTTGCTTTTTCAAAGCCCCAGCCGCCAGATTCATGCATTGCAAAGCAACCTCATCTTTCACTTTTAAAAGTTGTATTTCCACTTCTCAGAGCTGTGGAAAGAAGCCTGAAAAGATGAAGTGCCAGTACCCTTAACAGCTCCAAAGAGAGAAGGCAAATAAAAGGAATTCAACGTTAACATTGGTTTAAGCCAAACTCATGATTTCTTTTTCCCAGGCCTGGCTCATGATTTTTGAGAACCAGCATTTGGAAATGCTGGAAACATAAAACTCTTAATAAGGAACAGGAGGAGTTACTAAGAAGCATAAAGAAAGATGTAGATTTGTTCACTACAGTAAAAATGTGAGCATTAAATAATTGAAGAGTGAGACTTGTTAAAGGCCACTGAAATTCTACTGCTTTCTCACTTAACAATCAGCTACACAGACAGTGGTGACTTAATGTGCCTCTTTTTGTTACACTGTATTACCTTTAATTGTACACCAAGCCTGATGGCTTGAACTTGACAAACTCAGTAAAGCATTTTTTCCTGAGCTTAGGAAGTATGTTCTTGTGATAAAAAACAATTATGGAATTAATTTGTTTTTTAAACAAGCTTTTCTTACAGAAGTTTTTCTTTTTTAATGAGCTTGAATACCAAAAACATATCATCAAGCTTCTGTTGATGTACTTAAATATGTCCAAATAAATTGCATGTTTTCAAGTTAAGTAAATACCCACATACCAAATCTGTACCCTATTTAAGCCCCAAGAAAAATAATAATATTGTCTATCCATGTTGATGACTATGCTACAATATATTATATATGTCTTAAGATTACAAAACAAAAGACTAAAAATATAACAGAATATAACTGAAATTCACTAAGACATGTTTTCCATTCCTTAGAAACTGAAAATCCACAGCATATCTTCAATTCTCCCACTAGGACAAAAATATTCCTTCATTGCCTCTTGCCCATCCAGCAGCTGAAGGGAACCAACTCCACAGGCACAGTCTTATCTCCAACAAGCTGTACACTTCAGGGAGCATATGCTGAAGAGATTAAATGAGAAAACAAGGCATTGCAAATATTTTTCCTTAAAACATCCCAGGCAATTTTTGATTTAAGATAACCTTGCATTTGAGTAAAGGCAGCATAATTAAAGAGAGTGATTAATTTTCATGAAAAAAGCATAGTGTTTAGTGATCAATTGCAGTACTAGTGTAGGTACAAAACTCAGCTTTCCTAAAATTGCAGAGGGTCTCATTCATGAAAATACAGAGACAGAGACCACAGATCAAGTGGCAGGTATTTCTATTCCTAAAATTCCCTGCTTAGCACTTTCAAACGGCCTATGAAAAGTGAAGGAACATGCAAAACAAAGGAGGGCTCTGCTCACACTGTGTGTTTGTGCCCAGCTGCCCCAGCAGTGCCCCATCACATGTGCTGCTGCATTTGTGCTGAAATACAACAAAATGCTAAAAATTTTAATGCTTAAGAGGCTTTTAAAGACAATGCTGTGACAACTTGGCCTGCACAGAGCAGTCCCATGTTTGATTGCCTGAAATAGATTTCACCTGGCTCCCCCAGCAGTAATAATAATAAAATACGCTGTAAAAAGGAGGCCAAAAATCTTAAATTGAATCTGTATGCTTACTATGAAAGTAGCTGTGTCGGCTGTACCTTACAAAATTTTAATATTTTCAGCAGGCAAGCAATACATCTTGTCTAGACACTGCAGAAATTTTCAGACACAAAATTATTTTAAATTCTGAAACAAATAATGCAGACTTCACCCCCCATCCCTAACAGATTGTGGAATGTCATTTACTTTAAATTTGCAGCCAGACATCACATAGCCAGAGAAATTGCCTGTAAGAAAAATAGGCTGACACTTATCACTGCATTCCAGGGGGACCAGGGGGTGATGTCAGCTCTCGCTGTTTCTCCCAGACAATTGAGCTTCCTACAAATCAATAAAAACAAGGTTTATTGGTATGTTTGCTTTATCACACTTGAGCCACTTTCATTGTCCTAGTGACAAAGTCTTCACAAATTGAATCATTAAACACAGTAATTGTGTTTCAAATACATTTTAGAGAGGAGGAAGGGAAGGGAGGGTGTAAAAGATTATTTTCTATAGTATTTATGGCTGCGGAATTTAGATTTGGAACAGCTTGCTGGACCTATATTTTATTTTTCAATATGGGAACAGGAGCAGGGAGGGAAGGGGGGAGGGGGGAGGGGGGTGCAGAGGAGGGACCTGGGGAAGTGGAACAAACAGTCGCTCCCAAATTCACACCAGCAAAGCTTTTAATATTTTGCTGAGCTAATGTTATATAAGGAATTTCTCAGCAGCTCCTCACGCAGAACTTCAAACTTATTTTAAAATTATTTTGATAAAAATAGATGGTCTTGAGGGGAAAAAAAGTCAAAAAAATATTAAAAAAACCCCCTTGCACCCCAGAGTTGGGATCTAAGGACTGTCACCGTGCCCGTGGTTAAAATAATTCCTTCCCGGGTGTTGCTCAGCCCTTACGCAAGCCTGTAAACTCATTTCGCCCCAGCACTCCTGAAACCTTCGTGTCTGTGGCTGCGATTTGCGTGCCACCCACATTTAAAGAGGTATTGGTGGTTTTGAGGGGGCTATTTCGGCCCCTGGGTTTAAAAGGGTATCAATCCCGCTTTGGTTCTCCGCTCGGAGCTCAGCCCCACGCTTGCTGCACACCCACCGCCGTCTCTGCGGCCCCAGGGCCGGCTCAGAGCCGTAGCTGGCATGTTTATCATCCCTTTGGCAATGCCAGCCGTGGATTATTGAGCCCTGGCAGGGCTGGGTGCCCCAAACCTTGGGCATTTCAGCCTCCCCGTGGCTGTGGGGCGATGGCCCGGCGAGACAGAGGCACATTGCACAGAATATCCCACGTTATTCAGCAAAATGGGCTGTGACTGCAGCTCTGGGGCCGCAGAGGCCCCAGGCAGGCTCCGTGTCATGGCATTGTTGGGACTCAATGGCCCTGACCTGTGCTGGGCAGGGTCAGGTCAGCGGCAGGACAGGGCCAGGCAGCTCGGAAAACTTCCACATGCTCCAAGCCCAACTTGGGAGTAAATAGGGGATTGCTCTAGACAATGGCATTTGCTCTTTTGTCTCACACAGCATCTCTCTGGAGCGGGGAGGGAGAGGAGGGAACAGGAGAGGCCTTGTTGGAAAAGCCAGGCTTAGCTGCGCCCACACAACCACAAGTCTGTCTAAAGACACCCCGTGCAGGTGAACACCGTCCGCTCCCTGCATGAATCACAGAACGTTTCACCCTCCCTTTTTCATCTTATTGAATTTTTCTTACTCCATTACCCCAAAATGGAACACAATCACGCTTTTAGCTACAGTTCCCTTCCAGCACAGAGGTATCAGACCTTTCCGCACATTATACAAATTGTACTTTAGCACTGAAAATTAAATCTAGAAGGCAACGACATCCAAGTACAAAACCTGTAAGGATGTCCAAGTGCTTTGCCCCCTGCACTGACTCTTGAGGTGAACGGAGGAATGTCAGTCAGGAGCTCCTGCTCCTCCAGCACCTCTCAATCATTCAGGGTCCCTCACCACATCTCACTGGCACTGCCAGGGGTATCAGCAGGGCAGTGCTTTGGCAAACCCAGCAAAGCACACGTAGCACCCAGCACCCATCCTGCAGTGGGAGATCTCCATGTGGAGCATTTGCAGACTGTCCTATCTTGGCCAGCAGCAGAACTAGAGTTGTGTCCTGATGGAATGCATGAGGCTGTTTGGCGGAGACTGATTCAGGTTTCCCTTGCACCACGTGCATCACAGATTCAAGAACTATGGGGGTCAGTCATGCACCCATCCCAGATCACAGCAGTTGTGGCTTTTTATTCAGCCACTGAACTGCTACACACAATTGTTTACTCTCATCCCCTCACATGTGAACACAGGATGCTGGAGAGCTGTTTGCCTTAATGTACAGCTACGAACAAGAACTTGGTGCTTTTCAGAGACACCATTTCTTCTCATGAAGGTGTTGTCTTGTACAGAAACACATTTGTATGGGCTCTGTCAGAGATTTCTTTAAACACAGTAAGTGGTAAGTGATCCACTTTGATCCTCCAAGTTCAGTGTGGGCAGGATCAATGGATTTGCTTGGTGACCCTCCTTCCTTTCTCTTTCTGAAGTAGTTGTTGAGGCAGGAAAAAGTTCTTGCTGTGTGTAGAGGAAATATTCTCCAGGGGTTCCCTGACACCACTTTGAGAACCCCACGTGCAAGGGGGAGCATCCTCCAGCCCACCCTCCTTTCACCAAAGCTGCCGCTGCAGTCCTGTGGTGATCCTCTAGTGATTCTCTTCCCTCTCTGCCACTCAGAGCAAAATGCCACCCCTGGGCACTAATTATGATAAAAGCCTTCTTAAAACTTAGAAGGATATTTGTGTATTGTTTATGTGTGTTTAAAAAGACCACCTACATCTGGGTCATTTAGTCTCAGCCCAACCTGGGCGAGCACAGGGCACAGACACCGGTGCTTGCTGACGGTCACACCTCACCTTTTAAAATGAGCCTGGTGCAAATTAATTCAGTTGGCTGTATAACACAGCCCTTATCTTAGAGAAGGTCTGCTCCAAAAGGAGAGTCTGGGCTTGGTGAGTCTGTCAGGGATGGCTCTGTTTCCTGGTATATATTTACACCCCCATCAGACTCGGTGAGTGGGTTTGCTGTCAAACTCGCACAGCACAAACCTGACAGTTTGGTTTAAATTCCCTTCTCCACGCTCAGGTCACACAAGAACACCGAGGAGATGCCTTTTCTATAGGTTCTAGCAATCCTGACAGCAGTGGATGAATGATTGCTCCTAAAAAGTACATCTTGTTCTGACATTATCGCTCCGTTGCATTCTCAAAGTGGCTAAACCAGGGACATCCTTTCCCCATCTCTCCCCACCCTGCTGCCACTCAGCATCTCTTCTGGTTCAACAGTCTGGATTTTCAGACTGATGTGAAGGGGCTTTGGATTTACACCAGTGGCACATGATGCACAGTGGTAAGATTTAAAGCATAACAACCATTTATTTTTCTAGAGCATCCTTTGGCTCTTTGGTGAAGGAAAAAGTATTTTACCATCTTGTGTGCCTCACTAGCCAACATCCTTAGTGAAATGAAACAAATTCCCATAATCTGTTCCACTGGAGCCTATTTCTATTATAACTAAAACCAGGAAATGTTGCTGCAGACTTCCATGGGAGCAGCATTTGCCTCACGAAGAGCAATTGTTAAACATTGAATAATTTAGTAACTCCTGACTTAACAAAACTCAGAGCCACGCTCCCTAAGAAAGCCACACTGCTGGTACCAGGGGACAGCCTGGCTGGATCAGCAGCACTGGCAGCAATAAAATGCTGTAAAACACAGATATGAAAAATGATTAACTGACTTTATATGACTATTTGTGCTTAAAATTAGGGCAGGCACTCAAGAACTCTGCTGAATCAGGGCCTTGATTATTGGTACCAGTAATGAATGCAGACATTTGGGAAGGTATGTTTCATTGCTGCCATCATGTTTTATTTTTGGAGATGTTAAAGAAAGATATCAAGAAGATATAAAACAAGTAATTAAATTCCTGTTTTGTGTAATGCAGAACAAATATTTGCTTCAAGTTTAATGGGCATCTTGCAAATCAAAATCATAAAGGCAGACGAGCTTTTGTTTAAAAAAGGCACTCTGATGGCTCAGCAGAAAAATAATAAGAGTTTGTTTTTGGAAGGAAAAAAAAAAAAAGGCCCTGACATGAACCACAAATACATTTCATTAGGTGACACTAATAGGGGTTGTCAGGTGCCTTCAGTAACAGCAAACATCCTCTCATGCCTCAAGTTTGTGTGGAAGTCAAGAGCACAGACTTAAGTTCAGATAAGATATTTGATTCGTGTTTGCTCAGGAAAGTGCTGTGGTAGCTTAGCTAAAAGGAATTTGTATTGAATTGGAGTAAAACTTGGACTAGATAACAGCCAGGAGAATACTGGTGCTGGAACAGCCCCAGTGTGAGACAATGGAAACAAGATGGTGAACAAGTTACTGGGGAATGTTTGCTGAAGCACATTTTTTGTAGCATGAACCTTGCAGAAAGGGAAATTCAAAGTGCCAAAACTGCCTGTTTTGGAAACAGTAAAAAATCGGTTTTCAAAGAGCACAAATCCATCATTTTCTTCCTTCCTTTCTTTCCTTCTCTATTATTTTTATTAACACTTTCTTACCCCTCTAAAATCGGCCTTGAGCTTGACCTAGTCAGAAATCAAAGGAATACAAAATAGTTACTGTAACTTACAATGCTCTTTTCATGTTTAGGGTGGGCAGGAAGCACAAAGGAATACTTGGGCCCTGGAAGGCCCACCTTGGAAGGTTTATCATTTTACCCTCCTCTCCAGGCTGAGCTCCCTGTCCCTACTGTAACTCCACACTTGGACCTCTCTGGTAGGAGAATGTTTTTATCAGAGCAGTTAATGCAGATAAAAACAAGGCAACAGAACATACTAATACATTTTCTGCTGTTTCCTTCTCAGGCAGGGTTTAAATGATGAACTGGCCTAAGCAGTGCCCAGAGCAGGAGTGTATTTAGAGCTGGAGCACCATCCTTTACGTGCTGCACGGGCTGCACTGACACCGCTGTGCTACAGACCAGCCCTGCTGCAGGTCCCTCTAATACATCATTGGGGAACAAATGTGGCCATTAAACATCCCTCCAGCAGCACAGGAAACACTCTGCTGTCCCCGTGGAGCAGGGAAGGAAGACTCTCTGCCATAATGTCTGTTAGCATATGGTCAATGGACAGAATTTGGGAGAGTTCCAAAGGAATTTGTACTTTCCTGGCTTTTGTAATTTGTTATACTGTGGTACTATGCCCTGGGGGAAAATAATCAGCTCCGTTTTCCTAATGAGGAAATTCATCCAAGGTCACACACTAAGCCAGTGGCATTGCAAGGAATGAAATTCAGGTCATGGACAGGAGTTACCTCTGCTGCTTAATTGCATTTCAGAAACTCCATTTGTTTGGTATGATAATACACCATCACCTGTTGTAATGTGACAGTACAATGTCAGCAGCCAAAAGGAGGCAGAAATATGTCACAGAAATGTGGTAAACAATAGTAACTAACAGGAACTATAACAACCCCCAGGAATTAACAGCTGAGAATATTTCTGGAAAAGAGTACTATGTCAAAATATTACTGATCAAAGCCTGTAGTCCCTAATCCTGCAAGGGCTTTCTTGTTCAGAATCACCCTAGAGGAGTCTCAGCGAATTTAGTTTAGTCCCAAGTTATAAGGCTATACACAGACTTTTAAAACACTTTTTAGATGTACCTAACTGGATTAGTTAAAAATGTGAAGTTAACAGAGGGATTAAGTGGTCTTGAGTCACGACAAGAACTGGTCTTTTGTAAAACCAGCCATTCCTTCTTATTTGGACTTTGTTTCCTCAGTTGTCATTGACACTACATTGATATTGTTTATACTAAAACTTTATTGAGGATGTTATCTTGTTAGTCTTAAATTATACAGAGCTTTTACATTTACTTTTCATGTATGGATACCCAAATTCTGATTTTCACAGTGCTCACATTGCTAGAGCATTTTATTATTAGCAATAAAATATATTACAAATCCAGGAGTAAACTCACAGGAATGAGATGGGAAATGTCACTGTCAATATCAGCAAATCTAGTGCACTTTGAAGGTGTAAGCTTTAAAAGGAGGTGGCTGGGTAGGTGTTTGACCTCCAAATAAATGGTGTTATCATTTGAACTCTGTCAGAAAGTGAACTAAATATATACCAGATTAATGATGTCTAAGTGAGTTATTGAAAAATATTCAAAAGCAAATCCTGAAAGTCCTTTATTCTCCCAGATCAGGCGTGTTCAATAGCAGAGCTCCTCTGAGCACTCTGAGTGCATTTTGCTGCTTTCCCAGACTTCAGTTACACTGAAAAACACAGTCGAGTATTCTGAGCTGAAAGTTTGTCAGCGAGTTACATTTATTTTCTGGAGTTACTATTTTTGTATCCTAATGGGGAAACACCCCTCCTTAGCCAAAAAAAGAGCCCAACAGCCCCCATTTTTTTATGTCTAGCTACAAGTAGGCCAAGCTTCTAATCTTCCCCCCACGTTTTGGCTCTGGTGTCTGAGTGATCCTTCAGGCTGCAGGTACAGCTACATTTAGCTCCTGACCCCACTGTACTCAGAGTCTTGGTTTATTAATACACCTATTCTTCTCTCTCCTGCTGGCCTTATTGATTTCCCTTTACTGTGAAATACTGAGGTTCTTTTCAAACCTGTCTTACACCAAAACGCTTAACTCTTCCCACTTGCACTGCACCGTGAAAGACCTGCAAATATGAGATATGAATTACAAACCAAACCCAAGAGATGCACTGCACTGAAAAACAAATAGAGAAGCAAAGCTCTAATTAGAAAACCTTTTTCCTGAAGAAAAGTTTTAGAGTAGGATGCATGCTAAGTTTATTTTCCAGCTCTTCCTCTCTCTTGCTTGTGACACTGCCCTGTAAAAGGAATTTAACATCACTGCAATCAGTTCTGCATAAAAGGAGCCTTTTTTAAATGAGGGCTGATGGCACGTGCTTGCAACTGTGTGAGACGGAGTGGACAAGATGTTCTCAGTGGGCTTTCCATCAGAGCAGATAGGAACAGGATAATAGGAAGAGGATAATCTTTATTTACTGGGCCAAAGCTTCTGAAAAAGGACGGGCATGTGCAGAATTTCCAGGCCCAGCTCACGGCAGTTACAGAGCAGAGGTTTTCCTGTGCCAACTTTTCATTGCCTCAGCTTCCTGTCACGCCAAGGGTAAAGCCAAGCCGCAAGCCACAGACAGTGGACTTTCTTCATGTTATTGCTGGTTTAATACAAAGAAATTTGAAGGAAAGAGTTCATTCCCCAAAGGAGATGTTGAGCATGAAGCAGAGGCTTCTTGGGAAATAAAGACAAGTGCTTATGTGCTGGTGAGATTGGAATGAAAAAACAAGTGTGAGAGACTTATGGATGAGAGTTAGAAGGTGCTTTTTTGCAGTTAGCAAATGAAAAAAAAAGAGCCAAATTGTCTCCTCCTAAGTGAAATAACCTACAGAGCTGCAATCAGTGTTGTAGTTATTATTGATACTGAGCCCACTGGCACAGCACCAGCCATGCCCTGTTCATCCCAACATCACTTCCATGCAGAGCAGCTTCTCTTCCACCCCACTACAAAACTGCCACCACAAAAGTACAAGCTGAGCACTCTTACTGGGTTCAGCAGGAATCTGTGCAAGGGCATTTGGGCAGTCACAATTTACCACTCCTAACTCTTTCCCTGACCTCCTCTCTCCCCTATATTGACACTCCTGGGATTTACAGAGTCTTGGACTGGAAGGTGAGCAGATGTTTTTTCATATATACAAGAAAAATATACATATATATTTATATAGCCACACATGTGACTGTCAATGAGAAGACTACACTACAGAAGGCTGGTGAAATGGCCACTCAATGTTCATTCATGCAGAGTAGGAAACTTTGGGTACTTTAAATGGAAAATCATAGCAGGGAAACACAGAAATCAGGGGGCTAGATGCCAACCATTCAACTGACTTTAGGTAGACTAAGTTTGTTGGAAGTTGCACCCACAACCTGAATAACTTCATAGAGAAAGAGGTATTAGTCTGTCCTGGAAAGGGATAAGAGGCAGGAATAAAAACAGGCACCAGATGCTTGACCCTGGAGGTTCAGCTCACAGTAACACCCTGACCAACTGCAAAAGTGGTTTAAAGCAGACTTAAATTCTATTCAGTCCAAAATGAAGACAAGAGATAAAGCCATGAAAGCCTAGCTCACATACCCCAACCAAACTATTTTGTTAAATTCCAAGCTTCCCTGAAGGGTTAAAAGCTCCCAAGTGTAATCAGGTTTAACTGCTGTCCTTGTGCTGGTGTTAGAGGTTACTTTCCGAATCCCCTTTTCTCAGGAAAGGACACTTGCCAGGCTTTTAGGACCAACGTGCAGCTGGAAAACTTATCACAGTCGCAGAAATCTCATTGTTCTTAAAACAACAGGTATATTCCAGGGGACTCCTCCTTGGAACTATAGATCACTGCTGCAGGAGGCTTCTAAGCTGAAATGCCTTTGCCTGTTTTAAGTTGAATTTCACAGAACTCTCTCTGTCCCAGTTATATCACACCTGCTGGTATATTTTTGTTCCTAATCATGGGGAGACTTGCAGCACATTAACCTGGCAGAGGAAAAGTATTTCATCTTTCTCTACCACACCAGCAATAAGACTCATGACTTACAAAATTTCTCTATCAAAAAGAACTAAAAGCAGTGGTATGGATTTTAAAAGGTAGTAATAGCTACAGAGCCACTATTGATACCATCACCAGACATTTGTAGCAAGAAATGTCATTTAAACGGGGAATGCTAATGGATTAATTGTGGTTAAAGATGTTCCATTCCTTGGAACACTCACAACGTTGCACAGATTTCTCATCCACCTGCTTTAAAACTCTGCTCAAAACCCTCTCCAGAGCTCACAGCGTGCTGCAGTGCTGCCCAGCAGTGGGACTGAGCCCTGGACATTGGGATAACAGCTCTGGTCTGCTCTCCAAGAGTCAGTGATCCTGCAGCAGGATCCCACTCCACAGAGCCTGGCAGAGCTGGATCCAGGCTGGAGTGCCAGGACTTCATCCCGACCCCGCTGGGGCGAGCGAAGGTCACTGCAGCATCCTCAGCAAACTACAGAGGCCACTCAGCCTATTTATTAAATGCAGCCATTTGTTTTACTTGTTTTCCTTCTTTCTCAGAGTTACCATTTGCTTTTTTCCCTTGCAATTGTCATGTTTATGTCTGCAATTCTTTACTGTGGTTGCAGAAAGAGGCTGGAAGCTCAGACCCCTGGGCCCTCCCTGCTGTGCCTCTGTCTGGCTGCCTATTTATAGCCTTTCTCTCACTAAATTGCAGAAGTGTTGAAAGTTTTGCAACAACATTTTGGGGACAGAATCCTGAAATATTTACTGCCACGTGAAACTTGAGAGAGTTAGAGAGATTTTTGCCTCATCAGTATATATGAAAATAAATAAAACCTAAAATTATTTTTATAAATATTTAAGGTGCCTTTGCTTCATTCTATGTAAGTAGTAAACTTTCAGAGGAAAACACTGGCTATTTTGCAGTAAACCCATGTCTAGCAGTCCAGGGAATACAATCCACAGGCCTTGCAACTATGTGGCCCTTTCCATAGTGCTGTGTAAGAAGACGTTTAATACAAGAGAAACTGCAGTTAAAATTCTATATTTCTGTACTATCCCCACCACACCTCCCATTATAAATCGTAGAACCACAATCAGAGCATTTATTTTCCTTATCTCCACTTTGATATTATTCAAATCCAGAGAAATCTGAAGTTCTAAATAACAGGGAGGACAAATTGTGCTTCTGAGCAAGGGAACTGGTACTCCTGCTTGAACAGATGTTAAGAATGTTTCTGAGTGTGCTAGACTCATTTACGAGTCTTTTTCACACATTTGAATCTTGGGGACATCAGCAGTTTGTTCAATATTTTCAGCCTCCATTCTAAATGCCACACTGGGAAATGAGAGGAGAGGGGAGGGAAAGGGAGAGAAAAATAAAAAGAAAGAAAAAAAGCCACACACACAGAGCTAATCTTCCGTCAGTGTGACAAACCGTAAGCAAGGATCACAGCAAAGCAGTCAAGCCAGACAGTTGGTGAGAAAGAACCGGGCTGGGAATACAGTGCAAGATTATTTTAACAAACAGCTGAGAGCCGTCACCTTCTGGACTGTGCTCCGGGGGTGAGTTTGCAAACATAAGGTTCTCCCTTCTGTGGGAGGATGGAGGTGCCACTGGCGCAGCACTGGGGACAGTCTGTGGTCTCTGCAGATATGACAGAAAGGGCAGCCTCTCTGAGCTCTGATTCCCCTCTCTCCCAGCACATTTCAGCCACCTTTAGCAGCGCACTGGGGTTTCCTGGACTGGAGATCCAGTGGAATGAGGAAGCATCCTTTTATACCAAGCTAAGAGAGGGCCCAGGAGCCTTGGGGGTCATCTGTGTTCAGTACAGAGTGATGCAAAAAAATAATTAATGACAGAGCACAGGTTTTGGATCAAAAGAATGCTCAGCCTTGGCAGAGGATGAAACTTGGCCACTTTAGTCTCTCCAAAGCCCACTGATGGGCACAGCCCTTGGAATGGGATAGCTAAGCAACAAAGAGGTTTTCCTCTTGTTAAAAATACTGAAAGGAAGGGAGAGAGGTCTCTATGGAGACTATGGTTTTGCATGACTTAGAACAGGAAATAAACGGCTTTTCTTCTGTCCTTTTTTTGCTGCATATAGTTAGACTTGTAAAAGCTTTAATATTAGCAGCAATTACAGAATTCCTCATCAGATTACTATAGATCCCAAAAGAGCAGCTGCCCTGTGTGACTTCAGCCGAGCACACCAAGCCATCAGCACGGTGAGAGCCACGAGGCTCTCCATGCTGTGAAGGTTCTGTGCCTCAGCAGCAAGGACAGTTCTCTGAGAACCAGAAATCCTCACTGCTATTCCCAAGCAGCTGTTGATGTGCTGTTCCATTTTGAAAAAGTCACTTCCCTCTCATCCTTGTTTAGTTTTCTTTCTCCTATTTGGTGTCTGGTTTCTACAATAAAGTTCTCTGGGCAAGTATCTCTCCACCCATGTTCCTCTAGAAATGACTGTTTAACTTTGCTTCTGTATGGAGCTAGGAAAGGATGATTTCTGCCAAACATCCTTCTTTCCTCTCATACACTCTGATACAAAGTCTTCTAGATTATACTTGAACACTAATAAAGGTTTCCTGCCATTTCTAATTTCAGAAGGCTGAGACTGGTGCACACAAGCAAAGGGACACTATCAGATAATTTACTCTCCCTCCTACATTGCCAAAATATAACACCAGGTTTATTTGTATGTGATTTCCTGTTTTCAGCTGGAAGTATTTCACCAAATTTAAAACACGCACCAAAAAAACTTCAACAAATATTTTTGTTTGGGTAGAAGGTTTCTTGTCCCTGGTGATTTTCCATCCTACTTTGAGGGCCAGCCCTTGAGCAGTGTATTATCAGTGACAAGGCACAGTGGTTGTGGATAAGAGGGCCAATTTTGCTCTTGGGCAACCCTGGTGACTTCATTGTCTGGTCTATCTGATGAGAGGGTATAAGCTGGTAGAATGACTCATCAAGAAAAAAAAGGAATAGGAAAAAAAGCAAAGGCAGCCAAGTAAAGACACAAGGCTGTCTCCCAAGGATAATTTAAATAGCAAGAGAGCTTCAAATTGCAGCAAGGAGCTAGAAATCTCTGCAGAGCGGGGTTCAGCAGAGAGCTAGGATGCTGTGATCCACAGTGTGGAGCCCAGGGGTTACTTAGTTCTGGCTTTAGAGGGGGACTTTCATCTTCTTTGTTTGGTTTTTCTTTTAGAAAGACAGTCTCTTACTGTTTGTTCCAAAATTGCCAGTTTCTCCTCATTCCTCTGAGCACCCAGGCCAAGAGGGGGGAGCTCCATCTAGAGCCCTCCTTCTGGGCATGTTAACTTGGGGCAACAGAGACTCTGCAGTCACTGTATTTGGTGCCTCCATTTTAAAATGCTGCTTTTGCAGGGGAGGGGATTCTGCCCCTCTGCCCCCTCAGGTGAGACCCCCCTGCAGAGCTTCCTCCAGCGCTGGGGGCCCAGCACAGGAAGGACATGGAGCTGCTGGAGCGAGGCCAGAGGAGGCACCAGGATGGTCAGAGGGCTGAGCAGCTCTGCTGGGGCTGGGAGAGCAGGGGTTGTTCAGCCTGGAGCAGAGAAGCTTTGGGGTGATCTAGCTGTAGACTTCCAGGACCTGAAGGAGCTACAAGAGAGACTACTTCCAAGGGCCTGGAGCAACAGGACAAGGGGAATGGCTGCAAATTGACAGAGAGTAGGTTTAGATTGGATATATGGAAGAAATTGTTCCCTGGGATGAGGGGCAGCCCTGGCACAGGTTGCTCAGAGAACCTGTTGCTGTCATATCCCTGGAAGTGTCCAAGGCCAGGTTAGACAGGGTTTGGGTTTGGAGCGACCTGGGATAGGGGAAAGTGTCCCTGCCCATGGCAGGGGGTAGAACATTAATGTCCCTCCCAATCCAAACCATTCTATGATTCTATATAATGATTCTATTCTATTATTGCTTCATTCTCAGAAACACAGAAGGTCCCAAACAAGGTCAGGATCCCTCCTGCAGTGCACTGTGCAAGCCCCTGCTGAGAAAGAGTCCCAGTTCTTAAAGCATTTAAATAGATACATCAATCAAACAGAGAGCAATAAAATGGCTCACTGCCAAATGAGATGAGCAAGACATTTAAATTCCCAGTGCTCCGAGTCTCCTGTCCAGTGAATATGGTTCCAGCTCCTCCTGCAGAGGTACATGGCAACCTGGTGGCCCAGAAAAAACTATTCTGCCTGTCTCTTACAACATTTTTAATGTCTTTAGCCAGAGCTGGCTGGGAGTTCTCTGTCTAGTATCAGCAAAAAACTTAGGGAGAAAAGCTGCAATATTCTCCCGTATGACCGGGAAAAATTCTGCAAGTCTTACATTTTCTCAGCTCATCCCACTGCATCTATTTACTCAACTCAGGAAGATTTGACAGAACATGAGTTAAGGTCTGGAAAATTACACTGGAAAAGAATCAGAGCAATTAAGTGTCAGGAGAGCAAACACCACAAGAAACAGCAAAGAAAGAAAAACACTTGTGTAATTAGACTGATTCTAATTAATTTTTCAGTTTCTGAAAAATGTTCCCAAGCTAAAGGTTTGCAATGTCACCTCAAGCCCACTTAAAATTTTTACAGCACCTTTATAAAATCCTCAATATGAGGATTTTTAATGGTATTAGAAGTCAGAACACAGACAGCACTGCTCAAAGTTCAACAACAGAACGTAGAGAGTCTCCAAGTACCGGAGGAGTTGTGCTCTAATGTACAAGATGCTTGAGAACATACTGCTGGTATCTGGAGTTATTTAGATAATGTTCTGATTGTGGCTTGAAGTCGGTAATAACAAGCCATATGTTCACTTTTTCTGAAAAATTATTCTTTATTAATTCTATCAATAGCTACCCTGTGAATTTTGAGGCAAAAAGCATATAATTTGTGCCTATGGCATTTAAATAAATTCCAGTTTACTTTAAAGGTTGGATAATACTATAAGGTCTCTTCAGAATGTTTCTTACTAAGAATCTATTGGACACATCTCCAAACTTTATTCCATTTGTTATTTTATGTACCAGTAATAGATACACAAATCTGCTTTAACTTGAACAGAGATTTGCTTCTACAAAATCCTCCTCAGAAAGGAGAAAAAATAATACATGGAACCCTCACCTCCTGCCAACCCAAACCCTTCTTTGTTGGGTTTAGATGGAATATCTCCATTAATGAAGCTGCAAGTCCAGCTGTCCGTTACCCTGGCTGTCAAATACAGAAATCACCCTAAAGGATGGAAAGGATCTATGCCAACACGTGAGAACCCAAGCACCTGGACTGGGTTTGGCCACACTGACAGCCTGGGGACCAAAAAAGCATGATAGTCCATGTAGAGGATTTTTCTATATCTCTTTTCAATCAATTTAAGGATGAGAAAAGAAAAGGTAAAGTAGTTTGACATATTTCATCTCACCCTCAAACCAGAATTCTACTACAGATAACTGGATTAATTTGAAACCCAGTCCCTTCATTTAGAACAGAACAACAAGAAAACCCCAAATAAAAATGCAGCACTTGGTGATAATCTCTCTCTAATCACCAAGGACACTTACTGTTTGAAAAATTTTGCATTCCCAAAGTAATGATCCATGTAGGACAGAAAGCCAATGTTCTCAGCACTGTATAAGGCAATGCCTAACAAATAATAATAGTTATTACTAAGTCTTATGCACCACTGCACTTTCTAATACTGCCCTGAAGTGAAAAGGACAAGATGACAGTATAAGAAAAGCCATTCCCAGGCTATTTCCCCATCTAATGGAATCCCCCAAATCCAGAAATATCAGACAAAACCTCATTTGGGGACATTTCCTATTTGTTTCTTACTAAATTAATTTCAAAAGTTGCTTCAGAGAAGTAAGCCGTCCCATAAATCTGACTCACACCATGACTTGGCAACATGTGCCAGGTAGGATTGTCACAGTGGAGATTCCCCTTCATTCCAAATCGTCAAGGACAAAGATAGTGAGGCAACATGGGGGAACCACAGCTTTGTTCATTAGTTATCCCATGATTCCATTACATTGTTTGGGCATACGGGGGTGGATTTTGTTAAGGTGGCACCAAATTACTGTGAGAATAAAACCATTGCAGGAGCCTGGGAGCAGGCAGAACACTCACAATAAAAAACAAGGATGAAGAAATTGGAACTGAAAATTTGTAGACTCGGCTTGCTTTGGTTACTGGAAATGATTGATTCCTCGTCAGAAAGGGGGAAAAATTGAAGAAAACAAAAGATAAAGGACCTTTTGGATGAAGACTTAACTCAGGAGGTAGTAGCTCCTTCCTTTCAGATGGAAAAGAGCTGCTCTAAGGAATGCAGCTACATATCAAATGAAGAAAATTAAGAACATTTTAATTATGGGCCACTGTGCCAGGAAGAGGGATCTGCTCCTCAGCCGTTTAAAGATTCCCTGTTTGCAAACATTAAAAAACACCCCACCACTGCAAATCCAGTCTGAACACCCACACAAGTCCAGCCCTTACAAGGATTTCTTTCCCCACTCCTTCGTAGGAGAAACAGACTTGCAAAAGTGTCCTTTACTTGGAAGGCGCTAATATCCTAAACACTAAAGATGCAGGGCAGTAAAATACCCACAGCAAGGCAGCAGTGGCTTAACCCCAGTAACACATATGGAAAAGGTATCAGGAAATAGTTGTTCTGAACCCCACTTTGTCAGTGGGGGAAAAAAAATCAAGTTACAGATTAAGTGACCTGGACAGGCTGGGCTTGAAATCAATGCCCTGCCCTTAGTCACCCCTGAATATCTGAGCCACCTGATTGTCTTTCACTCTTCCACTTTGCCCCCCACAATGCCCACCTAACTAGACCTGCCTCTCTCTAGCAAAGGGCGAAATCTATTCTGCAAATTAATTTGCAGTTTTATCCCAGTTTTATTCCAGTCATAGCTTAATAAAAAGGACAGGCTGTAGGCAAAGCATCATAGATCATTACTATAAAAATTATTATGGCAGCCAGGTACCAACACACAGGACTTCATTATTTACAGGACAGCAAAGAAATTTTATTCCGTGGGAAAAATGAAAACCCACCCTAAGTATCCAGGATGCACCAAACCAAACGCATCTGTTGTATCAGCACAGACATTTGGTTATTGAACTATTGGGTACCTTTTAATAGAAAGCAGATTGTGGGATTATTGCCGAGTCTGCACCGACTCCACGTGAAAGCAGCAGACACACGCCGTGATTTAGCCGCTCGCAGGGAACCCCCCCCGGCTCGGAGCAGAGCCGGGGCTCGGTGGCTGCCCCAGCCCAGCTGCTGGCGGCGCTGGCACAGCCACGGCCGGGCAGCAGAGGGGCCGCAGCTGGGTGCGGTGTGGGCGCGGGGCCGAGGGGTGCGAGGGACATGCGACAGCGCCCGAGCGGGACGTGTCACCCGCGAGTGCCAGCGGCGGTGCCGGGGCCGAGAGCCAGCTCGGGCATGGGGATGGGAATGGGAAGGGGAACAGCCACGCGCTTGGCAGCGCTGGGCAGCGGGGACACAGAGGCTGCAAGGTCACGGAAACAACACAAAACACCGCCTAAGCTGTCAATTAAAGAACAAACAGGCTCATCATAATTATACAAGATAATTGTTATCTGCTGGGTGTTAATTAGATACATTTTATCGGAGCTGTTGTCGCTGAACGGAGAGGAAAACTGGTCAAAGGTATTTTTTTAATTGTAATGATTTCACAACTAGTTTTGCTCTTCCTTCAGATGAGACTAACATCTTATTTTTCCTGGGTATGTTTTCTCCTTCTAAGAAGCTTTAAATTCTCAAAATAAAATTACCCTACTGTGTAACTAAGTCTAGCAAAGAAAATCACATGTAAAGAAGGATCTAAAAATAAAAATTGTAAGCAATAGTTTCACTTTACAACAGAAATGAAAAGCAGCTTTTCCCCATACAGTTTCAAAAATCACAACATTCCATTTTATTAATTTTAATTTAAAGGGAAATTTCAACACCCTACACATGATAAATAAGGACTAAAATGCCAGAGAGATCAGCATGCAGGTATGGAGCAGTGGGAGATGTGGCCCACTATCTAAGGCCTGAAGGATTTCTCATGGCATGAGACAAGCTTTGGATAAGGCAAGTGAGGGAGAAAGGATGGTCTGGGAGTCCTGCACTCCTGAGACACAGATGTGAAACTACCCCAGAGGCACACAGGGATGGGGGAAATGCTGGTAAACGCACATGTGGTAGTTCTGTTCAAAGTTTGATTAATAAAGTATCAGGTCAAAATCAAAATAAAGAGACAAAGAGGGGAAGAACATTGTATGGTCACAGTTGCTTCCCCTCACGACAAGCCTCTCTCCATGCTTGATTCCTTTCTATCCTCAGAATTCACTACTTATCTGTCCAGGAAACAGTTGCCCTAATATATCACTTTCTGGCGAGAAAAGACAAATGTCCAATATTTATCCAATCAATACAAATATCTAAACTTCCAGCCATCGGGGCAGGGATTTTTTGTTCTCTATTTGTACATCAAACACAACAGAAACTTCCCAACCCTATTGCGCTGACCAGCACCAACAAAAGGAAGGTCAGTAGGCCAGCAGAAACACCAACCTGCTGCATTTCAGGATGTAGTCATTATGGAGATAACCAACATTTACTTCAGAAGATAAAGAGCTTGTTTTAATTTGTGCTGGTTTTCACACAGAAAGAAAATACCAGAATTTCTTGAGGAGAACAGTGGCACAAAGGTTTACCACACACAGCCTGAAATAGTGTGAGAAAGGAACTGACTTCAGCCTGAATAATAGTCATTAACTCCAATCACTGTAAAATGCATTCCTTGTAAGAACAGAGCCACTGGAGCCTGGCCCAGTCCTACACGCAGAGCAGCAGTTCACAGCTGTGGGGGACACGCTGCAGGTACACACCAACCTGAGGTTTAAATGTACTCCTGGTCTGCAGGAAACCTGGGCATTCCAGGGACATCTCAGGTTGTGTTCATTCCTGTGCTTGACAAGGACATTTCTCTGGAGTTCTTTTATCATCTCAGCTGGAACAGTTGCAGGCTTCAGCTTTATACTGAAAAAATTGAGGAGTGAGGAACTTCCAGAGTTATATATGCATGAAACAGTAAATGCACTCACAGACTATTTCAAGCAATAGCGAGTGTTTTCATGGCAAAAAGTGTTGTGGACATATTCCAAAAAGTACTCCTTCAGCGCAGTGACAAAGTTCAGCGTGACTCTTGTGTGCAGGCAATTGATATTATTAACACAAACAGAAAATTTGAGGTCACTACTGGCAAGGAGTATAAAAATCAGGTTTGTTTTTATGAACACTGAAAAGGAATTACAAGAAAGGAAAGCTGAACAAAGTTCAAGTTAAATATTTAATATATACGTGTATATTTAATATTCATCTAACAATGCCTCATTCATGGCTTATGCAATCCAAATGGATCACAGGTTGAAGACATTTCCTCTTGTTTCACAAGTTAAACATTATAATACAATGTGCTTTTTTCCTTCCTTCCTACACTAAATGTCTGTGTTATTGGTTAGTACTGGATACAGCTCGTACTCAGGTGAAGAGCTGAGACCTTTCATATCTACAGAGCTAAGGAACTCAGAAAAACTGCATAAGGACTTGAAGTAGAGACTAAATCCTTTGAACTGTGAGAACCAGACCCAGGGCTTAAGTGAAGCTAATGGCATGATCCAAAGATTATTGCAAGTATTGTGGACCTTTCTCTTGCTGGATATTGGGAGATTTTGCATCAGCAAGATGAGAAGCAGTCAAACATTCCGATTAAAAAAATAACCCAGAGAGGGGACAGCAAAGGAGGGAGAAGAAATAACAGCCAGCAGAGCCTGTTACTTTCCAGATTCCTTACAAGTTTGGTCTGAGGCAGAATTGCTCCTTCACACTTGGGCTTCTTACCAAAGGAGCTTTTCAGAGATACTTAAGAGGCAAAATCACCTATTCATTGTTGACGGAAGCCTCTGCAACCTGAACAGTATCAGTGTTGCTGGATTTTCTGCTAATGCAGTAGCAGCAAACTTTTCACACGTATGACACATGCACAGAATATCAAACCCTTCCAGGCATACTGATGAGTGGAAACCTGATTTATTGTTTGCCTGAAACTTGGAGGATCTCCACTGTCTTGCTGCTCCAGTTGGATTTCTCCTTTCTCAGTAGCTGATGAGCTCATAGGAAGGACCACAGAGTGTCTGTGGTTAGGTGGGTTGGTGTCAGACACAGCCACGCTGTGCCAGCTCCAGGGCACCTCGAAATAAGCAGAGTGGAGACCTGGAGTGTTTCATACCCAGCATGTGCTGAAGGAAACCCACAGCTGGTTTAACATCTCGACAGGGGCAAGCCATGGAGGGCTTATTCTTGTCTCCTCAAAGCGGGATTGTGGCAGGTTGAGTTTTCCACAGAAAGTTTCGCTCCACCTGTGCAAGGCTGGTCATTTTTTCCCATTGGATGTTTAACATAACACCTACCTCATGCTGCACTAATTATGATTTCATTCACGCCACTGCCTTCCCATTCATCAGCACTGGTGGCCACTAACATGACCTTTAGCATGACCACACTGTAATTAGGTAATTGCTGCTATTTTTGAGTGCTACTGGAAGGCCCCCCCTGGCAGCACTTCTGCTGCAGGACGATGGCAGTGACCTACAGGAGGACAGGCTGAGCAGAAGGTGATTAAACCTCTTCACAGTTTACAGACTGAGTTTACAGACTTAATTGAAGGGTTGTACAAAACAGAAGAAGTCAGTGCATGGTACAATAGATATTGTTTAGTCTGTTGCACTGATTTATGCTCATCTACAGTTCATCTTCTCTATTAGAGCATCCTAAATACTGCCAAGAACTACTCCTTGGAATAAAAATGAACATTTGTTCTCATGTTTGCAATTATTTTTATTCCTTTCACTAACAAGTCATCTGACTTTTATTTCATTTTTTTTGTTCTATTTTTAGGAATGCTGACAGAAAATTCAAATCATGTAAATATTTCTCCAACTCTTCTCCTCATTTCCCTCTTTATATTTGCTTTGGGAATGATTTGTCTTATTGTCTTTATGACTCTTTCTCCATTTCTTCATAAAAGCTACAATTAAGCAGGCACAGAATATTAAAAAAAGGCAAGAAGCCAAACCCAAAACCCCCACATGGCTAGAGTTGAGAACTAAATGCCATAAACCAGGCAGATGTGAAGGGCTCCTGACCACACCAGTGATTTCAGTGCATTTGTATGAACCGAACAGTCCAGCTGAGGAAAAACTAAGAAAACTCAGTCATGGGAAATCCAAAAGCAAAAAAGGGATAAAGCTTTTGAATAAAGAATTTAATACATCCAGTTCATCCAGTTCTGCTCCCTCTTCCTCACCCAGAACCAAGGCCCATTCAGATTTTCTGAATATGAAAGTTATTTTCAACTAGTCCGCAGAAGTCTAAGGACTATAAAACATTTTACATACTATGTGTTTACTGTGTTCAGAGTTCCTCCTTTGCCTGCTAAAAGCATTTTAAAGAAACATTTTATCAAGGATGTTTTGGCACACACAGTGCACGAGTGCCATGAGCACCCAGAAATGAAGAAATTAATTAGACAGGAAACTCCAGGTCTTTGCCCTGTCAGATCACAGTCAAAAGAGTACAAATGTTCAACATATATAAAGACCTATAGATTCTAAAAGTTGTGCCTTGGAAATACTTTTTCTTCTTTCCAAAGCATAAAGTACCTGCACCAAAACATAACACAGAGTATGCAATTTAAATAAATAGATTTATAAATACAAGTTTATATATATATTTCATTTGTAATGGAAAGGAGGAAGTAACAACAAGCTTGTGTGTGCTGCTACAAAACAGAGATTTAAATTAATTCATTTCCTAAATCCAGCCCTCAGGAAAACAACAGAATAATCTGGCAACAACTTTTGGATGATCCATTGCTTTAGAGATGGATTCAAGGTGCCAAGCTGGTAATTTGAGTCATCACCTCTAAAAAGCACATCTGAGCCCTTCAGAGCTTTGGGCCTGATTTAGAGTGTCCCAGTTGGGAACAACCCCAAATTCAAGTGAGCTGCTCCCCTGGCCTCTCAGTGCCTTTGAACACTGTACCTTTGTTTGGGCAATTAATGTATAGATATGTTTGTTCCTCATTGCAGCTGAGCATTTTTGAGAGATAAAGGCAGATCAGAACTTTCTACAACCTCATCACTTGAGTTTTGTCCCAAGTCAGTCAAAGTTTGTCCAAAATGAAAAAAAAAAAATGTTTTCGAAGTCAGAGCCAAACCTCCTTCCCATGGGAGAGGTAAAACAAGGGGTTTCTCATCACTTGCTGGGGTGAGTGACAAGAATTATGTGACTGGATGGGGGAATTGCTTTCTGAACAAGATCCACTTTTTCCACTCCTCCTGAAGGAACAAAGACATGCAAGAGCAGATTTCTTTGTGCTGCTGCCAAATAGTGAAAATTTATCATCATAATTAAAGAAACAAATTGCCAAAAACAAATATTATTTGCAGATGGATTTCTGTCTTCTGTTTACATTTCAAATGAGTGGAAAAATCATATTATACATTTGAGAAAGCCCCAGGCCAACTATTAGGAGAGATAGTAGAGCTCTGAACTTTCTCCTGCAAAACACACCTGAAAGACTTTCTAATTTCTCAGCATGTTGACAGTATTTAAATTCCTGTCTTACTGAAATATAGGCAAAGCTGAAGCTCTAGCTTCCAGAAAATAAACTCTTGTTTAATAATGTGATGGGTAAATGTATCCAGGAAATGTCACAAAATAAATCTGAGATAAATTAAACAAAACGGTCTTCCTTTCTATGTCAGATGCCTCTACTTTTGGCAGTTTGGGGTAACCAAGGAAAGCAAGTACTTAGAAATGAAAATGTCTGTTTAGCCACAGAGCTACAAAGAACAAGTAGCACATTTCCAAATCTGTAACAGAACCCAACCACACATGACCTGGGTCCTCTGGCTACCCTGCGCACAAACCCCCTCTGCTTCAACCAGAGGGACGTTATTATTTCTCATTTATTACAGCATGACTGTGGCTCAGGACCGGGGCTGCAGGAGGGCTGTGCAGAGAATGCTGCAGGTTGTGTTCCCCCAGCCTGTGCAATGCCAGCTATTCCTGCCAGTCCTTGTCTTTCGGACAACAGTTCCCTACAAAACCATCAGCTGAAAGGACAGAATGTCAGGACAGGAGATTTAGAGGCACCAACCCCACATGTGTGGAGTTACAGAGCACAGCCCACTGAAATAACGGTGGACAGGGCTGTTCACTGATGGTAGATGTGGAGAACTGGCAGCAATTCTGTTGATAAACAGCCTTGTAAAATAAAAGAGATTAATATAATGTATGGGGAAACAGAAGCATTTCACATGAAGGAAGGGTGATTTGGGGTCAGAGTAAAACATGGAAAATCCACACTGCAGCCTTTCTCTGTGATAACCAAACTCCTCCTGCTCCTTGTCCCCCCCTCCCTGAGGTACCTGGCTCACTCTCCAGTTCTCTCTGCAGGGCTGTCTCCACTGTGGTCACACACAGAGTGTGAGCAGGACTCGGTGACACCAGGGGTGGGACCTGCAGGCTGGTCCCTGAGCCCGGCACCTCTTATAGGTGAGCCTCTCACAGGGCTCAGCAGACGCTGCCTGAAATAAGGAAACAATTATCTTTGCACCTGGCTGAGTCCTTTAGATCTTGCTCAGAGATAGATGACCAACCCTGAAAATATGCCAAAGAGGGGCCAGGAATATTTAAGAGATTAAATACAAAATGTGCCCAAGTCCTGTGGGTAAAGGTGATTCCTTTTTTTGCCAGGTTCTCTCTGGATATTGTAAAGATGCCACTCTGACCTTATCCACTACTCTGGAGTATGGCTTCATTTCTTTACAGAAATGCTATTCTGACTACAAAGTCACATCCCTTTAGAGTAAGCCACACTTAGCAATATATTTTGGGTGGGGGTGGACAATAAAAATCTGTCAAATGAAAAGCTAAGTGGGAAATAAGGGGAAAATACTTATCCATTGAAACAAAACAGCATAAAAAAAGATCTCTCACTCCTATACAGATTTAAAGAATGTGCTGTTTGTGTTTAGTATACTGCAGTTGCCTATTTTCTAAAGAATAATGTGATTTCAAGCCTTTCCCCCACTCACTGCTTTCCTCTAATCCCTTTTTCTGAGTCTCCACTGGGAATGCCTCTCTGGGAGCCCAGAGGTGATGCTGAATGCTAATGAGACAGTAACCACTGCAGCCCTGGACCCGCAGGACCCAATTCCATCCATCCAGAGGCAGCCAGCTGACAGGGCTCTCATCAGGCAGCAGATGATTCCAGTTGCCCAGCCATCAGTGAGCCATTCAGGGGGCAGTCCAGAGGCACCATTCCCACCCCTCTTATTTTAACCCGTGGGGCTGCCTCATCAGTACCATAAACATGGCCAGAAACGGGATGAGGAGGATACAAACAGTACAACAGCAAATGAGAACAGTCTTTCCAGCAGATTACTCAGAGAGTGTGGGAGGGATCTCTAAAGTAGCATGAACTTTCGCTTATAAATAAATCAATTACACCAAGATGCTTTGCTCTCTATAGCATCCAATAGCTGGTAGGGGACTTAAAAAACAAAAACCCAGAAAGTTTTCACAATAGCCCTTGAGAAAGGAAATACCACCCTCTTCACATGGATGGAGAAACAAAGGGGGCAAAGAATGATGTCCTCAGGATCACAGAGAACAGAATAAAGACTAAAGAAAAACACCCTGAGTGTGCTTGTTCAGCACTGGAGGAGTTCTTGGAAGCATGAGATAGCTCCACATGTTATGATCACAGAGCATCACATGGGGTAAAGGAGGGGATGGGAAAGTCTCAGCACTTCCCACAGAAAAACCCCACAGTAATAAGCCTGGGGAAGGAGTTTTCCCAGAAGACTTCTTCCCACATCACTTATTTGAGAGGGTGGGACATCAAACCTCAAAATATGCAGCTTGACCTGACATACTTGTTTTTGCGCAGCCAGACAAGGCAGCTGCCTGCTAAAGGCATCCTGTTACTGCCATGCAATTCCAGAAATTTATTTGGAGGGTTTTCTTAGCCAGCTATCTCCATACCAATCTTCCAGTGTCTTGTTATGGGAGGAGAACTAGGGCAAGGGAGCTTTCCAGAGGGAGGAAAACCCCGTAAGGCCTGATTAGTGGCAGACATTGCATGCCCCATGTGGTTTCTTCTCCTGTGGGAAGCAAGGAATGCAGCTGCCTTATGCACCAAAAGTAGAGTCCTGAGGGCCAGGTAACCTGTGTTTATCCTGTATTTGACCCTCCACCAGGAAACAAATCACTGACCCTGCCCAGGGCAGTCAGAACTACAGGTCTGTAAGGTCCCTTCCCATCCAAACCATTCCATGGTTCTATGACCCTCAGTTTTCTCTTTGTCACTTCAATGAGCTGCTTCACTGCTCTGAAACAACATAAGAACAACAGAGGTAGAGGCCTTTCAGGATGAGAAAGCATCAGTCATTTTTGTGGACTTTCTGTACATTCTGCAGTTGCTCAAGGTGGGTCAAACTGCCTTTTTCTCAAAGCAAATGAAATGAGGAAATTCCTCATTTCTTTCTTGAGTAATGATACCAATAAATGCTACACCAGTGTGTACTAGATCAGCACAACCCTTCACGGCTCATGTGCCTTCAAAGTGTTTATTGAACCTGTCTTGAGCTGAGGAGGATTGCAGCACCCTCCTGAAAAACAGGGGAGGAAGGAGAGGTAGAGACCAAACAAATGCAACTTATTCCAACAAAAAACTGCTCTAATCTCACAACGATGGAAAATTTCTAGAGAAACTTTTCCTGCTCCTTATTTTGGCTCCCAATAAGAGGCAGAAACTCAGTAAGAGCGGAAGGTGTTTATCTGAATGCACAACTCCTAAAAGCCCAGCCAAGTGCGTAAGAGCAGCGAGGCAGCTTCAGCCTCCAGAGAAATAACCTTCAAATCGCAATTTGACAAACAATATCAAAAACTATCAGAGAAGCAAGAGATCTCGCTGACTGCAGTGTTTCTGTTCCCTCCTCAGCAGTGTGACCTCATCACAGTCGCACTCACACAGAATCCTATTACTGCTGCCTCAGCTGCAGAGCTGCAAGACAAAGGAAGGTTACAGACATCCCTCCCCTCTGTGCCTGGCTAATCAATAGTTTTTATCTAATTTCTTTGCTTCGAGATACAGGAAAACAAGGTGCTGCATTTGAAATGGAAGGCTGGGAATAACTGAGCTTTGTGGAAATCGATACAAAATAGAATAGCTGACAATGTCATCCTGCTGAAACACTATGAAGACAGATCTGAAGTTCCTCTAATTATCTGGATGTTTGTATTTTTAAACACTGACTTAATGTCTGCAGGAAAAAAAAAATTGGCTTTATTTAATAGTCATTGTGGTTTCAGAACTTTTTGTGCTACTGGTTAGTCTGCTCAATTTCCTTAGATTTCCAAGCTGGATGGAAGTTTCCTTTTCAGTGTCAATTTAGGACTCAGCATGGAACAGCTCTGCTGTCTCACTGCATTTAGGCTGGGTAATTCACATATGGCAACAGAGTGGGCTGGACCCTGGCTGGCAGGGATCGACAAGCCCAGGTGATGGACAGGAGGTACTGCAGTGGACACACAGTTTCACCCCATTCATGTAAATGCCAGGCAATTTTTAATAATCTCACATTACTCAATTTCCTCACACCAGCTAATAAGAAAAATGAAAGCTCAGCATTACTTAAACTAGAGCCAGGAGGATTAAGAAATCCCCTAAAAATCAAAGAAGGAGCCCACAAATACTTAACTCAGGAGAGGGCAAGCAGCCAGAGTTGAGATGTAACATCATGTTCATCATGAAATGGAAGTGCCAATATTAAGCCTCCTCGGCCTCTTCCTGAACACTGCAAGGCTTCTCTAAACTAAAATACAGAGGAAAGGAAATGAAGGCTGCTCAGCCCACTCCACTTGCCTTAGTGCCTCTCCAGAGTCTTTCAGCCAGGTACCAACACGAGTAGAACCCTCTCCTTTCCCCTCTCAAACTCTTATAGTGCTCCCCTGGGAAGGCATTAGTTCCTTCCTCATGACAGGCAGCTGTGTCCCTCATCCTCCCCTGCCCCCAGGACAGAATTAACACTTTCCCAACAGCCCCTCAGCCAAATCAGCATGTGCTTCCACATGTCCCCTCACTGTGTTCCAAGGTTTTAGATCCCAAATGCAGAAGAGGCAGCAGAAGGGACGCTGGAGTAGAACACGTCACACAGACTGCTCAGCAAAATCCCCTTAACTGCCTTCCAGCCAAGGGACTTCAAGGGCAAAAAGACAAGAACTTCCTAAGAGTGTCCAGCTTTCCCATTGAATGTCTGCATCAGTGTCTGCCAGGCTGAGAGGCAAGGCACCTATCACACATTCCAAACTGAGCCATCCCTTACTCTCTCCCTCCAAAACCCAGCAGGTTTCTCTCAGTATGCCCTGCCAGACTGCAGTGGCAGCCGGTGCTTTCTGCTAAAGAGAAGGGTGGAGGAGTCCCCTTGATCCAACTGCTCGGGGGTTGGCTTGGCCAGGATGTGCATCCAGTTTCCTTCTGTGCTTGGAGGGAACCAAACCCACTTCCCTGGACACCACCCCCTCCTTGAGGTGAGGATCATCATCACTGGGCAGCTGCAGAGGGAGGAACCATTCTCAGATCCCCCTTGCCTGAAAGGATGGCACAAGTCCTGCTTTATTACAAAGGGAACTGGAGTCCATACCTTTCGAACAGTGCTCCAGATGGAGGCCCCCATGGAAAGAGGATGGAGATCCCAGTGCTGGAGCGGGGCCAGGCTGGTCCTACCCTGAGCAGGGGCTGCTTTCAGCGGCTCCATCCCAGCCTGTGCCATGAGCCATTCCCAGGCTTCTCACTGAGGGCTATGGATCCCACCAAGGGGGAAGGCACTGGAGCTCAGCACTTTGGCATCCACTCAACACTTTGGGTCTTGGTCTGAGGTGGGCTCAGTGTTCCCTGGCAGCGTTTCTTTTTGCAATAGCATCGTGCTGGGCTTCAGCTGAAGGAATTGTGAAATCAAGGGAATGCGAAATTCCTTCTGTCATAAAAAGTGGTTCTTGCACAGGAACTGGAGCTGCTTCACAGCTGAAACTTCCCAGCTACAGCAACATATTTTTCAATAAACCACAAGTTTTAAATTTTGTATAATTATGTGTAATTAATATGGTTGGCATGGAGCTTCCATAACCTCCCAAAAATGCAGTGCAAGCACCAACTATTTCATGACTCCACTTCACTGCAGCTTGGGATCTTATTTTGGAACTCTCTGAGTTTGGGCTAGAAGGGGTTGTTTTAATTTAAGAATTTATCTATAACAAACTCTAAAACTCATTCAGAATGATGGTTTAATGGACAAACCATTTTGTTCTGTAATGAACTTTCATAAATCTGCCACTAGCCAAGTCTTCAAATAAAAATATATAATTTTAACATGAAGGGGAATTGCTCACTTGTTAAACAGGAATCATTTCTCTCACTCTCACTTCTTTGTGGACCACAGAACTTGTGAAGTTGGAAGTTGGACATTGTACAATGCAAGAGTGAAGATAGGTAGATAGACAGACATAGATAGATAGATAGATAGATAGATAGATAGATAGATAGATAGATAGATAGATAGAGATAATGACTAAAAATTTCAAATCTGAGCTGCATTAAAGGAAAAAACTGCTTTAAAATACCTGTTTCCACAATTTTTTGGCTGTCATTTCAATGCTAAACTGGCAGGGAGATCAGCTGCTTATCCAGGGAAAACTACCAACGCAAGCAATTCTTGTTTTCTAGACAAACAGTAAATTCAATTTAAATTTGGTAAAGTTTCAGATTGAAAAAAGGGAGACATTTTTCAAAACGTCAAAACATTTCATGTTGACATTTTTTAGCTAAAATGTTTGTTTCAGAAATGCCAGAAAGTTTCATTTTGACATTTTCCCAATTGAAAGTGTGGGGGTTTTTTTCAAACTGGTATTTTTCATGTAAATGTTCAGGTAATGTTTAAAAAATGAACTTCTTTAAGACAAGCTAAATAGCTCAAAAACAACATGAAATAGTTCAGGTCAAATGAAATATTTCCCATTGATCCAATGGAACTTTAGTGTTTCCCTGAAAAGATTGCTTTTGTTTGGACTCACAACAGTTTTACTCTAGTTGATTATTCATAAGAGAAAGAGAAGTTTTGCCTAAATTTCTAAACATCATATTGATGCTTAATAGATTTCTTGTGTGTTCATAAATCTTATGGTCAGGTTCACAAATGGGTTCTTGCATCTTAATAAATCATTGTGAATCAGAATGATTTTAGAGACCCGGGTGCACCTTTTAGCTCATCACAAGCGTGAGATAAAGCATGTGACTTCAGCTTCTTCAGCTATTGTTTGGGCTAAAGGGTTTTATTTTGTACTTGCAATGGGCTAAAATTTTTGCTGAAGATCAACACCAGCAGGGGGTTCAATTCCCACATTGGTCTGGGACTTAGTGTTGGTTGGGGAACAGCCATGGGGTTTTATTTATGAAGTTTTATTAAAACTTAGGAAAGGAGCCCGAATATTCTTCCTGAAATAACATCAGCCAAACAAAACGACAAGTTGGAGGTCTGGAGATGGATTAGATCAATTAGTAGAAAAGCTGAGACAATGCACTGTTCCATGGCTGAAGGTGGAGATTCTGCAGCTCCAGCACGTTCGAGATCAGTGAAATATTTCACAGACATTGTGTGTGATTTGTTCTATATCAGGGTGTGTTATGAACTGCCCAAAGCAACCTGAGAGCTGCTGGTGGGGATCATGGAGACATTGCCCTCTATGGAGAGCAGATCAAGCTGCAGGTGTTTGGAAAAGGTCTATCCCAACATCTAGTCTGTAACTGGGGGGTGGGAGGGTGAGGGGAGCCAGAAATTAAGAGGTCAAACATCTTGAATCACCAAAGAAGTATTATGATAAACCACCAAATCTGTTTTTATAAGCAACTAAGAGAAAAATGAAGATGAGAGTGAAATTTCACCTGATCCGGGGATTTGTCAGCATCAAGGAAACAGACCCTACTATTTTTCTCCCTTCTCTGCATTCCCACTGCTTACTTTGTTCATCTCTCATTGGTGAACCAACTCTGCTCCACATGTAGAAAAAAGGTGCAGATTTCATATCTATTGATATTAATAACTTCAGTGTTTCATTTGGTATCTCAAAAGTAAATGGGGGAAACATAATCTAGGTCTATAAAATTAATTAAAAACTGGCCATAAAATCCTCTGTAGGTGGTGATGATCGCTGGGATGACATGTGTGGTGCAATCCTTCCTCTGGCACTAGTCAATATTTTCACCATTGATTTTGGCAATGAGAACACACAAAAAAATGCTGCAAAGACATGAGAATGTAAAAGGATTTTGAAATAGAATGAATAAATGAATTCAGTGAGGGGTGGAAGGTTCTACAGTCAGGCAAGAACAGCTGGTTACACTGAATAGGGGACCGAACAATCATCCTGTATTCCCAGAGAGCACAAGCTGAGCAAGAGCCACCAACATCTGTAAGTTTCTGTAAGGTGGCATCACTCCTGGGACATGGGAGGGAATCCCTTGGATCTACTAATCATCGGGAAGGTCTCAGCTCACCCTGAGGCATCACCTGCAGTCAGCGTGGCACTTCCAGAAGGCCATGGATGCTGTGAGAGAATACAGAGGAGAACCACAGTTCAGGGGCTGCAGGAAATCTGGATGGAATGCAGAGAGGATGAGACTGGGAGGAGGATCCAAGAGCAACCTACACAAAGGTAGATCACTAGAAGATAAACCTCGCATCCATGTTTAGCAGGATGAGAAATAAATTGCAGCAAGGAATGTTTCACATGAATGCGGACTATTATTAATTAATTATCATTACTAATTTATTAGTACTATACAGCATGTCTGCCAACATTCCATTAAACACTGCCAGGCTGTGGGTACTCATGGTTAGTTACCACTCCTGAAGTCCTCCCTAGAGACCAATTCTGGACATCAGCCAGCCCGTATTGTCTTGCTTTAATTTACAAGTTGTCCCACTTGCCCAGCCCTATGAAGAAAAGTGTTCTACATGTTTAATGTTGGACCAGTAGTTCTGTGTCCCTTCAGCTGCCTGTTTACTGAAGGAGGAGACATTACAGCTGTATAATTCTTCAGTAATTCGATGGAGTTGTTTGGGCGCATCTTGGCCAAGAGAAGCAGCACAAGGGGCTCAGGATTTGGGCTCTGCTGCAGCAGTAGAGCAGTGGGAAAACTTTTAAACTGCAACCTGATTGATTAGAGCTAACAGATATTAATTTTAATTAATGGGGAGTTTCAACAGAGTTAAGTTTTATTTTTCCAAAGAATGCCAGTTAAATAAAAATTGGTTATAAATATTTGGCTTGATGCCCACTCTGGAAGATGTTTGGAGAAAGAGAGAAGTAATAAATCTTTGAGCCTGAGCAGAATGGGAATTTGGGGACAGGGTGTCAGAAACCTCCTTAAGTCTCAGTCTGATTTCGTTAGTAGTTCTGAGCCTCAGGAAAAAGAAGAAGGAAAAAAAAAAAAAAAGGCAAAATCCAGGAGTTGCATTAACATTGTGACATATTATATAATTAACTTGTGGCATACTCTGACTCGAGAAGTCCAGGGGTTAAGAGCATATACAGTGCAACAGAGAACTAGTTATAGGATAACGCAAACATCAGTCAGGACCAACATCTGTAAGGAACATCTGTTCCCGACACCGATTACTTGCACTTTTCTCCCACACACCATCCTACCCAGAAACAAGATACTCAAAGTGGGAAAATTTTTCACGTCCAAGCTTTTTTCTGCGAAGAGGAAGAATCCAGCAGGAATGACACACTAATTTTTAATGACTGTTTCGTTTCAAATAAAGCTTACGAGTTTAAAAAGGATCATTACAAATCTTTACATGAAACCATCCCTTTTCTGCTTGAGGTCAGCTTTTGTCTCAAATCTTCTAAATATTAGTTTAAAATAAACTTTTTTCAAAGCTCAAAGTAGACCATCAAAATGACACTCTCCAAAGAAATGAAAGCTTAAAAAATTTCATGTCAGTGAAAATCTGAAAAAACCATTTTCAAAATACCACAGAATTTAATTTCATTCATTTCCCATTCAAGTATTGCCAGGAAACAAAAAACATCAGATTTCTACCATCTCTGAAAATACTGGCGAATTCTCTGTGGTTGTGATTCATTAAGGCAATACCCACAGAGCTGTGGGCAGGCCTCATCTCACCTCGTCTGGGACATCGACAGTGTTGAAATCCCTGTCTGAGCGAGTCACCACAACTTCCTCTCCTATCAGTGGTAAGAAGCTCATGTGGTGCAACATTATTTTATGGTAGGCATCTAAAATAGGTCAGAGCATTCTGTTCCTCTGCATTGGCAACACAGGGATCTAGATCAGACTGAGAACTCCTGCCTTGTTGATGTCTAACACTAAGCATTCACATTTCTGTACAAATTCAGCAGTTTTAACATTAGGAACCAGACTCCAAAGGTATCACACAGCATCTGTTGAGACAAGCACAAGGAAGACAATGTCTACAAGAGACACTGCAGAATGGATTCTCGTCACCACCTACGAAGTGTGACCTGGAGGATCTTCTCCAGGGCAGTTGCAAGGCCATCTGTTTTCTCGTCTCTTGTGTCTGCACTTCATTTGTTGCTCAAGGTGAAGATGTGTAGGTGTCTTTGATAGTTTTGCTTTCTGTAGCCCCAAGGACTTGGGCACAGAAATAAGATTTCACTTAGACATTGAAAAGATAGAAAATGTGCGAAAGATTGTAATGATGTTCTCAAGGTTGTTGGATTAATTTCCTGTTGCTGTCACTGACAGTGATTTATCCTGGTTGTTTAGATTCTGCTGGTAAACACAGTGCACGGAGGTCGGCTCTGTCTCGTGGTGCTGAGACAGAATTTTCCAAACCCCAGCATGAATCTCTCACTTTCAGTGATCTGTGGACCATGTTTTTAGCAACACGTGCAAGGAATATAATCCTTAGACAAATATGTGTAGGTCCCTTATTGTTCCACCCTAGTTCTCTGTTGTAACTCTTTGAACTCCTCAAACAACACAATTGGAAGAAACCTGCTTATGCATATGGATAATAGATGGGAATTAGTGACATGGACTCTTCTACCTCAGTGCCATTTACTTGATGCAGTGAAAGCATTAGGACTTTCCAAAAAGGACTGGACTATCCAGCAGCTGGTGCCACAGAATATGTGAAGTCAGTACTTGGGATGTAAGAACATGGCATTTCAGAATTAAGTGAAGATAAGTTATTTCTTTCCATCTGATGGGTGTTACTGGCTAAAGCAAAAGGAAGGGAAATGTGTAGTGAACCGTGCCACAAAAATACACCTTGAGGATGCAGGGAAGAAAAGAACGGTCATGATGGGGCAGTGGAAGGCAGTGGAGCAGGATGCGAGTTCCACAGAGCACAACACAGCAAAGCTGTGGTTCTCCTGCTGCAGACATGAACTGGCTCAGACAGAGACAGGATGGTCACAGTTCCTCCTGTGAAACAGTCAATCCACCTCTGTAATCAAGATTTATTTGTCTGGAGCCCAAATTCTATCATCAGCATGAGCAGCAGCAACAACAACAAGGTAAGAAATCCCTCTAAAGCCTTTTGATGGTTTTCTCATCCACAGTATCAAAGGAGCTATTGACAAGAAAATCCTTCCATTAAAATATTGATGTGAACAGGGGCAAACGATTAAATTCATCAAAATAAATCAAGACAGGCTTTTTTTTTTTTTTAATTTATGAACTAAATTTTTTTTAAACCTCTCATTCTTCCTAGGATTTTAGTGCTTCTCTCCTAAACTCAGGCAGTGGCAAATGACAGTTGCCCTCAGCAGGAAACCAAAGCACGTTTTCCACTGACCAGCACTCAAGTAACTCTGGCACTTGGTCATGCCAAGCAATCTGAGGGTGGACCAGAACAGACAGAATGACAAATTGCTCCAAAAAACCCCAAGCCCTGGAAGGATTCTCTGCTCAAGGACTCATATTCAATTCGGGTGAAATGGACCATCCAGGTTTCAGAGACTATTTCTTTGGAAGGCATGAGTCCATTTCTGTTTCACTGTGGGACCTTATCAGTGCCACAAGAAATTAAGTTCCTCTCCAGAGAGCAATTCTGGGACACTCCTTCCTAATCCTGAGCAAGGCAGTAAGATTGCTTCCCTCTGTGACTGTGACTCTTTCTGGCACGGAACGCCTGCAGCCTCCGTAAGCACCAGCATGGAGTCTGGACTTCTGTTCCTGTAGGATATCACAGCTGGTGAAGAATCCATCTCCCAGGAAGACAAGTTTTTTGCCCTTTCTCCTGCCTGGCTCTTCAGTCCGTGGATCAGGCCAGGAGCTGAGTCACTGAGGACATCCAAGAGGACATGGGGTGGAAGGAAAGTGGTGGAAATCCTTGGCACAGGAAAGGGGAAATTCTGTGGCAAACCAGCCCACTTCTGGTGATGGGAACAGGCCCTGCAAGTCTTGGTATGTCCAAGGTCACAAGAAAGGGAGGAGCTGCTTCCTAAACTTTTACAGCCAGAATCCAGGTGGGATCATTCTCCCTTTGGTGAATTATAAACAATGTTTGGCCACCACTCAGAGCAGGAGTGAGGCTGAAACCCGCCATCAACCAAATCTGCCAGCACTCACACCACACGAATTTGCACTGCAGTTTAGTTGCCTGGAAATTTTTTAATGGAGAACATAATCAGCTCACTATATATTCTCATTGCGTAACCATCTATCCATCATCTACAATATGCACAGCTATAAAAGCACAAACCAGATCGTCATTGTTATTTTTTGAGGAAACATTTCTTTGTTCAAGTGCAAAGCTTTGTCTCCTTCATTTGTACTGGGTTTTAGTTATTCTAAAATCTGACTTTATAAAAACCTTCTGCAAAAGCAGATAAAATGAAGGCTCTCTGTGTAGGAGTGATTAATATTCTGTAGTGTCGCAGTACATTTTCATACCGATTTTTTGTGTGTTTTTCCCCCATCAGAATAGTACACTTGTGGGCTCTACATATCTTTAAATAGATTGAAGATACCATTTTTTAAAATCTGCACTTGGGCCCCCTTAATTATCCAACTTTTTTTGCAACTTTTGAAGGATGATTATTCATTTTAGCTAATAAAAATGTGAGTGACTACCTAAAATCAAACATAGCAGTGTTTGAAGGGAAGCCTGAAAATGCTTGGTTCGTATGTACTTTCCTCATTACAGGTGCCGAAGTCCTTGGGAATGTAAACACTGTATGGTTTAATTGTTTCTGTATATTAGAGGAAAATAGATATTTCCTAATTATATAAAATTATCATACTGCCAAGGACACTGCTGTGCCCTTCTCCCTGCAGACCAGGGGAGCTGGAATTGCTCAGCTCCCTGGAAAACTGGCCATAAACACCCACAGAAGATGGAAGAGGCTGGTGCAGGGCCTGGGCCTCATGTACATCACTGGAGTGTTCAGCATCAAGACCTGAGCAAATACTGAAAGCAGAAACAACTCCAAGCAAGTGCACAAAGGGATGCTCGAGGTGGCCTGGGCCAAATGTCAGGGAAACAAATTTAAAAGACAAAAATCCCACAAAGACAAAAATCATTTTAATGACTTCACTACCTTTCAAATCTGATACCTCTAAGACAAAAAAAATTATATTTTTTTCTTCTCCTTTCCTGTGTATTTTATTGTACGACTGAAAATATTTATATTTCAATTCTTGTTGCCCTTGAACAGTGGCTTCCTTTCTTGTTTTCCTTATGGATATTTTATACCTAAGCAGCTGCCTTTAACCTCTGTGCCATTCCATTGACTTCAGCAATATTACTAAAACACTCAGTGATAGACATGTGCTTAATTAGCCAGGAGAGAAGAGACCTTAAATAGTCCCTCGATCTGGGAAAGCTGGTGTAGGTTAACTACAAATGTGATTTGCCTTTTGGGAACCTTGGTCTCACTTCCATGATTGAGGGCAAACCATAATGGAATAATGGACAGATAATGCACTCAACCCCATTTTTTTAAACAATATTTTATTGATTTAACTGAAAATCTCAAGTCTGTGGATTTGCTCACTTTACTGCCAGCCAATAACTGTGCTAAAAGAGAAAGGTGGGGACACAACACCAACATCTCACTCCAAAATTTTAACCCCTTCTGTTTTTTTTCCTTTATAAACCTCCTTTGTCTCAGAAGACGATACGAAACAAAGGCAGAAGCATTTCTTTGGCAGAGCAATGGGAAACACAGAGAGAGCAGAAAGGCAAAACAGGGACAGCCCAATTTGTGTCACAGCTCACTACATTAGAGCATGTCTGAGCCCTGGATTTTCTCTCTGTTCATGCCAGTACTCCTTTGATGATTACTTTATCTGAAGAAGATAAGACATTATGAATTTGATTATGGCATCCCTCCATGTGCTTTGACAGGGCCTCAAGCACAGTGGTAAATTGCTGTCTGAGCACTTCCATTATTATTACATGGCATGGCTGCAGTTAAGGACTGAGCTGGAATAAATATAGAATTTAAAAAAATGATAACAGTCATTCAGTCTTTAAAGAAATTACTCCTTTAAAGTTACAGTGTCTTCTCATTACTTTCCATGTCATTCAGTTAAACATTAATAATTGCTGGCCTGTGCATAACCCGCAAGCTCAAAGCACTGCCAGAGCTCAGCCAGCTCTACAATGTTGAAATGTCATTTTTGACCATCTTTGTAGAATTTAATCAGTGCTAAAGTGTACAGGACTGACAAGGAGAACTGTTGACAGCAGTTGCTTTGAGACTGATCATATAATTTTCAATCTGAGTTTTATGACTGCAGTATTTTAAGCAGAACAGTACAGTAACTGTAATTTTAACAAGAGGAGCATTTTACTGGGTTTTCCCCCTATGCACTAGTCTGGAATTCTACACACTTAATAGTCTCTTAATTTAAAGGCCTCAGTCTTGGTACAAGGAAAACGAATGTACACTACAGTTCAGAGCAGGTCGTCTGAAGAGCAAGCAAATACATCACTTCATTGTCACTGCAAGTTCAGAAAACCTATTATTATTGTTGTTGTTGTTTTTATTCCTTTAAAATACAAGATTTTAGTCACAGGAAAGTCTGCAGACTTCTGAGGTGGGACCATTAAATTTTCTTCTGAGTCCTTAGGGACACAAGAAGTGCAAACAGGGCAGAAGGTTTGTGGAATACCTTACAGGATGAATGGGGGACATCATGGGAAGAGGGAAAACTCCTCGTGAACACAGCTGGCTAATTTTGGCTCATATGTTTGCAGTAGTTCACCTAGATGGAGGATAGTTTTCAGCCACCAGGAGAGCTGAGTTTTATCAACTACACCTGGAGGAAGAGAAACTCCAGTGGGCCAAGACGGATGTAGCAGGGGCAGAAAGAGATGAAGGGAGAGAGGAAAATTTAAGTAAAATTACTATTTTTAAAATGTATTTTAGTAATGCAGTTACTGCCTGATCATCCTTCAGCCAACCACGATCAGTGGCAGGAATCCAAGATCAGGCCTGACCAAAACTAGGGATCACATCTGGGAGAGCAGAAAGTGCAGCTTCACCACTGGAAAGAAGAAACTTGGATTCATACAGACCAAAAGTCCATGGAGTAATGCAGGGAAAGAGTGACTATCCCCTTCTATCATAAGATACTTCTAAAAAAGGTGTATAATCCAATGGCTAAATCTTTCTTTAACTGGAAAATAATGCTTTTATTTTGCTTGATTAAAGACAGAGTAGAAACCTCTGAAGGTGTCTTGGAAGGTGCTAAAACATGGCCCTACAGTGCTATACCTAGAAACAATTTTATTAGATACTATATATATATACACACATGTATATACACATATATATACCAGAAAATTTATTGGATATTAAAGAAAAATGTTTTCACTGTTAGGGTGGTCAGGCACTGGAAGGGGCTGCCGAGGGAGGTGGTGGAGTCCCCATACCTGGAGTTGTTTAAGAGGCACCTGGATCTGGCACTGGTAATGTGGTCCAGTGGTTTAGGGGCTACAGGGGCAGTGCTGGGTTGACAGTTGGACTGGATGACCTTAAAGGTCTCTCCCAACCCCGATGATTCCATGATTCCACGACTCTGTATCTCCGATGGCCCAGATCTCATAGCCCAGCTATTTGGGAAGCAAGGCCAGGAGCTCACGGAGCGAGTCCGAGGTGCTGCAGCAGCCTCCGTGCAGGGCCCAGTTGGGCACAGCCTTCCTCCCAGAGGTGGTTCCCAACCCTGGAAGTTTCCTGGGACTGCTTGTGTGTCTCAGGCTCACACAGCTCTGCCCACAGAGCCGGGTCAGGCTCGTTTCCTTCTCAGCTGACATGGGGTGTGCTGAGCCAAAGCAAAGAGGGGCCCCTGCTTTGATGTGTTTCACCAGAATCCAAGAGAAGTGTATGGAGAGTCTTTTAATTATTAAGAGTTATGGATTTGAAAGCAGAGCTAGTAGCACTGCCAAGCTCCACCAAAGTCTTTGAAAAGAACTCTGTCAAAATGCATTTCTAAGAAGAAATTATGTTATAAATTATTTTTATGGAATGTTCCAATGTTAAATGAATATTTAGGTTGCAGTTCATGAAAACCTCCCTCTTCTGAAAAAATGTTTTCATTTTTCAGATTTCTCTTTGTCAGCATTTCTAACAGTAAAAATGACAAACTTTCATGGGTAGGTGCCAATGGAGACAGCTGTATTTTATTATTGAATACTTCTGGTGCTTAGTTTGGCACCAGTCCTGTTTATATTGCTAGTAAGATTTCATGCAAGCCTTTGCAAGGTCTTGTGTTTAAACTTAAATGTCTGATATGGTTTGTAATTGATTCCACCCTGTTCCCTCCCTCCTTCTTCTCAGTCCAGTTTGTAAAGGAGAATTTATCACTGTGTGGGGATCACAAACCTGCCAGGGCTGCTGATTCAAAGACAAAAATTCCATAGCAAGATCCTAGAAACCTCTGGTTCTGTTATGATTCTCTTCAACTGCTAGGAGAATGTATTAATTCCTGCTGTTCCTGCCCTTGGATTCTTCTTTTTTTTTTGTGTGTGTGTGTGTGTTTTGATTAATTGGCTTTGCTCAGGGTTAAACCAAACCAACCCATGTGGTTCCCATCTTGGAGCAGAAATGTACCTACTGGCTGTACCTCCCAGTCCTTTCCTTTCCCGTTTGTCTGTGCCCTGCCTGGGCACACGGGGCAGTTTCCTGAATGATGGGATGGGAGTCAGTGTATGCCAAAAAGCAGCCTCACAACAATATCCCTTAAACAGGAAGGCAGATTTGCTTTGGTGCCTTTCTGCAAAACACTGAATGGCTGAACTCCGCTTCTGTCAGGGCTCAAATTACACGGACGTGAAGTCACTGAGAGCAGAGGATTTGTTTTATAGGAGTGAACTTCAGAAGGCAGTGAAGAGTTTTTTAAAAGCTATCTACTGGAGCTCCATAATGATAAACAAGGTAGGTTCATCTGCATTGGTCTGGTCTATACAGAGCCAAATATAGCCCAAGAATAAAATACCCATTGGCCGATTTAGCATGTAATGAGCTACTCCTGATGGAAATCAGTGAACTGCAGTTGGCCTTGAGAAACACTTGTCATTGCCAAGACCTCTGCGATAGCCAGTCTGGTCACACCTCTTTTATCACTGCCATGTCTTGCAGCAGATCCTGCTGGGCCTGAGATGCTCTTTTTGGTGTTTGCCAGAACAGTCAGAATTACAACATCCGTGTCTTTGGCCGGGTCTCCAGGGTCACTGCAGTGCGAGAACGGAGCGTGTGCTCTATTTCACAGCATTCTCATCTTGTCCCCACCAGATCACGCACACAGTTTCACAACACTTAAAATTCAGCTTTGCTTTTGCATTGCTTTATAGCAGAACTGTTTCCACCCCTTCAGAACTCATTCTCTATGTGCTGCTGCTAAGTGTTACGCAGAAGGATGAAATGGGTTATTCACAACCGACTCAGGTTCCCATGTCACCCTGTATTCTGTGGTGGGCCCCTGTTAAAACTGTAAACATACTCCCTTACCTCATTACTCTGAATTTGGTTACAGTGCACTGCATGTGCAGCTTATCTCACCATAACAAATTTCTCTATAGCCATAACTGGAATGACAATGTGTTTCTGTAGAGGAAGAAAAACTATACGGGGCTTTAAAAGTCAATGTTTCTCTCCCACCCACCATAAAAAAAAAAGTGTCTAGAAACTTCCTGTGGGCATAAAACCATGAAGATATTTGCAGAGGGTATGATTGTCCTTCAAGGGAAATGAAAGAATACTCTGTAGATTTCAATATGGAAAGGCTATAATTGCATGTTATGCAGATATCATTCATGACAGAATTACAACAAATATCATATGCCAGGAACTCAGACGAAGAGCTGTCGCGTTTTGTTAATCCCTCTCTCTTGGGGTGAACAAAAGATGGTGCATCAGTAAATTGGCACCAGAGCCTAATTAGTGCTCTCATTCAGTGTACTAAGTAGGAAGAGATGGCAGAAGAAGTAGATAATATTCAACAAGCAGAGGGGCAGGCAGGCAGATCTGGATTAATAGAAATTGCAGACCCAAAGATCTCTAGAGAGTGCAAAACACAAGCTAAAATTTTATCCAGCTTAATCACAGTAGAATGCAAACCAGAATTCTCATGACTTCTTTTGCTGCAATGGATATGAAGCCAAATGAACCCAGGTTTCCTCCAACTCTTTGTTTCACCTTCTGCTACGCAGGAAGGAGGGGGGAAGCGGGGCTGAGGCAATAACTTATCCTGAAACATTTTTGGAGCTAAAGGTCAGGTAGAGTTCCAGGAGAAGTGAGTTCCAGAGGAATGTAACTCTGAGTAAGAATTCCCATGTCCAGCTCCCACTCCCATCCTGATGGGGATGATTAGCTGAAGTTTCCTGATGAATGTAGGTGTATGTAACAAGGCAGGGAGAGGGAAGTGATAGATTAGGTCATTTAGCCCAGTTTAGCAGCACTGTGTGGAGAGTTCAGCCCTGCAGATTTAACTCAGAACTCTTGGGCAGCATGAGGCAAACAACCCGAGATAATGAAGTTCTCTTCCAGCTGGAAGGTGCTTCTCTGCAATTCAGCATTTGTCAAAGGCGCTGGACAGGATTCAAGATTCTCCCGTGGTACAAAAGCTTCACTACAGGTCTGCCTAGAAGCTGATAAACTTCTTGATTTTAACATCTGATGAAAAGAAAAACATGTCAATTCTTGACTACGGGCAGATAAAACAACCATTTTGCTGGGCTGGGATAGCATTTCAGAGTCCTGGGCTGGGGGTGCATCTCCAGCAGGACCTTGACATGAGGCTCACTTTAACAAGAGGCAGGTTTATTGACTGAACACTAGCCAGGTAAATGGAACTTGCTAAGAACTGACTCTGGTAAACAGAGCTTGCTCCAGCGCCAGGCAAGCCAGTGTTACAATCAATCAGATTTTATTATAATAATAATCTGCATTAGACTTTGCATCCCACTGAACAATCATTAGAGTAACATGGCTTCAGGAGCACAAGAAGAAAAACTCCCTTGGACTTGCTTTGGTGCTTTAGTAGTTTTAAAATATTCCCAAATCATTCATTTTCATTCAATTATTTATCACTGATTTATACAGTTGCCCACCAAAATGATTTCTTACAATTTTAATTCGGGCACATGTGACAGCACTTTTCACCTTTCATGCTCTTTTCCTCGCTGCCTCCTCTTGCTTCTGAGGGATTTCCTGCTCCACTGACACGAGTTTTCAGAATGCACAGCACTCAGCATGGAAGCTGTATGGGCTCTTAATTCATTTGGCAAAAGCCATTAAGATTCTGTGTTGTAGAAGTTTACCCGCCTGCCTTCCCGAGGGAGGCATTCAGAGGAGTGATGGCTCAGAGGACAAGCTGGTGATACCGCCGGCGGATCCTGCTCTTGGCTGCACTCAGGGAAGGCTCTTCAAAGCACGAGTCAGGCTGGTTTGGTTCTTGACTTTGCCACACACTTTGTGTGTGCCCTTGAGCAGCTCCCGAGGTTTCAGTGAGACAGAGGGCGGGTGGCACAGCTCAGAATTCCAGCTGCCAGTGCCCTCCTCAGTCACAGATACATGTAGTGTATGGGCACCGTTCACTGACCCAAAACCAAACCCAAATGCTGACCCAGCTCTGATGCTGGATGTGACAGAAAAGCTCTCATCTGGATGCAAACTCCAGGGTTAGCTCAGCAACAACTCTCCATCCTGGGTCTGGGTCTAAGAAACAACCAGAAGTCATCCCAGCTGCAGGGTTTTACCAACCTTGCTAACAAGGCACCTTTATTTAGGCCATTGGACAGGTTTAGGTGGTGGGTTCATCTGTTACTCAAACCAATTGGTTTTGGAAACCTTTACAGTTCCTATGTAGCATTCCCAAATCTTCTGTGCACCTATCACTGGAAATTCCTGATGACATTTTGCTTTGAATTGTACCCAAAAAATTAAGGTTTCTGAGAAATATGAAACAGTATTTTCTCCTCAGCCCCCTTCTCAGTTTAATCTACCTGGATACTTTAAACACTTCAGTGTTCCTTCCTTGCATGCTGAAAGAGCTTTGCATTTTAACTTGTTTGATGCCTAAATTAAGTCCAGCAAAATACTCCTTGGTTTATAAAACTGTATTAATTAAGAAAGTGCCTGATTTCCTTTCTATGAGTAGGTTCAAAATGGCAGATTTGAAGGGAAAGTTTAATCAGATTTTGGTCTTCAATAGACACTGAAAACGTGGCTGAACTGATAATGGAACCCTCACACTGCCAACATGAATGTCCAGAGCACCAGCACAGAAAGGAATCAGCAGAGTTCTAATTACATTCGGTAGCCTTGGATCACCAGTGCTTTGGGTGCTAAAACATTTTCAGGCCCTGGTGACAGATGTGGAATATTTAAAGTGTGCAAAAACTTCTTCCATAACTTACAAGAGAAACAAGCATTTACTGCAGCTCTATGAACAGACTGGTTGTCCCCCAATCACGTCTGAAAATTTTCCTGAATAAGGACTGTACTTTGAAGGATCTCTGAGTTTCCTGTCCACAAACACAAAGGGCTTGTCTGTGTAAAGGTGTTTCAAAGAGATGTTCAGTACCAGTGAGGCTGCCTACAGTGTACAGAGAAATTTAAATACTCCAAAGCCTTGTGCCAGTGAGGGAGAAACTGCAGTCATCCCCCTCTCCCACCTCCTATTTTTCCTAAGCAGGAGAAATAGTCTCATCCAGACTTAGATGAATTTTGCTCTAAAGACATCACTGTATTAAATGTTCACAAAAGAATTAGTGACCATCTCATGGAAAGTTCACCAGACAGAATCCTTAGTTAAATATATGATGTGGTTTCTACCTCCTAGACAGAAGAGCACATCACATTTCATTTTGGATAATCCTGCCATCAGAATGGCAGTGCCTGTGGCAGTGACGGAGGCCGTTTGCCGGTGAGACATCCCGTACCACGTGGCCCCTCCAGTCACCCCCAGGACATGGCAGACCAGTGTGCTCTGAGGTTTTGTGTCTGGGGAAGGCAGTGCCAGCACCCAAAAGGAAAGCCCACAAGTCAACAGAAAATTTGGTTTCTCACCATTGTCAGTGTTTTGGACTCTGTAAACACAAATATTCACTGCGGGAAAGAAACGCGTGAAAGAAAGATACTGTGGGTGCTGGGAGTTGGTGCCTCCCACCACTCACTGCACTAGCTCTCAAAAACAGGACTGCACTAAAGTCATCCCTACACACTCCCTTTATGCAATGGTGGTGGCCCAAGTGTCCATTGCTCTTCCATGGCAATTCTGTTTGAAATTAGAGTCATTTGATGTTACTTTTCAGCCCTAAGAAATACTGAACAATTTCTGTGTTTTATAGAAGTTGCAGCACGAACAATCCTCTTGGGGTCAATCAATGTCAGTGTATGCCAAGAAGGAGATTATTTTACAGGAGATAGTTATTTGTTCTTTTTTTCCCTGCCTCATAGAGAGTCATTAATTCTGCGGGAGATTCTAATATTAAGTGTACATGCATGTGGTAGGTGGGTGGCTAAGACAGTTATTGATTATTATATGGACATATCTGCCAGAACTCATCCCAATGTAATTAGAAATCCATGGCAATGAATATTGGAGTATGCACAAAGCTTAATAGCAGCCTTTGGAATAGCACAGCAGAACAGATATCCATGGAGAAGGAAGATCTCTGCTCACAGAAGGCAGGGTGTGGAACAGTCAGCAGCACAGCAACCCGGTGGAGTTTGGTTGCTCTTTATAACACACGTGTACTGCTTATTTATTCACACAGAACTGCTGCAAAACTTTGTAGGAGTTTGGATGTGCATCATTCCAAATCTTCTCCGTGAGGAATGGTTTAAAAATACAATGGGGCATATTTTATCTATGGCAGTTTCTCTCTGCTTTGACTCAAGAGAAATGGAGATCTATTGCACTTAGAAGAAGGGGTTTCAGTGCCATCTCTGGGCTGGAGATGATTTTCTGATATCACAGTTCTAGGCTACACCTGCTGAGAAGGTCCCTGCTTTGTTCCAAGTTTCCAAGCCTGCCCATCTCCTTCACTAATGGGAGTTTTTCATAAATTGCCTTGCTGCAATAGGGAAATTAAGAGGCATCAAAAAGCTCAGGAAGGAATTGTTTTGCCATTCCAACACTATACCAGTTTATGTTCCCACCTGCACTTTAAATTGGTACCAATTTCAAATCCCAAGGTGAAAACACACACAGGGAAGAGCTGTGTGAATGATGGATACCCTTGGACAGCAGCTTGGATTGCAGCCGCTCTTGAATCTCTCCATTGGAGGGCAAAAATGAGTCTAAACTGTCTGTTCTTAAAGAACTTGCAGAGTTCTTTATGAAACAGATCCTTTTACAGAAATTTCTCTTCTACAGAAATTATTTTCTACACAAATCCTCAGAGTTGCTAAATCCTTCTGAGAACCACTAATGAACTCCAATATCTGCTGCTCTTGGCAGATGTTCAGGGTTCTGAGCATCTCACAAGGATTTTACCTTGAATCTCATTAGAATGGAGCATCTAATTGAAGCAAACCCAAATTAATTTGCTGTGCTGCAGTCTGTGCAGTTGCCACCTCATGAGAGAGGGTCAAACCTCCCAAATAAAAGCTGGGAACGCGGCACTGGGATATCCTCAGGATGCATCACATGGCCAGACAGGGACACAAAGAGCAAGATTTTAAAATATTTAAAGTATTAGTAAATATCCAAGTACAGGCAGTGACCACGAACCTCATAGCTGACATTCCAATGAACCTGGAACTGGAATCTGAAGGACAGAACTGACTACAGTGAGATTTGCACTGGATAAAAGTCCAGCAACCATGATACTGAATTCCATAACATCCAGCAGCAGAGACCTCTGGAAACCCAGGTGAACCTCTGTAATTACAAGTTTAAAATGGGGCACCTGCTCTGCTAAATCCACTTTTTAAAATGTCAACATTCATATTTTAAAACTGTAAATTCTACTTGTCTCTGTCACATGTAAAGTGGGTACCATTACCCACCATAAAACATCCATCTTTTCAAGGAAAATGGCTTTTCCACATTGTTTTTTGGGAAAACTCATCTTTTGGATTGCCATTTAAAAACAAAATGGGAAATGAAAGTGGCAAATATTTTTATCTTCCACAATTCAATGAAAAAGGAAAAACTATATTTTTACAGCAAATATACATATATATTATAGCTTCAGTGAAGAAATATAAGTTGTTTTGAAAAAGAAAAGCATGACTAGCTCCTGTGTTTGTGAAATGTTCTGAAATCCATGGAGACAGAGCCATATCCTGACAGGCTCCTTCCCACTCTGTGTCACGTAGAAGGCCCTGAGCACAAGCAAGGCCAGGAGTTTCTATTAGAAAATTACAAATGGCTCCATGTGCAATTTTAATTAATGATCTGGTGACCTGATGATGTAGATTTCAGGAAACACCAGCTGGTAAAACTCTGTACAACAAACTGAGGCCAAGCAACTGGAAAATCACTGACAGCACAGTGTCTTTCAGCTGCAGCTCTGCTACAGAAATCCACGTACTTTAAAATGAAGGACAAATGCAAGTGTTTAAATAAAAAGTATGATATGAATGTCTTTGTTATCAGTATTTCTCTTGTAGGAAATACTCTTTTATTGCTATACTAAGTTTGGTTGCATTAATAACAAGCAAGAAATCTCTTCAAAGCAGTTAAAAACAATAATGAGTTAGGGTTGATCAAAGCCTTTATAGAGAAGAAAAGTGAGCCTGAGAAGAGTAATATTAGTGCTGTGTCAACAGTAATATCAGAGTCACAGGATCATTTACATTGGAAAAGACCCATAAATGATCAAGTCCAACCATCCCCCAGCACAGCCAAGGCCACCACTGACCCACGTCCCCAAGTGCCATATCCACACAGCTTTTCCATCCCTCCAGGGATGGGAACTCCACTGCTGCCCTCCTACAATTTCCTAGTCTTTCATTTTTACACTCACATACTCTTATTTCTGAGTAGATCAATTTTAAATGTGAGTGCAATGTATTAAACTGAAAGTGGAGTTTAAATTATTAAAGTGCCTTCTATTAGCTCCGAGCACCCCGGCTCCATTTAAACCAGTGAATTAAGCACGTGCTTAAGCACATTTCTGTTGAGTTAAGCTGTGCAGCAAATGCCTTCCCTGCAGGTCCAGTGAAGGCAAAGCATGTAAGAATATGCAAAACTGGGGGAGAGACTGAACTTCATGGTTTTAATAGAGGTGCACCATTGATTTTGAGATTAATCTTGGACCCAGGATTCCACTTGGTATAAACAACCAACCACCTGTGTGGCTTTGGTTTGGTGTTGCTCTTATCAGTGTAAAAATAGTTGGGAAAAAAAAAATAATTAAAAATCCTTTCTAAGTGTTTATGGAAAGGTAAATTCCAGGAATGATTAATGAGGTGGTACCAGAGGCAAACAGGCTCCAAAGCAAGGGAGAAGAAAGACCCCACAAGGCCCAGACCATTCCATCCTCTGTCAGTGCATAACACACACTGTGGTCTTCCAGCCTATAATTCATCAGATTCAATATTAGGTCATTTAAGAATCCCTGTGTGACACAAATAGAAAAACAAGTTAGCAGCACAAATGTAATGATTAATTTTACATGGAGCAAAGACATCCTGTTCAACTCCTCAGAAGCCCGTTGAACGCAGATTTTTTTATATTGATTTTTTTTTTCTTTTCCGTCTACAATTGATACAGTGCTCCTCATGACTTCAAATGAGGCTGTCAAGGGGAATGACTGTCACTTATGAGGAGGAGGTTTCACTGCCAATGGGTGTTAAACCAGCAGCAAGAGTGTCCTGAAAATATAAATTAGATTAGTAGCTCCTCTTGTGTCAGTGCAGGGCAATATACAAAAATAAACAGAAAAGCATGAAGTTAAAATGTCATTTACAGCAGCACAACGACTGCTTTAGTCCCAGCATCTGGCACAAATGCTGTCTGCTGTACAGTCTGCACAAGAAAGAACAGAAAAAGTCCCAAGCAAAAATCTTTGTAGAATTTGAATATATTTTCTAATGGCTATTGATACTTTTCTACCCTCTGATTTCTCTTCCCTGCCTCAACTAGATCTTCTTCTTCCCAGCAGTCAGAAACTGGCTCAGTTCCAGGTTTGAGCCCAGAACAGGGATGCTGGATGGTCACCGCATTCCTCGCTTGCACGCACAAACCCCTGGAATACCGGGGTGCCTCCTGTGCCGAGGGAGCTGTTGGGGATGGATCACACGAGCAGCAGCAGCAACCCTGGCCTTGAGCTCCCCAGAAATGACCCAGCTGTGCGGGCTGTACTGAGGGGCGGAAGGAAGGGGAGTGTGGCAGGCCATGACACTTCTTCAGACTCCTACTTGTTAAAGCTTCTCAGTATGGAAGACTTTTGACAATTAAACAACACAATCACACAATTATTAATTGCTAATACCACTGTCTACTGTGAGTAGATATTACACGCACTGGCAGGCAGCATAAGGCACGTGAATATTCCTTCTCTCTGACTTAACATTCTGAATTCTATTCTGAATTACTTTTTCCTGAGATCATGTCAGACAGTTACCCACTTGATTTTATGACATTTATGAAAGTGGAGTCCCTGATTCCAACTTGAATTTGAGCTTGCTTTTCCAGGGGACCCCCATGCTCCCAGAAGCAGGTTTGCTTTAATTTATAATCTTTACCCCGTGTTATAAAATAAGTGCCAGGATGATGGAGAGCTGCTTTTCTAGGTCAAAAAACTGTAGAGGAGTGAGGGAGAGGCTGGAGGGGAAACGCCTGTTCAATCAAGAAAGTTCACTAATGATTTCTAAAACATCTTAATTGCTTCAGCACAATCTACAGGCATCCCTTTCATGCCTCAGACAGGACAAATAATTCAGTCTAATACTTCAGAATTAGCAACTTGCTGAAGTAACCAGACTATAATCTTCCTAGTCATGGGTTAGAATTTTTGAGGTCTCATCAGCACACCACAGCTTCTTTCTTTAAGTGTTTTGTGTAACTGCAGGCTTATCTTCAAAGAGCAGATGTAGGAACTATCATTTTTGATTAAAGCCATCCAGTCAGAATAATAATAATAAAAAAAATCATCTGCTCACTGCAGTCAGAATCATCTATTTTAAATACATTTACATATTCCCTTAGCTGCCCAACTATTTTTTCCACTTTCCCTTCTTTTTGCAGCTTGGAATCCTGCCACATTTATAGTTTGTACTAACTAGTCAGGGTCCTAATTAGCAGAAATGGGATGTCAGCAGGGTACCAGCCAGCACGGGAGGGGTTTTGCTTCATTGGGAAGATGTGCAGCATGTGGCATGGATCAAAATCCTTGCATCCCATGCAGGGAACAGCATGAGGTGAATTGCAGAGCAAGGTAGACGGGAGAATTTGGGTATCTGGGAAATTTGTGAATCGACAAAAAGTACCAGTTCACATGTTTAAGCTGTAGACAAAATGAAGGGGGTTTTGTTATCAATAAGGCAAATGAATTCAAAGTTTAGTTTCTGGAACACACTGAAACCAATCTGCAGTTCTGTCGCTCAGACAGAATGATACCCACATTGATAAGAAGGGATCCGGTTTGGCAGCATATTAACCAGCAGCAAATGGCCAGGACAGAGATGGATCTCACACCACACCCCCTTCAGACCACACTCCCACTCAGTCCTGCCCCAGGACTGCACCACATGGAAACCACAGCTCATGGAAAGGTGGAGGGAAGGTTGCTATCCCCTAGTTTGGATGACCATGGGAGAGAACTGGGTGTCAATGTCATTAATTGCAAGAAATTCACCCTTCCTGAGCACAAACTTGGCACTGCAGAGCTTTGGGTGTTTCTGACTCGTCTGTCTGTCCCTCTCTTAACAATAACAAAAGATGCAACCAGGAAGGTAAGAACTACCAAAACCAGGTGGTCTGTGAGGTCAGGTTGATCTAAGAAACAATTCTGCTAACCTTTGAAATTTATATCCATTGCAGCTCTGGTTCTTTTCACCAGAATAGCAAGGAGGATTTCATTCTGCAGTGGACAGGGAATCCTCTGGAGAGAAGACATAATTTTAGGTACATAATGAACTGGAATGGACAATGCCAGGGGCAGGTGCATTTTTCATGTCTTTTAATGCATATGTACATACACACACAAATATATGTGTGTATATATATATATACATATAAACGTGCTTGGTTATAACTGGCCTTCCAGTTTCAAGTCTCTCCTGTCACCAGAGTCTGTTTTATTTCTGTTTTCTGCTAGTTTGCTGCTCTTCACATCTGCTTAGCACACCCTGCCCAGCTCCTGAAGGGAGCTCAGGAGGCCTCCTGTGGTTGGTGTTTAAGGACAAAAGTGGCACAATCAGTGCCTTGCATTTCACCAAGGGCCTTCTGCAGCATTTCTCCTTCAGCTGTGCTTTCAGGAGAGCATCTGGTCTTGCAGCAACAGCTCTGAGAGAGGTTATGTCAGTGGTTAATTGCCTTCACAGAACATGAGTAGATGCTGATTTTCACAGTTGGTCATAGGCAGTAAAGAGCTGTTTCTTCAATAGTTTAAGTGGAAGATATTTGTCAAAATATCCAGACTCAGTGGAAAACTGAGCAGTTTTTCCCACTGGTCAGACTGATGGCTTTGGTGCAATTTGCTCATACACACTGTCAAAGGGAAATATAATCCTTGGAATTACAAGTATGGTCCTTTGAAGTTACAAATGTGGTGCTGTCAGTGACTTTCTAGAGGAATGTTGAGCTTTGCTCACTAATGAAACATGAGTTATGATAATGGGTGGTAATGATAATTCTTAATATGCTAACTGTATATGCATTATTAAAATCTTATCTAAGCACTGGAAGGCCTAAAAGGTGTCAGACTGCAGGGCTGCGCCTTTAATCTGTGGTGAGGTCTGTTTTTACTGTAGATACAAGAGGTAAAGCAAGAGAAGACAGGATTCTGCTGACAATAAACAGTAAAAATAGAGGTGGCTTTTCTTCCTTCCTTTTAGGAAAGTTTTGGTTTGCTTTAAATTCCCGCACTTTCATTTTTCACTCTTTTGCTCTTTAACTTCAGAGTTTATGAAGTGACAGAGGTTAGAGTGGCACTGAAAAGAGAAAGGAACTACAAAGTATCTTATACTCATTCTTCCTTTGTTTTAAGGGACAAAAATCAGTGAGAGGACAGAAGCAAAACTCAAAACAGAAAAAATACCAAAACTTTGAGATTTCTGAATATGAATAAAAACCTCAAAAATTAAAGGATTAGAGGAAACCCGGCAGTTTTGAACATATGACCCTTTTCTCAGTGATATTTCAAAAAGTGCCACACGTGTTATTCCATTTTTGCAGCAGAACTGTCCTTCTGTCCAGACTGTCAGGACTCCCGGAGGGAGGTGTCACACCCGAGCAGGGCTCACAGTTAGACTGAGTGCAGAGGGGTGGGGAGTCACTCCTGTGGGTCAGAACTATGGAGGAAAGATATTAATGAACACTTGGAAGCCACAGGGTTTTAATTAAAAATTCCAAATGACATTAAAGCCAAGATTTCTCTACCTGAAGCACAGAAAGGATTTATCTGACCCAGTTGTGCTGGGCTTGCTTTATCACTTCTCTCTGGTGTTGTGCTGGCAGGATATTGTTATCCCCAACCACAGAATTCCAGATGGTGAGGCTGGTGATGAAACACTGCTCTATATCTGCTGTGTTTACACATTTGGTACCAACCATAATGGGCTGCAAAAATAACAATACAGGTACCTAAAAAGAACAGATTCTGTGCTCTCTTTATTACTTTCTTCCTAGTGAGTGTGTAACACAGTAAAAAGGAGGGGGTTATAAAGACTTCTCTAATTAAACATGAATATTCTGATCCAGTCAGAGCTCTGAGGCTGTTGTTTTTGTCTGCCCAGTGGAATGCAGCTCACAGCACTGAACAATCCCACCCTCCCTGTTTCCTGAGCACTTTGGAGGAGGTTGGATACTATTATGCTGTCACTACTCTGCTCTACAGCAAAGCTGAAATCTCTTGTGACTTTCTCCATGGGAAAGTTAGTCTGTGGCAAGGGAAACATGTCTTTGGCAAGGTGGGATAGTCCCAGGAATGACTGAAGAGCTACAGAGTAAAACAGACAAAGCCAAACAGAGCGAGGTTGCAAGTTGCACTCTCCTGAGTTGAGGCTTAAAGAAGAGCCCTGGAAAAGCAGCGTGGCCACGGCAGTGCTGGCAGTGCTGCAGTTTCTGAAGGGCCAGCTGTGGCCTGCAGGGAGTGGAACTTCTCAGAGCATTGAAACATTGGCCTCAGTGCAAAAGGTGAGGCCTTGACCAGAAGGTGGGCGAGAAGAATTTGCTATGGATTAGCAACTCCAACATAAACTGTCTTTCTTGGAAGAATTTCTTGGTGATGACTGTTTCTTTCAGGAAAAAGAAATCCTTGGGCTCTTCTCTGGGAGGGCACAATGAGTCAAGAGCACTTAATTCTGAAGAGTAAGGAGTTTTACACCCCTGATGCAAATCAGAACAAGTTCAATGAACCTCTCAGAGGCAGTTTTGGTGTCTGCAGTGCTGTTCTCACCCAAGGGCTCTGTTTTCTGCACCAGGGTATGAGTAACTCTTACCAGTATTGCTGTACTTTATCCTGCAGCATCACAAGCACTGTTATGTGCTCTGGTATGACAGGGGCCGTGGGACAAGGTGACCAAGGTAAAGGCTGACTCTGGAAGTTGTTTTTCCCCTCAACCATTGCACAAAACTGCTTTACCAACAGGTTATACCCAGAATTATCTGTACATTTTAACTCTGTACCTTAAGGATCTGTCTAATTAGCCCAACACAATGTCAGCACATTAACTACACTCCAGCAGACTAGGAGTATTTATTACCGAGAGAACTCCTACCAGAAACCTTGGAATTTTTACAATACATTTTTGTCCATACTTTTTGGAGCAATAATAATGTAATACCACACTCCCTCCCCAAATAGCTGCAGGGTCCCTTTTAATGAATAGGAACAAACAAACTATCCAGCTAAGCCCAGAAACATGACCCCTATCAAAAGCAGAATCAAACAATACCCTGAAACAATCTACATATACAAAGAACAAACTTTTCTTGTTCTTCCAAAGATTAACTCAGCAGGTATTTGGCATTCAAAAAATTCTACAACAACAGAAATGACTCTGTGTTCGAAGAGGTTTTCTTTAGCATTATTGTTGCAATTATTTGGGCAAAGAAAAGTTTTAGAAAACAGTTTTGAAATATTAATCTAGGTAATGTTCTTTACAGCCAGTACTCCTGTGCTCCACGCAACGACAGTCTGTAAAGTCTGGTATGTTTTTTACGCAGAATTTTTTTCCGCTCTCCTGGCCATCCACTGCCAGTTCCTCCTCAACATTTATTGCTCAGTCAACAATGGTGGCATTTTCCATTTCTACACAGAATAGTATCTGGTGACCCCTGCACTGTACTGGGCAAGAATGAAACTTACTCTGAGCTCACAAAGGAAAGGACACAGTCAAACATCAGTGCTGGGCCCAGGAGGAGACACTGAACACCATAGTTTGTGATCCTTATATCAAGCCCAGACAAGAGAACGACTCGGAAAACACCTCCACCACCTTTTCACTAGTCCATTTGTTTCATGGGAGTGACATCTGGAAAGAAAACAGAGCATCTGGAAACAAGGTGTTTAAGTGATGCTCTCCTTCTCCCCCACCCTGCAGACTGTCAGGATCCCAGAGTCAGGACCAGCACTGCTCCAGCCATCAGCCTGATCATGGTAACCCTAAGGCTGGGGAGAGGCAACTCTCTGTGCTCTGTGTCAGAAAAACACTTCCAGCAGAAGCCTGGGAAAGCAAGAAAGCTCTCTGGGCTGCGCTCTCACTCAGTAAAATTGAAATTATCTATTCAGACTGTCAGTGCCCTTTGGCGGGGATTGTCTGACATTAGAGTGTAGCACAGGGTGCCCTGGTCTCCTATCGGATATTGATGTACCACCACAAATCAAGAAATGCCACATGTGCATGAAAGATTTTATAGATCCCAGTGCTGCTTGTGGTGCCTGTGACCTTTAGGTTTATGTGCAGTGGTCTCTGTACTGGCTACTGCTCCGGGTAAAACTCAGCTCTGCTTCTGGTCACCTGCATTTTTAAGCTCATGTTAAGAAGCACCAAAACCAGTGGAAACAGAGGCCAACCCCTCCCAGGTCTGTGTCAGGAGACTGGAAGAGTACAAAGAAATCAGCACTGACCCTTGAAAGTAATACAGGTTGTTTGTGCAGGCTGTCCGTGCTGGGGTCTCCTCAGCGCTCCTGTAGCAAAGTGTAACATTCCTTTAGTCAGTATTATGGGAGGAGATGGGATGGCAATGAAGATATTAAATAACCTGGTCATCCCTCTCAGAGCTGCAGCTTCAAAGCAAGTATCTGGAATTTTCTGACTTTCTATTAATGGAAAATGCAGCCTCCACGTCAGTAGTTTCCAACAGAAAGATTTGATTTGAATTTTTTTACGATTATTTTCACTAGGAAACCTGAAATGACACTGCTCATCTCAGCTCAGATACGAATGATCCCAGCACTTCCTCTGAGAGAACCTTTCTCTGTACGTGGGCATGAGACAACTGCTCCCATTCCCTTCCCACTCCAATCCATCTGAGCCTGGGGGTTTTAATTCTTCTGGGAAGCCCACACTGGTCATGGGTGCTTTGAAAAGAGAATGAGTAACAGGATGAATGTGTCTTCAGTTTGAGTTGGGGGGCTTATTCTGGAGAGGATTTATTGATTTGAAACAAGTCCAAACATGAGTCACTGCACAGAAATGTCACACGGAGATTCTCACTCGCAATCTCGCAAAGTGCTGAGGGCCCTCGAGTGCTGCACATAAACCTGGAGCGAGTTCATTCAGCGCAGGGCTGATGAGAAGTCACTTGGGGTTTTTCCAGCTGCCGAGGGCACCTGACCCTGCTCCTGGGGAGGCAGAGGGTGACCCGTGGCTGTGGGCAGGGGAGCACTGCTGCTTTCCCACTGCCTGCACGGGCAGCCAGCCTGGAGCATGGCGCAGGGTGCACAGGGCCAGCTCAAGGTCGTCCTTAGCCTACAGGGATTATGGACCAGTGGGAATAAGAGCTCATCACTTAAACCAAATGCTCGTAGTTTTTACCACCTGCTTGAAAAGAACGCTCAGTCACAGGATTTACAACTGCTTTGGGGATTTCCTCAGCATAGGAGCAACAGGTATACCTACACCATCCCTACAGCCCACACAGCACTGCCAGAGCACCAGGAATATGCTGTTTCCAGAGCCACAAGCCAGTGGTGCCGTATGTTGAAGAGGTTTGGATACCCCGGGGAACAAACCCTTCAGTCACACAGTAAGTGTCCTGCTCTGATCTGCAGCCACCATCCAGGGAAACAGAGGCGGTTTAAAACTGTCTCATGCCAATTTTGCCCCCAGCTTTGCCTTCTCTACGTGTCATCAGCCCAGGCTGTGCATTGTTCAGCTCTGTGACTCTGACACGTTGCCTGAGCTGCTGCAGGGAGCAAAGGAGCTGCAGTCCAGTTGGAGCACGGGAACACAGGGGCCTGCTGCTCCTGGGCACTCAAGGTGAGACAGTAACTAACTTTTGCTCGCTGATTTTCCTTCCATTTCTAGCTCCTCATCATTTCTCTGCCTTGGTTGGTGCTAGACTCTGCTTGATGAGGCTGTTGGAAAGAAACACACCTGAGGCAGGATCTTCCTTTGAAATCTGCAGGTGATGCATTTCCTGATTATTGCTCCAGTATTGCATAGATCCACATTACTTTACACGCAGATGCAAAGACTGTTCTGGATGTTGAAAATATTCAGCATCTGTTCCAGTTCTGGAAGGATAAAGTCTTTTTTTCCCCCTTAGTTACCAGGGCATGCTACTAAACATAGGTCTTTTTCTCATTAACATGGGGAGCTTTTGTGTTGGTTCCAGTGCCCAATTGTCCGGTGTGATTAGAACTGCCAAAAACAATAACCCAGGAAATTTCATTTTCCACAATATTTTAGTTCTGGCTGACTTGGTGGAATCCCAGCAGTGAGCTGTGAGCAATGATATATGAAGTGAAAAATGTTCACCCTCCCTCCCAAGCCTCTCTGCACAGGATTCCTGCTCCCAATCCACACTGAGGTCATGGGCTGAGCTGTCTGAGCTCCAAAGGAGATGCTCACTGCCTGTTTGCCAGGGGTTTTGGTACCACTGTGGCCTGATAGAAAGCAAATTACCAACTCAGGAGAGGTTCTCCCTATTGCCAGGATTACTTTCAGATCAGAACTTCCCATGAGATAATACAAAGATACTGGCTTGAGGCCCAGGGTTCAGGATAAATTACCTTAAATTTGTGTTTGCTCAGTTCATGTTATAAGGAAATAGTTATGCATCTAGTCACAGCGTATTATGCAGAGCAGCCCTGAAAACAGCCTCAAATGCCATATTCCAGGGGAAGTAGATGGACTCCAACAAAGTTTGTCTGGCAGCTGGAAGTTTGTGAGTGATGTGCAAGCATAGTTGGAACAGGGAGCAAGGCAGTTTGCTGTGTTGGGATCTGCACGGAGTGATCCTTCCGAGAGCTGCTCATGTGGAAAGAATGAACAGCTCTAGCAAGGCAGGCAGGTAGAGCTCATAATAAGCCATAACAGGCTTTCATCGATGGCTTTTGCAGCTTTTCACTGCTCAGATGCCACCTCTGCATCCAGAGGTTAGGATATAATGGGATGTGCAGATGCATGGATATTTTCCCTTCTTTTGACTGACTGGTTTGAAGAATAGGAACCACAGGCTCTGTGCCATAAATGGGAAAGGCAACTCTTCAAGCTTTCATGAGAACTTGCTTAAATTATTAGTTTCAGCAGTAAAATGTTGGCTATATTTGTGTTTATAGAAGAAGAAGTTGGGTAAAGACTTTCCAACAACTATAGAGACTCTGAAAAGTTTTTCTGTTCCCCCCCACCTTGCCTCTGGCACGGCTCTATTTGCTAAATATGCTGTGGGCTTATTTTTTACTCTTAAAATCACACAAGAAGGTCACAAATTAAACTGCTCTTCCCATATGGAATTAAGCAGAAGCAGATTAGTAGTTAAGGCAGAGATTCTCATGGGGGTCTTCTCTAGATCTTAATGGATTATTATTTTAATATTTGAAGTTTACTCAGTATCCAATTTAGCTGAAAAGTAGTCACAGATCTCACAGTGTTTTCAAATTTGTCTGTGCTTTTTAATTTCACTTCTTTTAGGACACCACAATCCTGTTTATTCAAAGGTCACTGTGCTGAAAGCAATATCTGCAGATAACAAGAAATACCGAAGACAGTCACAGAAGGTAGAAAAATATGAGTTCCATAACCCTTCACCTCTATTCCTTTTTGGTCTATCTATTGGTTTTGCAGATGAAAACAAAGGAAATTCTATTGTCTTGAGTTTGCCTGTGCAAAATAAATCAAATTTAATTCTTGGTTCCCTCCCCCTCTCAAAAGAACACATTAAATTCTGCAAGAAGGCTTTGGGGTTTGTTAACCCTTCCACAGCTTGTGCATGTTCAGCAAGCTCAGGCTCCACCTTCTAGTCACATAAAAATGTCCAATATTGACACATCACAAGTGGGAGCCAGTTAACACTGTGGGTAGGAAGAAGTGTCCTCCAAAGGTACACTGAAGCAAAGCAGTAAATTTATACCCCCTCAGATGCTTTTATTAGACCATAATCAAAATGAGTTGCAGAAAACCACTGATCCATTAATGAACTCCTCCAAGATACATTCTATGGCAAACATGGAACACTTGGAATAATGGGAGTCTCCAGAGTCCCAACTTCTGCTGCTCAAGGCTGTTCCAGTGGCAAGTAATGTCAAAAGGACACCACTATACGAGGCCACAGGAATTGTGGAGTTAATGGATGGCATCACGTCTCTTCCAGAGAAATATTACCTATAGCCTGACATGGCCTGAGGGCAGACAACAGCTCCCACACCAGGGGGGAAGGAAGTGCCACTGAACTCAGATGAGTCAATAGGACTGTCAACATCCAACTGCCTCATTCAGGACTTTTCTCTTTGACTCCTGGAAGAAGTTTCTGGAATAGGGTAGATGAGGTGGCCATACCAACCAAGAAGGGCCTTGCTGGGAAGGATCTGTGATCCCCCTCGGGTTGCGCAGATACAGGAAGATGTACATACACGTTGTACACATATATGTGTATTTGCAACACCTTTCCTGGGATTGTTCCCTTCTCACAGCCTGTAAATGTTATGTAATATTCCTGGAACAGAATCACACCGAGAATAAATGTCTTCTGTAAAGAAAACTGTCTATCCCTTCAGAGAGAACAGTGTAGATTTACAGACTGAGCACACTGGGAAACTTTTTCCATTCATTACACCAAGGAAAGCGTTTCAGGAGAAGTAAAATTTCGGCAAGCACTGAGCTTGGAAGGCAGAGCACAGGAAGCTGACCTGTGCAGCCAATTCTGCAGGAGGAAACTAGACATTAATATCTTAGGACTGGAATCTGGGGCCCACAGCTGATAATGGAGAATTCAACACTCTTGGTAACCTGTAGATTTCCAATGGAAGCCAAAATCTCATGTATGGAATTTAAGCAGAAGAAAAGCTGTTCTACTGACAAGAAACATGTGCAGATTGACCATAACCAGCACCAGGCTCTTGAGGCAGCATTTTCCTTTGGGTCCATCTGTCCTACAGTCTCCTCTAATGTCTTTAGGCATGTCAGGACTCCCTTTGAGCCACTCGCTCCCCAAGCAGGGCTGCAGAGAGGCTCTCCTTGCAGAGGGAGTGCCACTCCTCCTCTCTGAGAGAGGGCTGATCTTAACCACTTCTGTTTCAGATCAGCTCCCAAACAAACCACCAGAGCAACCTGCATTTTTTCCCATTAAGCCTTCGTCAAATGAGAACAACATGATTTTCTAGGAAAGAGACTGCTTTCCTTAAACATTTTTATTATTCCATCACAAAACAAACAAGGTAAAAAAAATAAATTTGAATTATTTTGTGTTCTCTGGCAATTTTTCAGCCAAAATAATTCAAAAAGTTTGGCAGTTTTTGACCTTGCAAGAAAAGTCTCATTTTTCCATGTAAAGGAAACCCTTTTTCCAGGTGTTACTAAACTCATCAGTTAAGTAGCAAATAACTCAGCTGTAAAAGGATAACCAGGGAAAATGTGGGTCTGTTGCTGACTGGAAGGGGGCCTGGTGAGGAAGGACATGCAACATACCAAGACATTTGCTGCCCTTCACATCCTGGGATCTCACATTTTTAGCTTGAGACTCACAAGAAGCTTCCTGCAGTTCTGTAACCCTGCCAAACCCCTGCCTCTTTCTTTCATTTGCTCTCTCTCCCTCCTCCTTCCTTCCTTTTCCCACCCACATATTATTTACTCAGAATGCGACCTAATTACAGTTGGTGCTTATCTGAATGACCTGCACTCCATGTTTCATTTAAGGGGGTATCTGAACGAGGATGGACAAAGGATCCTGCTGGAGAGGGAAAGAGGGATTGTTGGACTTGGAGTAATGAGCAGAATCCCTGGGGGAGGGTAACAGAAGAGAGGCAGTACCTCCTTGAGACTCGGATCTAAGGCTGTCACTGCAGGCCTGGATCTTGGCTTATTGTTTCACCAGAGCCAGTTTCTCCTCTGTGTTAAACTCAGCTGGGTTTTCCCCTGGCCTAATCTTGCCCACACTAAAGCAAGCAGTGATTTTGCTGGAAGCGATGCCATGCCCTTTGCTTCTCACCACAACGACAGTGTTTGCTGTGCTTCTGGCCAAGACGCTGAAGAGACGCCAGAGAATTTTATTTCTTTCTCCCTGTAGTCTCATTGAACAAGTTTTACTTTTCTCTTATTTTAAGACAATGTGAAGGAAAGAAGCAGAGTACAACACTGGAAAGTGGAGGAAGAAATGAAGCCCTGCCTTTGAAAGAGATCTCTGTGAGTCTCTTGCACGTAGGAGAAAGAGAGGAAAGGGGAAGCTAGGAATGACAGAGCATCTGCTAACATTGTGTTTGCTCTCTCCTTCCAAACATGAAGCTCTAGAAGGCCAGAGCTCCAGTTGTGACAGTGGATATCTCGGCTTGTGTCAGATGCTCTTCCTGCACCCACCTGACCTCAGCTGGATTTTTGCCACTGACTTCCTTGGAAGTAGCACCATGCATCAAAATCTGCACTGGTTTAGTCTTAATATTTAAGGATTAATGACAATGATCCCTAGGACCTACTGGAGCACATGAATTGAGGGAAACATGAGTGCCATGTGCTGGCTGACATGTTTTCCAGCAGCTGGCCCCCAGCAGGCAGCTAAAAGTCTGGTCCCTTCACTTGGTAGTCAAGGGTGCTGCTTTGGTGGGAAGTCCAGGCCATCACCAAACCCTACAGCAGCCTTGTTATCAGCCCTCTGGAATTCCTACCAGGTAGGGAAATACCAGCACTTGCACCAAAAGTTGTTTGTCACATGGATCAGTCGGACACACACATGACCAGCCAAGGAAGCCCGTCTGTGCTGCTGTCACTTCACAGACCCCTCCCCTCATCCAGACCCCTGCACACCTGGGACAGCATTATCCTGATGTCTGAAATAGTACTAAGTGAAAGAATCCCAAGGGTTTTTCACCTCATGGAAATTTAAGGAAACATGAACTACCCAGAGGAATTTCAGTTTGGAGTCCTATGGTGCACCAGAAAGCCGAGTGCACAGAGCTGGAAAAAGTTAGAGAGCCACTGGAGACAAGACAACTGAAACTCATCCCAACAGGAAAAAGGGCAACAGGGGCCAATGGGAATAAGTGAGGATGTGAAGATTAGCACCAGCAAAATGTAGAAGTCTTTCAAATATAAACAATCTTGGAAGGAAGCAGAGTGGGGAGAGCTTGTCTTAAAAAAAAACCAAAAACAACCCAAGGCTGGAGCAAGTTAAAAGAACAGAAGAGGAAAACAGAGAGAACAGCTAAATAACAACTCTGCACTGTGCAAAAGCTCTGTCTTTGCAAGCTAAAGGTAGAAGAGAATGGTTTGTGTGCAAAATAAAAGAGTGGGGGAGGGAAATTAGGAAAAACTGTGAAACATTTCCCTTAGAAATATGGGAAGCCCTGTCAGCCTAAGAGGGAGTGACCTCAGGAGCCTCCAAGCACAAAGGAGGGTCACCTTGTTCCTGTGTTTACCACAGAGGATGGCAGACAGTTCTCATGTATTTCCCCTTGGGATGGCAGCAGCACAACGATGAGATGCACAGAAACCCTCACTGGGAGAAAAGCCTGGGTGACCCACTCTCTGGGAATTCCAAGTGGGGAAGAGCAGGAGAGCCTCAGGCCCTGACCTGACCATCAGGGCTGTTCCTGGAGAGATGGGAAACATCTGCGTGGTAGAGACAGTAGTTTACGGGGATATCTGCCCAGATGCAATTGGAGACATATTAAATGCTGTTTGTCAGGTTTAGCGTGACAGTCTAATCTATTATGTGAGTCAGGATGGCTTTATTGGTGAAAGATGACTTGGCTGTAGAAATCTTGGGAGTTTCCATCTCCACAGCTGCCATGACAAAATGGGAGCAATGCAGCAGACAGGAAATAATAAGGGCTTAATTCTGCCTTCACTGATATTTATGCAGTTGAGCTGAAACCCACAGACTTTGTCTCCCATAAACTGTTTGGGGTTTTTCCCCCAGTAATCCTTCCACAGGCTGACACAGAGTTACCTCTCTCACACCGATGGAAACATAGGGAGAATTTTGTTCACTGATACGTTATGAACACATAAACAAGAGAAGAATTTGGCTGGTAGCCTTTTTGAAGGTATTTTGTATTACACTTTATTGGAAAGAGTTGTGAGCTAAAGAGAATAATTACGCTTTAGGGAACTGAGTATTTCAACACACAAGTGTTGTCTAAGAAACTGAGATTATCTGCACCACAAAGTCTTTATGGCCAGAACAGGGATGTCCCAGCCATGCTCAGTCACAGCATCTGTGCTGGGGCTTTACATGCTCTTGAAGTCTGTGGGAAGGGTCCACTGATGTCACTGTGTTTTGGATGACTTCCAACAGATGGCTTTTACCTTTCCAGGTAGGTAAAATCAGGAAATGTTTGGGATTCCATGAATTCTCACACCACGAATCCTGAGATAACCTCATCTGTTATCAAAGGCTATTGAAGGGGTTGCAGAGACAGCCCTTCTGAAAGGGTTAAATAAGAACACCAAATGAAGATGTTTGTCTCTACTGACAGCACTAGCACTGCAGATATGAGGACAGAGAGGAAGCAGCAGAGAGATTCTGGTCTTTTAGGAGAATGAGACACAAACCCGAAAGTGCTGCTTTCCTGGGGCAATGATCTAAACCAGAAAGGGTTTGTGAAATTAATCAGCTATTCAATGTGATGGCCAAGAAAGGAAGATTTAGAGGGCTATAATACGAAAATATTTGAAACTATCTGTCCAGTCTATGGCAGTTATAAAAGCAAGAAATAAGAAGGACGTGATAAGAACAAGATGGAAGAGGAATCAAGGGAATTATATTGTTGCCATGTACAAGGTTCTGATTCACTCTCCTGGAGAAGATCCTTGCACAGTGAGATGATCCAGGGAGATGTTCTCTGTGTTTTGTCATGTGCCATGTATAAAATACAGGAGATGGTGGTTAAGCTCCAAGAAATGCCAGCACACGGAATCACTTATTAGCTGAACCATCGTCCTTCTTCTCTGCACCTTGGCTGGCAGTGCAGATCAAACAGAAAAGAAAATACAGTGTGACTTTCCTCTGCCTCGGGAAGGAAGCAGAAGGTGCTGGATTAAACAAACATCTGCCCTGGCGAAGAGCAAACAATGTGTTTGTCTAGTAAACTGGGCAAACAGGGCTTGGAAGTCAGAGAGAGGGGAGGATGAGACAGAGGAAGCCAAGATGACCATTCTGCCAAATGACTTTTTTCATGCTCCAGCAGTGATCGTTATAATTATGAGGATCTCTGGGGAACTGAGCAGTCTCAATCTTCACTGCTTTAGAACATTGCCAATAAGAGAGAAAAATTGCTAACACAGTGAAAACATTCATATGCAATGGAATTTGGTTTTCTGGTTGGTTGGTTGGTTTTTTACCCAGCAAGATGTCTACTATGCAAAAGGAAAAAAATCCACTGTACATTCTTTCACCTCACAAATTTCATGCACATCAGATGGGCCAAGACAACAATGGCAGGAACTGGTGCTGGGTGTCCATTCAAAGGCGAGGCAGAGGCATTAACAGGGCATGTTTGCTGGTAACACAACTCAGCCCTGCTAGGAATGGCAGCTCCGGGATCAGCAGGTCAGTGACTCCTCACGGGCCTGCAGAGGCCTCCAGGGAAGCTCCCAGTAAGTGTGTGAACAAATGGCACAAGGCTGTGTGTGATACTGAGAACATCTCACCACAGCCTGCGTGGGCTGGTACAATTTCCAGACTTACTGCAAGAAGCCTCAAGATCAGGAATTCCTGATCACACCTTTTATGCTCATGTGGACACCCAGTTGATGAAATTATAGACACTCACACCACACCTGAAAGGTGTGCTCAGGGCTGTGTTAAAGGGGTTCTGTACCATGTCTGTGGTATCACAGGCAGATCTGCACCTTTGTAAGATGAGGAAAGAGGAGCCCCTCACCCTCCACGCTGGAGTGGTTCCTTTTCCCTTGACCTTTGATGGATACAGAGTGAACACATCACTGAGGATAACCCTCCAGGCCTCCACATCGCACACCTCCACACTGCAGCCCTCAGCCAGGGATCTGTTTCAGCGGGGCAGGCTCTCAGTGCTCACAGAAACCAAACTCCCCCAGCCCTTCCTCTTCTTTTTCAAACCCACTTTTATGTTGGGTCACAGCTTCTTCTCTCCTGTCTTCAACTTTCGTGAGAAATTGTGCCTTATTTTGTACTGAGGAGCTCTAAATATGGATGTTTCAATCAGTTTGCAGCCCTAAGCCTCGGCTCTCCATAGATGATGGCAAGTGCTGAACATATGGCTCCCATGTGCCATGTTTCTGATCCCTGCACAGCTCCATATAAGGTGCAGTTTGAGACAGAACATTCATTCACGGGTGGCAAGAAGCAACCACTGACCCCACAGACACTGAAGGAAAGAAACTAAACTTGGAATTTCCTGCTTTTATTCAATTTTGTCCCCTCTCTTTTTTTTCTCATCACTTTTCTATTAGAACAACATTTCTTTTTCTATGTAAAAAGCAAGGCTGGACCTTCAATAATTGGTCTTGTTCTTCAGGAGAGAGGAATATGTGTATTTTCTTGAGACACTGAAATTAGTTAACTATCAAAATATGTGTAAGGCTTTTCCCAATACTTTAATCTGGTGTAACTGACAATAACCCCACAACCACTTCCTTTAACTCCAATAACTACGATAGCTTTTGTAATCATTTCGATGTTACACTTCAATGATTTAAATTTATGACATGTAGGGGTACATCTCTTGTCTCCCTTGCTTCAGGAAACCTCTGCAGGCACAGAGAGAAGAATAAAATTTTCAAACTGGGGCAAAGAAAACCAGCATTCTAAGCTGGTGGCTGATTTAAGATATTCCAGTCACACAGCCTTTGGTGGAGCAGACCCAGTGCATTGCAACAAAAGGAGAATTTCATTTTGTTTTTGAAATGCTGTTATTACATTCAGGAAATTTGCAAAGGCACCTTGACAGAAAATGATCAAATATCTGAACTTCCAGTGCAACAACATTTACTTAGTAAATGACATTTTAATGCAGAAAGTCAAATTTGCATACTAATTAAAATTTTCCTTTAAAACATTTAGACTTTTTGGCCTTCCCACCTACCCACAGAGAGAGAGATTAAAAGATTTTTTTTTATTAAGTCCTGTCAAACAAAACACACTCCTGTAAAGTGCTACAGTAGAAAGTACCACTTTTAACCTATTTTCTAGTCGTTCAGAATTTAGGCAGTGGAAGCATTTCCAAATGCTTCTTGATCTCAGAAAGGCAGCTGATGGCAAAGACAGGGGGCAGGTCTTTCTCCCTCACTAAATTTATACATTGTGGGAAAACAGCTCCATGTACTGCATGCTGGGGAATAAAATAAAAAGACATTACACCTGTAAAACTACCCTGGTGCTTCACTGGGAGATTTATGGAGGCACTGCAAGTCAGAGTAATAGTTGAGCAGAGCTAGGGGGTGATGTGGGTAAAGCAGGCAATAAATAGTGTCAGATGGCAGAAGGAGGATGGAACACCAGAGTGGGGCAGGGGGAAGAGCTGAGCAGCTCCCTCAGCCTCTGCTGTTCCCAAGCAGGATACTGTGAGGAAAGGAGGAGGAGGAAGAGGAAGAATACAACCAACCTGCAGCTTTGGTCTGAGGTTGCCTTCTTTAAAAAATCAACCACTGAAGCCAAATTCCTCCTATAATAATTTCCTGGCCAAGCAGTTTCTTACAGTGAAATGAGCATTTATCTTTTAGTGGAAACAAAAATATTTCAGGAGGATCAAGACAAACTTGTTGCACCATTTTTTCCAATCTCCTCTTCATATGTGCTCGTTACCAGCAATGACTTCCTAAGATGTGGCCTCCCCACAAACCACGGGGATCACTACAAACAGACAAGCAATTCTTCTAAGCTTCAGTTGTTTTTCACTCTTTTGTGAAGCCAAGAACTGCGAGCTTTGCCTCTGTTTTGCTTGACACGACAACTTCAACACTCCTCAAAAGCTGTGTTCTTTGAGAATTTATATCAATTTCTGTGTGTGATCAGAGTTGTCCATACATTGTGTGAGTAAGCAGAGGTTTCCACCGAGGGCTGGACTGCTCTGGGAAAGGCTCCGAGACAGCTGGTGCATGAGCTGGGAACGAGTACCACAGTTCCCAGTGGGATATTGCACTGGACAGAGAGAGGAACACGCTCTGTGTCTGGATTGCTCCCTTGTCTGGTATCAGCTTCCCTCCAAGGACTGGATGTGTCCCCCTGGGCTCAGTCTCACAAGGCACTAAGGAGCTGGCAGTGCCTGTGTGGCCTCATGAGCTCACCCAGACACCCCCACTGCGCTGGGGTTTCACTGCTGAGGAAGGACATTTTACATCTCACAGGTTCCCTCTGTAGTAAAAATGTGTCTGTAACAAGTTCCTGTATCAGCCTGGGAATTTTACAGGCTCTGCTGAAACCCTGATAGGACCATTTTGAAGACACCTGAGAGGCAGATCCTACAAACACTGAAAGGCTGCAAAGATTTAAGCCATTGCAATATTACTAGAATATGAGCCAGGACCCATCACACTGTGTGGATCCCAGAACTGCACAGACTGACTTTCCCTGATCTTAAGGATAAAATGATGATCCTTGTCTTCTTTTCCATGGATACTTAGGCCACCTTTTACTGCTCTGCTCTTAGAATTTTCCCACACAAATGATGTCTTGCAGTGGTACAAACAGGGCAGATCCCACCACATGAAATCCATGACCTCCTTGTGAGAACAGAACTAACCAGCCAGACCTTGACCTGTCCCAGGACAGGCCCAAGTTCTGTCAGCACTTAAACTTATCTTTGTCCCACATCTCATACCTGGGTTATGTGCAGAAAAAAGGGCTGTTCTGGACCTGGGATACAAGTAATTTCTGGTTCCCACCCCTACCAGGCAGCCTGGCCTTGGTATCCCCAGTGCACAAACACCGCAAACAGAGGTTCTCAGAGAAAGGGGAAATTCAACACATCAGGCACTTTGCAACTTGTGTAAGGACTTCCACAAAAGGAGTTCCAGTGATACAAATAATTAACTGGAAATTATAACTCTGAAGGCAAATTATACCCACAGAATGTACTATCACAGCCCAGTCCTTAGCTCAAAATATGAACCTATTCTCTGCCAGTGCTCCTCCTTTGCTGAAGCACAAGGTCTGAACCAACAGACTGGGCTTTGTTTCCCCACAATAATGAGTAACCAACTGCTTTCTTTAATGCCTTTTTTTGCAAAGTTCTAAATACTCCTTTTAAAGAACCAATAACTTCCACATCATGAAAAACCGCTCAGACAGTTTCATTTGAAACCCCTGCTCTGGTAATTTTTTTCCTTCTTACTTCTTCTTCCTATTGTTCCAGAGCTCTGAAAGGATATTTGCAACACAAGCACCTGTTTTGCTGTTTTCCTTTCATTGGAAAGCTCATTGGAAGTTTTTATCCCTTTGCCCCTCCTCTCTCTCCTCCTTATTTCCACCCTTACAAATTTAGCAAAGCAATATCCTCCACTCTCTGGGGACAGTTTTCTGCCTGCAACTTGTTTAATTTAACCCTTTAAAAATAACATTTTCACATGATGCTCTGGTGCATCTTCAGCTGCAGGGAGAGCAGGAGCAACAATGGAAACAGGGGAGAATAGAAAACTTCCTTCTCCTCTTTGAGAAAGAGCCCCGTTTGTCTTTAAAAGAGAGGGAGAGAGAACTTTGCAATGCTCTGGAAATGCTGATACTTTATTTCCAGGCAGGGCAATGTTTGTAACTTCGCTGTCTCCGGAGGGGACTCAACATCAAGATCACAGAGTCTGATGATCAGTTGCAGCATGGGCTGTACAACCCTTGGGCCTCAAATCTTAATTATATCTGCCACTGTTTACAGCTTATAATTATTGCTGTTAATTTACTGAGGGATGTTACACTTCTAGCCTCAAGTTATGGTTTTGGCATGTTAATCCATTTGCACACAGACTATTTTATCTGATTGTACAGACTGAAATTAAAGGGTATTTTTCACTTTAATTTCATTTGATTTTTGCCATGTTCTAGATGATTGTTTTTTTTAGAAAAGTAATTTGACTATTTCTAGGCATGTTATAAATATTGTTTAAACAAAGCTCAGCTTCCCATGAGCTTCCCACTGCCCCAGAGCTGCAGGATGCCAGAGGTTGTGAAGGACAGCAAAGCAACCCATACCTTTCCAAGATCTTGTAGTCCCAAATCAGTGAAATTATGACCATCTGACAGCAAAACCAACTCATGAAGTTAAAATTGCTGAGCTTTATTGCTCAAGAGCTCCATCCTGCCAATACTCACTGCACACAAGGTTCAGTTCTCTCAATATAAACTGGAGCCTTTACAGAAGTTTTAATGGGATCAATACTAATTCTTTGTAGGCCAGAGCTTTGTGATATTATGATACATTTTTGTGGTTAAGAAATCAGAACAGGAGGAGCCAGAGATACTTCTTTTTTCTCTAATCAGTTTTAGATTTAATCTTGTCCAGTGAAACAAGCTCCCTTCCTCCTCTGACTCCCTGTCTTCTCCAGTCAATAAATGTGTATTTATATTACTGGTATTATTCATTTCAGAAGTAATTAATTAAAACTTCAGGTTACATATATATGGTTCTAATTCATGCCTTCTTCTAAATCACATCCTTAAAAAATGACAGTTACAATTCAAGTAGCTATTAAAAATAACCAAACAAACAGGAAAAGAGGCAATAACTTAAAGAAATCTCCCTGATCACTCAAGTGATCTTGAACAAGCAATCCCACCTTCCCCTAAAAATGGATACCACGATTTGGGATACTCTGACTGAACAACCACCCTCAGTAAAATCAGTGCCCTGGGTCCAGAATTTTATTTGTTGCTGTGGTTTCATCATCCTGAGGCCAAACCCTTTCTCTGTTGCTGCTCCCAGATGTCATGGCAGAGGAATTGGTACAAATCACACAGGAGCAAGGAATATTATTCTAGAAGGAATTCTAATTTTTCAGATTCCCTGGAGGTCAGGACGTGTTGGAGCTGCTTCACCCAGTTCCACACATCAGTCCAGGGGGAAGAACAACATCCCGATGGTTCTGCTCCAAACACTCACCAGAGAAACCCCCACATACAGTTCATACCTTATATCACAGAATTCTTTGCAGTAACCAGGTGATTAGGAACATAAACATAAACAAGGTATTGAATAAAAGTCAAAGGAAATATTCTTGCCATATAGAAGCAGTGGAGAGCACAAGCTTATTGCACACTCCTACTCTTATCAGCTTAATTCTCAGCTGATGTGATAGTAATGCAAGGTACAGGAGAGGGCAGACAATGAGAGGGGAATGTGGGATTTTTTATCTTGTCTAGAGGATTAGAGGATCTGAGTGCTAAGAGGGTTTTTATCTGGCAATACTTACAGCTGAAGACATAAGATATCTCTAGAGCAGGCAAAACAAAGCTATTCTTAAGAACATGGTACCGGGCATGTCCTACCTACTCCTGCAGCAGAGATGTTCCACTCTGTGCTGACTGGGAGTCGTTACAAACCCACCTCACTTTGAATCATAGTATTGGAAGAGCAAATTAATTTATTCTATGCCCCCCTTTTTTGTTTTCATCATGACAAAGCCAATGGCAAAGCAACTTGGAAGGCTATATCAGCAATAGATTATCCTTATCTATCTTATAAAGCCTGATTTTCCTTGCTAGGGGAATTCTTGCCTGTTGCAGTCAGTACATCCAGAGTAACTCCCTAACATGGAGGTACAGATGGAGACGTGTCTGCATTGCATCAGCTTCATCCATACTACTTCTCACAATGCTACAGGAACAGTTTATTCCATAATAAAATATTCCATAATACTTGGCACTTAGTTAAGCAGTTTTGTCATTCCCAGGTGTTGGTGAATGGTGAAGCCCCCTGAGATGGGGATTTTATGTGTCACTTCAGTGTAAACTGAGGCATAAACCAGTTCCATGACTGAACCTACAGGAAGGGTTGGAAGTGAATCCAGGACTCTTAGCTGCCCTGCTTTTATCTTCCATACCAGGAATCTTTCCACATATGAACAGGCCTACAGAAGAGGAGAAGGAAGGGGAATGTGCAGAAGTGTAGCCTGTAAACATGTGGACTTCTGTAGCATTCAGCACTATCCTGAGCCTGCTAAGGCAAATGAGACTGTTCCCACTGACTCCAGCAGAAAAACACTTGGCTCAGTGCTGAGTGATTTTGAAAATGCTGCTTTGACATTTTAGGCCTGAAACCAGACATTTTCCCTGACATTATGAAACACAGCGAGGTAATATTACAAATAAGTGTAAAAAATAAATCCAACTTGGAAAACATAAATGACCTTTCAAAGCCTGAAATCATGTAATAATAACAGGCCTGACCCATTGCTGAGGTTTTATTGTTTGAGCTTCACTTCTGTTTTTGCCTTTCTCCCTTGGATAAAGTGAACAGTTGGGGACTGAAATCCCAGAACAAGTGCATGCCTATTTACCAACAGAATGAAAAATATCTGGAAATACTTCCAAATATCTGATCTGCTGGAGGGGGGGTGGACAGCTCACAAAGGAAAGAGCCCAAACCCTCTCACCCTGCTTCCTCCAGGGCTTGCTGTATTGTTTTCCTCAGGCAGTTCGTTTTTAATGAACCCAATAATCAGCTGGAACTTGAACCTGCTCTGCCATCTCTCACTGTTCTTTCAGTTCCAGGAAAACTGAAGCAAATGATATTTTTCTTGCCCAGCATTAAAAAAGCCATAATAATACTAATGTTTACATCTGGTTCCAAAACCAGTTTTGAGCTTTAGTCAAAACAGAGATGAAATTTAATACACACAAGGTTCAACTTTTTGGGAACCCAGAATGTTTTCTTGGTTGGTTTTTCAAATATTTTTTCCCTATGAGCTTTTCTGTCTTATCTTACTGTTCCTAGGCCTTTAACATCTTGCCCTCTACAGACAGATCCCCCAGTCTGCTCCGACAGTCCCCAGCTGTTTGGGTGCATGGGTAGGACTACCCTGGTTCACACTGGTGAGGCAGAATGTGCCTGCTGAGGCCAACAGGTCTGATCTGCTCTCCAAGCTGGGAATGGGTGGATATGGTTCCATCTGCTTTTCCCTCCATGGAGACCCTCTGGGTCTCCTTCTGTCTCACTTGCCAAGTTCTGTTAACTCTGTTGGAATTTTGTATGTTTGAAAACTCTCATCTTTGGTCATTTTCCCTTGATAATGGCAAAGAGATTAATAAATTAATTGTAGAGGACAGATGCTGACAGACAGACAGGCAGACTTCATCATTTCCTTAGGAAACAAGGCTGAAAAATGAACACGCTCCCCAGAGGATCTGACAGCAGTGACTTAGGTACAGTTGCACAGAGCTACCTTTAATTGAATACTGTTGGATTACATTCCATTTTTCCTCTTGTCCTGACCTGCTCAGTGAGTAAATAGAGCCATCTGCCAAAGCCATGGCTCCTGAATTAGAGACATGCCCCTTCCCCCTGGGACAGCAAAGTAGGCCAGCGAGTCACCAGGGTTTTCTGCAGCTCCAATTATTATTCAGATTTCCACACTGCAGGAGCAAGGGATATGGATATAGCTGAATAATCTGGCAGGAAATGTAGCTAAATCACAGAAACACACTGGCTGAGAACTGTGGGTATCTCACACAGAGAGTTTAAAGTGACATTTGCAGATAAAAGTTTGCCATTCCTTTCCCAGCCTCAAACTGTTTTTATTTACTGGATGCACTTCTCACTGTAGACAAACTGTTTGCACTGGATCCTCAGCCAAAGCAGAGAAGTTAAAAGTCCTCAGCCACAGGCAGCCAAAGTGATCCTGACTGTTGTTTGAACTCTAGGTGAACAGGAAAGCAGTTGTTTATCATGTGAACCCAGGGTGTGCTTTTTTCTCTTCCTTTTTGTCAATAAAAACTATTTTTGTTTTTACAAGAAGTCCTACAAGCAGAACAGTTTAGATTCCTCCAACTACTGTCTTTAATGAAGAAGGTTTGTATTTCCAACGACAACCATTTTTATAGCAAAGCAGAAAACATTTCCCTAGAAAATATCTTCTCATGGTTGGAAGTTTCTTGTTAAAAGTGTTTTTTCTATAATCTCTACTGGTAACTGTGGTTTGGCTTTTTGGCAAAGATGGAGGGGGACTGAAGTCTGTTCAAAGCCTCCAGAAATTCCTGTGATGATCTTGAGGGCTCAAAGCAAGAGGCAAACCCAGCCTTAATCTAAGTGGGAGGGAAGGGGGTGTTGAACAATCAAGCACAGTTGGTCACGGCCAACAGGAGAGGCCAGGCAATGTCTCGCTGCTCAGGAAATCCACCCCTCAGGAAGCACATCCCTGGAGAGCCAACTTCCCAACTCCATTTCACCTCTGAGGTGAACCAACTGGAAATAGCAGATTAAATAAAGATCCAGCTTTTAAAAAGTTTTAAATAAAAATTTAAATAAAGATTCAGCGTGTCAGCCCATCTCACCCTCCTTTTTTTTTTCACTTGAAGAAGCCATTCTTCAGTAAAAAAAGTACAAAGAAGCAGTTTCTTTTCCCCAGGGAAATATTCCTTTGCCATGAGGAGCACCCTGCAGTTGTGTCAGACTGTGGGAGGCACTGGCAGAGGAGAGCAAAGAGTAATAATCCAGCAAAAAGCTCTTTGCAAGCTCCCTGGATCACAAGCTGCCCACACAAACTGGCCGTGCACACTCATCTCTGCCTCTTAAGAACAGCAAATCCGTGATGGATGTTATTGATGCCTCCACAGGGACTGTCTGGGCACCTTCTCCCCACACAGTGATCTTGCCATATTATTACAAGTTGCTGTGGGAGCATCTGGGAAATGATCCCAGCTCCCTGCTTGGATGGACTGTGTGCCCACGTGCAGGGGAGGTTCATACCCGGGACACTGGAGGTGTTTGTGTCATTTGTTGTCTCGAGAGTGCAGGAGGTGCTTGGGCAGCTCGTGGATTCTCCAGCTCGGAGCCCCCCAGGTCCTGCAGCCCCATGGTAGTGCTGGAAAAGCTGAGATATCCATTTCTGGAATCCACGGTTCACGAGGATTCACTACAAATCAGTTCTGCTAAACCAGCACACCATTAAATCACTATAAACTTAGATTAAATCGATTTATGTTTCATTCACTAAAATCAAAATCAGTCTAAAATAATCCTTTGTTAACCACAGTAGGAGTGGCTTTCTTTAAACTCATTTAACTAAATCTAGTTGCAAACTAATTTAAGGTATGGTTCTGACATATGGAGGAAAAAACCTGCTGTGAACATCACAAACAGCTACTGAGGGCTCACACCAGGGTTCTGAAGGGAGATACTTCTGGAAATGAGATGTGTTCAGAAAAGCTTCACATTCTGCATTTTGTTTTCAGCCCAGATGCACAAAGGACCACTCTAAGATTTTCCAGATCAAATCCACCAGTTTCCTACCATTTCTAAGAGGTTTCCAAAAATTCCATTCAGTGATTTGCTCCAAGACTCCACAGACATTTTGAGTAAAATAAAAATTCTTAAACAGTAGAGCAGCATTTCTCAGTTCAGGAGCAAAGCAAGGGCATCAAAAAATGAGTCTCCAAAACAGAATGAGACATGAGTCACCAAGGCACTATTTCAAAAGGGAGGGAACTGCCCACCTCTGATCCCACCTGCCCTCAGGACACTCAGAGAAGCGTGTGGAAAACTATGGCAAGAACATCAGAAAACAACCCATTCAGGCAGCAAAGCTGAAACTGGAATGAACATAAATATTAAAAGTTTCTTGAACATGAGGCACTTTTTGTCTTCCTTGTCTGAGCCGGCAAAGCACTTAATGGGGTGTGATAAAAGCAAAGGCAGGCAATTATTTTTCTCTGTTCTGCAATCTGGGTAAAGGAAACGTCATGTCTGGTGCAAGTTTGGTGCTGTAAGGTCTGAAAAAGCATCCTCGGAGCCCAGACAGACGGGAATTGACAAGCACTGGCCATTCCTGGAGCACACGTGAGATCCAGAGCCCTTCTCCTCGGACAAGTGCCCCGGTTTTCCACACAAACACGCAAAGCAGGTCTCCATCCCCAGAAAGAGAGCACATATGGAATTGGGAAGGACTGGCTGCAAGACCGGAAGGCTGGGTAGGAAAAGTCTTAGGAAACGTTTCAGGAATCAGGTTCTTTGAATCACGTATCAGGAGCTTTGGTTTCATGACAAGTAAACCAAAAATCCCAGTCTATCAGAGAATCAGCCTACAATAATAATATGAAGTTTTACAAGAACAACATACTAAAAGACAAGACTGACTTATGTGAGAGTGCCAATAGGTAAAATAGATAATGTTTACATGTTGAGTTTGGTTTTAGTTTCAGATAAATTGTCAGATTTCATTTCTCATCAATCCAGAATTATGGTCCAGTCCTCTAAGGAAGTCACAGAGAAACAGAAAGAAAAAAGAATCCCCCATTATACAAGAAGGATTAAGGAAAAAAAAAAATTCTTTTTCTCATTTCTGTAAAGTCCTTCAACCCATTCTGGTTAGATAAGGAAATCTAAAACACTACTTGTAATGAAATATAATTCCAGTGGTTTGAAGTGAGTAAAGCTAAAGGATTTTCAGCTGAGAAATCTCCAATCAGTTTAACTTTCCTGCCTCCTCATGATTTGTTTTCATGGTACCCAAGACAACCTTATCTCTCTAGCCACGTTCAGTGTAAGTTATTTCACACTTACCTCTCCTAACCAGGTAATTATCTTACACATCCTTTTTTCTGAGAAATAATAAAATAAAAGATTTGCTTCCCACTAACCCACCCACTCAGAAGCAGCATCTTCTCATGTTTTGCTCGATAAAGCACATGTGGTCCTTTCAAACAGTCTGATTTGACATCTCAAAGAGATTAAAAGTCATATCAAAAAGCTATCTGTTGAGTGACAACATAAGTACTTATTAAATAAAGTATATTAAATACATATGCATGGTGGTATACTGTACATGCAAGGTTTTAAATATATACCCCAGTTAACTGCCATATGGATATGTTGTTGTGGAAAAAAATATTTATAAAATGTTTTTTCCAAATGTTTAATCTACAGCAGATGCGCCTTGCATTCATCTGTTTGGCTTGGCATTCACTACAGGGAGATCTTATTAATCATACAGACCTCCTGTAGGAGAGGAAACAGAGGCTATTATGGGATTCATCTGTTTATAACTAAACAGAAAAAAGGATCTTCATCAAATGAGAGATCCCTTTCTGGAATGTAGAGGCTGTGAGGATGCCACATGCTGCCTCTCATCTCCCAGCATTGCACCCTTTCTCCTCTTTCTCTTGCACTAAGAAAGCAAGACAGGCTGTGTGGATCTGGGCAAGGAATGGGCAACAGAGGAGCAGCAACTACAGGGATGCACCTGGAGAAACCCAGGTTTCATTGGCTCCTTTTCCATGCTAAGGCTGTGGAAGTTTTTTCCCCAATCCATTTGTTGTTCCATTATGTTTGGAAAAATACATAGAAGGGTTTATGGAAAGTGCTTCAAAGTCTAATCTTGCTCTCAGCACCTCCTGTTCCTATCTCTCCCAGCACTGCTTTACATGGGAAGTCAGTGCCAGAATTTACAACAAAAATCCTAGGACTTTATTGTTTCCCATAATCTTATCACTCTTCAGTTTCACAGGTTCTGTTGTGACAGAGGGAGCAGCTGCAGTTGACCCTTTGGATTGGGCAGGGAAGAAGCAGAGGAAGCAGTGAGGAAAAAGAAAGAATTGAGTTCCACTGAACAGAGAAGGTCAAGTATCCTGAAGACATGGGATGAATGGAAATGAAACAGGAGGCAGCACATCCCAGGCCTTGAAGGGTCTGCTTGGAAACACAGGAGAGCAGGTGGCTGAAGTAAATGTAAAATGTGACTCCTGTTTTACAGCACCTCTGCTGCCCAGTGTCCTTCATATCTCCGGGGGTGGGGTTAGGGGGGGGGTGGGGGGGGGTGGAGGGGGGGTGTTGACAAACTGTATTTAGGGTTTCTCCCTCATTATTTATCATCCCTCTAAAGATCAATCCAATAAAAATCTTCACTGTTCAGCTCAGCTACACATCCACCCCGTGTCCTGACTTACAGCACCCATCTTTTATCTCTGACCAGCTCCCATGTTTTGCCCCAGATGTTCCCACAGTGACTTCTACATGAACAAACTTTTCTGTCCTCAGTGTGAAATTTGGTCTCCACACTGGCAGTTTACAAATCTGCACTACAGCATATCTCTACAAAGGATAATCCTAAACCCCTTTGGATACAAAGAGCAGGGAGTTTTAATCACAACCCTTGTACAGTAACAAAGCATGCCAAGTAACATGGCAAGAGCAGGTGATTTGCCTTACACAGACACTGACAGGTCAGAGCCAATCGTAGCATTGCAGTGTGCACATCTCTCAGACTTGTGTCAGAACAATCCTTCCCCAGAATCCTTTTGGATGTGAGTGAAAACTCTAATGAGGCTTTTAGAAGACGGACTCATCAACAGAAACTGTCATGACATGCCAGCTGTCATTCCTAAGATGCTCAACCTGTTCAAGATGGAAATTAGAGCTTCCACAGTGGCATTAGCTTTTCCAGATATTTACCCTTGGCTCAGTTTGAATGGAAGTTGGAATATTTTGACAGAGAGCATAAGAAGAAAGAACTCCAGTAACTAAACATGAGTGCTCAGGCAGGTCACCCCCTTGTGATCACCCCTCAGTCTCTGGCTCATGTAACACCTACACTAAAAGGCAGATAGTAAATGTTTATATCTGTTTTATACAAAAAGAATTCAAACAGAAAAGTTCTTTGAGATGCTGAAGGTTCTCACAAGTGCCAGCATCAAAACCAGGATTAAACCAGGGTTCCAATGCTACTTCCCCCCTCCACACCTTTCTTGTGGATAGATTTTTCTCTATATCCATGAGAGACCATAAATAACATGGGGCTTGGGGGTTTTTGGCAGTTGGTCGTTTTTAGTGGGGAAAAAATTTGCTAAGGGACATATGAAAATTATTTTTTCAGTCACAGTGCAGGGCAATGGGAGGAGAATTTAATTGCTGTTCTCCAGGTCTCTTATAGTCATTGGCTGTCCCACAGTTTCAGTGACTGAGAGTTAAGCCTCATCTCCCATTCCCAGCCCAGTCCCTACTCCAGTTAACACTCTGCTTGGAAAAGTTTAGAGAGGAACTTCTGTCAATTTGGATCAAAGTTCACAGGCCAAACAGTGTGTGAGAAGCAGCAGTGGAATCTTACCCCAAACCATGATTGTTTTTAAATCCGAGTGTCCTACATAACATCCTGTAGTATCAAATGTGAAAGTCCTGTGTTACCAAATGGGAAAGTCAGGAGTGATTAAAGCCTTGCAAAACACTACATTACAAAGAAATAAATTTTAAACCTCTCTTTAGTGCTGACAGTATCTGCTGAGATCCAGAAGGTCATAAGCACCACTACAGACCCAAACACATGCAGAACCAGAGGCAAAGCATTTCCATGCTGCTTTGGATATCAGATGCCAGGTGAGGATTTGTGTAGCACTCATGAGGCTGAACTGGAAGGACCCATGGAAGGACCCACAACAGCAGCCACGCAAAGGGAATGGGCATTGTACCCCTAAAGCCTTCACTCCTTCTGAAAGGACTTTCTGGTTAACTCGCTCTTGTCTAAATTCTAGGCCAAATCCAGCACAAGTTGTTATCTGCATTTCTGAATTGTTTTAAAATGTAACATAAGTGGGCCAAATACCCCATAAATGCAACTTAGTGCTTTAAACTGAGCTCAGTGAATTTGAACCAATTTATATTATCTGAGCATATGTCCCACTGAATCCAGATTTCCCTACTCAATTTTACTGCTTTAAATCCTAATCTGCCTCTCTCTAAAAGCACATCTTATATAGCCAATATTAACCAGATCAAATCAGCCTAATTACCTGGTTAATGTTAATTCAAGTTCATGTAGCATACTCTGTTTAAAGTGGGTACAATATTTTAGAGTATCTGAAAAATGGCTCAGCTTAACAAACTGAGGGAAGAAAAACTCTTTGAAAAGGATTAAAGGACAACTTTTGAATCCAGATTGCAGCTTTACCCAAAGAACATCTGCACACAAATCCTCCTTCAAGGCAAGTGCTGCACAACAAGCAATTTACCAACAAAAGAATTCCAACGGTATTTGAAATCCTCTTCTGGCTTCTGCAGTGGAAATGTGTGTTCTCCTCTGCACACCAGAGAGCTCAAAGCCCCCACAGTTGTGTTTGGCCAGGCAAGCACCGATCCCGTGGCTGTGACCACCCTGTGAAGCCCATCTTGTCACTTCTTTCCGCCTCCATCCCTGCCTGCCATCCCTGCTACCTTCCTGGAACACACGAATGCTGTTTCTGTGCCTGAGGAAGCCTGGATACACTTGGAAGCATGGCACACTTTCAGGTTCATTTCCTGAAACATGTTAATAGCTTTATTTCAGACATTTGATATACACATTTTTTTAAAGATGGTTAAAACCAACACCCATATTTAGATCACTTGTGTCTTTTCTAATTTGTTCACATTCATGTATTGTAACCCTATATATCATATACAGCATTTAATGCCACATTTGGAACTGCAGGAAGCAAATCAGCCTCAGCTCTGTTTTTCATGGTTCAGACATGTCTGAAATATAATGAGAGCAGGGATTTGTCTGCCCTGATTTAATTACTACAATCCAGATAACTCTGTCAATCAATTTTTCTCCTTGTGACTCCTGGCAGGGTGAAAAATGCCTTCATTACGAGGACTGATCATTAGTGGATGTGAAGTTGAGAAGATGATGAAGATGAGTTGTTGGCTCTGGCAGAGAATTGACCCATCAGTGTCATTAAGTGAACTCCTGCAAGCCCAGCAATTCCCAGGGGGCAAATCATTGGATTCCTCAGGAGCAAAGGTCTGTGTCTGTCTACACCAAAGCACTTTGAAAAGTACACACGTGCAGTTTGCAGCAATCTGATGGATAACTAAACAATTACCCAGGCAATAACTGATTCGTCCTTCCCTTCCCACAACAGAAACAACTTTCAAGGTACCATATTTTAGATTCCATTTTATGTGACAGTTTAAATAACACTCAGTTACATCCATTGCCCTTTCAACTCCACATAACAAACGTTCAGCTCAGAGCTGCATCAACCTTCCAAAGCCCAAATGTTCTTTATTTCCAACATAAATTGCAAATCTAAATCCTTTTCCTTGTAAGTGTTGAAGGACAACACTGAGTCACTCCAAGCACTATATTAGGGTGGGTTTTTAATCACTGTTGTTCATCCAACAGTAAAGACACAAACTAGAAACACCTCACTATACAACAGCCTGAATCACAAGCAATTCAATGACAAATGAGCATTATGCGCTCAATGTTTTTTTTTCTAAATTATGCTTTAATTGCATATGGTAATTTCATATAATTGACTAATTAATCATTAGAAAAATAAAAATAAGATAAATGCAACAATTACAAGGCCAAAAATTTCTAACAGAGCTACTCACACTAAGTGGAAACAAGGATGCACTCAAGAGCCCTACAGACAACTCTGGTGACCAAACCAAGCCCAGCGTGGTTTGAAGGTTACAGACACAGTGGTACCTTTAGAATAAGAGGTGGAATACACCCCTGAGGATCCAGGGCTGGCAAACCCCTGCACCTTAGTCCAGCCCCTACAGCTTTGACACTGCACAGCTGGGCAGTTACAGCCACCAGCTCAGCTCCCCTGAGCCCCTCCACAAACCAAGCCCTCCACAGCAGCATCGGCTGATCCTGAGAATTATCCCTACCAAACATCCCTGGACCAGATTTCCCCTGGAGGACCACAAATATTGACTGAGTTGATGTGACTGCAAGGACTATGGTTTCTAGCATAGGCTCCAGACTCTGGTTTGAAGGGAACTTCAGCACGGAAGTGCACAAATAGGGCAGGGTGAAACAGGGAAGCAACCTTTGGGTACAGAAGGGAACACAGCTTTGTGTATTTTTGTTATTAGAGTTGTTGAATCAGGTCTTAAAAATGAGCAAGAAGAGAAGGTGCTACTTTGATGGGAAGGGTGCTGGCTGAGCTAATTGCTTCAGCAATGAGGCTGGAGCAGCTTTTTAGTGCTGTGAGTCAGAGGAGCTCAGCATTAACTTCACTAAATACTTGGAACTTTTCCTGCAGCTTACAAAATCTCCCAAGTATTTTTCCATCTTGATGCCTCAGATGTGCTTAACCACTAAGGAGACTCTGAGGCATTGGTGTGACACCAGCAGGGCTTAGGTTCCCGTTCTTTCCCAGCCCACAGCTCTGTCTGAGAGCAGCCTGGGCGCTCTCCAGCATTGGCTTCTGGGTGGGCACTGCTCAGGAGAAATTCTCTTTTCACTGCAGCTGGAATCACAGGGCCTGTCCTGCACATCACACAAAATGCTATCCAGGACACACTGGCCAGACTGATTATTGATGGTGTTTATTGAAATAGCACTGAGGGAGCCCAGTTAGGCAGCCAGGGCCTGACTATCAAATCGCAGCTCAAGAAGTAAGCGTTTCCTCAAATATTGGCAAAGCATAAGAAAAATAAAGGTAAGGAGAGGAAAAGCAGGGCCATGAAAAAGTGACACAAATCTTCATTTTGTCATTCCATGTAAATCTTCAGCATGACAGGAGCTGGGCTTTCCACAGCAGCCCTGGACAAACAGTGCTCTGAGCTTTGCTGTGGCAAATACTTCCAACGGGGAATTCACCTTTCCTCCTGACCACTCCTTCCACAGAATAGGGCACCAGTGGAAAATTACTTTAAAAAGTCAAATTTTGTTTTTCTTCCAGCCTCCCTCCACTAATGTGGGTTCTTAACCCATTTTCTTCACACTTTCCAAAGCAAGTGGCATTTGGTTGAAGGTGGCATGAAACGCTTGGGCCCAAAATAATTTTTTTTTCCCAGAAAGCTAAAAAAGCATGGAAATGTTCCTTCCCCAAATGAACCTGATATTTGGCCTGATGACCTATGTCACTTCCAGCTCTCCACTCTGCACCTTTCTGTAGGCAAAACATTAGAGAAAAAAAAATAATAACCTGACAGTGAAACAAAAACCAGTCATTTCAAAGGGAACTGATCCTGGGACCTGAGCGTGGAGTTGTGACTCCTAATCCCAGGCTCCATCAGCTGTTCCAGTGGAAATCACTGAGACCATCTGGAGAGAGAAGAGAAGGTGCCTCAGGATTAAGGGCAGCATTTAGGACCAGCATCCCAAGAGACTTAAGCAACACATAGTTTGGGAGAGTGTTGACAAAACCAGGAAAGGAGGAGTGGAGAGTAACAACATGGCAGAGGTGTTATATTTTATGGACTATGTGAAAGAAACAAAAACTGGCCACACTGACCATTCCTTTGATTTGGGCAAGACAACAGGTGTCTTCCCAAATTCTGCCCATTTAACTAGCTTATATATCCATACCAGTGGCAGCAATTTGAGATGGAATGTTTGAAAGCTGTTCCCTAAATCACTCCCGGACTGGAAAAATCAGAACCAAGAGGTTCTTAAGGCAAACCAGTAATCTTCAGTAATCATGAGAAATACGTATAATTCAATATATTTACATTAAAGAAGTCAAGCAAGACACAGCCATTGTGCCCAGAGCACATGATGGTACTTCAGGAAGCTCTTGAGGTGGTGGGTCAGATTCATCCATGGTGTCACTCCACGAATTTCAGTGGTGATGAACGGCCCATTTCTGAAGGCACGAAGCCAGTAAGTAGCCTGCAGTGGGATTCTGATAAATGCTGCCATCTGCAAAATGTTATAGCTAATGCAGGGCAGAAACAGATGGAAAAGCTTTTCAATCCAGAGTACCAACTTAAAATAAACATCCTTAAATGTATCTGTTCCTTCAATGGGTACTGAAGAGCAGGCAAAAATAAATGAATGAAATGAGGGAGGCTTATAAATTCTCTTTGTTCACAGTGACCAAAGGGAAACCTCTTGAGCTCACATAAATCTTTTTGGATCAAAAGCTTCTTGTTTCCAGGATGAAATGAGCATGCAAATCATAATGGTTCCTGAGGGTGAAAACCACATGTGTGCCCGTTCCGTTCTGTTCCATTCTGATGAGAGTCCCCATTTCCCACCTGGTCATCTTCACCTCAGCTCCTTCCAGAGCCCCACATTGTTGCAATCCTCTTTAGAGCAGCTGCAAAACTTCCTTCCTGAGCCCTCAGAGAAGCCCTTCCTTCCTGAGCCCTGAGATCTCAGAGATGGCTCAAGTTGGTCATTAGGCACTACAAAGCATCTTTTTTTCCATCAGGATGCCCTAAATGTGCTGCTTCTATAAACCAGGAGTGCAGATTTTGACAGCAGAGTTTCTATTGGTCACTGCAGATCCTCCTAAACATGGGAAATGGCATAAGGTACAACAGGTTCTGGGAACAAGAGCAGGGAGGAAACATGTGCATAGTGAGAAATGGTTCTGCTTTTGTCCTTTATGTCAAATACTGAGTGAGAGGGGAGTTAGCTTCAAGCCCAGGGGAGCGAGCAAGCAAAGATCACACTGCCCTTGGTTTCCAAAACAAACTCGAAGTTCAGTTGCCCTTCATTATAAGACACCACTTTGCCTACAAAGTCAGGATCATTTTGTTTAAGAGCTGCACTTCTCAGAATGCAAAATAAATGGCTCCAGTCACAATGCTGAAAGGATCGACTTGGAAAATTGCAAATTGAATGAGGAGAATTACTTTGGCTAGACACACACGTCATTAAGAGTTATTGGCACAGGGGTTTCAGCAGCACTGGATGCCTGAATGAGAGAATTTCAAGCTTAGAGGAGACAGATTTAAAAGGCTTTAAGATAGACTAAATAGGCTGCAGATTGCTTTATCTGGCAAACCAGTGTGCCATGGAAACATGCAACACACAAAGAAACATATGTAACCAAACCTAATTTTATGGAGACACTTAGGAAGGTAGTTTGGGCAGGCTTTCAAAGAGGTGAAACTGAGCTGAAGAACAGATGTGGTTTTTTACCTAGCAAATTGTATCCCCAGGATTCAGGAGATAATGAACTGATGGTTGGCATTTGAGTCAGCAAGACTTAAACTCTCCCAAAAGAAAACAGGATGTTTTTCTCCTCAGCCCTCTCCAGCAGCTTTCTCCCTGTGCCATTTGCAAAAAGAAATCCCAGGGGTAAATCTTCATCCAGTGTAGAACTGGTGTCTCTCCAGAGCAGTGATCTGTGCTGATTTGAACCAGCTGAGGGTCTGATTCCTGGATTTCTGGAATAACCCTGAGACTTTTGTTATTACAGCTGTTTTTTGTAGCTATCTTTGTGCTGGTGTTGTGCAGGCAGGGGGGTGGGACAGCACAGAGAAATTGGGGTGTAATGGAACTACACTGAGATAATCTGGAAACTGCTTTCAAAATAAGACCCAGAGGCATCCACAGTGATCCCTGAGTCAATGGACACACACCTGAGAAGCAGGAAAGAAAGCAGTGACAGCTCAGTGAGTATCTCTAGAGGTTTACACCTATATGTTGTCTCTCCTTACGATCAATGACTGCTTCTCAGCAAATTCTGGCAAAAATAGAAGGGACTTCACAGAAATCAATGGCAACATCTGCAATTCCAAGGAATCTGAATCCAAGAGGCCAGGACAGAGAAGCAAAAGGAAGTGTGAAAGCAAAGGACAACCAGCAAGTTTGGGTAAGGAGCATTCCTGAAAGCTTCTTTAGTTTCACTACAGACTCACACCCCAACAAGTCCCCTGATGCAGAACATCACACTCTCCCTTTGAGGGCACAATGGCACCAATAACAGGCTGCAACTTTTTGAATCCTCTCAGCTCCTCTTCCTAAAATACTCATTGTTTTTTCCCCACTTTCCTTCCCAACGTCTAACAAACATCTCCACCTCTCTGTCTTTCTCTGCAGGACTAAACTTTTGCTGTAGTGTCCCACGTCAGAGATACTCCTTACTGCCAGCAGGACTAATGGAAAAAACTGTCCTCTTGGAGGAAACTAACATGGGCCAAATTTTGCTTTCTATTACACCACCATTACTCAACCTTTTCCATTCTGAAACTGTTCCCTTCATCCTGGCATTTAATATGCTTCTTCCTTTCAAAAAACGTTAGTGGAAGGTGAGAATGGCCCCTTGGACACATGCTCATGAAAATCCCCGGCAGCCAGGCATCTGCCAAGGCTGAGAACTGTTGTGTATCTGCAATGCAAATGCAGAATAACACATTTATTCTGCTGTAACTGAAAAACGGAAGCTGGTTCTGCGGATTCCTCCCACTCCTCCTGGTGCTTGTTTCCATCCGTAACATTTTTTCCAGTAAGCACCTGCCTGACTCCTCTTTAATACATCCACAGCTGCAGTTTCCATAGCTGCCTTTTGACAGCACAGTCCAAAATGAATCATTCTCTCTGTGAGGAAATTTCTCCAAAATGCTTCTTCTTTCTCATCTCTTCCTTAATCATCTCTGGATTCCCATTATTTCTAGAAGATCTATCATTAAATTCCCACTAGAAGATCACCCATCCCTTTCACACCACCCACTCAGAGTCCAATTGATTGCCATTGCAGTAAGTTATCTGGTCCTTTTCTAATATCAGGCTCTTAGAACTCTCCATATTGCTACCTCTCATGAGCCATCACATAATTGTGCTGAAGTCCCTTTATGGATAAAATCCATTCTGTCAAAAAATGCTTTGGTTGATGCCATGCTTTAACCCCAGCAGAAGCACCACACAGCCACACACACAGGCATGAGCTGGGTTTTGTCAAGCACCTTCAGCAAGTGTAGAATATTAATCCTGATGAGTATTAAAACATTCTGCCAATAAACCCCCATGTTCTTCACAGGAAAAAGCAGTGTATGGCAAGATTTCTTCTGCTGACATTTATTTTTGCTATGTCTAATCACCAGCTCCTCCTCAGCACTGGGTGTAAGTGTTTCTGGGAAACCCAACAGCAAGCACTGATCAGACAATCAGAATTCCTCCCTGCTCTCTTCAATCTTGTGTTGCACTTTTCCATTCTCAGCAGGTCCTGCTACACTGCCTGGACACACAGAGGTCTAAGGGGCTGGCTGGGATCCACACAAGGGATCTGTGGGAGATGGCAGGAATGCTCCCTGAGCCACTCCCAATCACTGATTGGCATTCCTGGCTAACTGGGGAGGTCCCAGTTGTATGGAAGTGGTCAAGCAACATCCCTGGAGGTGTTTAAAAGGTGTGTAGATGTGGCACATAGAAAATTGGTTTAGTGGTGAACTTGGCAACACCAGGTTTGTGGTTGGACTCAATGATACTGAAGGTCTTTTCCAACCAAAAAGTTCCATTTTATTCTACAAGAAACCAACACAAGTGCTCTGGTGCAAGCAGGACCCTCAGAATGTGGTTTCACTTAGTTCTCTTCACATCAGTGAATAGTCTGTGTTACTCTGTGCAGGGGGCTGTGCAGGAGCTCAGAGGGAGCGATTTGGAGAAGAAACTGGGCAAAAAGGAAGCAGGCCCAAAGGAAGGTTTTGGAATGGGACTTTCCCCAGTCAGCAGCACCCATCTCTCACACGTGCCACACAGTCCCTTAGCAATGTATGCAATTTCAGTGACATGAAAGGTTCACCTGAGAAACAAGTTTGCTCAGGACTGAAATCAGTACCATATTAAATGGCAACATCCTCTGATGTATCTCAGTGACCAGCCCTGGAAGCTGGGGAAGGGAAGAGTTTATACAGACAAAGAATTTGTCCAGAGATTAAAAATCCAGTCAGTAACTACAGCAAACTCATCACAATGACCTGCACGCCAAAGATTTAATCTCTGTCTGCGGGGATGTAAGAACAGGACTGGGATAAATTCTGCTGTATCTACCAGATGTTTTATCATTCACTGTAAGATATATAGAGCTAACAGAAATTAATTTTGGCAAGAGTGTAAGTAATTAAACAGAAAGCATTTTCTATGTACTGCAGATGATGTTGATGGGAAAGCATTCATACAATAGACTGAGGGGAAGCACAGTATGCAAAGGCTGACGAAGGCCTGCAGTGAATAAAATGTACCACTTGGTCTGCTCTTCATGCAAGCAATGCTTTTATAAAGACAATGAAAGTTTAACCTTGAGGTCAAAATATTGAATCTGATTTTAACCGTAATAAATCATTCATATAGATTTGTATAGGGTCAGGTACCAACGTGGGGTATTTTCCCCCAGCCTCAAAAACATGTTTAAGGAGATTTGACAAGGACAGCAATTCCTCTTGTGAAGCAGTTCTGCTTCCTGCACTGCACCTCAACCTTCTGGAGTGGCTGAACCAGAGGAGATGAACAGACACCCTTCCCAGAAGAGTTTGTTCCTGGTCTCCCTTATGGAGGGCCTGGTGCCAATGGCAGTGACTGAGAGGTCCTGGCTCCTCACAGAGCTTCCAGTAACACTGTTCTTCAGAGGGGAAAAAAAGCTTGTCGAACCAAATTTACTTTCTCTTTAAAAAGTCTGATTTCCCTCCAAAACAATAAAACTTCATTAAAAGACATATGGCAGAAAAATCACAAATGTTTCAGTTTCAGGGCTGAAAAATATCAATATAAGCTAAGGAAGAAGTGTTACAATATTAATCTGAGTTTCCAAGTGCTATGTAAGTACAAATAAAGATGAAATACTTCCAGCTACAGTGAGTTTGATCCTTAAACCTGAAAGTGAAAGGTCTCCAATCATGACATTAGATTTTTTTAAATATATTAGATCAGAAGTAAAAAATTAGAGGTCCTGATACAACCACCTGGAACTGCAATCACATATAAGCAAAATAGAAGGGCCAGTAGCAGGAAATCAGGAAGGTGATACTTGAAATCTCAGCCACAATTGCTGTAGGTTCAACAGTGCTCTCCATATTGAAACAGCTGAAGCAGGGAATACAAACAAATTCATTCTAGCAAAAATATTTCACATACTTAAAAAGATTACAATGTGAATTTACAGAACTTTACTTTCCAAATAATTTTCTTCGGTATTTTCTTCCCCCAGCTGAAATAACAGCAGTGAGCTATTTTCCCTGCTCCTTCCTGTAGCCTTCCCACAATCAAAGCAAACCAGCAGAAGGAACAATATAGGAAGAACAAGGCCACGGTCATCAGGATACTTTGAGTTTTCCTCTTACTGAGATGAAGACCTCGACTTGTGGAGAGGCGTCCTGGCCTGGCTGTGCACTGTCCCCACTTTCTACTACAGGAACAGCAAAACTGAGAGGGCAGAGGTGAGGAAGTGAAGCTTAATACTGTGAGCAGTCTGTTCCCCCTGCACTTGGACACCGTTCCAAACCTCCCTTCCAACCAGACCTTCAACACAACCCAAGGCCGGGCTGCCTCCCGTGGTGCTCTGCCTTTTATAAGCAAACACTGCTCAGAACATGCATGTTTTAGAAAGGGTGTGCTCTCTTCAGGGAAAGGTTTTGTCACGTGGCTTTGGGCCAGCAGCAACAGAGCTGATCCTCCCGAGGCTTCTGCCTTGAGGGCTGTCACACACATGGCAAGTGCTCTGCCAATCTGCTCCTGGGGAGATCCCTCCCTGCAGGATCCTGTTCAGTGCACATGGTTAGACCAGCACCGGGATAGAGCAGCTCAAGTTGGAAGGGACCCATAAGGATCATCGTGTCCAACTCCCTGCTCCTCAGAGAACCACCTACAATTAACCTGTGACTAAGGGTGTCAATCAGATGTTCCCCGAACTCTCTCACAGGGTTGGTGCTGTGAGCACTCCCCTGGGGACCCTGTCCCAGTGGAAAATCACCTACTCAGTGAAGAACCTTCTCCTAATGTCCAATCTGAACTTCCCCTGCTGCAGTTTCAATCCATTTCCATGTGCCCATGGATCACTTCAGCATCAAGCCCTGCTCTAGTTTTGCCCAAATTTTGAGGGAAAGGGTTATGTTCCTTAACTGAATAGTGCATGATCAAAGTAAGCTATGAAAGTCCAGACTGGAGCTACAGGAAACTTGTTGGAAAACAGCATTTTCCCCTGTGGTTTCTTTGGGCCTGGTGTAAGATTTGCACTCCTACAACAGCAGTGACTCGAAGAATCCCACACCTGCACAGTGAAAATGAAGTTTGCTTGTTATCAGCTTCTGGAGGCGTGTGGAATTTTTATTCCCCTTTCCCATTTGTGGGATCCACTGGTGAACATGAGTTACTGTGGAGGGCAGAAGGAAAAGCAAATGCAAATAAAGGAAGAGCTTTGTATACATCCCCAAAAGAGCAGACAGAAAAGGTCAGATAACACATATTACAAACAAATAGCTGGAAAAATAAACAGGATGCCTTGAAAATGAACCAGATGAGTCAAAAGGGACAGGAGGAATCTAAAAAGGGAAGGGGAAAAAAAAAAAAGAAAGGTAATGAAAAAGAATGCAGGATAACATGGCTAAAGCAAGATGGTTCACACAGAAAACTCAGCTCCAGCAAGAAGCAGGAACACGCCTCTACAGAGGGAAAAAATAGTTGCACAGAAATAATATAGGGGAAAACCAAAATGGCATAAACAAATATGGCCATAAATTCACTCAGAGGCCCAAGGTTCCTTTGGAGGAGAGGTGGAGAACATTCTAAAAACCAAAGATGGTGTTTGAGCTTTCACAAATCCCAATCCAACACTGGGGAATTTCTGTTTCTCACCATTTCTGTTCATCTCCTACATGTCCCAAGCCATCTGCATTGCCATATTTGTTTGACAAGGTGTGTACATACAGCAACTTCTCCGGGTCACTGAATACAAGGGAGAGCTGCTTTCCCATGAAACCTTTTACAAAAAGCAGAAAATTTTGAAGAAACATGTCAGCTGGAACAAAAATATTACTTTGTGTACTATCTGGAGATAACTGGAGAAGCTGCAATTCCAAAGCTGAAATAACACTGCATGGGACTAAACCTCCCATTGCCCCATCCCTGGTAAAATACACAGCCTGTTGTCTGCTCTGGGTCTGTATCTACAGACCTGTCTAATGGAATTTTAAAAGTCCTTGCTGTCATTTCCTATCGGAAAATAAATACACTTCAAAACCTCAAAATCTTTTGCTAAACAGAACAGTTGTTTTCCCGATCCAAGAGCAATACTCTCCTCTCTGTAAGTTCTGTCCTGCTTTGGAACCCCACGGCTTGTTCTCTGGATGTTGATTTTAAACGCGCTTTCATGGGCAGCTGCGGTAAATAAACCCCTCAGCTGGTTTTCCACTCCACAGGGGGTGGGGAGGGCCAGGTCAGATCCCACACTCCAGTGATCCTGCTCCAGCAGGGAAAGACAGTCCGAGCTGCATGTGAACTTCTCAGATCTCCGTTTAACACACTCTGCCACATCAGAGCCTGAAAACTTCCATATGCCTCAACTGGATGCTTTTCCCAAATTCATGACACACCTTAGCCAGGAGAGCTGATGGGAGTGGGGTGGGACAGGAGCAAGACATCCCCACTCTGTTACAAACCGTAAAGGAGTGGGAGGTGTTGTAGTGAAGTCAAAGAACAGAAGAAAATCTGCAGATCCTGTAACATTGACATAAAAGCTGAAGCTTAATAAGTTAAATCTGACAGCCCATAACCATTATATGGCTATGCTGAAGTGTATTTTAATGTTCACATCTGTATTGTTTGCATATCTTTAACATAAAACTATAGCTCAGCTTGGGTTTTATGGCAGAATTGTTACTTACTGATAGTTTTATTTGGTTTATTTGCAGGCTGCAAAGCAGCAAAATCTTTGAAGAAAAAATATATATGGGATAAATAAATAATGAGGATTATGAGAAATCTCCATGCCTTTAAAAATGTATCCTTTTAATTAATAAAAAGACAAAAGGCCAAAATGCAATATACCTAAGCAGAAGCAGAAGGTCAATGCTGGATGAGAGGCAGTAATTTTGCTCCACTTTGCACAGACTGAGTGTGGAACATCCCTGACATGAGCTACTGAGACCATCCCAAAAACCAGGTTGAATTTATGAACTCCAACATCTGAGGCAAACAAAAGGACATTTCAATCAGGAGCTAATCCAGAACCCTTCCACTCACAGTTCTATCTTGCAGGATTAGAATCCTCTAGGAAAGTCACTGTTCTTCAACATTAAGTGACCTAAAACAGGTATCACCCATATTTGATATACGGTAGGGTGGAACATGACAGAAGCAGAAACACATATTAAAGCTGAAAATCTAATCTACCTTAGATGTTACCTTTGGTGAGAAGTGAACATAAAGAGACACAATGACCAGGAAAATGGAACACGAGCAATACTCTTTTCCTTTCCTATAAACTTTCACTGAGCAGTTTGGGGGCTCTGTGTGTATCTTTTCCCTGAAATGTTCATAAAGTCAGACCTCAGAAACAGAGTTAGCCTGAATACAAAG
>JAWWEU010000053.1:11539219-11576979 GCA_035583155.1 Acropternis orthonyx | reverse complement strand
TTGTTGGGGGAAAAAAAAAAAAAAAAGCCACAGTACACCATGAACCAACGGCCTGAATCATCCCCCAAATAATTCTAGAAAGTGCCCCAGTCGAGAGCAGTCAGCCTGAAAGGAGAAAAATCTCCAGTGACTTCAAACAGTTCTCAAATAAGTTACTTGAATTAGCTGAGGTATCACTTAATAAAGTGTCTGTCCTCATGTAATGCAAACATCACCATTTCAAAATTCAGAGGAGAATTAGAGATGTGAGCTCTGCAACTTCCATTCCAGTCTGCTTTGCTTGTGGTCTTGGGGACTAACCCACATAAATATGAATATAATTAAGTACTTAGAAATAGCAAAGAGAGTTCATTTGTTACAGAAATCTACAAAGAACAAGGAGGGGGTTTATAATCCAGTTCTGGATTTTAAATTGGATTCTTCATTGTCTGAAGTCTGTTAGTCATTATTCCCTGGGTGCAGGACTTGAACTGACGTCTGCAAGGGTTTGTGTATGTATACGCCTCTAAGAAAACACTCTGAACACTGAGATTCCCCAGGGAGTGCTGACACAAATAAAGGACACAACATATTTTATCTATTAAAAACACTTTAGGCTTTTAAGTAATGCCAAACCCCACAATTAAATCAATATTAGATCCATAGGAAGAGATGATTCAGAGAAAAGTTCTTCACAGCAACGCACAGGTGGGTATTTGCATTGTGGGAATGAGCCAAATTGCAATAATTTTAAGTCTGCACATGCAGGATGTTTCCTAGAAGTGCCAGTGACCCAGAGCTACCTTATTCCAGAATTAGGAGCCCAGTTCCAGAAACTCTCAGGTGAAAGTAGCTCTTTCCCAAATTCAAGTGTCTATAACAGAGCCAACTGCAGTGAAATCACATTGGGATCATACGTGTTCTGGGTGTTATTCAGAAGTCAGCTATACAAGCAGCTCCTGAGAAATCAGGAATCTAGCAAGAGTTTCCTGAGAAATCTGCAATTTTTCCCAAGAATTGGTTTCTTCTTGATCACTTATTCCCCCTTCTTGCCTAACCTCCACATTTCACCCTTCATCTTTCCACTTCAACTTGGGTTTTGATCAGTTTTGCAAAAATTTTCATCTTTATTCTGGCTGTAAAGGTGTCATAGGACCCTCGGCTACTTTTCCAGGTCAGTCTCCTGCCAGGTTTGTTGGGTACAAATTGACACATTTCCTTTCCCTTTCTACTTCATCCCTCAAACACCACAGTCAAACACGCTCAAATGTTTACACACCAAGAGCTTTGGACATGCTGGTCATTTCTAAGGTGGGGACACATTCCTAACCTGTCATTTCAGTCTGTGTTCCACTCCCACTTAGTAACATTGCCTCACTTCTATTTAATAAAAAGTATTTATAATGGAAATAGAGATTCATAAAAATCAGACTCTGGAAACATTTATACAAAGTAATGACCCTCCTCTGCTCCCAGAATTTTCATCCACTTGCACTGTTTTCTTTCTTTTGTTTGTTTCTGGGGCTTTTTTCCTTTTTTGGGGGTTTTGGACAAATGTTATGCCCAAAATTATGTTGAGACATGTCATGATTGCAACTTGTCTCATTGTTCTGTGGGATTATTCACTTGGAGTTTGAAAATTTCCCTGCAGGTTGCTCATTTGTGTTGGGTTTATTTCCTGCTGATCACAATGGAGCGGATCATCCCGAGTGCCACCCCGCCATCCCACGGCTTGTGCAGCACAACCAGGTGATCAGGCCCAGCCTGTGTGGGTTTAGCCAAGGCAGGTCCTGCTGACTAAAGGTCTTTTCCAACAGAAATGATCCTTTGAGTCTATGGTAAGAAACTCTAATGAGAAGGCTGGGTTTACAGCACTGTAGGAAAAGCATCTCAGTGCTCCCTGTGCCTGTGGGGCAAGACACCTCCAGGACAGCATTTGGCAAATTAGTGGGAAAGCTATGCAGTCTCAGCGATTTCTGAGAGAGGGGAAAAGAAGAAAGGACCTGGCCATCATTATTTGCAACACAGCACCTTCTCCATTAGTCAACACTGTCTCAACTCCCCTTCTCAGCCTGTGCTGTAGCAAATGCTGGTCTCCAGCTTTCTGCAGCCAGGCTTGGCAGTACTCAAAGGCAATTGTGCTCATTCTTTTGTTCAAAGAGCAACAGATGTCACCAATAATCTCAAATCTCTGCACCAGCTTCAGAAAGCAGGTGGATTTATTTTTTCCTACACTTGCACTGATACATGTAAGTATGCAGGGACTGGAAAAAAACATTTTGCAAATTTTACCAATTAGACGAACCCTGCTCCTTGCAAAGAGCTGAAGGAAATTACTTGTGCACAAAGACATTATGGGAGGAGCTGCTGAACAAATCCCTGTCTCTAACCAGGACAAGGCAGAGATGAGTCCTGGCTTTGTTCTAGGAACAATCTGCATCACTATTGCTGTGCATCCCTTGGGACAGATGCCTGCATGTTTCTTATCTGCAACTTGTTCCACTCATCTGACACAGACAATTCCAATATGCTGAAAGACTTCCGCAGTGCCAGTGAGCCACACTCTGGATCCTCATCCTCCCACCTGCACAGCTACATTTTTGGCTTCCCCATTGCTCCCACTCATGGAAAAAACAACCATTTGTTTTCCTTTCTTGCTGTGGAAGTGAAGAGAGCCCCAGGTATCACCTGCTGGCTATAAAGGCACAGCCAGCAGGGCCCACATGTGCAGCATCAGCAGATGTGAGCACAAGCCTCACCATCCTTGATCCTTCCCCTTCCATGGAACAGAAGAAATATATGGAAATTAAACAAGTCTTGTTTTGACCTCCACAATGGCATTTAATGTGCCCCGTTGGCGGAGACTGTTTGTGTTTGTTCCTTGAACTATTCTTAATCAGTATTTAGTTTGGAAATATTTGCACAGAAAACATCTGGAAGAAGAAGGCCCAGTCCAGGGTACTGCAAATTTCACGGCAGTTGCCTATGGATTGTTCTATCATATAAATTTGTGAAATGGTAGTTTATGTTCCATTAAAAAGAGGTGGGGATAATTAAAAGCAAAGCAACAGAAGAACAAACAGTGGAGACAGATGTTTTCCAGATTTCCTTGACAAATTAATGAAGTATTTAAAACCCCATGGTCTCCTTCACATCACTGGGTATTTGCAAATATTTCACAAAGGCCAAGTTTCCCAGCATGTCAAGAAAACCAGGGTCTGGAAACATAAAAGTGCTATTAGAGAAGGTGAATTATCAACCCATGGGCAGCCCCAAGGACACTCAGACAGGCAAAAACACCTACCAGATGCAAACAAACAAACAAACAAGAAACCCCATCTTTAACTACATTTACTTTTCATCCTCTTCTTCCCAACATTCCTTATGGACCAAACTCCAAAATTAAATGGATATTTTGGGCACAAAAATACTTTACCAATTTAAAAATATATTTGAAAGCAATCCTTTCATTTCTATAACCTTCAAATGTAAAACAGCTTCTTGTTTCTGTGCAACTAAATTATTAATAAGATTAGGGGTTTGACTCCATGGGTTTCATTAATTAAATCAACTTTAAATATACAGATACAAATAATAACCTTCTTGGCATTGGTTTGGCTTCCTCAAAGGAGAGACAGACAAGGTTGCCCTACAAAATTTACCTTCTCCCTTGCTTTAATTTAAAGCATTCCTTTGTATGGCAGATGGAGATTTCAGTGCAAGAGAGGTTTGGAGGCTGCAGGTATAAGTCCAGACTGGCAGATTTAGCTGAACAAGTTTATTTTAACATTCCTGTCCCTGTTCTGTATTTTCAGCTGGGTATGCTGGAAAATGTGGTGTTCAGATTCCATTGACATCCTGATCTTATTTTGACTCAGCTGTGATCTTTATCATTCCCTCCTGCCTTTCCTGCAAATGTTCCTGAATTGTAATAAAAATAGTAGACAGATTAAGGGACTAAAGAAATGCAAAGGATATATATGGACAGAAGAGAGAAAAGTTCAGAGTGAAAGAGATGTCACCATGTTCTAAAATATCTCTGAAAAAAAATTCCTTTTAAAAGCAATTTAGCTCTCTGTCTAACACCTTCCTACTGATTTTAATGGAGATGCAAAAGTGTGCCCTGAAAATATAGGAATCACTCCCAGCCTTGGAACACAATACAAGGCACAAAGCACCACAGTTTCAAAATAAGGCACCAATTGGGAAAATGCTCTTAATTAGAAAAGAAAGAGAGGGTAGTAAAATTCCCCAAGGACCAAGGCACCATCACTGCACAAACCAGAGATGGGACATAAACAGAAATGATGTCAATAACCCACAAATCCAGGGTTCCACCCCAGTCTGTTGTGGCACAACCTCCCACGATGCTCCGCTGCAGACCCACAAGCTGCCTTTTACTCTTGGATATCTAATTCTAATATGTAGGTACACAAATATACCAGCCCATCCAAAAGAGGTCTGGGTTTGCTGTGCTAAAATGACAGAGATCTTTGAAATCCAAACTGGATCATATGGATGGGTAAGGCTAAAAAGCAGCAAAGGCAAGCCGGTGCCTCAACAGAGTCACAGTGAACTGTGGTGTGGGACAGATGAGGAGATGACGAAAGGCAGGCTGGACTATGCAGCCTGATCCACAACATATGACAGCCATGCATGGCTCTGTGTTGGGGCTGATCTAAAGCAGTGATGAAAAGAGATGACACAGGAGACAACAGGAATGCGAGCAGTGCAGGAAAACCTACGGAGCACGTGGAGCCCACAGAGTCTGGTCTGCATGAGGATGGGGACTTGTCATTCCAAATGCAGGGAATAGGATACACAAACTAGAGATGCAGTTGTGTTTTGTTCAGGGATCTTGTTTATTTGTTGATTTGTTTTGCATTTGAGAACAAATCGGGTGGCAAAAGAGATTATGTGACTGTGGTTTGGACCTCAGTCCAAACACAAATCAGTCACAAAATGGGTATAAACAAAACCTGCACGTTCATGAATCAGATTCTACAAGGTTTTTCGGCAACAGCAGGAGGAGATTTATTTAATTGACCTTCCCTCTCTCTTCCTCAGCATCTTGAGGAACCTTTTCCATCCAAACCTGTCAAAAAATAGGGAACCTTCTAGCACCAGATGGGAAACCTAGAACTGCTCTAGGGAACCTTGCAGTGGGTGTGTGACATTTTACATTTGCAGGGATTGTTACCAAACAGTCCTGCAAGATTTGCCAGGTCAATTCACTCACCGTTCTGTCACAAGAAAATCTATGTATTTTTCCTGCCTGTCATCCATGTCTGGAAGTGCCAGCAATGTCCCTGGAAAATCCTGATAAAGACCAGACTCTGGGCTATCATTTAGAGGTACTAGAAAAGAATTAATCCTCTGATTGTGAGTGGTAGAGAAATTTTGCCTCATTCGTTGTTAAGACTTCTCTTCCATTTGGAAGTGATCTGGAAAAGTGCAGTGGATAGAGCCAAGGGAGTGCCTGTGTTTACATTTGTAGCTGTTCTTGGGCACACACAGCAATAAATTACTCTAATTTAAAGAGTGGCCTTCTGACAGCTTTAAAATTATGATTTAGCTCGACAAAGGAAACATAGGAACATGATGCTTCCCATGGTAAATCAGCCAAAACTCCATCTCTTTCTGCATGAAGTTCCTGCCTTACACAGCTATGCATAAATCCTTATATGGCTTGAGAATGAGGAGGAAATTCAGGCTCTATTTTTAGCTGTGCCATAGTTATACCTTTTTTTTTTCCCCTTTAAATTTTGCAGTCATGTCACCAGAGCTCAGCTCCTTGCAGAGATGACCTTTCCTCAAGGATCTCAAACACTTCTCAAACATTATCTGGATAAACCTTCCAAGGAAGTATTACTCTGAAGAGAAGAGAAATACTAGACAAGGTCTACAGAAGAGGCACAGAGACTTTGGGAATGAAAGGAAGGTCATGGGGAATCGGTGCTCATGGACACAACCAGGCCTTAGGCTTCTTTGGAGCCAAGGTTGCATTTGTTTTAAACCCTGCATTAGCACAGACTGAAAGCAGGGACTTATATGTTCCCAAAAGACATGCAGTTCATTTACTAAAACAAACAACTCTTCCTCATAATACTGAATTTACAGTAACTAAGTACACAGAGATAGACAAAATCACCCAAGGAAAGATGAAGAAACAGCAGAATATGCAGAGGGAAGAGGGTTTTCCTTACTGTCCTGTTTTATTCTTTCAACTTTCTTCAGTAGTTTTAAAAATAGCTCCAAACAGGCCACAAGCTATTGCAGCACCGTATTATGCCACCTTAGAAACCAACCTTGGAAACAGATTTCCAGAACAAAATCCACCTTGCAAGGATTTTGTGTTTTGGCATTAAGAGAAGGAGAAGCTCTGTTAGATATTAAACCTCCAGGCATGGAGTCACTCAGGAGGAAACACTGAGAGAACCCTGTGTCCCACCTCCCCACAGAGGCTCAGTTCTCACTGGTGAACAGTCTCACTTGGACGCTTCCTCGCTACAATGAAAACCAGACACTCATGAATTTACAGTGACACCCAAGATGTCTCTATACTAATCAGTGAGAAATACTTCCAAATACACATTTGGTATAAATTTAATATTACAAATACTGCTAGAGTAGGGGAAAAAAGGGAAAAGAAAAGTCCTCCTATAAAAATTACTGAATTAAATTTTTAAGTGACTCAGTTTATTTCTGAGTATACAGTCTGGGGTGACTTCAGGGTCCTTTCTTCTCACAAAAGCCCAGCTACTATTTTCTGAAAACCAGGCTGTGTGAAAATGATCATTCACAAAGAGAAGCAATGGGAACTCCTGAACACGTTGGCCACTCCATAATCCATGCAATAATGGATCTGATGGCTGGAACATGGCTACCAAAAGCAGAGGGAAGATCTATTGCTGCTCACATGCTCTTCAGGCCAGGATCTTGTAGACCTCAAAGATGCATGTGCAACACACACTGGGAATGCATAAACTAAAGTCTTGGTGTGCAGATTAGTCACTGGGCAAGCCATTTTTGTCCCTTTATCTTTCCACACTCACAGCTCATCATTGCTCCCAAGTATCTGCCAGTATCCGTTGAGAATTTCCATAGATGCTTCCCCTAAACCACCTTGAAAGAAACTCAAGTAGCTCAATTAGCCTTTGGGGTCCTAAACTTAATACACTCTTTGTTATTTAGCAACCAGGTGATCAACATCCCCATGACAAAAAAGAAAAGAATGTCAGTTAGTTGTTTTACTACTGATTATATTGTCCTCTCTGAGGGGAAGTTCTCACTGAGATATTCAGTTAGAAGTGTATATTCTTACCTTCATTTCCTTGACCTCTCTGCTGATGTTGTGCTTGTGCCTCATGAGTGCAGGTGTGTCTACCTTTGGTAGGTAATGTAAGGATTCATGCCCTTTCCATCAGCGCTAAGGGACCAACGGGACTCACCTGGAGTTGGAATCTCCAGCTGTCTCTCCTGAGTATCTAAGAGAAGATGGAAACTATATACCTTTCTAATGGGAGTTTCCTCCAGCTTTTACAACATATTCACCATCTCTTTCCTGACTTACAATACAGGAATGTCTCAGTGGAAATGATGGAGAATCCCATCTATGCATCTCTTTCTGGTATGAAGAGCTCTCTAACAGAAGACGCTGCTTCAGAGTCACTTCCTCACAGTCCTTCCCTTGGATAACTTTGGGAGTGTCTGAGCAGTCAGGATACAAACAGGCCTCCATCAACACCCTCTAGACCAGTGGCCCATTAGTGCACAATTCTACCAGGCCTGTCTCTAAATATGCAAAGCCAATCAGTTCTTGGCTATCACCCAATCCTCAGAAACATCCATTGACCACCACCCTCCTGTTTCTCAGGATGAACAGGCATCTCGTGCCTGGATCCAGCCCTCAGTAAGGCACCACTTCCAATTCAGACCTCCATTCCCCCAGGCAACACCTGTCTATGCCCAGGTATTATCCTTGTTTTCTACATTTCTTGCAAGGACCCAGAGTCACACACCACCAACGAAACACACCCACTGTTTGAAATCTGGTGTTCCATCAGACCGAGAGGAAGTTATCCAGCAAAAAACAGCAGTCTCTGTGAACCACAGCAAAAGTGTGGCTTTCTGCACTATTCCTCCTGATGTGGGGTTGGTGGCTTATGGCTTATTAAACCTTTTATGTAACCCAGCACTGAGTTTGTGTGCAGCCCTCAGTTTTGCCTGCCTGCAAGCACAGCTCAGTTCCCATCATTTTCTCACTGGAGATTAGGATGCTGAAGAATACATGTCAATCAAATGACCTACTTTTTTTAAGAAAGCAACTCCTGTGGGTGAAGTGCAAAACTCCAGATTAATTAGCAGACTTGCACAGCTCTGTGATGAGGCTCCAAGGGGATGAGGGAAAAGGGAGCTCTTGTTTCTTGCCTCTGTCTAGACAGTGGCATTGAATCTTTTCCAAAAGACTGATCCATAGCAGCCTCCTCACCGACATTTAGTTGAATGAGCAGTTTGCCATGGCCCTGTCAGTGTTTCCCCTGAAATATAAGAACTATAAAAAAAAGGTGTTTGTTCAACATGCTGCACAAGGCATATGGCTGAGATGCAGTTAAAGCTACAACAAACACAGAAAGTTGCTCCACAGATCAGAACTCCCAGTTTTACAGTTCTACCTGCATATTAACTGTTCCTAGACACGCACACACAGCCCCAAAACATGCTCCAAACCTTGAAAGTAAACACTAGTCTGCTGCTCCAGGTAACATTAACAATATGGTCTTCCACCTTTAAATATTCATAAGGCCATTGGGAAATGTCAAATTTCTTTCATATGCTTGTCTGGAAGACTCAGGCATCCACCAGTGCCTGTGTGTGAGATGCAGACAGCAAAGTGACATTCCAAAATCACAGTCCCAGTGTGGAGCTAAGCTGAAGAATGCACTGCTGGTATCTGCCTTAATTATCACAATTTCAGTTCTTGTCACCCCCACAGGTGTATTATCAGCTGACATGAAGTTAAAAGAACCTTCCTAAGTAAGAGGAGCAGCAGAGGACAGAAGACCCAAAGCTGTTCTTACTGATAGCAGGGAGTCTAAAATCCCAGAGTCAGACTCCTTCTGGGAGCTGTGCTTGAGATCTGTCTCAAGCTTTAATTTCTAGAACACAATCTCTCTTTGATTTGGTATTTTCCTCATCTTTTAAAATCTTCATTCATATAAACTCATGCAGGCAAAATATTTATCAATACCAGATGAAGCTTTACTTGCACACGGAGAGTGAGCCTGAGTTTGAAACATATGATCCCTCTAACACCAGTGTCAGTGAACGGGTTAAGTCAATCACATCAATTTATATGTTTATTAGTTCCTGTTACCTCCTATCTGTTGTTGGATGTTGGATAGGACCAGAGATGCTGAGTTGGGATTTAAGATTTGGTTATGTTGCATTTGTATGCACTCCCCTCATGTTAGCTGAACTGGAGGTTTTAGTGGACTTTACTGCTGCCATGCTCAAAATATGCATCACAGACTGTAAGTCAGATAGAGGAATCTTGTATTATTATTGCATTGGTATTCAGGGATGAGGACCTCACCTGAGGCACTAAAATGCTTGGGGAGATTTACTGCATGAAATATAATCAAGATGCTACATGAAAGAAAACTGTCAGAGTTTTTCATGGATACAAGCATAAAACATTTAAATTGTGTAATTCAGTGGTTATTGTGTCTCTCAGGGTGGGCATCAGGTCTGACACACTAGTGACAAAATTAGTCTTTGTAAGCCTCTGTGGGCCTGACTTTTGAGAGAAAATATTTAAAAGCCAAATCAGCTCTTGCAGAGGCCTTAGAAAATAGTTTTCCATGTTACCAATTACAAAAAGTATTGTATCCATACCAGAGCAAAGAAAAACCTCATCTGAACAGGCTGAGAATACTTGTGTTAGTGTCTGTTCAGCTCCAGTGCTCAGCAGCAGATGTGAAGCAGCTGTGCCTTCCTGCCTGTGCGCCAAGAACGTGACTGGAATGGTTTCACCAGAGAACCCTCCTTCCCTCCTCCACATTTTCTCTTCCTCTTGGCACCGCCTTTTCATTCTTCTGCTCAATTGTTCCTTTAATCCATGAAAGCAGAGCGATGACGACGCTCTTTCATGGAGATTTCATTCACATTGGCAATGCCCTTGATCTCCTCCGCTCCCTTCCCGAGGCACATCATAGTTTGTGGCTTGTGCTCTCTCCTATTGATCTCCAGTGTGGCACAGGCTGCTGGGGAGGTTTTGTGGCCTGTGGTGTGGCACACACGGAGAAAGAAGGCAGGGTTTTCCAGACTCACTGAAACTGAGAGAGCCCAAAGGGATGTACCCAGGCTGATGCCTCCCTGTAACCACAGCTGTATGAAAATATACTGGGGAGGATTTACTCAGTAGAGTTGCTGAGAATACTTCATCATTCTGATCCATACCTGACCTGTTCTTTGCAGAATAACTCACAGGTTCATGGAAAGGTTTGTGTTGAAAGAACCCCAGAAAACATCCAGTTCCAACTCCCTGCCATGGGCAGGGACACCTTCCACTAGAGCAAGTTGCACCAAGCTCTGTCCAACCTGGCCTTACAGGGCATCCACAGCTTCTCTGGGCAACCTGTCCCAGTGACTCAACACCCCCACAGTAAAGAATTTCTTCCTAATATCTGATCTAAATCTCTACCCTTTTAGTTCAAACTGTTCCACTATCACTATCTGCTCATGGAAATTCAAGGTAAACTGCCCAGAGACCAGGGTACCAAAGATCCCCTCTGAGCCTGGGACCATGTTCTACATGAATTTCCCTTCAGAATTCTGCTCTCTGCAACAAGCTTCCTCTCCAGGCCATCAGGGCAGGGAAAGCAGGAAGTAAGCAGAGAAGTTTGTTCTCACCCTCTGTTGTAAAAGAAGATCCTGACCTGCATTACTTCAATACATCTTAATGGAGGGACACATGGAACTCAGCTTTTGTCTTAGACATTGGCCATATCTCTGTTCTCCCCAGTTTTCTGCTCAGAGTCCACTTCCTATCATCTGCCTCTGATGTTTCACATCTTATGTTTCCCTTGTCTGCTTAAAACACAGCAAACAGGTCAGACCATTCAGCACATCAAAGCCCCCTTCACACACACAGACATCCTATGTAGTCTGTGCACTTCTCAGAGAGCCTAAGGGAGCGATTCCTGTGGTGTGGGGCAGCCAACGTCAGTGCTGATGTCCACTGCTCCTACTACCCTCTGCTTTTCTCTTCTCCTCTTTCCTGTTCTCATTAATGTCACAACTTGCTTTGATTTTAGCAAATGCAAAATAATTAATTCTTTGAATCAGCACAATCAGCAGGGCTGTTCTGAAACACTTTGATGCCCAGCCAGGCTGTTAGTTCAGTGTCAGTTCTGTCTCCTCCCAGACAGAACTCTATGAGGGATGGACTGGGGTCAGTGGAACAGCACAGAAGGATTTTATGGCTCACCCTGCTGACAACAAGTATTTAAAATAATGTTTCTGATTCTATCAGAGTACTTGGCATAGTTCTCCTGTTGGTCTCTTCACTAGGTACTAATCTGATTCCATGTCTTTGTTCTTCAGACCGCTGTGGGTATTGTACCTTCTGTATTGTTTTGAAAGCACAAGATGCTCAAGTGCACTATTTGCATATGCAAATGTTATGTTTCCATGTGCAAATGACAACAAATCCAAGAACTATGAGCATAAATGATAGTGCAAGTAAAGAGACTCTCCTGTTCATCAGAGGCTAGATTTGATTCTTCATTGAAAACAAAGCTCTGTGATGTCTGCCAGAAATTTGCCAATTAACCTCCAGCATCACAGTTGAAGACTTTTGGCAGCTTGAAGAAGAAAGTAACATGAGAATCAGAGGCAAATATAAATACAATTTTAAATGGAGGGCAGAAAAAAAAAGAGGAAAAAAAAAAGATTTAAAAAGACCAACCATAATCACTTCTCTGCTTTGAAGTTTTCCCAGTATTATGCTACAAGCAGTTGTAAAAATCCCACTACTTGCTTTCTTTTCTTGATAGGGCCATTAGTAAAGGAACTCTGAAAAACTGAAAAATAGAAAAGATTTTGAAGACAAAGTCAAGCTATAAGTCCATGAGATCTTCCTGTAAAAGATTAAGTCAATCATAAAGGAGCTTGACAAGCTCTGAATTCCTGAATTGTTGAAATCAAACCCACACTGAGGAACAACTGCGAATATAGCTCATGTATCTGTAGTGAACTGAAGGAAGTGTCAAGCCGCTGTTTTAGTAAAGCTGAAATCAAAAGAGAAATCTTGGTTCTGTTACAAGTCAAATTCAGTTTTGTAACTGTTCCTCAATTATGTGGGAATTTCTGAACAGAAGAGGCCAGATCTTAAATAAGTGTAAACTAAGTCAGTTCCACTGTCGTTCAGAAGAGGAACAGCAGTTAAGGATCTTGTGCACCATATTTAGAACAAACCTCGTTGTACTGAAACCTCCAAATACCATTTATGCTTCATCATTAATATTCCTGTAATTTCAATGAATGTTCTGATGTTACCTCATTGTTTTTCCAGCTTTAGGTACTTTTTCCTCACATGCCTTTGACCTACAGGGATTTTAAAATGAGCTCAGATCAGATTTAAATGCCAGATAAATTTCCCTCCTCTGCCATTTCCATGGCACAGTTGTGGTCAGGCGTTTTGGGTCTGAACAGGGAATACACTCAGCTGAAAATCTGACTGTAATGGGGGGCGGGGGGGTGGTGGTGGGGTGGGGAGATTCTATCTACTGTGAAAAGGGCTCACAAATAATAGATCTCACATTTCTCTATATCACAGGTTTGCTGTGAGGTTTAATTCACTGTTCTTGCAAAGAATTTTGAGATTGGGGATAAAAGGTATTACAGAAATGGAAAGCTTTAAAAGGGAGGGACACTGATGTTGTTCTGAGTGCAAACACAAAGCTGCTGCCTTTTTGAAAGCTGAACCAAAAGAGAGCAAAGACAGAACCCAGTAGGCCCAGCCAAGTGTCCTGGCTCTGATCACTGACTTACCTTGTTTATGGTCCCCAACCTGTGCAGATTATCACAACAGAAAATCTATAGAGCCATGAGCGACTGACTAGAACTTGCTACACCACAAGAGCTGGGCAGTTCTGAGGGAGGAGGGATGACTCTCTGCAGGGCCATCCCCACGGATCTGTGTCAGAGTAGCACACACAAAGGGAGGGGAGAGTCAGAACGGGAAGAGCATTTCTGTAAACCTCCTTAGCACTACCTGGAAACACAGGATCCAAAGCACTGCCTGCAATAAAGGAGATGCAGGCTGCTCAGCAATGGCCTCAGCAGAGCAAGGTCTGCCTCCATTTGTTTTATCTTTCTCATTTAGAATTAAAATATTTAAAAACATTTCTCTGTGGCCTCAGTGCCCAGTCTAACCAATATCTTTACTTTCACATCCGCTCAGTGAATGCTGCAGGCTGTTCAACAATTCTCAAGTTGTTTAAGCATGGACACAGAAACCTGTACCTGCAGACAGCAACACATGCTTAGGTGCTTCAATAGTAACAATAATTCTGTTATTTACATGCTGTGGAACACCTTATAAAAGAAGAGAAGTATTAAAAACAAACCTGTAGTAGACTATGAAGTCCTTCTCCCAGGATATTTTACCTAGATTGTGGTGTAGAACCCGTATCTGCCACAAAAATACGGACCAAGTGTTGTGAATATTGACAGTTCCATTTTAAACCCTGCACCTGCAGAAGCCAAGCCTGATTAGACTTTTCATAGTGTGCAACAGCTTTCCTTCAAAATGAACTTTTGTACTTGAGTTTGTTTCTATCTGCTTAAAAAGTGGCTCCATGGAAACACATGGAGCCCTCCAAGACAGCTTTAAAGGAAGGTAGGGGGAGTTTAAAAAGTAAAGCTGTTTGAGAGTATTGATTTTACAAGTAAGTGCTGTGAAAAAGAAGGTGGAAAATGTGCTGGGAAAAATGTGGAATTTAAATGAATCCTATAAATAACTCTTACAGCATACACATCTGTACAAAGGCAGAGGGAACAGGGAGAAGATTTTTCAAATTCACTCCACTTATCACAGTGTTACTAAGTACAGTCGTCACTCAAGGGCAGCTTATGGGCTTGGATTTCTCTGTCCTTAGTTCCAAATTATTATCTATTTTCCAGAAGATTACATGGAAGACCAGTGCAACGAAGACACTTCGAATTTAAAGGAGCATGAAGCTCCTTTATAAGTGCATTTTCCTGAGCTCCATATTTCACGTAGTTCAAAAACCCTGAAGAAACATCATTCAAGATCCTCGTAGCAAAGAAGTATGTACCCAAAGAACTTCCCCATAACCAGATGAAAAGGAGCCCTCAGCAGATGACACAAGCTCTGCTGAATGAAGACCACAGTGAGAAAAGCAAACAGAAAAAAACCCCATCTTAAACAGGAAACAAACTGTAACAGACTAATCCAGAACATTGAATCACAACCCACAGCTCCTGTCCTTTTCCCCAGTGCTTCACAAAGACCCCTCACACCATCAAGAGCAACAGGTGACCAGGCTGAAAATCACTGTCCTTCAGCAGGTTTCAGGTTCATTTTTTTCAGTTTAACCCACAAGTGCCTGTCCATCCAAACAGAATGTCTTGAGCTGTCACTCCAGATTTAGGACTGCCCTGCTCCTTTTATCACATTCACCCTTGTTTTAAACTTCAGGCCATCCTCAACCACTGTGCGTACACTGGTTTAATCCAACAGTGAGTTTTTCCATATGGAAACTGTTGTGTGCTGTGCAAAACAAAGTATTCAGAGAAGGAATATTCTGATTTCACACTGCACATTCATTTCTTTGTGAGTAGGAGACAAGGTCTGCAGTGTTTGCAGCACCTCTGCTCGCCCTGTACTGCAGGGAGCCTGGCACCCAGGGGGTGAAGCATCCCAAAAGTGCAAGGGCACACGCCAGGCTGGATGCCACTTCCTCACTTCCTGCTCTCCTTTCCATCAGATTCCTCCTTTTTTTGCACGTTTATTTTCTTACCATCACTTTTCATCTCCTTCCACCTTCCCTTATGACACAAATGCAGAGCCCAACCTCACAGCAAACAAAATGTCCACTGGACCCACCACATGGGTGCAGTTGTTTACAGATGGGATGGAAAGCTCCACATTTCCCAGTAGAATTCCTCATCTGCCAATCTGCCTCTTGCCCAAGGATTTTATTTTTCCATGTTCATTTGTTGTCATGTTGACAACAACAGTTTCAGAAGTACAGTATGTTTATCAGAAAGATGCATATTCAATTAATATTGCTGTAGGCAATTTTCACTGCAAATCAAGGCTTACAAATCTCTCCACAATTCTCACAGATCAGCCCCCTCCAGAAGGATGTTTCAGCAGGATTCCCAAGATAATGCTACCCTACCCTGCAAGACCCTGACTTGCTCATTTGGAACCTGACTAGAACTTTATTTACAGTCAATCTAAACTAGATACATCAGGAATGGAAACCTAAAATGCTGATCCTTTGATCTGTCATCACAGTTTTCCAGACATTCATTATCAAGCAGTTCGGTACAAATAACTGTCTGAGCCACCTTAAAATAGTCTGTCACTGTAAAAGCAGATATATATTTATAATTGGTACATACACACAACAGCTCCTGCAATAGGAACACAAACCCTGAGGATTTACAAGTTCAGCCTCTCACCATTCAGCCTTTCCACATTTTCAATTACGGGAAGATATGAGGGGTTTTTTTTCATTAAAATCTACAATACTCTACATTTTTAATTTTAGTGCTGAGGAGCAACCTAATGGGTCATGCCAGCAGGGCAAATATAAGCAGATGTGTATTCATCTCTTTCCAGATCTTCACTAATATCCCATTTTTCTTGTCATTATGAGGCAGAACAGCTTTGCTGGAACCAAATGCCATTGGGTTAATTGAGAGCACAAAGGTCTTTATCGGGAGGCCTCTTTGTGGAGGCTGCCTATCTGTGGCTGATAATGTGTCCAACTCACCACAACAATTACCCTTTCAGAGGGGTGAATATTTCCAAATATTTGTGTTGCAGTGCCGCAGAATTTAAACACATCAAAAGTATTTTTATTAGTATTTCAAAAAAAGTGTAAATTTTTGCCTAAATAATTTGGAGAAGAAACCTCACCAGTGATTTACAGTCATCATTAAATACACTCAGTGGGAAATTAAATTTGGTTTCATGTTTTATGAGCTCCGTTTTAAGGTATTAGACTGGAGTTTGCCATTTGTTTAATTAAGAATTGATTAATATCTTTTGCTTCTGATTTTAGGAGAATGCATCAGCACTCACACCTTGTACTGGGTTGGTCTAAAACTACACCTGCCCTTACCACAAAGAAGTGTCTTAAAATCAAACCAGCAGTGGGACACAGGGGACAGGGATGTTCCTGCTCACGCTGCCCCAGGTTTCCTTGGACCTCTTTGAAGTCATGTCTTGTGTTTTAACCCTATTACTTAATCTGCAAAATGGAGAACATGTAAAAGTAACTATAAAGACTGTCCTTGTACAATAGGTTAAATGTCAGTTTTGAACTAATGATCTCCTGGGTTTGCCAAGGCCATGATCAGAGTGCAGGAGCCCGAGGTGCCAGGTAGGGAACCAATCCCTCAGGCAGACAGTCCAGCCCGTTCCATCACTGCAGACCTATCCTGATAAGCATTCTTAATTTAATGGAGCTCCTGCAAATAAACAAGCTTAATGAAGATTACTCGCTTCCTGGAATTCATTGTGCTGCTCCAATTTAATGCTATCACTTCCATAAGAGGCTGTGACAAAGTCTCTGGAAAAAAAATAAAATATGCAAATTCAGACACTTCAAAGGCTTTTATTTTAATTGTGCAGAAGGCAGAACAGAACAAGAGCAACTCCACTAAAAATGGAAAAAGCAGGAGAGGAAACTGATACATTTCCATCATTTCTTTCAGCTCTTTAAGAATTACTCTCAAGCTCACGAGTTCTCTGAACTCCCCAAAATCAGTGCACTTCTCATGATGGGTTTGCATAAAATGTCCACAGAAATAAATTAAGACCTCACAAGCTTCTCTCAATTTCAGTTTTATTGCAACCATTGAGTTCTGTGCTCATTTGGTGAAGTTTCTAAATATTATGATTCAACTTTGGATCCCATTCAACAGAATCTGGGACTGGTTTTAAGCCATTTTCAAACAAACCTGGGCTGAGCTGTGGCTTGGCACTCCAACCACTGGAGTTTAGTGGTTTTGGTAGAATTTTGCCTAGAATTTGGGGACTCTTGAATTAGAGATGAACTCAACATGAAAAATTCAGAGTTGGGCCAGGATTTGTGGGCATTTGGATCCCCAGTTGTGGTTCTGGCCCAGTTCTAAACAGAGTCAAAACCACAACTCAAATCAAAACCAAGAGAAGGTACATACAAAGCCAGCCAACTACAACAACCAAATTTTACACACCTCCCTTAGTTAGCAGCTTTACAGTGGAGCTTTTAGGCCATTTTTCATGCTCTAATTTCTCTCTCAGTCTATCACAGGAACTCAGCACTGTGTAATGACTTTGTACCAAATGAAAATTCCTTTAATGGGTGCAAAATAACTTTGGAGACCTTAATTTTATTTTCCTTGTATTACATCTGAATTGGTTGTGGGTAGGAATACTTTTGAATTGACTTTATTTAGCAAGCTATTTTATCTCAGCAAACAAGTTCCGTTCCAGGAACAGGACTCGGAGTAAACTCCTCAATAATGCTGGAACAGTCAAGTGAGGAACTATAGTGTTACGAACTTAGGGGGGTTAATAAAGGTTACTACAATGGCATTAAAGCTGAAATAAAAATTGTATCATCAGCTGTGGTCAAAATTTTCAAGGACTGATGAGAACAGTCCTCAAGTCACAAATGTGAATTATTTTTCTTAGTGCTCTCCTGGAACACAGTTGTTATGGGAAAGTATGAAAAAGTACAGAGAACAGAAAAGAATTCATTAAAAAGCAGCATGAGGCCAGAAGGTTACCTCCAGCCTTCAGAAATTTTACCAATGCCTGGCCTTTTGCCAATTAACAACGGCAAAATTTAAAAATAAAATCAGGCAGAAAAGACAGCAAGTGATTAATTGACACTACAGGTTATTCTATCACTTAAATTCTCCTGTGTACAACTTTTCCTCAGCCAGCTCCCAGTGAACCACACGGAGTTTACTGCTGTCTGACAAGTCCTCCTGTTCATTTATTCTCCATTCCAGAGACACGTTCCAACTTTGGGATAATTCATAGTTTTGCAATGTTGACAACATCATTCCCGCAGATATATCTTATAGGCATGAGATTATAAACAGCACTTCATTGCTGTACAACATTTAAAACTCACTGAAGGGAGGAGACTCTGCCTCAAGCAATGGTGCTCCACAGCTCAGGCCTTAATCTAAAGCCAGTACTACCTTAGAGTGCAGGATCTGGGACTCTCAGTGTTTTCAAATGAGGATCCCAACAGCCTGTCCACAAAGAAATCTATATCCCAGAATACTGGATGGTAAATCCCCTGATCACATGTGCTTGTGGCTCACAGGAACACCCAGAATTTAAGGTGGACAATTCTTCATCTCCTCCTCAGCTATGCTGCAGAAATGCCTGTTCTGTCTGTGGTGTCCAGCCAATCCACCTGAAACGCCTACAGGGCAACAGCTTTGGGATTAATGTCCAAAATTCCATGGCATTTTCCTCAGTTTCTAGCCTCAGTTTCCTATATGGTTGGACAAGTTATCCTGGCACTGAAAATATCAGTTTACCATGTGATCCACTTCAGTTTCAGCTGGAAGCAGAACTTCTTCTGACTCTTTTGAAACTTCTGCTCTTCCTCCTAGAATATCTGACCCTTGGATCCAACTGTCCACATAATAAATGCCTGTAAAAGCAGGTACTGGAGACACATGAGTTGTTTGGAAAAGTGTAGCTTGGAATGTAACAGCAACCACTGTTACGAACAACAAAATGTCTTTTACTGACAAGGCCAAGTCTCTTGATGGAGGGCCATAGTCAAAAAGTTATAAAACCAAACCAGACACAATGATTTGTCCTGACACAGGCCAGCAGAGTTCCCAGCTCATCTTCAGATCCATTCCTTGATTTTAAAAGTACTCAAGAATTCAAGGCTGTGGGAGGAGAGTGTGTTTGCCTAAAACTAAGACCTTTTGCTGGCATGCAATTTTTAAGCAGAATGTTTGTAACATCCTTATAGTGCCAGGGTACCAGAAACTTCTGACACACCTGAAGGGAGTCCAGAGGTAAACGTTTACCTCCTGTAAAGATTTAAGAAATGCTGAATATCTGGCAATGTGCACTTTGTTTCTGGCTTAAGGCTGTAGCTTGCACTAAGTAACATCATGTCTAGGAAAAGGGAACTGATGTCCTTTCAGTATACAAAAAAGCGCGTTTGTTTTAGGTTCTCAACTCCCTCAGTGGTTAATATTTGTGAAACAGTTCTGGGAAAAAAAATCATGATAGAAAATGAGAGATTCTTTGCTGAAGGGCCTCAGACCTCAGGCTCTCCTGGTTTACAGTGCACACTTGTAAAAATATTTATTTAAAAGAAATGAAGTGCTGCTATTACTGAGAACACACAAAAAAAATTAATTCTGAAACATATGTTTTCCCCAAACATTATTTTGTAAGATGATGGTACTGTTTTGTTTGGTGTATTAATTCAGCCATTGGATGTAAGATAATGAAAAGTAGCTCAAACTCCTTTGCTTTTAATTTATAGGTGCTTTCATGAGGAAGAGGCCCCTGTTCTTCAAGCTACTCTGCACAGCTTGTCAGGCTGAATTGGAAACAAGAAGATGAAAGGCAGTATCAGCATCCCTTAATTCTGTATAGTTAGTTCCTATGTAGCATTTTAGCAACTCATTTGAACAGAATCATTACAGAGTGGAAGAGATTTCAAGAAAAAAAAAGTAAGAGCAGGTATGAAAAAGATTCAGGAGGATCTATAATTAAAGCCACATGCAGAACTAGAGCACAGTGTTCTTGTGCTTCCTTTCAATAATACTTCATAACCCTAAGGATATTATCTCAGTCAGGGGCCTGTTGAGCAGGACAAAGGAACATCCATATCCCAAACCTCTTTAAAGTTTGTGTTTGGCAGGATAAGACAAGGGAGTGATCTTCAACACTATTTTGTGTTCAGGGTGTGGGCTTATAAAGACATACACAGCTAAGAGCCAAGTCTTGTGCTTTCATGAAAGAACAATTAAGATCTCAAAAGGACTCTAAAAAAAATTTAAAAAAATAAAACTTAATACCCTACATCATAACGTGAAGAATTTGGAGCTCTTTTTAAGCAACACAGACTTCTAGGAAGCTTTGCTGTACTTTTAATTTGTGGCTTTGCCTGAGCAATACACCTGCAAACCTTGTGAAAATCAGCTTATACTCATGAGCTGTCCCTGCCCTTTTGTTCTAGAGTGAAATACTTGGACAAACTCTGTGGCACCACCTGAATTTCCATTGACACCAGTAAACTAAAGGGATACTCTCACAGAGAGGATGGTACCACGTGGAAATAGCACACAGGAAAAAGCTTGGGAGAGAGAAATCTTTCTGAACAGGAGTTTTTGATGACAGATACTCATCAAAACAGGCACAAACACTGGGATTCTGCTGAAGGACGTATGGTGAGACAAATAAAGGAGAGGCAAAAGGGGGAAGAAAATACTCCTGCAATTAGCAAATATTATGCCTTAATGAGAAGGCATACTAAGGAAAGACGGGGTTGGAAAAAAAAAAAAAACAGATGAGAATTCAGGTTGCTTGGATATGTACGAATATCCATGTACGAAGTGTTTTTTAAACTGTCAGTTCACGGAGACAGAAAACGCAGACGACTTAAACCCTGGAAGTCCTGCTGCAGCTGTAGCAGCTCGGTATGATAAGGAACCTTCTATCCACACCAAATGTCACTGCTCCGGATGGACCTTCGCACGCTGTGAAGCTCCTTCCTAAACCCGGGATTTTGGGAGAACCGAGTCCGGCCCCGGGCGGGGTCCCGCGGCCGCCCCCGCGTGGGCAGCGAGGGCATCGCGCCCCTGGACTGGCGGGGCAGGGACCCGAAATCATCATTATAATGACCAGGGGTTTAATTGTGGCTCTGCGATTTCACAGCACAACAGTGGAGGGGTTTCATGTCCAGTGACCAGGCTGAATGTCTCTCCTCTCTTTCTCAGCCAATACACTGCCCAGAGAGGACGAATAACCCGTGTTAGGTGCTGAAATCCACATGAGCTCCTTTCTGTCCTCCGGGCAAACCACGGAGGTGGTGACAGCAACGCTCTGTCCTGCTGCCTCCCTGTGCGGGAACAAAAGGGTTCCCTGATGTGACATTAATATAGGTCATGTCAGTGCCACAGGGATAGGAAGAATCCTAATGCAAGAGAACAGGAAAGGTATTAAGCACAGCCGAGGACATACAATTCAACTCGCCAGCATCTGCTCAACTGTTTTTGCAAATGAATGGTGCCCTACCTCTGGTAAGAGAGGTGAAATGAATTTTAAAAAAATGTAGAGGTGCTGGAAAGAGTTCCACCTCAGGAATAACAGAGCCATCTGAAACTCCTGCTTTGTGAGTGCAAGGAAGGAAAAGAAAACAAATTACAAAGCCAGAATTTCTTAATCCAGACTTCAGATTCGAGGACTGGGTGTCACTGGCAGAGCATCCAAGAGGAGCTGTGTACATACAGTCATTGATAATTTTTCCATCAGCACTCTGAAGAGCTCCCTCCTTCAGACATCCCTCCTGGGATAGAAAGGTTCAGAGAAAAGGGTCAAGCTCTTAACCCAGAGCAGACACAATTACTGGAGCAAAATGCAGCAGCTACAAAACTTCCACAGGAAAATGGTATCCCATGGTTTGTAGATGCCTTCTTGAGGCTTTATAATTTGGGGAATCTAAGTGCTAAGCATGGTCTTAACCCACGATAAAACAAACCTTGGGATTATCTGTCTGCAAAACAAGCATTTGATCAGTCATGTATGGCAAAGGCTTTTTCCAAGGAATTTTTATGTCCACATCTTTCAAAAGGTCTCACTTCCCTCTCAAACACCTATGGGAGAGGAAAGTATCCAAATATGCTTCATGCTGTCTGATAAAGCCAGCATTTAATGACATACAGTCTTTTAAAAATCTGGACATTTATGTGGGTTCCTAAATGGAACACAAGTTCTTTATCTCAATTCTGGCCCTGGAAGTCCCATATATCCATGGTTCAGATGCAGTGGGAGCAGCACAGCCACTCATTACTTTTCCATTCTAATTCTTGCCTACAAACAGTGCACCATCAGTGTCTTAGAGATGTGTTTAAATGGATCTAAGGTGCCTCCTTTGAATTTCCTTTTGGAATTGGATCATGTCACTGGAACTCCTAATGTGACATGTTTGTGCTAGCCCAGCCCCTTTCCTGTTACCAGCAGAGGGACATGGTGAACATGAAGCTGCATCACTTTCCATGCCTGCTCTTACTACAGATTATTGAGATATTTACTGGACAGGGACAAAAAGATTCTTATTCACAAATCTGGCAAGCTCAAGAACTGCAAACAAAGAGAAATATAGATGTGTACATTCAAAAAATGAATTGGAAAAATTCCCTAGCTTTCCTTCTGTTTCTGAAACTCCTTTTGTTTCATTATCTCTGCACTTTTAGTGTCAGAAGTTTATGACCTATCAATCAATGAAGTATTAAGAGTAACTATTAAGGACATATTTATGTGAGAACCATGTGTAGCTCTTGGCATCATGTACAGCCTCAGCCTCCCTCTGAGCCCACTCATTTCTCTCTGAGCGTTTTCCTCCTGAAAGAATGGCCCTACTGTCAAATTAGTCATTTAACCATTGACAGAATGCCTGCTTCTCTCATTTTAAATTTGTGATCTGTGTAGGAATAACTAGTTGATTCAGGCACTTATGTGGGCAGACGGCTTTAAATGAATCATTAATGGAGAGTGAATTTTAAGTACAAAACTCAGCAGAGACACACAAGAATTTGACCTGGTGTTTATTCCTAAACTGAGGGATGGACCCTTTGGCTCTACAGCTGGCCTGTCCCACAGGATGAGGGGATCTTGCAGCTCATGGTTTCATTCAGCAGTGTTGTTGTTCTAACCAAATGCTGAGATTACTGCCCTTCCCATAAAAACGCAGAGTTAATTCCTGGAGCTAATGCAAGTTTGGCCATAAATATCAAGGATACATTTTCAAGATTGTTACATGATTATCTGATTCTTTAGCCCAGAAGAGAATGGAAGGGAGGGGGGGTGGATGGACACTAAATGGGAGGAAAAGAAGGTAATTAAGATGGGATTCAAAAGATCCAGTTTCAGATTTCCTAGATGATTTAAATAAATAAATCATTTTAACCTTCATAATGCCTCATCTCCCCATTTTACCTATATCACCTGTTTTATTTATTAAGGTTAATTAAATCTCAGAGAGGAGAATGTTACTGTACAAGAACACAGCACACCTGCAGGCATTCCTTTCTTTAATACTAACAAAATAACAGAAAGATCATAATAAAGATATAAAATTAGATCACTCTGTCTTCCCATGTTTGAATACGCAAGATTTCCTTTTGGATTTGTTGGAATTCCAGCACTGATTTTAAATACTGAAAGTCTGGGGACAACTTTGCGTTTGCTGAAACGCAGACAAGAAATACAACAGTGACTGAAATAAATTATGTCAATCACAACGGAAAAGACACAGAATGAGGAACAGTGGAAAAAAATAAGAGTTCAGGAAGGTTGCTAAAGGGGACAAAAAAAAAAAAGAAAAAAAAGGGAAGGAAATTGTGGAACATGAAAATAAGAATGGAAACAAACTTGAAAAATAAATCCAGAAGTTGAAAAGAGTTTAGAGAATCAAAGGATGGATCTGGAAAAAAAAAGACAAACACAGCATCATCAAGGAATCTTAATTTATAATTTTAACTCTATTAAAGTGCCACATGTAGTTGGTTTTCACAAGAAAACAATTTTTTTCATAGTATTCGAAGACCAAATTGTAGGGGAGGACTTACTAACATTTTCAGGATTTTGCTATTTTCCTCTACAAAATAAGATATAATAGGAAAACACATGGCCAGGCACAGCATCCCTTATCTCAGTATCGTAATGACCCCCAGTCCCCAAGCCGGAAACTCCAAATCTCTGCTGCTGAGCTAAGAGGCCAAAGGCAGAGCTGCAGGAATAGAGCTGAGAGTGTAAAGGCTCAGGGAAGTACCCAAGCAGGGCTAAAAACACCCTCTGTGCCTGACTCTCACTGACTCAGAGTCCATTTCAAAGTCCAGCTGGTGTCTTTCTGCATTGCTGTAAGCACCCAAACGTGACCCTAAAGCTCTGTGGAAAGAGGTCAGATCTATGTCCTGTGAGGACCAGGCTCTGGTGGGGTCACACACACCAATCAGAGGCAATCTGTGCACAGACCCCCTCTTCATTCCCATTTAAACCTGTTTCCCTGAGTGTAGCAGTGAAAAGCATTTTGCCCATTCAACTCTTCTGTTTCCTTTCAGTTCTGAACCTATCCTTTGCTCCCACTGATCCTGACACCAAGCAGCTCTGCACTCCTCAAGTAAGCACAAGATATGTTAACATGCAAAGTCAATATCCTAAGAGACATCATAGTTTTTACACATTTTGTAGTCATATTTTTAAGAAAACCAATGCTTTTGTTCTGTAAATAGTGCATTAAATAATATTTAGCTTCACTTTCTGGGTCTCTTCTCCCTGTGTTTTACCTCTGTGACACCATCCCTCCTGCCTTATCCTCTGCAATTCCCTCAGGCTGGAACAATCTGCTTGCAGGGCACGAGGAGAGAGAGAAGAGGGGGAAATGGGGAACATGAAAGCAGCAGCAAAGCCACAGCGCCTCCTCTACAAGAGGCAGAAGATCAAATATGAACTTTAATAGTAGCAATCTTAGGACCAGACTTAATAGTTGCAAATTAGGCCGAGTGCTTTGCACACCAACGTGCGGCAACACTCCGAAATTAATCTAAGGGGAAGCTGCTAAAGGTGGGGGGAGCCCACCAGAGTGATAATGCATCATGGAGAGCTGTCACAAGGAATGAAAGTATAGCAGCAATTAGCAGACACAGTACCAAGCACTGTGCCACTTTCCCCATTTTAATTGTACTTCATCTTAGTCAGAAGCTAAACTCGAAGTGAACTCTGCTGGAGATGGCAGAATTGACTCATTTTGAAGAACACAATGGCCTAACAGTTAACTTCTACTTTTCTAACAAAATAAAGAGTAGGAGTTTAAGAAAAGAAATGCAGGGAGGAAGAACTGGGAATAGCAATGGCTCAGAATGATTTGCTCAGAACACTGTTCGTGTTCTAAAGGAAATCCCTATAAAGCTCTAAAATACCTCCCATTGCTCTCTCTTAAATGTCTTCTTTGCATTTACACCTAAGACACTGTAGAGAATTCGGCTGTTCTGTGGACCAGGCACAGGATCACCAGAGCTTTCCACAGTGATCCTTTTCCTGTTGGCTGGAAAGCCTCCATCCTCTTGTCCCTCCTGGAAAATGAACCCTATGGAGAGTAAGGCATGGACCCCATGGCAACACCACTGGGTCAGATGGCAGTCTGCACAGTAAGTCAGCACACAAGCAACAGGATTCATTATTGATGTCAATACCTATTTAAAACAAGTTTTCAAAATTGATTAATTTCTTCTTTAGGATTTCCGATGGCCACAGAATGCAGAATATGACAACATAGATTGTTCAAAATCCATCATTCTCTTCTGTCCCATTGCCCAGCACATCACCACAAAGAAGTACTAATTCTTCCTACTAACCATTCAGAACACAATGTTTTAACCCTGAATCATATCATTTTTATCATCATCATTTTTATACGAGCACAGAACATCAGATATCAGAAAAGAAGAGAAGAAGGAATGCTTCCAAGAGGAGAATAAAGAATGATTCAGAGTGGAGGGGGATTGAGTCTGGCCCTATTCAGAGCCTTGTGAGCAACCATTTCATGTCAGTAACATGAAGAACTGGTAAAGGTCAGATGGACTATCAAATGCCAGTGATATTCATTCCACTGGACCAATTCCAGAGGCTCCTGACTCATTTTTTATTCTGCAAAGCCAAAGTCCTATGAGGCGGGGGGAGGGGACTGTGTTCCATCACAAATGTCAGACTGAGACTGAAGAACTGGTTTCAGCTCACTCCTTCACAAATAGAATTCCTGTCTTGTTTCAGGAGAATCTCATGAAACAGCAACTAGAATCATGAGTATGAATGAAAAACCATCTGATTTGTACCTTTGTTGTCCCTAACTGAGGTCCACGAGTTTAAAAAACTCACAGTATTTTGAGTTTTATTGTTAAATACTTCACTCAATATCTTTCATACAGCGAGACTGGACAGGATAAGAAATGTGCACCAAAATCTGAGGCACCACTACCTGGAGAAGAAAAGCATCCACTGCACAGCTAAATAAACCCAAAATAGTCCCATCAGCACTAGCTGGTAGACAGCCTCCTCCAGTGAAATTATTGCTATTGTGTTTCCCATGGAGAATTCAAAGTAAGAACCAGATGTCTCTTACTTTTCTGTAAATTCAAACCTAACTGAAGTGACAGCTGAATAACTGAAGGAGCTATTCTGAGAACTCCCAGACAGCACATGGAAACCATGGCCTTTGTCTGCGGGTGTTTGGATTGATTTCTCACATGGACTATGACCAATAATTATGCCACTGTGAAAAGAAAGAAGAACAAAAGCACACAACCCTCAGACACCTCAAAGTATAATTTTAAAGCTAAGAAAAACTTTCATTACAGACTTCTCCAACAAAATCCCTGGAATTTTGTCACTACTACACCAGTACAGTCAGCGCAGAGCTACCACCAATCTCCTCTGAACAGTAAATTTTTAGCGGGTGTCAACAGTAGGAAGATTAAATATGACCATTGGATGCTTAAATGCCAAGTTCTCCACATTTCATTCAACTGTGCTTTTTATTGTTTTTTTCTTGTATTTGAGCTCTAACCATAAAGTGTCAACATGTTCCATGTCAGGCAGGAGAGCTGATCATGGATGTCAGGGACAAATGAATCAGTCACCAAAGGAAAAGCCGTGTGGGGTTGGCCACCTTATCAAATAGCTAAGAAAATGAGCAACAGAAATAAGAATCAAGGAAGCAAAGAAATTCTATATCCTGTTAGAACTATCTCCCTCTGCCAAGTGGGGCTTTCGAAAAGAAAGACACAACCTGAGGGGCAAACACCTTGAGGTGTTGCTGGTTTTATCCACAGTCTAGGCACAGATGATTATTGTTGTCCTCAAAATCCTTGTTTGTGTAGCAGATGAAGAGCATCCAGATGCCCCCAAAAACCTCTGCTCTGTACGTCACTCTTGCACATGCTGCTGACTCTGACATCGATTCCACAACCCAGCAACAGATGGTTGAGTTCTATCCTTCCAAGGAGCTACTTCAATTCTATTTTTAGGTGATACCGGGGTACTTCTTCTCTGCATTTTATTTAGGCTAAAAATTAAAATCACTGCAGAAATATTTAAGTACAGATGATGGCATAGATTGATTATGAGACTCTAATTTTTTTTTTAATTCTCAGGATTTATTACAGTTTTTTTTCTATTTTTATTTAAACCTAGCAGCCAGAATTCATTGTGGCACTCCCCTTACAGGGACTAGAATTTATTTTTGGAGTGTAAAGCAACCTGCAAATTTATGGGTGTTATATAAATAAATAACCCAGCATTATTTTTGTCACTCCAAAGCATGTTGGCTTTTTCAAGTTCACGTGAGGAATCTGAATTTGGGCCCAGGGTTTTTGGAACAACAATTTACATGTTGCTGCATTAGTGCAAGATAATTCCATGGGTACAAAGACATGGAAAACTCAAAAAATCCTTGAGCATAGTGGTGGCTGAGCCATTTACCGTGGATGGAAATACCTCCTCCCTGAACAATGGGTTCTGGGGTTTGGGGTTTAGGGGTTTTTCTCTCTGTTTGAGGTTTATTTTGTTTATTTCCTTCCAGTTGCAAAGGGTCTTAGGACATCACAAGAGGTCAGTTTTTAAGGCAAATAATCTCTCGGCACAAGCCTGGTATGACTTAGACACTTAGATTTCAGGGGTTTTGTTAGTGCTCTATGAGGCAGGAGTCTGTTGGGTTTTCAAAGGACTTAACAAGTTCAGAACTGAGGTTCTTAGCTGCAAATCCTGCCAAAATTGTGATTTATGCAGCCCTTTTTTTTCTGATTTGAAGAAAGAGACGAATCTGTTTGGTTTATTTTTAAAGTAGATCTTCGTGCCACAGAATCTACTTCATACTGTTTGCACAGTTTAAACAACTTAGGGATTCTCCTGGTGGAAGGCCAAATTTTCATCTATTCTTATTTCAAAGGACTTCAGTAGAGTTACTCCAGAAAAACAGTTTAGCCCATGGGCTGTACCCAGAGCCCCCTTTCTCTATGCATATGTTTATCTCCAAGAGAACCCAGTAAGGAATTACCTTAACACAATATGGATTCTTCACTATGAAACACTCTTTGCAATAAACTAACCAATGATGGGGGAAAAAATGAGATAGAGAATGTAGCTCCTGCACCTCAGACATTATTAGGAGCCACACAAAATATACACCATTCAGTCAAAGTCAGGAAGAGGTGCTACCAGTGAAGCAAAAAGGGTGAATACTTATGGAGGAGGAAAACAGGACTTCATGACAATTTTGATTCTATCCAGAACTCCAAAACAGGTTATAAGACTTTAAAATAATAAAGGGTTAAAAAAGGATTAGGATTTGGAATCCTTAGGCCTTGCAAGGCCAGCTGTGAATTTCACATCCCCATTGGTACCTTCCTGAACTGGTCTGCACTGAGCCCACTGCAGCCTCCCATGGCCTCAGGGATTCTCCTAGGAATCATTTAGGAAAAATTCTGCTAGGGTGACCCATGCCAGCATAAATGAATCTATGCAGAGGTAAGAATTTTGGTTTCCTCCTTCATTAGGAGGCAAATCCTTCTTCATGGAAAGCAAGGGGCTGCATGAATTGACACTGGTGCAAACCTCTGGAAAATGCTGAGAACTTGATTCTTTCATAATTCACAGTAGTGTAAAACAGAGATAAAGGAAATAGTTTCAGTGATATAAAAGTCATTGTGGTACTTTTACAAAAACTATTACCTAAGCAGCGATATGTGAAAAAGAGAATTACTAGCACTGCAAAAGACCTTCTGAGTCCCTCCTTTCCTCTTGCTGTAAATATGAAATGCTGAGCTTATTTTTATTTATTTGAATATTCCCCTTCCAGACTACACAGCTAAGGGACCAAGAGTGCTTTCTGCTGAGCTATGAATCTCTCAAATTCATTTTCTCCTTAGCAATATTCACTGAGCAAATTAGAAGACTTGCCAAGTTTTCTCTGGCAGGTAATATTGGTAAGTACTGGAAGTCAGTATTTCTGTACAAGGTTCCTATTATAACATGCTTTTCTAAAATGTTTGCCAGTCCCTTACTACAACTCTGTCCAGTTCTTGTAAGGAAAAAGACATATCAACATTTTTGTAACAGTAAGAACTCAGACTCAGCAGAAATTCAGGACTTAATCCTACAAATTCAACTCACATTAATATTCTTATTGGATTATTGGATTTCTCTGTGACTGAAATACATCTTATTAGGGCCAGCTACACAAAGTCCTGTGGTCTTTGAACAGGGAATAAGGGTGTTTCTCTTAACCAGTCCCATCTAAACATCAGTGCGCACGGTGCAGATCCCCCCTACAGTCAAAGAACAGAAATAAGAACATCTGAAGAAACTCATCCCAGGTAAGCTCTGTCTGACAGCAATCCCAAGGATGCTTTAAAATATCCCTCATCTCAGCTCTCTGTCCTTGACCTTAAGAAACCACTCAAAGTAAGGACACCACCTCATCCTCTGTCCACAGTCAGCTCCCAGGTCTTCATTGGATTTGTCAAGACATTATATGGCCCATAAATAAGAGAACAATTCTGAATAGGTTGATATTACAAGTAAAATCATTCTCTATCTCCTTATCACATAAAATGGACCCAAAACATTTTAAGGAGGCAAATAGAACATAACCCATCACCTAGAGACCTGCAGGTAAGCCACTGTTTCTAAACAATTTCACCTTCTAGGCAACACGTTTTCAATGTGCACAGTAACTCTCGAGCTGCATTCATCTGTTATGGAAATTCTTGTACTCTTAAGTTTGAAGCTCAAATACAATTTTTTCTGTATCAGTGTAGCCTCTGGCTCAATGTCATACTGTCTTACTCAAAAGCAGAATCAGAAGTGAAAAACAACTCAGTAATTAACCAACAATTTGTATCAGAGATAAAATACCTTATAGGAGGGGTATAATGGAATCGTTATCAAAAGCTGTCTGAAAGCACTACGTGGATACACAAAGAAAGATGTTTGACCCCAACTACACCAATTTCACAAATAAAGCCTTAATAACAGCCTGCAATCACACTTGGCTGGGCATTATTTCCCAGACACGCAAGGTCTGCATTACAGGGCCAGGAGCAATGATTCACTGCCAGCTGCCGTGATGGCACAGGGCAGCTTGTTATTCTGTCAGAAGTTGTTTCGTGCACGTTGTGAAAGCTTCCAGACGTCTGATCCCTCAAGAAAACATTCCCTGCGCATAAGCAAGAAGGCAGGAGTTTTCCCTATTTCTGAATCATTAAGAGTTAATTTTTGAAGGTGGAGGAGGGAGATCTAATTATTCTTTCCTCAAAAAGATGCCTCAAAAGGCAGTTTTTTTAAGACACAACTAAAACAAAGAGGGTTGAATGCTTTCCACCCAAAGGCCACACAAAGGCACGCGTTCCGTATACATCCCCATCCATCAGCACCGCAGGCTGCGGATCACTGGGCACTTCTGAACTGCAAAACACGCAGACACAGCTAAAAGGCTGCCCAGCTCTTCGGCCTGGTCCTGTCTACATCCTCAGCTGTCCCAGTTCCCACAGGCCGCAAGGAGAAATGAGTAAGTGAGCCGAGTGTACCAGTTCTCAGACAGCCCATGATGTGTGCTCATAGAGCCCTTGGTGAGCCCACCCCTGTGATCACTGCCAGGGTCTAGACACTCAGGTTGTGCCCCCTCCCCTTCCCCCATGGTAGAGCTGCTACTTTGTCTTGTCTAACAGGTACGCCACTGGTCACACCTGTAGCAAAAGGCACAGGTTGATTTGCAATGACTCCCCAAAGGTCTGGAAATGAATAATCATAATTTAGCAACTGACTAAAAGTTTATACAAGTTGTCTGAACATGTTCATTTTTTCTGTGTACCTGAGTTTCTCAGAGCTTGGCTTAACTCATGAGATCTCCAGGGCTCCTCATTTCTGAACTCCCTGGAGATCAGCCTGTCTTTTACCATGCTGACACTGCTGAGTGTGATCCTGGACAGTGCCCAGACTTTGAGAGGAGCAGCCAACATTGGACATATTTTTCAATAGCTTCTTAAACATTCAGAGGGAAACCAGTAACATTTCTTGCTGCAAAGTGATGAAGGTCTTAGTTTTTCTGACATGTATCATCTGATTCTTCAGTCTGCTTCTTGCAGTAAGTGAGACAGGACTCAACCCGAGACACCCACTGCAGGTTTCAGTGCTTGTTACAATTTCTCATTTCCCACTAACGCCCTTCAGATCACACTCGGTGTTCACACCTCTTCAATACCTTAGAACAACTGAGAGAGTCAGATCCAGGAGAGGTGAAAATCTTGTACTTAAATCTTTCTGAAGAGGGAAAAACCACAGATAAAAATTTCCTGCTTGAGGGTGTAAGTCAGTCTCTACATGCCTGAGGTTAGGACAAACAGCTCTTTTTGAACATGTAATTCCAGGATTAGCTGCTGTAGGGTTTCCTTGTAACTTTTCCATGTAAGACTGGCCACTGTCAGAGGTGTGTGATAGACTAGATGGTCACAGCCATGACAACATAACGGAACACTTCTTGTCTTAGCACTATAATAAATTGGTTTCATCTGATATGCTATGATTTATCACATTATGATAAACTTCAAAAGTTGTGCCTGCCCTGGGGAAATTTTGTTCTCAGGAGTCAGCAACAATATTTGTACAGTAACTGAAGCTGGGCATCATTTAACACCAGTTTCTCCACTGCCACAAAAACAACACACAATGGGTGAGTCACACCTGGGGTTTGAAGATTGAGTTTCTGCACAAATTCCTCAGAACCAGGGAACTTGAGGCAATAGTTTTGCAGATTTCTGAAAAAGTAGTATGAATGTTCCATCCTGAAACCGTAGCTAAAGAAAGGAATCCTGCCTTACTTTCAGGGCATCTTTTATTTATAGTGTTCAGACTGAAGATGCAGAGGAAGCAAGTTGAAGAATGGCTCTCACATAAAAGGACAATTGTACCACTGCAAAATTGCATGTGACCCAATTCAGAGCACAAGCAAGGAAAGGCAAAGACAGCTGAGATGGCAAATTCACAATCTGAACACTTTGGAGGTTTTCCTGAAGGTAAAAGAGAGAATGAGACAGAAGGAATGAGAGAAAAAGAAAAGGAATGAAATTACCCAGAATTGCTTGAGTGAATCCTAATAATGAAGTATTGAGATAGACGTTCACTTAAACTAGGAACACGTTGAAGAATCCCATCTTAGCTCTTCACAGCAGCTGAAAGCCCAAAATCCTAAGTACCATCAAGTTTATGTAATAATATTTCTCGCGTTATTTAGTCAGTCAGATATCCCCGTCTTACCCTGGGATGACAGAGAACAGTACGAATCACATTTCACTGCAAACACTGCTAGAACATGGAAATCCAGTTAGAATTATAAAAATACAAAAAAAATACTGTGAATGGAACAATCAGAAGAACTCAATATCCCTAAGCTTCTCCACATCAAAACTATTGTGGACACGTGCTTGTATTTGAACACACCCTGAAAGAAGATCCATAAAGATTCACAGCTCTTGCAAGTATCTGGACGTGCAGCTGCAGAAACGTTCAGACTAACGTTTGTTGTGTGTTTAAACCTGGTACAGATGCACCTAGAAACAATAATGAGAAAAAACTGAGGCACCTCCTGACTGCTCACCTGCTTCTGACCTCAGTTGCTGGAGGAGGGGGAAGCATTCTAACGTACGACCCAGTCTGTGTCTGAAGGTGCCTTCATGTCATGTCTGCACTCAGATAACCAGCTTCTCAAGGATTTGTACAGAATTTTAAAAGGCTTTACAGTACTTTATAGAATTTCAAAAGGTCCACTGCATACCTGAGAGATATGACAGATAATTGCACACGATCTTAGCAGTTACTGTCTCTGAAGTGATTGTGCAGACGATCACCAATAAAGGGATCTCCAATAATGCTCCAGAATCCGGACACAAAACATTCTGTCAGAGGCTCAGCTCCCCTACAGTGCAGGTAAACTTGCAGTCTGAGCAGCATCAAACAGGGGAACAAGCGGGAAATTATTCCTTGCTGTCTTTGGTTTCTTAGCAGCCACATTGGCCCAAGCAGAAGCAAACAGTGTTTGCCTAAAAGCATCACACCACAGTGTTCCCCAGTACCTGGAGCTGAAGAACAGCTGGTAAGATTTCACATTCTGAAATCAAGCACTTGGTGATAAACTCTGACTGCACTTTAAACTAGTTGGTTTCAGCTCATAATTTCATGCTTAATTCACGTAAACCTTGTCTGATTTCCACATTGGTTACTAAAATACCAATGCACAAGGTGGAAATATGGACTAGGATAAAAAGACCACACAGATCAATACATATGCCTTTCATGAGGTAAGAAGAGCTTTATTCCTCAACCTTTGTGCTTCTAAGATTTATTGCTGCATAGATAATGTGTAAGTTATGGGCTTTGCCCTTTCCAAGGACCAGAGAAAGAAGGGCAGTTCTGAGCACCTATTAACTGTCCACTTTGTTTGACTGTAAATCATGTTGAAAGATTCCAGTTTTACATATTCAAACCAGTAGAAAATATAAACAATTCATCACAACTTTTTGTTAGAGTTGTGCTAATTCTTCAAGCAGTATGTTAAAGCAATGATCACGATTTAATCTGCCTTCTAAATGAACTTTATCTATCACTTATGGATAAGTAGCAAAAATTATTCTCAGCTGCTTTGAGAGGAACTGATAATGGGGAGGAAAGGAGAGAAAAGGAATTTAAAACTCCAAAGTAAAATCAAATTGTAATCCAATATACACTACAGCTAAATCTCATCAACTGTTGAGGACTTTGCAACAGAGAAGCATCTTTATCCCAGAAATTATCCTCCTCTTCTTATGTATAGTTCTCTTCAAGGCACTTTTTCTTCCACACAAAAATGCCTTGTATTGATAATGAAATTCAGTGACAAACCTGTGGGTGCTCCAAAGACAGGTTGCAACTCTCAGAGAGTTATTGTGTCTCCTGCAGTGGGAACACAGGCTGTTTTGCTCACCCATCCAAATTGATGTCAGGAACATGGTAGGTTATGCTCATACTGTTTTCTTCTGCAGAACACAGACTTCTGTAACATATCTCTTTTTGAAATTCATTCTTTTAATTAATTTTTCCACGATTCAACACCATATTCCAAGTAATATAAAAGACACAAAGCACTGAAATCACACAAAGGACTCCAGTAACATGCTATTATGCCTTCTAATGTATGAGATGCATATAACACTCTTTGTATTATGGAAACAGTTTGGCCAAGCTTGCATGCAAAGCACAATCCTTCAGTATCAGTGTCCCAGTATCCTCTGTCAGACAGCAATATTTGTTTGGGGATTTTTCCTCAGTATTAAACTAAAACTGACAGAATACAGTGATGCAAGGAATCAACCAACCATCCTTTTACCTTCAAAGAATACAATTTAACCCCTCAGTCTGCTCTTCTGACAAGGAAAGGTAAAGGTAGAACTTATCCTGGTGGTGAGAGTGAAAGGAAATGGATTGTTACTGTGAAACAGGTCACCTTTCTGACCAGGTGCCACTGACTGATGCCTCGGAGAGCTGTTTCACCCTCCAGATGTATGAGTGATACGTGAAAATTTTCAAGCAGAAGCTGCTTGTATAAAATCTGAAGAACGTAATGAAGAGAAGTGGTATCTGGCTTTTAGAGGGGAGAAAAATGGAGAGGGATTGTAGAGCTGACTGATACTTTTGTGAAAACAAAAGTTAAAAGTTCAAGCTGTACTACAGTCAGACTGGGGCTTGTTCTTTTGGTTGTACAAATTGCCCCTCTACCTGTGATCTCTCAGATAACATGAGCTGAAGTAAGAGGTACAGAAAGGCTGGAAAGAGTTACTGCACTTCCTTGGGACTCTGCACGTATAAATATTTTGTTATTCTTCCGCTTTGTTAATGAGAGTGGCTGCATCATACACTGACTGTATAAACAACAAAGTTATTCTCACCCATTGCTTATCTTGCCTAATTACATCCTATGCTTTTCTGGATATGGATTTTTCTTACATTCTGCACACAGAGCATTGACAAGGGTTTCCTCCCACAGGCTGTTGGAAGAGCAGTGGATTGTGTCCCTGAAACTGGGAGGTGCTCAAGAAAAAGAGCAGGAAGCCTGGTGGGGCACGTTCCTCCCAACTGGTCTCAGATTTAAGGATGGTCCCTTCTTCCACAGGACTGAATTTATACTATTTGTCAAGAACAAAGAATGTACAGATGAGTAGCTCAGCTGCAATCAGCCCCTGTCATTCTACTCCCACAATACTGAAAGCCCTTTCAAAGAATCGGTGCCTTGGAGCTCTGGATAATCATCATTTAATACTTGAAACCACCATTCAGGAGGTACCTATCTATCAACATGTCACTTCACATACTAATAAAACAATTCTTCTTCTGTTGTACCTGAACTTTAGAATCATAAGGTGTCTTGGAAGCAGTAAGCCTGAAAATTCTTATGGGATTCTTGGGATTTCCAGGGAAAAAGTTTATTTGGGACCTCAGGAATTGCCTGATTTCTGGAAGGAACTCAGTTCTGACTGATGAAAATTAAATATCTTTAAAAGTATGTTTAGTTTAATGCTTAAAATTTGAAACACCGAAAGTGGTGATTCACTTTTAATTTAAGCCAGTCTGTCAGTAGTTACTAATGCTGCTGGATCACCTATTAGATCAGAGCCTTCAGAGAACACAAAATGTATCACATGCAAACAGAATTTGTAAAATGTTTTATGCTACTTGATCGTAACCTCAGAAAAGTATTGATTAAATTTAAGATATAAAGAAAAAAATGCTAATGACAGATAGCAGGGCTGCTGAGACATCAACATTTACAACAAGCACTTTGCTGAGTTATTTCTTTTTATCTATCCAGAATAATTTTTGCATATTTTTAGATTCTAAAAATACAGGATTAACTGCATCTGTTAGATCAATAGCATAAAGTAGTAATGCTGTCTTCCATAAACACCCAGCCAGTTTTATGAACCAGATTATTAGTAGTTAAATATTTAAAGCTGCTTGCCCTTTGGATCTCCCTTTGATGCTTGCAGCCAGAACACACTATCTTCCAACACCACATCCAGGCTCCACAGTGTGGGAAGAAGATTTTGAACCAGATCAAGAGCAAAATTAATTTTCCATCCTTCTAGACATGAAAAGAAAACCAAGAATGGATTCAAAGCAGTATTGCACATTTTGGCTCATTAGAGATTGTCTTCAAGGAATGATACAGAATTAACCATATGGGAATAGGCACAACAAATTTGTAGGGATCAGGGTTTGGTTATTGCTATGAGTCCTGACATACACACAGTAACAGCACAGCAAAGATTCAATCCACCAGTCACGCTTGCCTGGCCTCATTTTCTGTTCTTTCTCTCTTCTCTGCAGTGTTTGTCACCCTCAGTCCTCTGTCTCAAGTGCAGAATATCTTGGAATATTTCCCCCACCCCCTGCCCTGTTTGGTTTTGAAAGCTTAAAAAATAAACCTGTGCCAGGGACCATCTACTACAACTAACTCCTTGAAACAATATTTCAATTAAATTGAAATGACTGGACATCCACAGACTGGGAGGGCAGAGCCAGCAGCAGAACTAGAGCTGTTTATCAAGAGGATTCCAGGAGCTGATTCAAGAATCCCAGGTATCTTCATGGGGAGAGGGGTGGACAGCGAGATGGGAATGCTCTTAGGTCGGTCATGTAACCATGTAATAACACATATAACCTGGAAACAGGATTGTCTCCCTGGAACTGAGCCCATTTCCCCAGGGCACTAGTCAGACTGTGCACTGAAATATAACAGTTGGTTTCAAACAAGCCCACAGTTCTATGACACTAAAATTTTAAGACTGAAATCCTGCCTGATTTCCTTCCATGGTAACCAAGGAACAAACTTGAAGAGTTACAGAGTAAAAATCAAAGGAACCCAATACAAAAATACAGTATTCTGCTAGTTCCTGGTGTCCAGTTGTATTTAGAATGATCCCTTTCTCTTTTGCCTTCTTCTGTTCCTTCAGTTGCTCATTCTCTTTGGGGGCTGCCCAACGTGTCCCCAAACCATCTATGGCAGGTGGGACAGGACTCACGTTTGCTGGACACAAACATGGTTAGACCCTACAGGAGTACTCGAGTATACAAAGCAAGGAGAGCAGGCCCTGAGGTGCTGGTGTGCTGGTTTAAAGGTAAACCAGCAGGAGGAATGAGTCTAACTCACAAACAGATTACAAGTCAGAATTATAGT
>JAWWEU010000053.1:11413016-11539119 GCA_035583155.1 Acropternis orthonyx | reverse complement strand
AGGAGACAGAGGGTGATTCCTTTGAGGTGCAGGGTTGGTAGATGAAAGAAAAATTCCAAGATTTTAAACCCATAACAGCTGGAAAGGCTGTTTATAGAAATCCATTCACAGGGAAATTTGGGAAATCTGTGCTAGACAGCACCTGCACAAGCAGTGAAAGCGTAATATGTGATGAGCCCTGATATACTGAATTGTCCACTGACCCTGCAAGTGATGCTCAGCTGGGACCTGACAGCTGAGGAGGATGGGACTGATGGAATTCAAAGAAGCACAAATATTAATTAGAACCAGAGAGTCACCAAGCACAGGCCCCATTTCCAAAAATAAGGGATATATTTATCTAGCACATTGTCCCCATGATTGCTACTGAGCTGCATCACACAGGAAGCAACCCAATCTGTTCATACATTTGTAGGAACTGTACTTGTAAATTAAATAATAAATGTGCATCCCAATAGGATCCATTGGTTTAGAAAGTACACTGAATTATTTTAAAGAAAAATTAGATGTTTACAGATTTCACAGATAAAAGGTAGTGTGGCACAACCATTGCACTGGCTAGGGCTAACAAGCTCATCACCATAACTGATTACCACATCTGTGTAAAAATGGACATGTCTTGGTATACATTCACCTGCACATGTATTTCTGTTCCTGTTTTAAAAGTACTTCATATCATGTCACATCAAAACCAGTAGTCAGTACTAGGACTTACATGAAGACAGGGAAAGGAAGTTAAGATGCCAAAATAGTGCTTTTGTTTCTCTGAGACCTCTCTATCAATTTATTTCAATTTAAATATAGCATATTAGTTTTCTCTAGAAAAAGAGAAAAGAAACAGAATTGATCTTTTTGTCACTTGGAATCACATTATCTCCTAAGTATAACTCACATAAAGCAAATTAAGAGGCTGATCAAATGCTCTGTTAACATAATTCTTTAATAATAATAATATCACTTAGATCTTAAACTGCTTAATTAGATTTCAGTCATTGCAATCAACAGCCTCATTGAAACTGTTCATTTATAATTTATACTCTTTGCATTTTACTGTTAATTTAAAAACAGCATTAACAATAAGAGCCAAGAGTAAGTGAAAAAAAAAAAAAGCAGTAACAATTAAAACCCTTTACGTTTTGGGGGAACTTATTTCCTGGTTCACTGAACATCAGTAAAAATATTTCAATTGGCTTGAATGGATTTGCGATTTCCCCTTAGGAAAAATACACTTGGACTTTAACTACAAGTCTAGATCCAGCCTTTTGCATTGGACCACAAATCTGAATCGAATAAAATAAACTAAACTGTGCTTTTGTTGAAAAGTTGACAAATTAAATAGGTCTTTCAGACACATTTGAGGCCTAAACCCATTCAATTTAACTACCATCCATTAATTAGATTTTTCCAGATAATGAAGGTGCAAAGAAAAGGCCTAGACAACACAACATTTGCTAAAGTAATTTCTCTATTTTAAAGAAATGTTTGCTGAGAAAAATGCTGTGTAAGGAAGCACTTGTGCATTTATGCACACTTGAACACAACCGTGTCCACAATAACATTCGTTCTGACCTCAGACAGAAGCAGGTCCCCCAGGGTCAGATGATTTACAGTCTTGGAATAAATGACAATTGTATCTCCAATGGTAAAGTCCAACCTTTGGGCCTGGCCTGCCCCAAACAGAACTCCCATCTGACAGCAACCCCTGCCCAGCACAGGTACAGTATGACAGCTCCAGGACTTTGGGTAAGATTTGAGAATTGTGGTTCCTCTTTGAAGAGAGAAAACCTTCATGTTAGTGAGAGAGATGTTTTGCTTTTATTCCCATTATTTTAATAGCCAGATCTTCATCTTCCTGTTGTTACTGCAAGACTGTATATTTATATACTTGTCTATTTATAATTATACTCCCTTTAAATAAGCACTGAGTGGTTAACACCTTGGTATTTCTTCAAGAACTATTTTAGCTGCTTAAACTGAACACATTTCAGTAGCTCCTTCCTAGCAGTGCCCACAGCAGACCCCAGCAGGATTTTAACACCCATCCCTCTAGACCATTCTGCTGATATGCTCAAAATATAAGTGTAAACTAGCAGGCATCTGCTAAGCTACTAGTGAAGTATCCAGTAAGTAAATAAATGCATCTGGGCTGCAGCCACTGAGATTTATAGCACTTTTCCCTGATTTCCTTTTTCACACTACAGTAAATACAGTAATGGTGCTGGCTAATAAACAGCCATAAATCTGCCTTCCTGTGTTTATGATGTTTGCTGATTGAAAAGTAATGCTGTGAAACTGGTGAAGTCAGTGACTATGAATGCAGGAAGGCTTAGGGTGCTGGGGGGGGGGGGGACACTTTTTTAATATATTTGAAACAGTTTATTTTGCAAGACGTCTCCACTCCCACATCAATAAGTTGGGGTTTTCTCATAACCTTCACCCCCTCTATTTTCCACATGCTGTAAACTAGGTTTTTATTCCTAATAAATTCAACAGATCCAGTGCAGATGTAGAACAGAGGAGGAGGTTTTTTCGAACATGGCTTCTCACCAACGACTTAGTTCAGTTCCCATGAAGTCGTCGGAAAAATTCCTGCAGACTTTTCATGAAAGTTGAATTGGGCTTCTGTTACTTCCTTCCTTCTACACTATTTCTTTTATACCCCCTCTCCCATCCTTGAGGACAGTTTGGGAGCAGAGGTATGCAACACACAGCTGTTCTCACAGCCCAGTTAACAGAGCTGTGCAGGAAACTTCTCAAAGTGCAGGAAATGTTGGCTGCAGGATCTGTGCAGGCAAAGCCTGGCAGAGCATCCTCACAGCAACATCCAGACTGTTCCTGCCAACATCTCCAATCATGCTGACCCTGATGGGATGGTCCACAAAAGTCAGACACGTGATGACACTTTTGAGAAAAGTGCAGAAAATTGATAGTGGGTCTTTGTCTTGGACATTTCTTGGCATTAGTGTGAGAACTAAATCAGAATCAAACAGAAAAGGTGATTTAATTAGACAATTTTATCTTTAGCAACTCTGGAAACAACTTATCAACTGAAGACTCACCAATTCTGTAAGTTGGAAGTGCTGTACACTTGTGACAGGTAGCCCAAATGTTAATTAAATCACTTTGCAGATGTCAAATCTGTGAGATGTCAAGTGAAGGCTCCAGGGAATTAGCTGTGTTTATATTTCAAAAGAGGGGAAATATTTTCCTTACTACCAATGAGAAGATCAACACACTGTTGGCATCAGGCAACAAAAGTGGTACCTTCTAAGCAACTTATCTTGTCTTGCTGGTGTACCCCCTCCCCTCCTGCCAGATGTGCTTATTTCAGGGAAGTTTAAAGTGTATTTCTCCAAAGAAAACAGTTAAGACAGGCTTAGTTACACTGACCTGTAAAAGCTCTCTCAAAAGGAAGCATAACTTGAGTTTGACAACCTTTATCCCGTCCAGCAGTTATGGCTACCAACTTTGCAGACTGATACAAAACCCCCAGGGCCACAGGAACCTCAGCACAAAGGACGAGGTGAGACTTCATGACTGACTGAACAGGAAATCCCATTTTCCTTCCACAAGAGCCCAGGCTCTCCTCCCCTCCCAGTAAAACATGCACCAATGCTAAAGGGAGCACATAGCTGGCTGCACAGTGAGAATGCCCACAAGGAATTGCAATGGACACTCTCCTTCCCAGCCATTATTAATTCTCCAGAACTGCACAAACCCAGCCATGGCTGCAGCCAGGATAGGTGAATTGGCAGGAACTCACTGGAGTTCACAGGATGGGGGCAACATCCTCTTTTATTCCTTTTTTTTTTTTTTTAAATATACTTAATAGGAAATGTGCAAAACAGGCAGTTGTAGGAATGATGGAGGTGGAAAAAAGCCTTCTTTTTGAACATGAGAATATATTACTTTCTGTAACCAAATCAATAATATTTGAAACAGGAGTTAAACTGTACATCAGCACTGCCATTTGATACGTATTTTGCAGGAGAAGAAATTAAAACTGTAAAATTCAAGTCCAAAAGACAAAACATCACTATGCAAGTCTGTAACACTGAAAGGTCACTGCTTGTCTTGCTTTATCCCTGGTATGCCCAGCTTATAATTTTCCTGGTGTACATGAATCTCCAGACCCATTTTTATTAGTGCTAAAATAGACTGTTCTCCCACTGTCACACCATCTGTCTTTTCCTCCTGCCTGCCAGTATCCAGAACATCTAGGAGTTGTTCTGAGAAGAGGAAAATGGAAAAGAAAGGAAACTGCATTGTTTTGGTCACACACTCTGCTGGTGACAGCCTGTTTCCAGCAGTGACTGTCTCCACAGAGGGAGACATTCAGCCTTCGCCAGCCCGTGACACACAGTGACTTAGAAGAGAAACCCAAAACAAAACCCTCACTGGTTTGGAATGAGGAGAAATGAGATTTCCTTTGTGCTCTCCCACTGTGTGATTGCAGAGAAGGGCAGCTCCTCCCAACATCAGCCATCAGTGCTGCCTTGTTGACATTTCAGGTTCTGTATCGGAAATTTCTCCTGACAAATTTCTGATTCAGACTGAGCCTGAATCAGCAGAAACAAGACCTGCTCACAGCATACACCAAGAATGGGATTTTCAGAAAGTGACAGAAAACACAATATGGGCTGTTGCTGCCTTTTTAGAATTTACTTTGACTTTAAATCTACAAATGCCTTTTGGGGACTTTTTAATACAGGCATCAAATTCCCTTTTCCCCCCACTATATAATTGCCCTCAGTATGAGTAGCAACCTAGGAGACTGCAAACTCCACTTATACTCAAAACAAGATAGAAATGAAAAGGTGCTGAGTAGCACAAGTGGGCAACAGGCTGTTATTAAAAGGGGTGTCTTCAGATATAACTTTATACCTGCCTAACACAGAGCCCAGCAGTCACAATCTCATAAAATGAGCTAGATCAATCACTTTGCATTATGTGTTAGAAAAGTAGCTACAGCTACTTCTGAGACTGAATCAAAGGTCTGTCAGCAGGAAAGGAAAAAGGTAGTAAGAATGCATCACTGAGAACAGATTATCAGGCTGACCATCATCTAAGTCCTGCAAGGTTAGACTAGAAGAGGGAAAAGGACTGAGCAGCACAAGACTCCTGTCCACTCTAATTAACACATAAAAGTTGTACCTCAAGAGAACATACATATTTGTTTGGTTCCTGGGCTGGCAGATGAACGTGCCTTCCAGTACCTCCCCTGCTTTGACTGCAGGATGTTTCAAAAGAAATAAAAGAGTGAGTCATGACAAAGAATGATGGATAAAATAGATCCAGAAACATACAGGCCAGGAAAGCTATGGAAGCTGTATTTTCCACATGTTTGCAGGCAAGAATCCTTAATAATAAAATAATAAAGCAAGTATCAGCACTGCATGAATCTATTGCAGCAGCTCAGACTGAGAGGCTGGTTGAGCTAAACTAAGAGGAACAGTTTTGAGGAGCTTCCTGGGGAACTTCCATTTGCTTTTCATCCACTACCAGAGCAATGTGGCTTCACCCTCTGTCTAACAGTCCTTGCAACATCCCGGCTTTTTTCTTTGGGCTAAAAATGAATTTGCATTGAAGTAATTTACCTTTTCAAACTTTTAAGATTTTTCATGGGAAAATAGCACCATCTGTAGGAAAAAATGGACCAAATTTGATTAAAATGCGTTTCAATTTTCAAGCCATTAAGCAAAATGTCCTTTCTAAGAAGAAATACATTACTTTTCCAAGCAGGCTGATGTTTTAACCACAGAGAAAGCCAAACAGACTCCTGCTGGCCTCATGAAGGACACTACCATTCTCATTCCATGGTAAGACAGAAGACAAAAAGCTTACTACTCTAACACCCTTTAACACAGCTCAGAGGGACAGTCCTCCCCACAGCCTACAAACCCCAAATTCTCCCTTGGCTGCAGCAACTGAGCCTTTACACACCTAAAAGCAGGTCCTGACCATTTCCAGAGAGCCATCCTCTAACACAACCGGCTGGATGGCTATGGTCAGAGCCAGGCTTGCAGACTCTCTGGCCTCCATAAATTACAACCTTCACTTTCTAAATACTCCATGTGATGTCATGTGACAGACATGACCGTGCCAGATGCTCTGCTGGGCAAATTCTCAGTTCCTAAGGAACTATGTTGACTGACACCAACCAGGAACCTGGCTTAATATTTCCTTAAATAAGCATGTGTATGAGAAATATCTGTATTTAACTGATGTTTACTATTCCCATCCAACCACCACTAAAAGGTTTAATGAAAAGATGAAACTATACCTCTCTTGACTGGAATACACTGGCAGTGGTACTAACTATTTGTGAGCCATCTGCTCTCTAAAAAGAAGCAAAGAATTCCCATTGATAAATACTCCCTAGAAAGAAAGTCACTTCTCTGCGACTGAGTCCTACATCTAACCCTCACCTTGCTGGGAAACACTGTAAAATCATTTAAAAATTCAGTTTTAAATACAAGAAAAGTCTACTGGCTTTGGAAACATTTATAGTTTATTTCACACAGTTTGAAATGTTTATATATACTGTCCCTTATTTCCAGGCATGAATGTCATGCTATTATTTGAAAGGCTTTAAAGATGTATCATGACATTTGTTACTTTTAAAGGTACAAATAGCATTTCAATTAGCCTAATGATGGTTTCCTAGAAGAACTGAATATCCACTTAAAACACTCACAGATCAGATAAGCAAATGTGTGCATGCAGGCATGCTGATGTCTGTCTTCATCAGATGGCCAGCATAGTGCTGCTACTGGCTTGTAGACCTCCTCTTCTTCATTTAGCCTTTGCATTTCACTCCAGTTTCTACATTGACCTTTATTTCTCAGTGGCAGTTGGACTATGCCTAAAGCAAAATTTAAGACCCACCCTAGCTCACACTGCCTGCAGCAAATTCTTGGGGATTTTTCACAATCGCTGCACCACAGCTGCACAGACAGATAACTTTTGCATCAGATAACATTACTAATGTCATTTTATTTGTCCGGCCTTCAGGTGAGACCTGGAAGAGCACAATATTATCAAAACACCATCAGCTATTCCAGCAGCACAGCTGTTACACTGGATAATGGAAAAAGATGGCCCAGCTGAACATGTTCCCCTCAGCTAAGGAAGCAGCCGGGGTAAAAGGGATCATAGGAGTAAAATACAGCTCTTTCCAGAACTACATCAGCTCCTCCCTGGGAAGTCTGAAGGGCATTTAAAATCATTCTCTCACCAATGCTGGGTTTGAAAAGAGAAACCTGTAGGTTCTGCTCCTTCCAGGATCCAGCTGAGGGCTCATCTCACATGAAATGCCATTCTATTCCTTTAGGAAGCATTGCTTTCTGCAGTTCCTACTAAAAGTTGATAGACTCAATGAGCAGGGGGTACTTAAAAAGCATCAGCAGCTGCAAAATCGAGTCTTGACTGAACTGAAGGAAAGCTTGGAGGCAGCACTGGTGCCAGGTGGCATTAGGTTTCAGTGAGATGTGGGCATAAAATAAGATACATGCTGTTCTCATCAATGAAGCACAGGCAGTTTGTGTTTAGTAAAAATTGCAAATTTGTTTGAGCAGCCCAGGAGAAATTAATCAAAGACTGATTTGCAGCAATCTGCCATTCCCCCACCTGTCTTACATATCTGGCTTTGAAGCTGGAGAGTCTCTGCAGTTACTTTCCATGTTATGGCAGAACACCACCAGCTGTTGCTGCCTCCTGGGATAACACAAAGCCCAGCTAAAGTCACCCATGTGGAGAGAGCTGGATAAAGGGAGCCTCAGCTCCAGGTACACCTCGTTCAAGTGCACAGACACACACAGGTACCTTGTGCACAGTGTCTGCTCCAGGCTGAACTTCATTCAACCTCTATCTGAAAACCTTCTTTGAAAAACCAGTGAAATTTTCTTAAGGTCTTTCATGTATTCAGAAGACATGATGCTTAGGTTAGGACATTCAGGTTTTATTATATGAAGCAATGTTAGTTTATTTTACTCTGGATTTCCAACTTCTCAATAGCCATAAAGGCCAGAAACTTAGTTCAAAAGGTGGACTAAAACGACCACCATATGAATTTGAGTAAAAATTCAATAATACAAAAAAATATAATAATGTCATCAACAGAGTATGGTGATACCATTTCCATTTTGAAGTAGAAAACACATAATTGAGACATCAATTCCACAACTTCTAACCAAGTCTGAAATCAGAAGCTGGCACCATCAGCTTTCTACAATGTCCCGCTTAGTGTGCTGAAATGCTTCCACAGAACAGAGTCAAGTACAGCCAGCTGATTGTGCCTATGGCCAAAGGACATGATTTAGAATAAGAGCTGGCACATGTGCTCGTGAGGCATCTTCGACAACACAGTCCTGACACACTGCTATGGCTTCCCAGACATTACTACAACATAAACAACAATTTTAAAAACCTGTGAAAAGTCAAGAGTGTAGACAACACCCTATATATATATATATTATTTTTTTTAAAGAAGAGCTTCATTTATTCATGAACACTTTAGGTATACAACAGTCCAGATTGAACAATCAAACTGAAAGCAGCACCAGCAAGACTGGGGGCAACAAAAACTTAGTTTGAAAACTCAGCATGGTTTTAGGACCTGATTTTAATTTGCACTAAGAACTTCATGCTTTATTCCAGCACCAGAGAGCAGATTTCATAAAAGCGAGAATTTTGTTCTTACTGGTTTTGTTCTCACTCTTTTCATGCTCTTTATTTGCAGCACCCTGAGATTTGAAAAAATTGTGCTCAGTCAGAAAATTTCCAGTTTGCAGGACTTGCTTTCCCATCCCCCTTCAGTGAAAATTTATAAAAGTTTTGTTTTCCTGTAGCTTTTTCCTGTGCAGACTAAGTTAGATGTGAGCCTAGCCTCCTCACCAAAATGTCATGAGTAGGAATAGAATAAATGGGTCAGGTTTCAAGAGATGTCTAGTTTGGAGTGATTTTTGAAGCTCAGGAATGTAAACTGGCAGACAAGCTGTCATGGGAAAAACACAGGAAGATCTCAGCATATTAAGTGAAAGTTTTACCACCACACTTTCTGCAGTCTTCCCCTGCCTCACCTGCAGCTAACGAAACATAGTGAATTATAATAACCTCAGCAGTTTCATGAGTGTAATTAAACTTCCAAATTAGGTGACAAACTCAGAGTAAAAAGGCTTCAATAATTCTACAGAGCTTTGTGCAAGTGCGTGACTTAAGCAAATTTCAAGGCCTTACAGTTTTGTGCTGAGTCTGTAAAATTCACGTACACATGACTTTCATGCAGAATCAGATGAAAACTTTACCTCTCCACTTTCATTTTCCTTTCAGCCTGGGTCTGCTAGAAGCTACAAATGATAGGAAAAAAAATTTTTTTTGGGGGGGGGCGGGGAGGGGAAGTGATGCAAAAGGAATGAGTTTACATAACGCAGAAACTGAAGGCAACATTTGCAGGAGATCCTCTGAAGCCCAAATCCCAAACACCACAGAGCAACAGTCAGCATGTCCTGAGAAACACAAAACATTAATGACACTATGACAAAGCTCATAGATTTCAGCTCAGGAACAGCTCTCCTGCTGCTTATGTTTATATTTGATTGTTAAAAAGCAAGAGCACGCACCACAGATGTTGGGATCTCCGCTGCTCTGATTTGACTTGGAAAGGCATGATACAAACTGATAAATGAATTCCCCAAGAGTGACTGTCCCACTGAGACACTTCCATCTTTCCAGACCTATCACACTTCATGGTACTACACGGGGTAACATAATAATGTGTCTGAATACAAATCACTGTCTTCCTGCTGAACATGCAAAGAAATAAACACCATACTTTGCCTTCCTTTTCCTTTGGTACATATTCTTCTGAGTGAAAATTCTAAGACAGTGTCTCAAGTCAAAGGACTGACAAACAAGGTTTCTTTGCCAGCATCCAAATCACCAAGGATGCAGATGCTTCATCTGCTCTCTGTTCAAACAAGGCGGGCTGTTTTCATTTATTAATGCCAGCACAGACCTATTTCCCTGCAACACTCTCACGTGGCTCATCAGATGCTCTACTTAGAAAACTGTCTTCTGATGTTTAATATTGATGTCTCTGCAGACTGCTTTCGTTGCACCAATTAGAAAAGACACAACAAAGCAACTCTCAAATTGCAGTATAAGGACTCTTAAAGTACATGTAAAGGTAGTCTTGAGAAATGAGCTCGTGGAAACTGAGTCCTTGGGATATCAGAAAAGAGCAGATCAAAAGGAGAGCACAGGCACATACAGATCCTAAACTGGACACCAACACAGGAATTTCCAGGGTGGTCCCCTGCTGGAATGCCAGGGGAAGCACAGTTGGAGGGGTGTGCAGACAGTGTGGTCTCAGCTCTACAATCTCCAGTATTTCTAGCTGTAGAGTTGCACAAAAAAATAGATCCACCCCCTCTGAAAACTGAATGTCATTTTGCCTTAGATCTGTTACTCTTGAAGAGTTAACGTGTAATTTATCGTTTACTCTTGGTTATCATCTTCTTGACAGGAGTGGACAACTCCCTGCTCTTCAAAAAAACAACAGAACTTAAAAACAATCATGTTTCAGTTGAATAAACTTACTTTCAACTTCTACAGTTACAGATGAGAGGACAAACTTCGAGTCCAGCTATTCTTTCAAACTAAAAATATTAATATAATTTCAATATATCAGTCTTTCCTCAGTCCACAGTACCCTTGTGAGCAATCATTTATTCACTATAGGATTACACCAGGCAACTTTACTTGGATGTGAAGCCAAACCTCTAATCTCTACTCTCCTTCCAAGCCTCTCTTTGAAAGGTCATCAGTCTAAAATTTATTATATGGCTTCATCCCAGCCTCTTATGAAAGCTTAATCTCTTAACTGAGGAACTTTCCCTTTTTCCCCTCTCAGAGTCTTTCTGTTTTAAATGAGGATGAATCACTTGATTCATGCCCACAAAGAAAACGGTCACCCAGGAGGCTTCTTATTGTCATTACAGGGATAAGCAACCAACACGTAAGGTCTGAATGTGAGCGGACTGCAGTTCCTGACTCCTTCACAGGAAAACCCAGTAGAGACACTACATTTTCAAAAACCAATGCACAGTCAAACCTACTATTTTCTCTGGCCCAGTTTCTAAAGGCCACAACCAGCCTTTAGGAGCACTAGTAATTGTAACAGTGATTTATTTCATACAGTGGGAACAGGATTAAAGGAATTCAAACAAAACTACAAAAACAACTGACACAGAGAAAGTTTTTACATTCTAATTTTTAACACTAACCACTGTTTTAAAGAATCACCAGTCTTCACCATCTGATACCACATAGTACATTAAAATTCTGTTACTCTAAGTATTATCTTGCAAGGAAAAAGACATTTTTAGAAAATACTCTAATCAGGAGGAGCATGTAAGAGTCAAGAACGTGCCACTTACACACTCATCTGTGATATTTTTCCAGTCGTATGACCTTCATTAAAAAATTTTCAACCCAGTCGAGTGATTAAAGTGATGAAAGGTCATTTAGCACTTTCTACTCCTTAAAGGCACTCAGTCACACTTGGTGCTGCAGAGAGTATTTGTCTTCTCAGAGTGTTTAGCACTAGAGATGGCAACCAAATTATCATCAGGAAGGAGCTGTTCACTTCTCTTACCTCAGTTACACTTTATTACTAAAAGCAGAGTAAGTTGCTGTGCTTACCTGGTACTAAAACTGGGAACTACTAACACTGAGGACTGGGAAATTGAGTGCCGGGTTTATTTGTTATTGATTATCAATCTATACATCAACACCCTCTGAAACCAGATTTCTTGTGTCTCAGATTTTATAAAACACATGAGACAGAGTTCCTGTCCTGAATACCTGAATTTTTATGAGTTTTCATTTTTTAATTCTTCAATCATGGATTACTTTAAGGCTGATATAAGGTATTTTTAAAAAATCCTGTCAGTGTAGTCTATATATGGGGCATAAACTTACCTTAAACATCATTCTAATGGGTTGCTTAAAAACTGGAGGTTTGTGAAATCATGGAAGCTGGCGGTTATAAAACCTTTCCTTTCGCCACACAAATTGTTCTATTCCTTGGAAAACATTAATAAACAGATTACTAAAAAGATCTAAATCCATGCTTGAGTACAAAGAGTTTCTCAACAACCACCATCAACACATGGGCACACCCTGATACAGAACAGCCACCCCTCAGGAGGTTCTTAAAAGCTGCAAGTCACCTGCTGTGTAAGATGCAGAGGATGCTTATGGATTTACCCACAGAAAGTCTCACTGACTTCCACAGATAATGGAACTAATTAGTAGAAAATTCAAAGTTCTCTAATGCTTTCATTTTATGGCCTTTATCTGGAAGTTGTTCATCAGAAAATTCTCACAGTTGTATCTGTTCTTTCATTCTGTCTCATAAATCCTCAGTTTCTGGTACACTTGGACTTTCAAATTGAGTCGTGATAATGAGAAAAAAGACTGTTCAGCAAGACAGTTATATTCACATGCCCTTTAGTTCCTGATCCCCAACAGCATTGCAGCCATTACTGTAACCAGAGTTTGAGGGATATCGAATGGACTTGGAGTGAGCATTACCTTCAAGGAGAAGGTACATTTTTCCTCTTTCTGCTGTCAATGTAAATGAATAAAGTACCCTACCTCTCGTTATTCAGGGAAAAAAAAATTAAATAAGGAATTAAAAGCTAATAAAAATTCCTCAACTGGCAACACACTTCCAATTTGGAATTTGTTGGAGAGGTAAAATGTACGTGACATTCAAAGGATTCCTAAAATATTCACCCCTAATTAACAGTGCTGTGACAAGCACACAAAGAATAAACAGGCAGCATGATACAAACCAATGAGTACCATGTTCATTTGTAATAGGGCCCAACGTGTTGGGAGAAGGTTTGGGGGTTGAAAAGTAAAGTCTTAGTGGATTGTCTTCTCACATACAGCAAAGCATGTAGAAAAGCTTCGCAATCATCCACGTTATTAACTGGCTTGAATCACGGAGAGTATGTAATTCCCACTGTTGCATGTCAAGGCAACTTCCATTAGCACAAATTTTTCCTTACTGTGTTTCGTAAGATGATCTTTAAAAAATGCAGAACTTTTAAAAAGAAAAACAACTACCAGAAAACTTGAAAGAAAAAAACTCATTCAGTGTAGGTTATTTTCATGTTTTCAGATATTTCCATTCCTTTCTATTTGTTGGCTGATTTGAGCTGCAACATTAAAAACTTGGGCAGAAGAGAGAAGTGCAAGAGAAATGTCACCTTTCTCATTATTGCTACTGCCCTGTGGACCACACCTCACAAGCATGAAGGATCTCATCCAGATGAAGCTCTGTCTCCATAGCCAATGACAAAGAAGCCACATCACTCTTGCAAATTAAATTTGGCTGGAATAGCAGCAAATAAGAACAGAGTGCCAAGCAAATTTTTGTTTTGCTAAATTAAAGGACGTTCTATCATTTCAGTGGAACCCATATGTCACTCATACCAAGGGACATCAGTAACACATTTCCTTCTGAAGAAAGAACACAATGAACTGATTAATCAAACCTTAAAACGAGGAAGAAAATTATTACAGCCATTTGTTAAAATACAAAAGGGCATTAAGAAAACAAACAGTTCTAGTGATATTTGCTATGGGTAATGCAATGATATTTTCAGTGTCACAGGCTTACAGAAAACTGGGACCTTCTTTCTGGGATGTGAGTGCTTCTGAGGGCAGTTTTTTATTGCTCATCTCCAATTCTGTAAAAATGAAGAGACTTGTTGTCTTTCTACCTACATGAATCAGATAAGACTATTCAAATAAGCGTGTTTGCTTCTGCTCTGGCTCAAGTCTTCTTTTTATAACTGTGTGAAGGCATATTTATGTACTTACTTTACATAAGAGAGAGTAAAAGTAGTGTTACACCCACCTACCTACAACAAGAAGCTATGAATTTATTTTAATGTGGCAGTCTGAGCTGCCATCAGATGAAACAGGCACCTCTGAAGGGTGCTGAATCCTGGCGTGGTTGATATCCCAGAGCAAGTGGAGTTTACTTCATCTACTCACCTCATTCTTAGACACAAAAACTGAGGCAATGTAAGCTACACAAAATACCAGGAAATGGAGAAGTAGTTTCAGTGAGTAAGTTTACTTCATGTGTCTCAATAATTTAACAGGTCCATGACATCAAGACTGGAGTATTACAGAGAGGGAAGAGGAGGGAAGAAAGTAGCCAAGACACCTGTAGAACCATAAGGCTCCACCTCCTTTCACATTTTACCAGGAGGCACAGATGAGGCATCTGCCTCAACTTTGAATACATTTTCCTGAAATGAAAACACAAAGAACCTAAAACCACACAGAACCTAATAACATTGGCAAGGCAAAGTTCACAGACAGAGGCACCACCTGTCATTAGACACTGGTGTCATGTGTGGGGTCAGAATAAATCCACAGATCTGTGAAGCACACCACTCTGCAGTCATTTCTGATGCACAGCTGCATGACTAGACCTTTTCCTCCAGCAAAAGCAGCTCTAAGAGCATTTACGAAAGTTTTTCTGCCCTTTTCACTGTCATTTTACACTTTTTCAATATGTCAGACAGAGAGTACCTGTGCTAATTTCATTAACAGTGAAATATACTTCTCTTGCAATCTTCTTTCTCAACAGCAGTAAAGCTGAAGTTACCCAAAAGGCCCAGCGCTGTTAAAGCCAGTACTGGACAGTTCACAGCCCACTGCAGATTAATTTCATGTTATCACAACATTTTTGTTGACAAGGAGAATGAGGACCTGGCAGGACAGGACGGATTTGAGGACAACACTTCCCTCGGGAGAGGAACTTTGTTGTAGAGACACCTGCAGAATCTAGTCCATTCCTGTGCACTAGGGAAGCATTTCAGAGACTCAGGGAACAGGTCAGGTTGGAAGGGACCACAGTGGGTCATCTGGTCCTGCTTAAGCAGAGGACATTGCAAATAACCACTGCATTTAACCAAGAGGTTCTTACACAGGAAGGCACTTCATTGGTTTCGGCAGAAAATCCAAGTAAGTGCTAAGGATTCCAATCAAAAAGAAATTCAAATTAAGGACCTCATTCCAAATAGTCAGAACAGTTATGCATCTGCATTGCCTGCTTTAATGACCAGTACAAGTGACTAAATGAGATTGCTACATCCAAGGTTATACATGAGCTGGACCTCTGCAAGAACTAATTAAAAAAAAAGTAAAATTATCAAATTGGAAATGCAACACAGTCATTTAAATTACAAAGGGCAAAACACTAGTGGCTATTGATCTCCTTATTTAAATGGTGTTTATTTAGAGCCATTAATTAACAGAACCCTGAGAGCACAGATTGCCTGGGTAGAATTTCTGTACCCACACCACACACATGTGAAATTCAAAGTGAAAGGCTATAAAGCTTAATGCAGTGAAGACAAAAAATATTAAACTTTTCAAATCCTCATTTCTCTGGCCTTTTGCTCACCCCAGTCTCCTATCACTTTTTTTTCCCTTAAGAGACATTATGTGTTAGGAGAGCAAAGCAGCCTGGGGAGGTGATATTTTACCATTGTCTGTGCCATTAATGCAGTTAAAAAATCCTCAGACTGGAAAAATCAGACAGATGCATCTTCCAGGTTCACATGTGCCAACTCCATCTGTTAAATCATTAAAACACAGGCTTGGCAAGTTCTGGAGAAAAACACATTTGTTTTCACTATAAAGAGGAAGAGTAAACTTTCTTTCTGTTCTTACAATTTCCCCCTCCCCCATAATTACTTTAATGTGAAAGTCTGCATGAGTGGGCACTATTTAACATGCTACTGAAAGAGGTTTTCATTGAATTGGGATGTGTATGTGTCAATTTATATGCTATAATCTGGGTTAGTCAAAGAATTATTAAACTAAAGTCTATAGCTACATTAAGATGCTTAATCATTTGCCTTTTTATTGCATATATCACATTACAGCACCTATTGAAACACTGATATGCCTTACAGGAATGAAGGTGCTCAGGTCAATTTTAAAGGTGCAGTTTACATAAGGAGCAGCAAATCTGATCAAAGCAGCTACCAAACCATGAATAAAGTATTTGATAACAATAAACCTTTTCCCAAATCTATAATGAAAAAAATACTTTCTACTTTCAGGATAAACAAAAGCAAAAAAACTCTAACCTAAATTTAATACCAACATCCTAAATTCCCCCAATATCAATACTATTGATATTGGGAAAATAGATTTATGTGGTCCTTTTTCTACTACAGTCATGTACAATCATTCTTCACTATGGCAATGTTACCTATAGTGCATACACCTAAATATTGAGCATTGGGAATGCAACTAAGTACAAACTAGGATGAAGTCAGACATAAGTATGACAATGTGAATAATTTAAATCCCAAGAACTCCCACAGCTACTATTAAAACAACAGATTGCTGAATGCATTTGTTTCTCTTTGTATTCTACAGAAGGAATAGAATTTCATTCTCCAGGCTTGTTTCTTCAAGTAACATATATCCTATTTAAACCCAGTAATTGTGTTCAGAGACTTTGTCCTTTTTGTGTTTGCCTTCAATTTTGCAGCTATTTTATATCATCATATAAACAGTGATTTTCTCTGTAGAAATATTCCACTGCACTATCCCAAATTTTTCCCAGCTCATCAGCCCTGCCATTCTTACATCAGGGCCCATAAAACAGAGCTTCTTCAGCCCTGAAACCATGATCCCACACTACATAACTGCAGCCTTTAGTTCTGCCAATAGCACCCACAAAGCGGCTGTAGGAGCTGCACAACAGGCTGAAACTGGCAATTCTCCCTCTGCTTTTGGACATGGAAAAACTGCAACCCCATCTTTCATCCTCCTCTCCACCAACAAACTTCTGGAAAACCTGATGGGACTTACTCCAACCAGTTCTCTTTGCTGATGGTACATTGTGCACTCCACTATCAACAACTGTAAATACCATTGGTTTATTTATGCAGTCACAGGGGAGTTCTTAGAACCTGGGAAAACTGCACAACCATTGCTGTGAGTCATTCCTAAATATGCACTTTCACGTCACTCACACACCACTTATATATGGCTGGGTCTATCCAAGTAACCAGTTACAGCTTTTCCACTGAAGGGCAACTTTGGTTAAGATTAAGTAGAACAGAAAGAGTTCTCCAGTATTTACCAACATAATATTTACAACCCTACCACTTTTACAGTATCAGTAGCTTCACTGTCAGAGCTGTCCTCACACAAGTAGAGCACAACATGAGTGCACCCAACAGAGAAAATATAGATATATCACAGAACACAAAACAGAAAGCGAGCTTAGAGCATTTTTCAACAAAAACTGTTACTGCAAGTATGTACTTTCTTTCTAGCAATCATTTTAATTTATGTGCTCAGAGAATGCATGGGGAAATGTACCCAAAAGAGACAATTTCATCACATTATGGCTACAAATAATCTGAATTTATAACAAATACTCTCTTAAATTAGAATACAATTAGATGCTGATATTCCATCATTGCCTGCAACCACCCTCAAGGGAAGCAAAATTGCAAGAGACTAACAGAACATTCACTTGTTTTAAAATTTACAGGAGGTTCAAAAAAGTTTCACATGCATTTTACTTCAGAAACAATGTGCTACTTATTCTTCCTAGCAATGATTTTTCACATGGCATTCTGGGATCAAAATGTAATTTCAACAATAACATATTTTCTGACATTCTTCAAGGAAAAATTACTGGTTCCTTCTCTCTAAAAGGATTTAGATGGAATAACATCTGTGTTGAGATTATTGTGAATATGTTAAACTGACAGCAAGTCTCTGAGGGGCACTGCTCATTAATGTTCTGTGCATAAAATTAAAACTTGAAATATATTTTTCGATCCTTTTTGAATCATTTAAGCAATTCTCATGCAAAGAAACTATTGTGCTGCAATAATATATTTGCAGAGTAGGACATGAAAGCTATTAAAATGTCCTAGACCCCCTGCCTTTCAGGCAAAAGGAAAAAAGGAGACACTTTCTGATTTGAAACATGCACTATATTGAAACAAAAAATACTTTCAAAGACCATGAAGAGTTTTATTTCAGTTTATACAATGCACCAAAATTTAAAATTGTGTTCTTTTCCTTCATCTTTAATTCATATTGTGCCTAGGTACTTCAGCACAGAGCAGCAGGAGCATTCTGTTCAGTGTTGCACACTGGCATTTACAAGGTATTTTTACAGTGAGCAGCAGCCCAGAAGTGGGGCTATATTCTTTGAAACTGCAATAGGGCAGCATTCTGCCAGCTTCCTGCAGCCACAGCCGGGCAGTTGTGCTCAGAGACAAAGTCTGCTATTGAAGGTTTTAATGCAAACATGTTCTCCAGTTTGAAGGTGACAAAGGTCTCCATGTCAGTAGAAGAAAATTTTGTTGGGGGGGGGGGCAGGCATACTTATTCAACCAGGTACAACAGAAATGTAAGTGTATCCATCAGGTTTAGTGTAAAGCTCAAAAGCAAATAAAGCTCCAGGAATTACTGAATTTTCCAATCACAGAAATGTGTATAAAGCTGTAAGTGCCATTTTATGAAGGAAAAAAAGGAACATATTATTATTGAGAAAACAGACATACCCTCTCTGTTTCAAAAGCCACTGGATAATTACAGCCACAATAAGATGATAGTTCCAAATTTTGACACAGCACACAATGATTCTAACCAAGCCATTGGGTTCCTTCCATAAATGGAAATTCAGGAACTCCAATTAACATACTAACAAATTCTTGATGTGATAGACTTTAGCAGGTTTTTTGAATGAAGCCTGAGTCTACAACATCAATGGGACTTTGTTACCTAAATCACAGTAATCATAACAAGGCAGTCTCAGGCTGCCTACTCTGAAATATTATTTTAAAACACCAGAAAAAGACACTGAAGTTATGCTCACGATCTCCTCTATTAGATTCCACACCTAATATTGCAAACCATGGAGCAGCAAGCAAAAAACTGCCAGTACTAATTAATATTTTCGGTAAACATTTTCAATGCAAGAGCCTAAGCATAAATACACAAATGGATATATAAACACCTCAGTAAAGAGCTTCATTTGAACTTCACACACAGCCAGCATTTACAAACATCTCTCCCAGCAGGACCCAATGCAATGGAAGCTTCACAACTCCCCGTGCCAGAGCTGCTCGCATGAATAAAGAATTACTGTCCATGGCATCCATCCCTCCATAAGAAAATGTGTTTCTGTTATACCAGATCTTTACAGTGCTAGTTTGTTTCACAAGTGTTCAGAAAACAAGTACACAATTCAAAGCTTCATTTAGTGAAAAATTCTTATCAACTTGCAAGCTTTTATATCATTAAGGAGAAAACCAGTCACACTTTCTCATTTGCATTGTTGCTTTCCCACTGAACTGTAGCACTCCCTGATAAAGTACAGTGTTACAACATGGGATGAGGACAACGTGGGATGAAGTCTCCCCAGCACTTTCAAGCTGCTCCACACCTGGGTCTACCCAAAACTGAGACAGTCCTTACATGGCTAAGGCTGCTCAAGTCCATCATTCTCCAATGAAAGGCGTAAGACAAGTCTCTACTGCCAAGAACAATGAGTGCAATAAAACCTGCACAGCTGATAACAAAATGCTGGAACTGGGGACATGATCTAGGTCTGGCCTTGTAACTGAAGATGCAAATTACAGAATAGCTTGTTTAGAGTACTGTAGAGCACAAGGTATTTTATAGCTGCATCTTTTAGCACTTGATCCCAAATACCATCTAGAATCAAACCTCAGCACGTTCAGCGGGAGGGGAGATACTTCTAAACAACTCTTACAAATACTTACATAGAACCCAAAAGAGAACAGGTTTGTTTCCTACAAACAATTTCAGACTATCCCACAGAAAGCTTTTGTGTGCTCCTTTGGACACTTTTCTCCATAAACAAGCAATATGAAAAGCCTTAACATTTTCATATCAGGGTACACACTATGAGATTTCCAGAAACCAAAAATTAACTCAGATCTTGTAGACTGAACATTAACAAAGCCACAATTGCATTACAGTCTTTTGCAGCAGTAGAGGTTTAAGATATCCACCTACCCTGAGTTGTTCCCTTCAGCTGCCTTGATTGCAGAAGCACAACTGCTTGTGGAGCTGTTCTGTGAAAGAGAATGAAACACTGAGATTACTTTCTTTTCCTGCACAGCCTACTGAAGTCAGGTTTGCAGAGCAGTACCACCTGTATTTGTGTCAACACAACATACTAAAGCTGGACCTCACATTAACACCCAGCACTCCAAACCCTTGTGCTCTGCCTGAACGTGAGCTGGTGGAAGCATTAGTACAGCTACACAGAAAACTGTATTTGGGTTAAAGCATCTTTGCCACTACTCTCAAGTTGTAAGGAGGTTGTAAATCTTGGAGGAACAGTCGTGAGTTCTAGAAGAACAGCAGCACTACTGAGAAGCTGAATAATTGGGTAATTTCTAACTGGAAGAGTACAGGAAGCATTAGAATTTCAGCATTTATGGACACATCCACGTTAGAACTTACCCATCTTAGAAGATTTGAAGCGCCAAGTATTAAGACTTTATTCTATTTAAACATGATACATTGAGCGGTGGAGTATCTACTTCAACATTTGTCACATGATGACAAACACTGATGTTTGCAGCTACAAGACCCAGACTTCCAGCAAATGATTTTGGAACCTCAATGGGCCTTTATCCCTGTCATTTAGTATCATTATTAGCTCATTAAAATCCTATTTCACTTTTTTCTCATACTGCAAGCACAGTTCTAATATTGCCCTATGCTCATAAGAACTTAATAAGACCTAAAACTAACTACTCATTTACTACATTCCCTCATCTGAGAAATAATTAAGTACAGAAAAAAGGTTTAACATTCTAAAGTTCTACTTTCACCATGTTTGTGTAAGAAGCTTCACGTCTCTTGACAAATGCTACTGCAGTTTAAACCTAACATAGTCAGCTACAAATTTGGTTGTTTCATTAACAACTTAGTTTTTTTTCACAGAAAGCATCAATGCAGTAAGAGGGCCCCTGAGATAAATATGACTAAGCAGCAGGAGTTAATTAAGTAGGACAATGAGTAAGCATTTATGGGTGTGATAGGAGACTCAGCTGATTTAATTGCTAGTCTAATTATCAATTAGAGAATCAAGAAATGGCATGTAAGTGAAATATTTCATTTGTTGTTACTTTAATGATTTCAGAGACCCAGAAGAGCAGTATTAATTGCTATTTTAGGACTACAGAAGGAGTTTTTATTCTCCTGTTACTCAAACAGAGGTTCATAGTACTTCGAAAATGACTAATAAATGTATATAGTCTTCTCATAATCAAGTATTTAAGGCCTTTAGATCCTTCACTCTATGAAAAACAAAAGTAATTAAGCATTCAAAACACACTGCCTATAAACCACTCAGCATAAGTCCAAGCCTTTCTGCATTTATTTTATAATAAGGATAGTAATTGCTCAGCGGCGTTAGAGAGCCCCATGAACTATTCACAGTGTGTTTGCACGAGTCAAGCTCCAGACACAAAGAAAGAGGTCGGGGCACTGTCCCAGCCCAGGCGGGCAAAGAGCCAGTTGGCTACACTCATTGTTGGGGTGTTTTATAGAGAGCTGCAAGAAAATGGCAAAGGAAAAAGATAATTGAAAAAAAAAATAGAATTGACGGAGAGCCAAAAGTATTAACATACTGGAACATGGCGAGCTCTTTGCAAGCTGTACATGTGTTTTGGGTTCTCACGTGGAACCCACGAAGCGCGCCGAGCACTTTCTCAGAACTGGTGTGGTGGGTGTGGAGTTTGTACAGGTGACTTCGCAGGAAAAGGGAGCAGAAGGACACGGTGTGAGACAGGACACGGTGTGAGGCAGGGCTGGCTGTTCCCAGGCCGTGCCGGGGGAAGCAGGGCCTGGGTCAGCAGGATGGGAACCTGGGAAGCGGCACAAACGCCCACCCAAGCACCGAGCTGCTCACGAAATAAAAGCCCAGCCTCCTTTTATAATGTCCGCTTCGAACGAGTGAAAACGCCGCAGGTTTTTGGCTGCCCAACAAGTCCCTCGGGCCGGGTTTGGAAGGGTCCTGTGCTGAGGGCGGACATCCCTCAGAGAGAGCTCAGCCCAGCCCTCAGGAGAGGTTTGTGGCTTTCAAACGTGTTTTCCTACTTAATAACACTAAAAAAAAAAAAAAAAAAAGAAAAAAAGGAAGAAAAATTAAAAAATAATCACCGAGACCACCAGGCGCCCTCCCGCCGGCTTCCCGAAGGAGGGGCCTAAACAAAACGCGGAGTGAGAATTGTGTAGTTTTGGGGTTTTTTGCTTAGCTTCCGTCCCCAAGGGGCGGCCCGCGGTGCCACAGGGCGCAGCGCCCTCACGGCCGCCGGGGGCGCTCGCGCCTCCCGCCATCTCGCGGCCGCCGTCTCGCGACCGCCATGTCGTGAGGGCTCCCCGGGCCGCGCCGTTCCCCTCAGCGGCCGCTGCCGGGGCCATGGCGGGGCGGGACCGCGGGCTGGTGGAGCCCTGCAACTTCATAGCCCGGGACAACTACTGGTAACAGCGCCAGGCCGTGCCCCCGCCATCATCTCCCCCTCCGTCATCCCCTCCTCGCCCTCCTCCCGCCCCGCCGCCCCGCGCTGAGGCGGCGGCTGAGGGGGCTGTGCCTCTGCCCACTTCGCTTCGTGCGCGTTTAAACTGCGTGTCCGCTTTCTGAAGTGTACCTTGCTTTAAAAAAAAAAATCAAAAATGCAAGGTTTTTAACTTTCCCTCCCTCTACCCCCTAACCCCCCACCGCGAGGCGGGCGTGCGGCATCACATCACTCAGCAGTAAAGGAAAGTGTGTGAAAAGAACATGTAGGGTTATTTGTAAACCTCTTCCCTTTCCGAGCAAACATTTAAAGGCAGTGCGTTCTCACGCGCTGCTTCAAACCTATGGGAAGTGTTTTCCCCGAGTCACACAGTGGTAACTCGCACATAAACTTTACATTTTAAGGTAAAATCTAAAGATTCCTGCTAAGCTCTGTTAGTAGCTGGGTTGGTGTGTTGGGGGTCTTAATGAAAGTTTTCAGAGTAATCTTAAAGTGTTTCTCGGTTGGTTCCAGGAAAAAATGCGTGGAAAAGGAAGGAGATGCTGCAAAAAGATGGTCTGACAAGTGGGGATTCTTGAAAACCCCTCTTGAGGAGGTAAAATTGAATGGCACATAGGCAACACATGAAATTAATTGCACACAAATTTCTCTGGACACAGAATTAGGAGAGCAGTGAAGACTGGAAACGTACTGAGTGTGCTTTACTAAGCTGGCATCCGAGGTAACAACTGCACTGCTTTTAATGGGGGTTCATATATTCACTTTTCCTCTGAATAAAATACAGCAAGTGGTAATTTATATGCTGTGCATATTCTGATATATTTCTCTTGAGAAACATGACTCCTAATAGTGTTAACAAGTACTAGATGCACACTGACAGGAAAATATTTCCCCTTTGTCTATCCATATGGTAGTTTAAAAATCTAGGGGAAAAGGTTCCAGCTAATTAAATTGTCAGTGGGGGAACTTAAAACAAACGAAAATATTTGGAGCGATGTCTCTTCTCCGTGATGTTATTAGAATGTAGTAGCATATAATGGTACATTTGGAATCACAGTATTTCATTGCTAAAGACAGGATTGATGCAGCCCCTTCATAGTTAAAAATGTACTTTGCATGGGACTAGAAGTAATCTAAGAGTTCTAGAAAATTCCTATAGGCATCCAAGTTAGCACCTTTGAAAACTAGTCCTGATGGCTTCGTTATCCATCCTGGATAACTCTGGTCTGTCACACATACCAGCTTTGCACAGTTGCTATTGGTTAACATATGTATTTAGCATTTATTAATCTTTGCTTTGTAGTCATATAAGATACAGATACACATATATATATAAAAAATGTATTTCTAGCCCTTTTTGAACCAGTGATGTAGCAGCAATATTTAGCCTTTCACCTGAAATTGAAGATCACATCACTTTCTGTAACCAAAAAATCCAGTAATTTCCAAAGCACTGAAATAAGTAGTCTTGCTAGAGATGGAAAGATCAGGAAGTTCAGATGCAGCAATGAGGGGAATTGTGTGGATAACACATATTACAGTGTATTTCAAAAGATAAAGAGTGCAATTTTTAGTTATGTTTTGGTTTTAGTTGATTGGAGATGAAAAGAAAGAAGATGCAAAGCCCAAGATACAGCTTCCAGAACACCTGCAGATTCGCCCTGTGACACCTGTGGAAAAATACATTAAGGTTAGAAAATTAGATTTTAAATTGTAATACAGCAACATGTGTCTTAAGAAACCACACAGACTCTTAAAACCAGTTGTCTTGTAGAGGTGGGTCTTTAACTAAAGGTCAAAGTAAACTGCATTGGCAACCTGAGCAATGCTTTGAAAACCATTTGTTTAAGACAAGGAATTATCCTTTGGATATGGCTGTAATGTTTGCACCTTTTTTTTTCAGAGTTTTCTTTTTGGCAGAGGCAATACTACTGCCCTTTTTAGTGGCTCAAATTAATTAGAAGTCAGTTCTAGAGAGCTAGTAATAATTATTTGATTTTATATTCTATAATTTGTATATGTGTTTGGTGTCTTGAAGTTATCAAACAGCTGGAAAGAACAGTAGAATACAAAGGTTTAATTTCTACATGTACAGTGTCAAAATCACCAGTGAACAGGGTAACTATACAGGCAGCCAAAGCAATGACATTGGGAGAGGAACATATTTAGAAAAGGGTAAGCAGGAGATGCTAACAAAAAGGAAGGTTAGTCCACTTAGAGAAGATTAAGGAAGCAAAGGAGACTGGAAATTCTTACTTGCTGAACAAGCTTTCTTTCAAAGGATTCCAAGGGTGGGAAGATAAGGTAAGGAAGTAGTAAAAGCTTTTACTGAGATTAAAGAGAAACAGAAATTAAGAGCTAGTGCTGAGTGTGGCAAAGAAATGAAATGGCATCATTTCTGCCATTAGTGCTCCTTGTTCTTCAGGTTGTGGAATCTCATACCTCCAATTTCAGTCAAGTTGGAGTTTCAGTCAAATTTCAGCACTGTGAGGGTGTTTGTGTGTTAACAAATCACAGTTAGCAGGTGCTCAAGCGCAGTACAGAGCCTGGTGCACACTGAAACAGGGATAATTGCTTCAACTGCACCTCAGAATTCGGAGGAAAATAAGGGTTCCTGTGATTTGGGTCACTCTTTACATATTCAGAGGGAAGTTTCTTCCATCCTTTTTCAGAACTGTGTGTCTTTCTGCAGATTAACCTTCATGGTAACAGTTATATCAGTTCTCTCAGATTAGTAAAAGCTTCTTCATAGTCTCTTCCCCCAGATCGAAAGTGGGACATGATTCCCTTCATTATCCTGCTCAGTGGGTGGCACTTTTGGCCATAAAAAATTATCTTCTCTGAGGAACTGCTCCACCTAAATATCATAAACATTTTCTAATCCTGGCCAAAGAACAAAGTGAAGCAACTCTGGCAAGAGAACTGAAACATTGTTCTCTTGCTGTGTATTTCTCTACTAAGTCCCCAGATGCTAAAATGATAGAACGTGCCCAATTGAGATGATTCAGCCAAAGTAAGCACAGCAGTCACTGAACAGAGACTGTTGGCTTTTGTTTTGTTTCCTCTTGAGCTAGATTAGTTGCAGATTAACGTGCTGCTTACCCATCTTTTAAAGGGCAGAGAAGGTGGAATGAGTAAGTAGTTCTTGATGCAAAAGCCAGCTTGGTCAGTAATATCTGTAGCATTTGGACGTAGAATTATTATTCTGTAACTGCATTGCTAGCAAATACATTACAGCAACTAGAAAACACTCTTTCTCCTATTTAGAGAATTTAATTAGTTTTAAAGATGATTATTATTATAATTCTGTATGGAAAAAAGCTGAAGCTGAAGATAAAATTCTTCTCCTAATAATGTAAAGCTACTAAAGCCCTTAGTATTGAACCAAACTTAAAAAAAAAATAATGCTAACATAAACTACCAAACAATAACTTGCTTTGTGTTTTTAGAAGGGTGGTAAATGAAAGTGAGTTGGTTCATTGGAATTCGGCCCTTCTCTCTTTCCCTGTGCCTTGCTATAGAATGGGACCTAAATTACTCTAATGCCATTTTCAATTACAAACTATCATGTATTACCTATCAAACTTGCATGCACCTGGGCTGTCTTTCAAAGTTCTTGTTTCCTTTCATTAATGTCAATGTGTTTAGGATATTAACTCAGCAAATTACATTTGGAACCGCTATTTTTTGTAAGTTCTTGTTTCTATCCACACTACAGCACAAAAGATGATGTTGCATGACAGAAATTACAATCAAAAACAACCTCTTCATCATTCAGTTTTACATGTTACTTTTATTTTAGGTGCTTCCATCTCCTCCAGTGCCTAAAACTATGCAGGGATTTATTGGCTGGAGATCAGCTGTTCCAGGGTTGGAGCTTGAAATTGATTATCAAATCCAAAGCTGCAAAGGAGCCCTGTGTAGAAATTTGCACGGACCATGTGAGCCCTCTGACTGACATTAAGAAATAAAGATTAGGCACATAGATCCATTTTCATTCCTAAGCAGACATCCTGCAGTGGACTGTTGGACTGTTGAACATTTATGCTTTAAAAGTGATTTATGGAAACATCTACAATCATTTTGGTAAATGTATTTTCATGTAGCATTTTACTTGTTAGTGATTATTTGAAATCTGTGGCATCCAGACTGTTAACTCTGCTTCAGGTATCCTTAACAAATTACAATGAATGCACCCAGATAAAGATCACAGAGCAGGTACTACTTTTTATTAGCATTAATAAGATTTTAATGTAAAAATACTTATTGCAAGTTGGACTTGACGGAGCAAATTTTTATAATTGTTTCTCCATGAGAACCTCTACTCATACTCAGTTTCGCAGCAGCTTCTTCAAACATAAATACAGACTGCCATGTTCCTGACAGTCCAGCTGTACTGCTCATTCCCAGTGCATCACTTACCTGTGCTGGAATCTGTGTTTGGAATTAGTTTTCAATGAGCACTGATCTGGCCCACTGTTGAGTTCTCAAGTGCCTGGGCTGGCACAAAACCACCTCTTTTGTACAGAGAGAATGAGGAGATGCAGAGAAGGCAGGACTTGAATTGGCTCAAGCTGCCATGGGGCTGCATCCTTGCATTTGGAAAGAAGAAACATAGCAAACAAACAAAAAACACCTGCAGAAAAAACAATTACCAGGTTTCATCATAGTGTGTCCACTGGGGCTTGAAAAAAGCAGGCAACCCATAAGGGTAGTTAGGTCGTAATTATAAAATACATGGTGTTTTGCGTTGTGTGTTCTTTACAGGTGTTTTGTGTAGTTCCCAGTACTGAAATAAGGTATACAAAGGTCCCAGGAACACAAAGTCACTTTGAAAAATTAGTTTGGGTATCAAAACAGGGTTATTTTCAATTAGTTGATCAGAATGCGATGGGTTACAAAGCATTTATATTGCTTCAGTTTTGTGTATACCAGTACTTATACCAACTGGGACAGATGAAATATTCAGAAACAGCAGGGGATTGCACTGGGAGTTACTGGTGTGGCTCCCTCAGTGATGTGAGGTTCAGTCTTGCCCTTCCTTACCTGAAGATTTGCCGGGATTTTTGGAAACTCAGAAGGAGAGTCATTGAGTTGCAGCAGCTCTTTGCAGGATATAATTCTAACTGGCTAACATGTTTAAACTAGAATGTTGTTTAAACAAAAAAGAGCCTCCAAGAAATCAACACAGGCAGCTCCTTCTAACTCCCTGTTACTTAAAGAGGAAAGGCTTTCCTTGTTAATGCTGGTGTAAGATCTCCTTTGTGTTGTGCAGCTATCAATATCTACCTCTTGAGTCAGCACTAAGTCCTTGGCTTTCATAACAGTAAGTCAGCAGCTAATGTTTGTTCTTCCCTTCTTCCCAAGCAATGACTCACAGCGATCAACATCTCACCTTTTTTTTCTACATCCAGTTCCAAATGCCCACAAAATAATAATATTTTACTTTTTCCATATTCTTTACAAATAATGGAGAAGTGACTCATATCCATTGGAAAGATTACCCAAGAATGAGAACACATAGCAGAAGTAACTTTCAGACACATTACTTAAAAACCAGAATAAAGAAAAACTTGGAATCAGACTGGAAATTTAAGCTACATTGCAGTTTAGCTACTAACCTGTGTAAACTGTTCTTTGAATAACCAAGATAATTTTAAGAACAGTAATTTAAATCAGTGTGCTTTCTCGTTATTGCCAGGTTTATATCTCTTGCTTCTTTTAATCATACGGTTGTTCACTTTATTTTAAGGTCATAAGATTGTGAGATTTATATAAGCAGGTATAATAATGATTAATATGTAATTTAGTAGCAATGAAATTACATTAATTCAGGCCAAATGAAAGTGGAACTTCAAGATCACTGTTTTTTAAATAGTGGTATTAAAGAACCAAAGCTGGCACCTGATTTCCAGTGAATGCTTGTATGAAGTGAAATCCAAATCCAGATGAGCCACGGTTTGATTTTGGAAACCAGAATAAATTCTTTGTCCAGCATCTACAGTTGGAGATTTCTGAATTTTATTCCCAATGTCTGCATATTAGCTGTATACTAACAGTATGGGGTTTTTTATTATACTTTCTGTCATTTAAGGTGCCTTTACTTCAGGAGATACCTCAATACAGCCTGTTCTGGGGTGTGCAAGGAGTATTGTCTAAAATTTGAACTGATTCCTCTGTCATAAATATGTCAGTTGTTAATTAATTCCATGGGTGGAGTTGAGGGCAGGATCGGACCTTGCAGGTGCCAGATTGGGATTAAATGTAGGCACAACTCCTGTTAAACACAGATTTAAGGACTCTGATAACAGCATTGTTAGCACCCAGATACAGCGAGTGTAGAAGTGGCCATTTTCTCTCTCTGCTCCCGTGATAAAGGCTCCTTATCCGCTCCCTTTCTGTGCCTGCTTTCCGTACCGCTCACTGTTAGAACTGCCTTGCCCCAGCACAAGCCGTGGCATCGTTCGCCCCGCACGTTTCTGTGTCAGCCTTTCCCCAGCGCTGCCCGCAGGCTGCCGAGTGACACCCCAGCGATCCGTCCTGCTGAGAGCCTGACCCGAGCCTGGCAGTGCCTTCTCGCTGCTCAGAGCAGCCCCCCTTCTCCTCCCGAAGTGAGAGACGGTGAATGCTTTTATTCCTCACCGGGGAGCAAGGCGGCCCCGGCTCTGCTAGTGAATCTCCTTTGCTTGCTGACACGCGTCAGACACAACATTCTCGTCCTTGAAAGCTGGAGCGAAAACAAAAAGCAAGAGCCCAAAAACACCCCAGCGAGCTACAGTCCCTGTCTGGAAAAATTAAACAGCCCTTGTGCTCGTATTGCCAGGGCACAGTCACGTCCTTTGTTTCGGTGGAAGCTGAAGTAATTTCTCGTGCTCCCACCACGTGTGTTACAGCGTCCATCTCCACATTATCCACATTAAATACTCTTCTAAGACTAGTTCCAGCTCAGGTCTCTCACAACACTAATAAACAAGCAAGCTTCACTTTCTATCCTGTTGACTACAGCCTTCCCTGAAAAATTACAGCTTTGTTATGCATAATTCAATTAAATAAACTGCTTTTCTTTATTGTCCTTTCTAATTATGCACACATATACTTGTTATTTATTGCAATATATAAATCATGCCCCAAGAACTGCACAGAAGTACATACACAGTTTCTGTGTAAGAAGAATGGAAATATCACTCATGTCCAACAGGAATTTATTTACTGTACTCCCCTGTCCCATTCTGGATTTGGAGGTGCTTGTACAGGTTCAGAAACCACCTCTGAATTCTGTCTGCATTGCCTTTGGTTCTTACAAGAGCATTAATTATCTGCCTTACATAATATATCACCACACCTTCAAATGGTTTTTATTTTTGAAAAGTAAGGCTGGATGCACAGAAGTTTTTGTGTGTCTGACAGGCTTATGATGACAACAGAGTAACTCAGTTTGGTGCTTGATTTTGGCTCAGAGAGGGACAGGTGGGTGATGTCTGATTTGCCACATGGATTAATTTTAAGCTCTGATCACGATTCAGGACTGGAGTCCAAATTCAGACCTTTAAATGATACACCACAGGATCCTCCCTTTCTCCACAAAGCTACAGAGGGAACTTGGGCAGTAAGATCTTATCTTTAGACATCAAAGGTGTTGTCAGAAATGAGTCAGTGTGGGTGAGCCCCTTCAGGGCCCGACGCCAGGGCCTTACAGGAAGACAGAACACTGGACTAGCTCCTGAGGTCACAGTTACTGTGCTGACCACTCGCCCTTCCCTGCAAGAACATCTACATAGCACAAAAAAGCCAAAACCCCCATTCCCCCCCCCCCCCCAACACATATTAAATTATCTATGGAATATAACTGATCTCATCTGTACATGGTTTCTGCAAGGTGTGGAGGGAACATATGGTCCAGAGGCATTTACATAAAGAGAAGGATGTAATGTCTGCAAGTCTCCCTTTTCTCCCAGATGGGAGAGACTTGGGAGGCCACAGGAATGGATTGTTTATTTGTAGTATTGATTTATTAATTAGTCGCATGCTAATCATTAATCAGCATCTGGTGTGCAGGCAGTACAAGAGGTCAGCCGTGCAGTGCATCACCCGCTGCCCTGCCAGCCCTTCCCCAGAGCAGCTCGAATTTGTTCAAACACTAAACAGGCAGAGGAAGCAAAGCTGAGCCCAGGAGGGGCTTTAGCAGTGCAGTCCCTGGGGGGGAGCCCAGCCATGGCAGCACTCCTGGCTGGATCAGGGAGCGCTCCCCTCACGTCCCTTAGGTCAGAATTTGGCCAAACATATGCAGAACATGCTTGGCTCATTACACATGTGCATATTAAGTCCACATTCATCAGCAAGGGAACAGAGACACAATATATGGTAAAACACTGGAACTGTACTTCAAAGATCAGGATGCAATTTCACAGACTCCCAGGGTGACTTTGGCCACAACAGTCACCTCCCCTGCTTCAGCTCCCATCTGTAAAAAGCAAAATAACCATCCCTCATTTTTACTTCATCCATCTTTGCAATTTAGATTCAGAGTTCTTTGTAGTGGTCTCTTTTTCTCAAAATACATCCAGCTCCCAGTACGCAATGTCCTCCTCAGAACAGGCTTATGGAAATGTATCTAAAAAAAAAGAAAAAAGAAAGAACCTTATAAAATACCCACTGATGAGATAAGACCACCAGCACAACAATGCTGTGAACAGCTGTAATCTGTGGGAGGATTATTTCTCTTTGCCATAAATGCCATCTAGTTTTCAAGACAAAAGTTATTCCCTTTCCTAAACAGTGAACTCAGTAACTGCAGACAACTTCCCTTCCCACCAGCACATTTTTCAAAGGCTCCCAGTAGTTTGTGACATTAAGTAGAGGGTGTCACATCTTAATGACAAATATTAGTACTGGTCTGCTTGATTAACATAATTTGTTTCTGCACTGGACATTTTATTCCAGATGAGCTGCTTTTCATCCATCCATATTTTCTGGGGAAAATAATGCGTCCTGACATGCAATGTTAATGTGCCCTCTGAGATAACCTCTTATCTCTAACTTCCCATTCTCACCTCCCGTTCTCTGCAGTGCATGAAATGAGCTTTAGCAGCAGCTCTTGGTCAAGACTCTCATACATTGGACACCTGCCAAGGCTTTTGGGGTGTTTAGCACAGACTAAAGGTCTGTTCCTATGACACACACATTTAAATTTAGCACTAAACTGGTGGGGGAAAAAGGAGAAAAATATGTAAAATGTCACTTTCTGACAAGCAGAAAATTAGAATTCATTCCCCTGAGAATTAAAAGGACTTTTCAGCTTCCAGTCACTAACTATGACAAGGTTAACATTTTTCAGTCTAATGACTAAGGACATTAAGTGTGCATGTGAATAAGAAATAAAATTACTGGAGGGTATTAGCTAAGTGTGTGACAACAGCCCAAGCTGACAACAGGACTCCAAGGATGCAGATTCCAGATAATGCTGTCTGTTTGTGGAGAGCCCATGGATAACAAACATGGAGGTCATCTTCCTGTCATCGCTGCTGTAACAACAGAAGCAATCAAGGAAGCTCCACATCTGGAGGGGGGTAGAGCACATTTCAAAGCACATCCAGCCTGCTCCCAGTATCCCAGGCAAGGACACTGAACAGGGCAGCACATCAGTGAGAGGCCGTAAAAACCTGAAGAGACTCAGCAAAGGGAAAATTGCAAGTGCATCTCACTTCCCCAAGGACTCTCTCAGCAGTCCCTATGATTTAATTCTGAGACGACACAAGGATTAAGGTCGATGAAGTTCTTGTTTGTGACTTGCCTTAGCTTCTGTCCCTCCCAGTTCAGTTTTCCCTGTAGCTCTTCACTGTCTTACTCAGCTATGGCAAACCGAAGGTGTGGCTTCCACACAGAAATGGATTTCATCTGATGCAGCAGCAAGCAGGGAGGACTCAAAGCAAAAGAGAAGCCTATGTGTTAGTGATCTGCCCTAGGTATTAAGAGACTGGAAATTATCAACTACTGGGAATCTTTCTGGACATAAATGAAATTGGGGCTCTATTAGGTAAGAAAGGAAGATTATGTTTTCAAATATCTAATTTTTTCTGAGAAAAATAAGTGTAAAAATAACATTTGGAGATATGGGTCAAGTTAGAGACAGCACTTTTAAACAAGGACAGTTCATATGGTATCTGCTGTGAGGACATGGACAAACTTCAGTGTACAGAGCTCTCCTTGTAGTGTTTCTGCCTTTGACTGGATTTCAAAAGCTGCTTGGCCACAACTGAAAAAAACCTAAAGCTTACAATTTAGGGGACAAGTCAAACATTTAAAGAATGAAAATAACTAAAGACAGAAAGAAAACCAGGAGAAAACAAACGTTTTCAAACCCACAGAATCTACCTCTACATCAGCCAACTGGAAGGATTCACCAATTTCTCCTTGCTCTCCTGTGGCTGTTGGGGTGCTCATTAGTCCAAAACAAGGCACTTTTTAATTTTTCTGGTCTGAAGTCAGTGTGGTGAACTAACTGTGAACTATTAGACAGCTCAGTTACAGATCATGTTTCCTGTAACATCAAAAGCTGGATTCTCCTCTTCGTCTGCAACAACCAGACACACATCTCAGCCTCTGGAAGGTGTTTGCTTTATCAAACCAGCCCAAGAGCATTCCTGCGTGTTTTACACCAACAGACAAAGCCTGACTGTCCCTGTGATCCATGCTGCCATTGCTGTATCCCCTACATCCTCCTCCTTGCTCTTCTTGGTTTGCTCCCAGGAAGAGCCTTCCCCTGGTGCTGCACACGCTCAGATCCGTATTCTGGTCCCTGGCCTCATCACCTCACGCTTCCCTACAATAAACTGCACAGCCCACTTACCTGCCTGTAATCCTGGTAAATCCAAATAATTTTGTTTTGTTCCTCTCTCCCCTGCTCTCCTGCCCCTCCAACTTCCTCAGCCTTATTTTATGTCATCAGCATATTTAAGGCACTTTTAAAATTACATTCTGCTCGAGGTCACTGCACTGAATTTAATTTCCTCCCCCCTCAAAGCTTTAACTCCCATCTGATTTATTTATACGGTTTATTATCAGAGACCAATTCAATCAATAAGAGCTGGAATTCAAACACACGCACGCATTTGAATTATGCACACAAACACTCATCAGGGGAGAGAGCAGAACTGCTGCAGTCCAGATCATTCCTCTACCATATGGCAGCTAATAGGTAAGGAGGTTCACAGCCATGAATTCTTATACCTTGACTTTTGCTTGACCCCAGTGGTTGGTTGGCTACTGGAAACCAAAGGAATTGGAAAAGCATCACAAATTCCATGGAAGAGGCTTGGCCAAGGGATCTCTGCATTTCTTATCCCAAGCCAGTAGAGCTGTATTTTAAGATGGGCATTCTGAGTTGACAGTTCCTCTATTAGCTTCTGTACACACAGGAATTCTAGAAAAACACCATCAACCCAGACCAGACAGTCATGTCAAGCAAATGTTGCAAACAGAACAGCATATAGAGAACTGGAGCTTAAAGGGAAACCAAAGCACTGACCTCAATTGCAGCCTGGCTCAGGCATCAAACCAACCTAAATGGGCTGCTGGAAGCACAGGAGAAAATTAATAGCTTTTGGCTCCCCTCTGCAAACCACCTTCCTCTCTGAACGTTCCTGGTCAGCAGGATCCTCAGGCACGGCTCCCTCCCAACTCCTGGCTGCCTTTGAACACTGTGGTTACAACTCAGAACACTGCACAGTCCAAAACTGAAGGCAGAGCAAGTCCTGCTGCAGACAGAGATTGTCCTCTAGACAGACCACCCTCAGAATTACATTCCCCACCTGCCATTTCTCTCTGCCCTTGACTCCCTCCTCACTGCTCTTCCCTCCCCCCAGCAGGGATCCTTTGCAACCATCTTTTACAAGCCACCATCCTCCTTTCCAATCACTCTACTGAAAAAGCTGGTTTTCCTTGCTGGTCCCAGCTCTTGTGTCCCAGCAGGGCTGGTTTGTAGCACACAGAGGCACAGCCTAAGGTGTGGGGGATTAGATCCGGGCCCCTGCACTCCCTGTGAATTGATAGCGACACAATTCATTGCTGCATCTTCTCTGGCCTGTAGTTACAGGAGTTCCAGGAGTATGTTGAAATTCTGTTTTAATGTTTTGCAGTTTATGCACAGAGAATATTTTGGCTTTTCTACCAATACATTTCTGCTTGGTAACTCCCAGTTTGAATGCTGTGATTGTGTTTTGCATAAATTAACTAAATTGCAGCCCTTCTGTTTCTTTGGTACTTTTTGTCTGTTTCCTTCACGAACAATGGCAGGGAGATTGCAAGCTGACTACAATTCTCTTTCCTAAGCAAGAGGAAAACAACATGTAAGAGCCCAATCAGTATCAGTTTCCTGGTGTCTGTTGGGTTTTATAAGCTGTATTTTGCTCTGGCATTTAACAATTTCTGTTCATTTGGACCACTTTAAAAAAGTGAATGTAAGGATTCCACAGTGTTCTGCACCACTGGTGTCTGTTGATAAATATGGAACAGGTACAACAACAAACTTCTTTCTTTCTGATTAAAAATTCCAAGAGCTAACAAGTTCCATGTGCCCCACAGGTAGGGAAGTTCCATCAGTAAATGGGCTCATATTAAGAGATCATCAGTTATTACTGCCTCCAAGTCCACCTCAGCACTGATGTGCTGAACACATTCCCCTCCTCAAACACAAAATACACGAGGCTTGGGGGAAGTTCTGTGGCCTGGGAAGCAGGAAGGGGGTTTGCTGTGCCAGAGGATTGTTCTAAGAGCACTACCATGTCTCAGGAGAAGCTTGGCCCTTCCAACATGACCTCTGTGCTGGCCACAGTTCCAGGGAAGCTCTGAGTGCCATCCATTCTCTGCTCTGGTCCTGGGACCTCTGTGGTGTCTGTGGAGTCCTCAGTAACTCCCAGGTAGCTCTCTGCAGAATAAACACAAAGCTTTTAGTGCAGTTCTTTTTAGGGATCAACCAAGGGGTCCTTGCACACTGCATGAATCCCCCTGGGTCAACTAAATCATTTCTGTTTCCTCTTGCTCTCCCCCATCTTGATTCTATGCTTTCCAATGATACGTATTCTTAGCCGTCCCTTGGAGGCAACAACATTAACTTGGCTTTTCCTTTCACCTGTAGTTAGTAAGTGCCACAAAATCTTCTAGAAATTGTTTCTTTTTGCAATCCTTGACCTTAAATTTATTGAACTTTTGGGGTCAGAGGACAGAGAGCACTGGCCACGCGAGCCCAGACTCCACAGGAGGCAGCTGAGACTTTGGGCCTCAATTCCAGAGGCAACTCCTAAACCCAGGCTACCTGAGAAAACAATCCTGCATCACATGCTTTCCCAGGAAGAGCTTTTTGTTGGTAATAAACCCAAACATGAGTCCTACAGTGTTGCTGAGAGGCCTCTTAAGAATAGTTTTCAGGTGCCTTATGCTGCTGTTCTTCCTGCAAAACCATTTCCACATTGGGCTGTATCATCCACAGTGGTTTTCTCAGCTAGGAAGTGAAAGAACATTCTCAGAGCATCTGAACAGTTATTTCTTAAAAATAATGGGTTTTTTATTTGAAAAAATCAAGTGTCACCAAGCTTTCTGTGGGCTCTTTATGCCAACACACCTTTCATTTCAAAGGCAACCATTTGCCCTTGGGGCGCATCCTTCTGTTTCCTGCTTTATGCCAGGCAGGGAAAACCTTTAGTACACATGGAACTCAAAACACAGGGGAAAACCAAAGCAAGCCAACAATTTGCCCACGAGCAAAGCACAAGGCCTTTGTGGCACGAGGCAGAAAAGCTGCTGGCCAAGGAGCCACAGTGCTGCACAACAGGTAAGGAGAGAGGAGCAGAGCCCTGCAGTGCCCGCTCGCAGCAGCTGAGGAAACACAGAGGAACAGAAGGTGATCAGCCTGCCTGGAACTGGGCCAGGACAACAGGGATAATGGTTCTTTCTGGAAGGTGCCAGAGGATACTTCACGACCACATCTGTTCAGGCCTGAAGCTCTGCAGTGAGTGCACACCAGCCCCAGCAGCTCCTGTCTGTGCTGAGCCCCCGCCCCAGCCCCCAAACACAGGAACAGCACGGCCTGTCACAGCTCCACAGAAGCAATCTGTCTGCACAGATCAAAGAGTTCTCACTGATCAGACTGGACAGGAGCCAGAGCTCAAGATGGGAATGACAGGGAATATCCTGGCCTTGATTTTAGGACTGTCATGGATCGAGTCCCATTCTTTGTCAGGAGTCAGCGTGGCCAGAGGACGGATGTGAAACCGTTTCTGCCTCTGATTCTCAAACAACAGACCAGTCCCTCGGCCTCAAAGGAACACCCAAGAACAGACAACCTCAACCTTCTAATGGTCTTTTAAGTCAACCAAGAAAAAGGATTTTATACGCTTTGTTATTTCTCCTATGTATACAAAACCACCTGGATTAAGTGTCTTGTTGAGAAAGTGAAATGTAAAGTGGCAGACAGATGAATTAAAAAAATGCAAGCATTTTCCAGACAGCAGGATAAGTTGAAGCACTTTTGGCATGCTCACTTCAAGGAAAGAGTGCAGGAAGAGCTACTTCACATCTCTAGATATCTAATGGTTTTTTACTACACAGTATGATGAATCCCACATTCAGCCCTGGTCTGACAGCGTTTACACCTGGGAGATGTTTCACTAACCCAAGGCACACACTCACATCTCACCCATAACAAAAGCCAGTTACCACAAGTTCGTTTTATAAAACAGTCACAGATTTATTGAGATAAATACAAATAGAAAGTTACATAGATTCTTTACTCTGACAAACAAAGACACTTCCAGAGTGTCCCCACTTAAGCAGATCCTAAACCCCCCCAGTGCACAGACACCCCCCCCACAGGGACCAGCGACACCAGGGGGATGCAATCCCAGCAACGTGACCAACGTGCCTCGGATTGCACAGGCTAGCATCTCCTACAGCATCCAAGCAATATTGCACCCACCACTGTTACTGTCATGGTCCTTGGCTAGAAATGCTGCAAAGTGATATTCTTCCTGCTGCTGTGGAAGTGGGTGGACTCCCTAACTTTGTTCCATCTGGCTTTTAAAATACCTATGTTTGCATAATTTAAACAACCCAGAGAACTCACATGAACACACCGCTGTACTCACTGCATACGTTTGTCCTGTACAAGACGTAAAGTGCAGCCTTAGTCATGCTGAAACCATTTCTAATTCAAAACTAGACCAAAAAGACCCTTGTAGAGGGTAAATCTGTTTAACAGATCTGCACACTGCCTACAGAGAACCCCCCCCAGAACTGTGCTGACCCCCATTAGGACATGCAACTGTAGAGCTGTGACAGAACGTTTTATATGCTCTACTGAAATCATATCATTCAAAACCAACAAGAATTTGGGAGCCAGAGAGGTACCAAAATGTTGTTAAAAACAAAGAGCTTTGTTTAGCCTTTTAGTGAACTTTTATAGCTGGTGGCTTACCCTTTACACACATTCTAGTTAAAAACTCCTAGTGAACACTAACCAAACATGCTAAAACATATGGAAGCTTGTGTTTTCCAGTGGATTATTGCAAGTCAAGGAAACTATTCAAGGTGATCTGACAAACAGAAACCTGGGTTGGGTTATGTTAAAGGTATTTAATTTATATACAGTATATTTCAAACATACTTACATATACACACACTTTAAGAAAATCTGTTCAGTGCTGAGAAATTTAATGAACTGATATTAAAAAACAGAAGTAAAAGCTTGTCAAAAAGGCCTTAGAAAATCTGAACTGTTAGAAAATACCAGTATAATGCCAGCATTAGAAAAAGATACTAGAACTAGAAAAAATTAACTTGAGGGGTCTTTTTGTTAAGAAACAGCAATCATAAAAAGTCTGTACTGAAGAAGCATTTGTTTTAAATTATAAAAAAAACTGTAAAAAAATTAAATGTAGAACATTAGAGTTTAGCATTTACACTGCTTGCTGCAATAGCAGTGGTACATTTCTGCCTGCAACTTCCAAAGAGCAGTTTGTGATCTCACAAGAAAACCATTTGTTACAAATACTGTACATATTATATAATACATGACCGGTTAACTTATACAAAACTGAGCCCTCCCAAAACACAGAACCCAGCTGAGGAACCCACTTGTATTGCAGACAAACCACATTCAAACCAAACCATAACAGTCACTTCTGGAACAACCCTCACCATGTGAACTCTGACTAATGCAATGTGGAATAAGGGAAGGTATTTACACAGGTCTGTTCAGGACAGAGGACTGTTCTCTGAAAGAAAATAACTGTTACCACATAAAACCATTTCTTTAGTAGTTCAGTCTTTCAACAGGACAAAGTTTCAATCCCCAATATAGAACTACTTTTTTTTTTTGCCCCTCCCAGCCCCACATTATTGCAGATTTGGGATCCAAGAGAAGACAGAGTCCAGCAAAAGTATTGGCTTGATAATTTTTCCAACTGTCTGAAGTTACTCAATTTACCAACAACAACTCTGCTCCATCTGTGTATTCTTTCCTCCAACCCCGTTTCAGTACAGAGAAGACATCCTGCTTTACCTTATGGATCTCAGTAACCTTTATTTGGGGTTTGCCCCAAACCTTACCAAACAACCCAGAGTGTCACAGAGCAAACTGTGTCACCACCTTTCCCTGGAACATTTCTGATTTGGGGGTTTTCAGAATTAAGAGGTCCTTTGTTTCTTAGGAAAAACTGTTTGGGATTTAAACCCCGGCCAGGTTGAAAAGTGTTTGTTAAATGAGGTATGTATGTAAAACAAGCAAACTGAAGGCGGTAACTGCAGACACAGCACATGCTGCAGGAACCAAACCCCTCAGCTGATCTGTGCTGGGGCAGAATGAGGAACTTTCCACTAGGGAAATCCACGCTCTCCCTACCTCGGGAGAGCCAGGAGTAACACAAACTGACCTGTGAACACCTGGGAGGGTTATTATTGACTGTTAACACCTGTAAAGAAATAGCTCAGAAGTAACAAATTAATAGAAATGTCCCAATATACAAAGAATCTTGAGCTCTCTGTGCTTTGAAAAATACCACATTATATTAAGTAAAAATGACCCATGCCTTAATTCTAGCAGTGTAAGTACTTTAAAAAATGAAATGTTTTATGAGCTTCCTCCACTGATGCAGAACTTCATTAATTTTTTGTTACAATTCAAAGCTATTCACATATATACACCTTTTTCAAATAAAGGCAATAGCTGAAACAATACAAAAACAATGTAAGTGAAGAAACAACAGCTTCAGGGAAGTTTGCTGTAATGAGGTTTTAGGATCTCGAAACCATTTTAAGCTTTAGCAGAGTTGTGCTGCTGGAAATGTTTTGTTAAAAACTGAAATGTGAATTCCAATTACACTGAAACAGAGTGCGGTGTAAGACTTTACAGATAATACTGAACTGCAGGTGAAGATCACAGTTATCACCCACATTTACAAAGGGAAAACCAGAAGGAATTACTTACGGGAATCAAACACGAAGTGAGGTCATGAAATGAAGACTAACATTTCCTGCTCAAACAGGTAACAGAACCCACCTTGTGTGTCCACATTACTCACACTAACACAACCACAAGGTGAACAGCTGTCCTGCTGCTCAGCCCTCGCTGCAGAACGACACATTAGTTTTGTTTTTCAATGGTAATATTGTCCATGTTACCCTGTTTTAGTTTTATGGTAGCAAAGAAAGACACATCTTGATCTCTGTCAGATTGCAGGGCCAGAATGGTCTCTTCCGCAGCTTCTAGATGAGGATTGCCAACACTTTTAAAATAAGCTGGAATAAGGGGAGAAAAAAGACAATTTTAATCCAATCCGAAAGAATAAACCCTTGGGCATAAGTAGTACAGAAATGCAGAGGATGCAAAAAACATCTGGGCAGCTTATCCAATTTATAACTACAGGAAGCTAAGGAAGCTGACAGAGAAAGAGAAATATGCTGCTTCTGATTCATCTCATTAGGTACTTAAATACTTCTAAGATAAACTCCTTTTGCTGAGCCCTGAACAGAAATGTGTCCATGAGCAAAAGCAAGCTCAGGAAGCTGCCACTATACAACACATTCTAAAACCTTCTCCTTACTTTATTCTGAAAAAGTACAGGAGAGGAGATTTCTGTGCATCTTCCTTTGAGTAATCAGGGATCAGCTGCTTTTTATTGCTGTGTTTAAGGAATTTTAACACGGGGAAGTGTAACGCGATGGATCCCAAAGGCCGCCACAGCCTCGGCCGCTGTTGGCGAGGCCGCAGTGCCCCCAAGTGGCTCCTGCCGGATTAGCAAAGCCTCTTCCAGGCCTTTAGGGTTACTCATCCCACATTCCAAGGCTGCAAGGAGTACACACCCACCCCTAAATCTGTACTCTCAAATGCGAATTTAAACGCAGTATCCCAAATGACAATGTACGATTCTGTTTAACAGCCTTGCAATGAACTGAGCAGAGGAAAGCCAGCGTTCCCGAGGTGTTGGGCCTTTGCAAGGAAATTCATGACCACACCTTTCTCCAGTAGTGTCTGCCTGAGGGCCTTGGCCAGCAGGACCCTGACATTGGGCACAGGATCTGAGGCAAGACTCAGAAGGCTGGGCAGTAGGTGCTCCACAAACTGGTCCACGGGCATACACTCCTCTTCTACCACGGCCTAGGGACAAACACAGCACAGGAAAGCAAGATTTGTGTTAAAAATACACTGTGTGCCACTTCTTTCCCTCCTGTCCTTAATTTGGCCTATTAAAAAAAGCTCTGAACAACTACAGTCTACCCTGTGTTGGTGAAAAAGCACAGCCTTTCAATACCTGTTCTGAAAACATCTGGTCATTCTAAAGTTCAGCCACAGATGGGCCAATAACAGCAGGTTAATTTCTTTCAACTATATTTTAGAACATGCTGCTCTCTTGCCTTTCAACATTTAACCCTTGTTCCTACTGCTACTCAATTAAGCATTTTTGGTTTGGAGGGGATGGCTCAGTAGCAATAAAGAGGGAAATAGTTCCTGGCATCCAACACCCACTGGCAATTTGAAGAGTTCTTGTGACCCCCTTTGGCCTTGCATGGCCAGGTATTAAAAAAATGCATCTTAGTTTGGGACTTAATTCTTGACTTTGCCCCGGGATACCAGAAGTCAAAGGGTGAGCTGTGGCAGCACATCCTCATCCAAAGACACAGCTTTGAGCTGGACCAGCCGTGTGCCAGCACCGAGACCAGACCAACTGACACTGTCCTTTGTCAACCCCCAGAATCACAGAGCCCAAAAATGGCCAAAACAATTGGGAGTCCAAATTTCAGTTTTGCCCACGTTGCTGCAAAGCCCCAAACCAGCCCCAAATTAAATGCGCACATAGAGGCAGGGAGAGAACATTCCAACCTGACAAATGAAGGCAAAGGCCTGTCTTCCAACCCACTTGGAGCAGTGACGGAACCGCACTACAAGCTCGTTAATGAAATTTAACCCCAGTGCATTTGCATTGTTTGCATAGAACTTCTGTAGTATGGCTACAACCTGTGAGGCAAAGGAAGGGGAAAAGGAGAGAACAAAAAGAAGAGATAAGACTTCAGTTGCAGCCCCTGGAGTTAAAAAAACATCATTTCAGTTGAGTTCTACAAGGGGATACCAAACACTATTCAGTACCAACAGCTGGGTAGGTTTTAATAAATTTTTGTGCTTATTCTGGAGAAAGCCAAACAGCTTTTCTAAAGCTTGGTTCACCTGAACCAAAACACACCACAATTAAAACCAGCAATAAAATAATGCCCCTTTGCACGGTGTAATGAAGAAAAAGGAAAGATTGAAGGAATATTTCTATTCCTTCAGGACATTTATGGGATGATAGCATTATCATGAATTTCGTAAGGAATTAAATCAACTTTGAGGAAAGATCAGTAGTTGGTTGTTCTGTGTTTTGTTGTGGGTTTTTTCCCCCAGAACTGAGGAAAGGTCTTCCAAATCTTGTACATACTGCCTTATCATTCACATACAACAAAGAGGAAGATTTTAGTATCTCCAGCAGTTGGACAACTCAAAATATTTTATAAACTCTTAATTTCACACTTTCCCATATAGTTTACCATGTTTATCAAAATATGTCTCAATTGGCCCTACTTGTCTGAAAAAACAGTGATTTCAGGTACCCTTTCCAGGATAATTTTCCTCCTCTCCAGCCAGAAAGTGAGCTAAATCCCCTACCAGTTTGAAGGAGATCCACCGAACTTCTGACACTTTATCGGAGCAGAGAGTTAGTGCAATATGTCTTAGGTAGTCATAGACATCATTGGGATTGTAGAGCTCCAGGATCAGGATCAGCTGCCTGGAACACAAAGGAAATCATGAACTCTACCAAGCGCAGCACAACCTGCTCCAATTCACCATCACGTGAATCATGTGGGGGAGGAGCATCAAAGTACCACAGTCACTACAGAGCCCCTGAGCAGTTTGTCCTTCACACATTCGAGGGACACACCTGAATCCATGAGGGAGTCCAAGAGAAACTTATCCAAACTATGTGTACCAATGTATCAAAGCTACTCCAAATAATAACAGAAGCTACAAACAGCAGTACAAGAAGTTCTTTTGCAACTTCAAACCAATATTCTGTACATTTTCGCCAAGTGAAAACTGAGTATTTACCTCGGTGCAGAAATCTGCCTTTCAGAAAATACTCTGCATCTCCGAACTGCCAGCACAGAACCAGCAGGCACAGCAGCAGGTCCCCACTAGGGGTCAGGGGACTGCTGTGGATCATCCTTGTTTGTTGTGCCAAACTACACAGGGAGATGGAGTCCTCAATAGCCCAAACATAGCAACACGATAATCATGAAGGTCAGACTTTAGTCCCAAACTATGCCTACAAAGGTGCTGCAAATATCAACAGGGCTTGTAGAAAAAAACTGTGGGATGTTACAATGCCTTCATTATACAACCACTCAGACAGAAATACCAAATTAATAAACTTATTTTTTAAGAACTGGTTTTTCTTTCTTACATATTAGAAACATTACTTTTTACATACATTTCACTGATTTCTGCAAGGGAGTCTAGAACTAAATAAATTCTCACTGAATGGTATTATCAGATTGTCATATTTCATTAGCTGTGAGTGAACCAGATCTCCATTTTAGTGTAATCACAGACATTTAAGTTTCAACCATGCTTGATTACAACACAACTTGCAAAAAAACAAAATACCCCCAACCCCCAAAACAACCCTAAAAGCCAGTGGCTTTTAAATTCAGTCCCTTACTAAAGAAGAGTGGTAAACTTTCAGCTCCTAATTAGGATGTGCTAACTTCTGAGTGTAATTCCCTATTTCCAAGTTAGTAATACAGATTAAAAATCAGAAGTTAACAAAATTACATACTCTGCCAGCTCGTAACGAAACCTCCAGTTCCTGCTGTTATCAGTCACCACAAATTCTTGAAGCTGGTAAAGATACTCTCGCCTTTTGTCTGCATGAAGTAGCTAAAGGAAAAACATTACTAGTATAAAGCTGAAGAAACTCAATACTTGCAGTTCTCTGGTGTGTTACTCTGTTCACACCTATGTGCATTTTCCTACTTGAAAGTGACCATTGACAAAATGCTTCCTAAAAACTGCACACAATCAGCTGAGTGCCTGGACACCCCAGACTGACGTCCAAAGAAGTAGAAGTAGTCATTCCTTTGGCCAGGACACCCATCAGAGTCCCACCTCTGGGCACCAAAAACTAAGAATTTGTGTGTATTACCCACCAGGATCCGCTCTCTTCTCTCCCAGCCCCAAACACAAATTGCTACTGGGCCAACTTTCCAGTTGGACTGCACAAAATACTAATTTCTTTACAACAGACAGCAGCATTTGCACCCACATTCACAATGGGTTTTCAGTTTTGCTGTTTTGTTGGGTCATGAGACAGAAGAGAAGTGAGGCACATTAAAACAGGAATAGACACACAAAATGGCAGTTTTGCACAAAACTGAACATTAATTAGATACTGATACATGCACAGCTCATTAAAAAACTCTTAATATAATGGAGTCAGAAAAAAATTATATTAAGAAATTAATCACACTTTCCTACCTTCAGGAAGTCATACAGATGTTTGAGGACTCCAATACGCACTTCATCCAGGTCTTTCAGGAATCCATTGAAAATTGGCACCAGGTCAGCAGCTGTCAACTGATCCCCCAAGATCACTGCCAGCTCGTGGATGGAGAAAGCCAGCGTCCGACGCACCTTCCACTGCAAACAGGGCAACAAGGGAACTACATCAGGCACCACAACTAAAGCAAACAGGCTTTTGAACTACACCTGCGTGAGGACTGAGAACAGAACAAACAGGGTTCGTTAGACAGCAGTACAAAGTGTTAATCATATCTATGAAGTCTGACTTAAATCCTGAATTTTGTATTTTCAACGCACATTTGATCCCTTACAAGAGATGATATGATCTTATAACTTCAGTGCAACAAGGTGAACAAAGAAGTTCCTCAAAACTCTCATTTATCACTACAAAACCCTCCTTTTCTTCACCTGTACATCTGAGGCCAGTGTCTCGTAGGTGTCCTTGAGGCAGTGCCAGTTCTGCCTGCCCAGTGTCAGGGCCACCCCGGGCAGGCTGTAGGCGCAGTGCTTGGCGATCTCAGTGTCCACAGTCTGGGCTCGGGCAGGGTCAGTCATGGACAGGTACTGGTCTAGTAAAGGCTGAGGGATGATATCCTGTAGGCAGGGACAGGACATCAGTGACACACTTGAATTTAAGGTCAGGAAGAAAATACACCTGTTTTGCTACAGTTTTCTTGCTCCCAGCCTGCCAGCAGTGAAACACAAAGGTGGCAGGACACCCCTTGTGTGCACGACCTTCACTGAGGGAACATGACCCCAACATGTTATTTGTCCTCTCATCAGGACAGAGCAGTCAGCAAGGAACAATGGTTATTACTTTATCAACATATTGCATCAACCAAGCTGAGAATGTCTTCTATGCTAAGACAAAGAGTACATCAGTGACAAACAGTGCCTGCCTTGGTTGCAGAGGTTGCCTCTAAGGCACCAAAAAGGCAACAGAACATTTCTGATTTTATCATTTAAAACAAGGTTCTCTTTAAAATCCCAGAGTGTTCCTTCACATTCTGCAACTGATCCACTGCATTAGGGGTAAGATGAAGTGTATCCAGTACTCCACTAAAGCCATTAGATGCTACTTTAATCACCTGTAATTTTGACTTGTCATCTTCAAATGGTGGATTATTTTCTTGCTCTTTCCTTAAGAATACACTGGTTCCTCTGTGTTGTTCCTCTGAGTCCTGTAAAGGAGGTACCAGATAGTGAAATGACAGACTTGGTGCTGTTTAGGATATTTCAAAGCATCACTACAGGACAATGCAGCTCAGATTCAGAACAGCCTTTTGCAGGCAGAGTCTTGCACAGGCAGAGCCTTGTTTATTGTGTTTATGCCAGTACAGAGAGACAACGGAGTAATGCACCGAGGCAAACACTACAGACCATAGCAGCAACAAGGGCAGCAGGAGTTAGATTTAATCTAATTCTGATAATAATAAAAAAATTTATCATTTAAAAGATATTTAGTGATAGCAATTCCCAAATCTATCAATTTATGAAACATACACCTCCTTCCCAAATATCAACAAAAAGCTTCAAAAGAACTAAAAGTTTAAAAGAACAAAACCATACAAAGCTCCAAAGTTCACATAGTATTTTACATTCTTGGTCATAGAGGTTTTATGTGCAATTTTTGTTTACAGACAAGTTGCTTGTCTTTCTATTTTACAAATTGGCTCCAGCAATATTAAATTCTGTGCAAACAATTCCTTTTACTCCTAACTGTATGTTGTAATCAACAAACAGTAACCAGGAACTGCGTGTGTGTCACCACCTGATTCAGCCTCCTGTCTATAGAGATAAAAAACTAAAATTACATTCATTACAGGAAGAGGTGAGACTGTACTTGCTACGTTTCATCAGGAAAAATGCTGCAGGACTACTGCCAAACTTTAACTCCTGGGTCATTTGGGTGCAAACAGAAACGACAGCCCTCAATGGCTTTTTTTTTTTTTAATTAGAGCAAGTAGAATGTGATAGCTCTGGTCATGTAATGTTCAAAGGTTTTGGATCAGAAGTGGGTCAGTCATGCCAGGGACTACACAGGACTCGTGCAGGCAGGAATTAATTTCAGACATGGAGCACGAGGTCACTTACTGAGCTTTTCAGCAGACTGGTGGCTGACAGGTCACTGATGTTATCCTGCGAGGCAGGGGATGGAGGAGTGTCCTCCTCCACCTGGTTGCAAGCAGCATCTGAAACAGCTGCTTCATCTGGAATAGTTCTGTTCTGAACATTGACACTGCTTTCTTCCATTTTTTTGGTCTCACAGTCACCAACAGAATCGAACTGAGCAGCCCTGAGAGCAGCAGACAACACTTGGACCTGAGCTGTATAAAGCAAGAGACAACTATTTAGTCTCCTTTCTGCATTTAAAAGCATTGAACTTGTAATAAACTCATGTGAAAAGATAAAAAGAAGCCCAGTATGAGCTGCACAGAAATTGCACATTCACAAACATTTGCCCTTGGAAAGAAAAGGCCTCTTACTCTAGAGCACTCGAGTGACTTGGCAAAACAAGAAACTCAGTTGACAATGGATGACAAAGAGGGACTTGGCCCAGGAAACAGGACACCTCCCCCCATTATGAGGCCATTATCACTTCAATGTGTTCCACAACGGGCCTGTATTGGGTGGCTAAGGGGATAATTTGAAATTAGGGCCATTCTCACTCAGCCCAGTATTAGATGAATTCAGCTGGTCACAGGTAGCGCTGGCACTACAATCAGAGAACCGACAACACTTGAAATCCGTTACAACTGATTTTAACAAGCTCTTTTCCCTTTTGTACTTAGATCAAGTTATTTCTCATGCAAGAAGCCAGGAACACTTCCCCAGCTCTTCTAGAAATAACTAAGGTCTTATGAAAAAGGCTGTTGCATAACCCTCTACTATAATTTACTGCACAAGGAAGGCTCATCACCCTATAAATACCAAGTCAATTAAAATGCAGTCAGGAATTTTGTAAAGGCCAGGAGAAAAGTCACTCAGAGGAACCATGATTTTACTGTTACAGTCTCACCTTGAACATCTGGATCATCTATGTGCTCTTGTAAGCTTTCTAGAACCTTTTTTATTTCACTACTAGCAACACAGCTATTGCATGGCACAGAACAGCTCTCGTTGTGCTTCTCAGCCTTGAACTGGAGCAGTTCCAGCTCCTGAGTTATGTCAGGCAGAGGAGGGCGCCAGTACAGGAATGTGTTGAACAGGTCCTCTGCAGACCTTGAGTGCATTCCGGGGAAACTGCTGTCCTTGGTGACCTCGGGGACACCAGCTTTGTTACCCTGAGACAGTCGAGACACGTCTTCTCCAGGACTGGCACAATAATCTGAACCTTTTTCCCGTGTGTCTTCATTCAGGTTCTCAGGGAGTTTTGTGTTCACTACTGCTGAAGTCTCCTCAGTGGAGGATTCGGGTTTGATTTCCATTGGTTGTTCTGAGCTGGTAACAGACACACACAGTTATTGAAATACTCTGTAACAAGAGGTTTTCAGTGAAATAAATACTTCCTTGAAGACACCAGCAACGACAGCAGCCTTTCTCTACACAAAGACAGAATTTGTTACCACTACGCTTTACTTCACCAGTTTTCCCTTTACCTTCCTGCGAAGCCAAAGTGAATTTTTCAATAAACTGCTACACTCAAATGTGTGATCTTACTCATCATACCTTTTCTGGAACAATATTCTCAAGTTAAGATTTTTAGCCTTGACAAGGCAACAAGAAAAACTTAACTTCTTTGTACTCCCTTCCACATCGTCACCCCTTTCCCAGGATTTACCTGGACAATGTAGCATTTGCACTGGAGGACGATAAAGTGGTGTTGCTGCTTGGCTGACAGGAATTGGAATTCACATCCTGTGCTGATGGTCGGATGCTCAGAGTCCCATCTTCTCGAATGTAAAGCCCAGCACTTGAAGGGTTTGCAAAGGTAGAAATAAATGGGCCAAGAGACTGAAAAGCAGCCTGACGAACCTGTGGTGGTGTAAGAACAACAGTCAAGGTTCATGCAGCTCACAGAGTTGAAAAATAAAAATTGGGTGCAATTTTTTAGTAAGAACCAATTGATTCTTCTTACAGCTGCATTTAATACAAAATTCAACCAACTAAGTGCCACCTAAGAAAAGGGTATTAGAATATTAAATGTCTATCTACAATCATGGTACGGAAATCTTTTAAAAATTAAAAATTTGAAGGACATCCCTGTCTACTTCAACTAATTGATTTAACACAAGCAACCTTTTCTCAGAGAATATTTACACTTAGAATTTCCATCAACACGATCCTTTAAAGCAATAAGAAAGGAAAAATAAGATCTATCTTATTAGAGGAGATCAGTTTTTAGTACAGTAGAGTCCAATCTCAGCAAGCGTTCTTCAGAGCCCTTCTAGAAAACACTTGTGACGTGCCCATTATTTCCCAGGATGTGTCTGGGAAGATGGCTCCATTCCAGAGTGAGTTACTCACCCATCTGCAAGTGTCACTGATCAGACTGATGAACAGTGGGGACAGTTTGCTCCTGCGAACCTCTGGGGATGTGGTGTAGGACACTGCCATGAAGCATTCAGCACAGGCTTTCCTCATCCCCCAAACACTATCAGAACACAGCTCAAAGAACTTGGGAATCTGCCAAAAAGAAGGAAAAACAAGACTAATTAAAGACTAAACAAGTCTGCAGCAACATCAAGGTATTTGCCTGAAAACTGGAGACAAGGACAACTTGAAAGAATAAAGTGAAGAACAGAAGAAACAGGGACAGGTTAAATAAATACAGTAATTGAAGGAATTGGGAAAGAAAACCTATCTGTCTCCCATTTACTCCATGAGAATTTTGTGTGTAATTATATATTATATAAGAAAGAGCAGAAAGAATAATGGCCTACTTTTCCTGAAATCATAACTTACTTCTAGTTCAGGGAAAAAGAAAGCAATTCTAAAGTGTGTGTGGATATGTATGTGTGTGTATCTGCTGTCACTAACAAGAACTTTGCACTTCTCTTCATTCCCCGTTTCCTATGTCACTGCAACCAAGGCCTTAACCTAATCAATTAAAAAATGCATGCACGCTGATTAATTTATGGAGAAGACAGTAAAAGAATTCATTATTAAACTTTCTGAACTGAGAAATACAAGCCTGTTAAATTGATTTGGTCTATACATACCAGGAGTCTTTCTGTGGCTTCTTGCCCAACTGCATTACAAATGTCACCAAAATTAGCTGCACAAATCTAAGAAATAAAAAAGCCATTAATAACACTCTGTCTCCTTCAAGGGCATTAGTTTTATTATCAACTTCCCCATGCATTATTTATCCCACAAAACAACTGCACATGTTTTGACTAATCAAATTTCAGCCCTGTAACTACAGTGTGTAATCCTAACTCATCCCAAACACAGACTCATTACACCAAGTGTCCATACACCACATGCCTCTGAAATCAATAGCAATAAAGGTTTCTGCATGAAGAGCATCATCTACTGCAGTAACCACCACAAGGGACAATAAGCCTACTTGAAAGTTTAAATTACTTTGAGCAGCAGCTGTCAGACCCAAAGCAGGGTAAAACATGATACCAGGGTCAGGACTTAGGTGTACTGACAGAACTATCCTGGCTCAAGGTGGCTTAAGTACTTTGCTGAGGCAAAGTTTAATCAAGGTCTCAAGTTAGTGCCATTTACAGGCCATTACAGAAGCTATAATTAAGGCAAAAGGGGCATCCTCTCATGCTGAAAAAAGATGCTGCCAAAATCTGAAATCAATTAAGATAGGACTGTGTTAATACTCATTTTATTCACTTTATATGCTTATAATGCAGCTCAAATTCCAGCAAGTACAGCTTATGTTACAGACCAAGCTGAAGCTCTGCGTGACCCTTAAGTCTGCTCAAATATTTTAAGACTTCTTATGCTTATACAAGTTTCCTTTTGTATTCAAACATGAATTAAAGCCTTACACTTCGGGGATTTCTCCTTTCAATAGTAACAGATTTTGTTAAAAAAAAAAAATTAAAGGAAGGGTGTCTCAAATGTCTGTTATTTTTGAATTTCTGGTTTAAATAAGATGGTAGAGATGAGGCAATTTGTTTGCGTCCTAAAACCAAGCACATCAGCTTAAAAGAAAGGTTGTGCAAAACCATTAAATGTGCAAGAGCAGTTTAACTGCTGGACCAAAGCTATTCACCAAGGCCTGCTTCCCATTTCTTTACTGAACTACAGAAGCTAAAACCGTGTCAGTAAATAAAAACTTCCAGATGCGTTCAAGATTCATCAGCTAAACCTATGACTAAATTGAGGAAAGCATTGGAACAGCAACATACATGTTCAGTTTTAGGAGGTTTAGAGTTGGAAACACACCAACCTTTCGGACTTGAAACAATTTCCCATCACTGCACAGTTCACAGAAACGAGGAAGCAGCATGTGCTCAACTGTTGTTCTGCTCAACATAGAGGCCATTTTACATATTATCTGAAAAACAGAAAAGGGATATGTGGAAGGAGAAGAAAATTATAAATCTTGGAAACACAGCCAAGTATTCCTCCTAAAAATTACCTTGGAGAGCAAGACAGCAAAAATCATACTCCCATACACTTTTCTACTCAACTGCTCTGCCTGCAGCAACAGGAGTTTAATGCTTACAGAAGTGTAATCAGATTAACAGTACTCATATATTTTTATTTTTCAAAAAATATTAGAGCTTTCTACCTTCACAAAACACGAGCTTTATTCCTTTCTAAGTATAAATGTTTACCTTTTTAATAGCATGCTAAAGAAGAAACGAGGAAGACAACTCCAGAACTTTCCTGCAAATTTTCAAACTCCTAAAAGGCATCTGGTGCTCAGATGTCATCCTGGAAAACTGCCTAAGCAATTCCCAACTTCCAAACAAGGAAGAGGAAAATCTAGCTGGTAAAATATTTTACAGGTCAAGTGTCAGATATCCATGCTGAAATGTAATTACACACCAGCACTTTTCTGTGGAGTCAACTAATTTCTTCAAAGTCAACAGGCAATGTTTTTTTCAAAACACTTCAGAACTAAGATAGGTCATCACTGGTACTTCTACAATGTTACTGGGAAACCTGGTAGAGCAAATGTAAAAAAACCTGCTGGGGAACAAAACAATCTTAACAAGAATTAAAACAAGGCTGCCAAGGACTGACTGTGTTTTCAAGTTATTCAGGCACCATTTTGACATCATTTAGCATCCTGAAGTACAAAAATGATCTCTTTAAACTTGATATTTTGTTGTGCTAAACTAAAAATCCAAGTATCTTTACAAATAAATACAAAGTTTGATTGCTTATTTAATATCAGTACTATTCCTGAATCTCATTTTAATTACCATTATAAATTAATGTTATAAACTTACATTCACAGCTTCCACCTTGTACTCATCGTCACTGTCAGGAGCAGAGAGGTCCAGCAGAATGGGACACACCTTGTTCTCGATGTCACTCTGAGCCACAAGGTCCTGTTCCAGCAGGATAAGCAGTGCTTCCTGACCTGCCTTTCTAACCTACACACAGGAGCACACAAAACCAGTTTGTCGCTATTAAAGCAACATTTACTGATATGAGAACCACAAAAAAACATGTTTTTCAATGAACACACAGGTACAAGTTCAAAAAAAACAAACCCAGAAAAAACTTCTCAGCTTTATGATCCCAAGGAATTAGCAATAAATACCATAGTTTAATATAATTTCATCAGATTCTGAAGAGAAGCCAAAAGATGAAGAATAAAACAGGATTTGCAAGTCATGGCTCCTGGAATAGACTATTCATGTGCTGTTAGGCAAATGCTATAAGTTTTCCATTTATCTGCTAAGGAAAGTATTAAAAAAAAAAAATCAGACCTCCCAGTAAAAGTGCTGAAACCAACAAACACAGAGCACTACATAAAAGCCAACATGGAATTTCCTATTACCTCTTCCCCATGTCTTAAATTCACTGAACCACACAGAATTTTCCAAGGATTCAGCTCATGTTGTCTGCTTCTCCTACCTGATTATTAACATCTGTGAGGTATCTCACTACTATGGGCATAAGGTATTCAAAAAATGCTGTTGGGAAATTTGGTCTGCTTTCCTGCAGGAAAATGGCAATAGGAGGGATCTGTTCCATCAGCTCTGTACGTACAGTTGGCTCTGCAAATAAAAGTCAAAACTACATTAGTAAGTATGAAATTAGGATCAGGTACCTTAAGAAAAAAGTAGCATTTTTCTTTAATGTTTTCACAACAGAGGAAAATGAAAATAATTAAAAGATAGAAATAGCATCACTGAAATTGCCTGTTCAAGGAAAACTGAATAAAATGGAATAGCCTTACACACATCACAGTTCAGAGACTTGGGATCAGTTCCCAAACAAATTAGATAAAATGAGAGCACTAGTTGGAAAACCCAATCACCATAAACGTATGCACATGAAGTATTAAAACACAACTGCTCTGCGCCACCTACACCATGCAGATGTAATACATTTCTTGAAAAATATTACTTCAGGCACTATACTAAGTAAGGGCCTTTCATTTAACATCTTATCTACCATACAACATACTTCAAAAAGAGGACAAAAAATTCATCCTGTTTTCACTGATGGACATTGCTCTTGGATGATTTAGTTTTCTTAGTTCAATCATTGCCTCTCAAAATTGAATGTCACTACTTTCTGCATTGCAGCTTAGGAAAAATAAATTACAAAAACTGAAAACCAAACTTTCAAACCTGCATCTTCAGAGAGTCTGACCACTATTTCCATTACAGTTAGAAAGTCTTCTTCATTGTTACTGAAATCTCGAAAGACATCCAAAAGACCTCTGGCAATAATTTGCCTGTGGAGTGAAAAACATATTAATTGACTTAATATCCAGCGAACTACACATAGATGGAACACAAGGGGAACATATCAAATGTAAACAGGCACCTTAAAAAGATCTCTGACCATTCTACGTACCAACCACAGAAAGATGAAATTGAGAGAACTTAGATATCCAAGAATGAAAACCTCTTTTCATGGAAATGTTATACAAAAGTTGTTCAAATAGAAATAATACTATGCATGTGTTTGGGAGAATAACAAAAGACACAGTGACACCTTAACATCCACAGTGCACTCAGTTACCATCCGGTGTGGCTCTTGTACCCTTACCTGTTAAATACATTATCACTGAAGGCATATTTTTCTAGACGAGCCAGTGGAGATAAGTTATCCTGTCCAGGGATATCCAAGAATGCAGTTATCCTCATACTATCACAGTCTGGCCCATAATCTTCAAATCCAACTTGAAAAACAAGAAAAGTAACAACAACAAAAGAAAAAAAAAAAAATCCAAGAGTCAGAAAGATGTTACAGTGTAAAATATAGGATACCATTAACTATTTCTTCAAAAGTATTTGAACATCACTGGAAACAGCTTATAAAAAAAAATTGTATCTAATGAAGTGCAACACTTGCATGTAGCCCTGTAAATTCAAGCTTTGCAATTTAATTCAACTGTTGAAAGCCTTGGTTTTAACACACTTGACTTCGCCCTTTGCGGAGTAACCGCATGCACTGAGAGTTAAGAGGGCTCAGCTGACACAATGGTACACCACAAACTGACACTCACATTCAGAAGGAAAATAAGTTCTATTAAAAGGAGCTGAAATTTTAACAATCAGCAAATCTCAAACTGTATTATTTTAAACCAGCAAATTCTTATGTCTGTTCCCAAGTTCCCAAGGTACATTTTTCCTCACTGTAGTTATTGGGGAAAGGGAATGAGATAACTTTGTTGCCAGACTTATTGTAAATCCTTCATCATTAAAGACAGTGAAAGAGAGCCTGCAACACACCAATGCTGTCATTTCAGCAATGGGTATAGGAAGCATTACTCTACGGAAAGAGCTACTGGAGCAGCTGATATTCCTGCTCTTGTCCCAACCAAGCACTGCTAGAACTATGCCCCCTTCTTTCACACAAACAGAGCAACTGTGACCATACTTAAATAAATGCAAATTGTGCCAACACAGCTTCTCACATGCATGAAGGATTGCAAACCAGCACATGTGCTGAGAGTGACAACCCCCAAAGACAACAAGCCAAGTTCTTTGGCCCTGAAGTACATTAATACCCATTATAAATTGCTTTTTATGTTTAAAACCTGCTGTATTTTCCCAACAGAAAAATTTCTATTTCTTATATAAAAGTCTCCTTCCCAATTATTTAACACAAGTCAAAACATTCTTAGAAAGATAGCTCATTTAGAGAGAAAATCATATGAACATACTTGAAGCACAATGTTATACCTGGGTCTTCAGGGAAAATAAAAATCAGATTGGTTTAAGGTCTCCATGGAGCCCAGGTGACTTAAAAGGCCAGAGCAATCTCAGATTGTGCTGTGTTGCAGACAATGTGCTCAACAGGATTCAAGTAGAAGAAAACTGTGGGATTGGAGTAAGTGTTCATATCTCAAATTTACAGATACTGCAACTGAACCCACAGCTCCATGACCAGAAACAGCTGCTAATTATTCATGACTTTTTATATGGAGGATGTTTTGCACTGATACCCATATTTCCACCCCTCTGGTCATTATTATTTCTCCTGCCTGCTCCTTATAGAAGGGTCTGTCAGGTTCAAAACATTTATCTGTTGCACCAGTGTAAGCCATTTCCAATGCACGGATCTGTCTGGGATCAATCTGCTCCAGAACCTTCCCCCAGTCAAAGCATCTGAAGAGGAAACATTCAAAATTTGCTGCTTCAGAAGAAGCTTCTGTATCCCTGACAGCTCAGGTAAAGTTACAGTGCATGTGGGATTGCAGATTACCTTTCTGAGATTGCAACAAACCCTCTGCATCCAAACATGGTTCTTACCATCCTTACATCTATAATTACAACAAATAGATTTTAAAATCCATAGAGACTGAACACTCACTAGCTAATTTTTGAACCTCATCACCTGCTGTACAAAGATTTATTAGGGCTTAAAAAACAATTAGAAGGAATATACTTGCCATTAACTTCACCTAGTTCCCACCTGTCCTCAATTAGAAACACTCTAAAAACCAAGGTTCTTATTAGTTCACTTCAAATATTTCAGAATTTCTACCAATTCAAATAACAACCAAATAAATCCCAATTCTAATTGTGACTACAATACCACACCTGGGACTAGTTTTGTAAACATGATGAACATGTTTAATTTTACTACATGGGGTAGCTCTGTTATTCATTTAAATTACCTAAGCACATACCAGTGCTTCCAAGACCAGAGAGAAAACAGAGCACTACTACTTATCCTCAGGATTGAGTTAAATCCCTGAAATTTTTTCCACACACTCTTACTACATATAAGTAAGGAATAATCATGGCAGAATCCATTTTGTCTTCTCTCAGGAATTTTAATTTTCTTTTTCCATAAAATAAGAAGCCATTGGTATTCACAAGATTCAGAATACACCAGAGTGCTATGAAGTAAAACACAAATAATGAACTAGTATTTCCTAACTTATCCAATGTTCTTTCACAGGTAAAACTAACATTCAGTATTTTTTCCTCTAACTATATCAACCAAATAAGCTTGAAATCTGTCCACCTCTGAACAGGAATAAACATGACAGTATCCAGAGCTGAACTCGAGTTCACTGTGCCTTAATTTGCCCCAGACTCAAAAGCTGCTTAGAGCCTGTAAGAAACTCAGGGTCACAGGACCTAAGGGTGCAATTCAATGTCATCACCCAGTGCCACTATTCACATTTCACAACACAAACCAGTAACTACCAGTGCAGAGTGCAACCACTTAATGAGCTCAAGCAGGTCATTTTCCTTCCTGGTGTTTGTAGAAGGAAAAACAAATTCTTTAAATACTTTCTTTTTAATTGTACAAAGGACATATATAGGCTATTTATTTTTCCAGATAACCCATTATCTCATTTTACAGAGAACAAGTTTTAAACTGAACTTGAATTTAGGCAGCCTTTTCCCACATTCAGAGTAATCCTCCGGCTCTCTGTTTCAATTGAATTGCTCTTCAGTGTGCCTGACACTTTTACCAATTTAGTTAATAAAGTAAAAATCCAGATCCAGTGATTTATTTCACTGAGGTTTTCCTAAAATACATCATGAGCTCTTTGCTAGCCTAGTCACTGGATTAGCACAACAGTACTTCAGATGGCACCCCTGAACTCTGCTACAATACAGACACAACAGCTTTTGATTCTGTAATTCTAACTGCAGTGTCAAATTAATGAACTTAATCAAAAAGTACTTTAAGTCATAAAATAAGACTTTAATGATGCTCTAGAAGGCACATTTATTGATAGGCTCAATGTTGAAACTGGTAATTTCTCTTATTAATTACCACTGAAGGCAAAACCTTCTTTATCTGGACATTTTTATTAGCTAGAGCTTTGCCTTACAAGCATCAAACTTCTTAATCAGTTTACCAAACAGATGTGTCACAGTCTTAACAAAACAGCCAAAGCTTGAGCACTGATGGAGAACAAACACTTCTAGGGATGGTCATCCCTAGTCCAAGGCCAAGACCCACAAGAGAACCACTGTTCTGTATTTATTTTTATATTTAGTCTGTATTTATTTCTGCTGCTACCAAGAGCTGAAACCTCAAAGGCTGAGAGCAACATCTAACAGGATCCCACAGAGGCAATGTCCCTGTGCATCTTCCCAAGGGAAGACTTTAGATCTCACTTGTATTCCAACGTTTCCCCTGGTGTTCCTAAGACCTTCCTAAATCACTCATGCTCAGCTGGGGGGTAGGTGGGATGGACCCATCTGTTACACATTTTCAAGCATTATTAAACAATAACGGTCTTGTGATAAACAGTTTCTCACAAGAAACACATACAGTAACACTTTTTTTTTAAATAGAAAATTCAGTCCAAAAAGTCAACGAAACCACCCCAGAACGAGAGCTGCTTTCTAAAGCAATACGAGTTCACATCGTTGTTGGTCAAAGCTTTATGCCCTCAAGTCACGGCGTTTGCCAAGCCGCTCTCAGGTCTGACAGGTGTCCAGCTCTCCCGTAACACAGCCCTGGACTACACCGGCTTGGGATGGAGCCGAACCCAAAACCAGCGGGCTGTGAGCCCTTCCCTTTACCCCCGGGGATGCGCAACAGCGGCCTCAGCAGGCTCTACAGCCCTGGAAAGTCAATTCCCTAATTCCCCCCGACCACCGGAGCGGGGCTGAGCCCCCGGCCCACCTTTCCAGCCTTCCCAGGCGCTGCTGGAGCTGCTGGTTACACCGAGCCCGGCGGCCCCTGGAACCACCCGCCTTGTACACCCTCACCTGCCGGAACCCGCCTCAAAATCCTCCCCTCGCCCTCACCTGGGTGAAAATGCGGAGAGGGGAAGAGGGCGACAGGAGGAGCCCGGGGTGGGAGCGCGGGCCTGGAACGGGGAGCGCAAAACAAAACAAAACAAACCAAAAAACCAAACCAAAACAAAAACAGTTACTCACAATCATCTAAGTCATCCTGCAAATCCACAAAATACAAAGGGATCCCTACAAACGAAAAAAAAACAGAAGAGAGATACCAAGGAGGGGTTGGTTTCGGAGGGAACGGGGCAGCCCCGGCTGAGCCGCCCGCCCGCCGGCCAGCCGGCCCCACTTACCGGCCATCTTGGAATGGACATGGGCGAGGAGGAGGAGCGGGAGGGCACAGGGAGGAGCCGGCGGCGCTTCCTGCCGGCGGGCCAGCCCCGGAACGGCAGCGGGTGAGGGAGCGGCGGGCGCGGGGGTCGGGCGGCCCCTCAGCCCCTCGGGGAGCGCGGCGGGGCGGGCGGGCACTCCGGCGGCCGCCCAAGATGGCGGCGCGGCCGCGCAGCCTGAGGAGCGGCGCGGGGCGCGGGTGAGCGGGGCGGCCGCGATGACCCAGCTGGGCCGCGTCTCAGGCGCTCGCTGAAGGCGCAGCCCGCCCGGCCATGGCGCTGAGGGAGCTCAAAGTTTGCCTTCTGGGGGTAAGTGTGTGCAGGGGGCGGTGGGAGCGGGCTGGGGGGGGGCGCTGTCAGAGAGCCCGGAGGGGCTCCGTGGGGATGGTGGGGGAGGGGGGCCTGTCCGAGCCCACAGAGGCTCCGTGGGGATGGCGGGGAAACTCTGCCAGACCCGGCGAGGCTGCGTGGGGATTGTGGGAGCTTGTCCGAGCCCACCGAGGCTCCGTGGGGATTGCGGGAGCCCGTCCGAGCCCACCGAGGCTCTGCTCCCCGGGCAGACGCTGCCTCTCGCCCCGTCCCTCTGAGGGCACCGACCGGCCGGGCCTTGCCCTCCTCACGGGAGGTGCTCGCCCCATGTCATTATCAGTCCCTTTTTTATCCCATATTTTTCCTTTTAAAAGGAGAAAGGAATCGCGAACACGCAGCGTGTGCTTTCTTCCTCCCAAGCTGTTCCGGGCTTGGAGCTCTCCAGATAAATAGAAGCACCTGAAATCAGAGTGGTGGGAGAGAGGGAGGGGCCTGAACTTTTATTTGAGGGGCAGGTGGGGGGAGAAGGAGATGCGGTGCGAACTGGAGCAGAAGTTTGAGGAATTCGGAGCTGTGAGTTTAGGCTTGGCTTAGCCTGGAACAGGTGGAGGTGTCACCTCCTGCACCCTGCGCAGGACAGGGTCGGGTAAGAGTTGTTTTCTGCTTTTAAATGGCCACATTGCTTTTCAGAAGGAGAAATTAATGTGTTTGTGTGCCCTTAGTGTTACGAAGGCATTTGCGGTAACTACAGCTTGTGTCCACCCGACCTGAGACACCTTTTTTCACGGAAGAAGAGGAGAATAAGTGCCCAGGAAAGCTGATCCTTGAACTCCCTGAGCTGTGTTTCTCTTTTTGATATTTGCCCTGCTTAATGAGACTGCAAACAACGTAAAATATTGTTTTATAGGAGAACTAGAATGATATGCTTTTCCTGGAGAGGAAAGCAGCTTGACACGATGAATACAGTCATACGCACTGTACCCAAATTTATTGCAATGTTCAGAAGATTTTTTTAAAAGAAAGTATGGATGATATAAAGCTACATTTTCAGTGAAGCACTTCCTCAGGGTTTTTTTTTCATTAAAATTTTAATGACTCTGGAGATATAATGCAAAAAGGTTGTCTTCAAATGTGTTAATTAAATTGCAGTTTAAAATACCCTTTTACTACTGAGAAGTGTTTTACTGCTAAGAGTTTGTAGAGTTATTTTGCTTCTAAATATGACTTTTATATGTGTTTTTTTGTTTTTTTTTTTTAAACTATGGAACCAGCGGTGCAAAAACATGCATGACTGAGAATTTTTATGTTAGGTTTCTTCTCCTACCATTTGCAGAGTTGCATTAGTAACATGTTTCAGGTGTGTCACAGAAGAAATCTCCAGTCTTTCATTAGGCAGGGTGGGACAGCATTAGTCAGAGGTTAACTGCATGTGTCACCCTTGTATAATTTCATGTTCTCCATTGGTCCTCCATCCTGGCAAGCCATACTCAACTGTGTATTTTCCTAAGAGTGGTCTTTCCTTACTGCTGTTTAATTGCAAGTTGTGCAAAACTTTGGGAAAAAAAGTTTGAGTAACAAATAGTAAGCGTGAATGCAGATTTTTATAGTTCTTGATAAAAAAATCTTAGCAATTTTGATTAGAAAACTGTGACTTGTTACAGACCTTTCATTTTTCTTCTAAATGAATATAAAACCTGAAGCATTTCATAATATGATTTCTCTGAGATTCTCTGCAGGAATGTGTTATTCATCACAGTGTACTGCAAGATTTGAGGACAGAAAATCATCTGTTTGTAGTAACTAATGTCACTTTCAACTGTTTCTGTTCTTTTTTTAGGACACTGGTGTGGGCAAATCAAGTATCGTGTGGAGATTTGTAGAAGATAGCTTTGATCCCAACATCAACCCAACAATAGGGTAAGAAACTAAATAAAGTGAATGTGATTTATTTACAAATAAAATGAAATTATCTGAATAGATCACTTGAGGAGTCTTCTTGTATGGCAGCTAAATGTGATAATAAACAGCCTTAATGAGGCTCGTGAGCTGCCTTAGGACATGTAGGAGTGTACTCAGCACTCCTGCAGCTTCCATTTTCATGTGTGAGATCTGCACCCATTTTGTATTGTTAATCTAAGCTAACAGTGAATAAATTACACCATAGATGCTTCTGCTAAAGGGACAACTTGCTTTTCTCATGCACTGCTTTTAAATTTCAACATCTAATTATTATGCAACTACACATTTTTTAAGGATTTTTTTTTAAAGACTCAAGTACAATAACAAGTCCCCTAGGTTTTTGAAGGTGGCTAACATACTAATTCAGGTTGTAGATCTCTCCATGAATCAATTCAAAAGTTACACATCTTTATGCTATGCACACACAGCAGTAACTGATGGAACTGTTCATGCAGGTGGTCTCACAGATGAGGAGGTACTTGAAAGGTGAGCCTCAGAGTGGCAACATTGCTCAAATGTTTGAATGGGTAGAAGGTTGGGCAAGCATCAGGAATTCTTGGGGTAGTTGGATCTCTTTATTTCTTTTCCTGTCTTTTTTTTTTTTTTTTTTTTTTTGCTTTTCAAATGTCTTATGGGCTGCTTTGATCCGAAGCAGTTCTTGGCTTATGGGAGGACAGAGTTGATGCCAAGAAGTGTGTGGGGGTGTCAGTACAACTTCCTGTCTCAGGTGTCACAGAGGCTCAACTACAGCTCTGACCAAAAAAGATCCTGCTGATAACATTCAGCCATGTCTCATCCTGTCCTTCTAAAAAATTGGGGTCCCCATGATCTCTCTTTCTTTCCCCTTACACCTCCCTCTTTTTTTGAGTGTAAATACTGATATGGAATTGCAAGATGTTCTGTAGGAAGTATGCTTTTGTTTAAATTTCCCTATTAACAGCAGTAGCCTTTGGAATGGACTTCATCAAATCTTGTCTTCCCTCCAGAGTCAGTTTGTTTTAATCTGGTAGTTTTCTGAGTGGTGTGTGGGTTGGTTTCTTTTTTTTTCTTTTTTCTCCTCCCTCCAGTGTAGCACCTCTGTGTTTGAAGGCAGAACCCAAAGATCTCCTATGGGAATGTTGGTAGCAGTGTTGTGTAGTGAGTTCAGGTGCCCTTGGAAGGTGTTGGCCATTGTGGTAATGAGGCTGGGGTGCAGAAGAGAATTTTCCTTCTCTGGTTTAATCACAGGATTGAGATTAGTACACCCGACTGAAGTGACAGACTAAAGAATCTGTCTTCTAGCAGTCTTATAATCATTCCCTGGTCTGAGGACTTTATATCTTGGTAGTTTGCTATTGCAGTATAAATGAATCAAAACTTACCCAAATGCAGGGGTTGTGTTAAGCTCCAGTAAGATACACAGTCCCAGAGTTTTAAGCAGATTAACTTTGAAATTTATTTTAGACCTTGCTTTTATTTCCTATTTGAGATTAGTAGGCAGAAAGAACAAAGTAAGGATTAGAGGGAAGTTTTGAGAGTCTTATAAAACTAAAGCTGAGAATGTTTTGACTTAATGAGATACAAGTTTGAGTTCATGAGATACAATCTTGTTTCCTGTCCTGTTTTCATTCTTCTTAGAATTACCTGAGCACTCACACTTTGTTTTATGAATGTTCATCACACAGGTTCAAGTATGAGCAGCTGTAGAAGCCCTGTCAGAATTCTGCAGCTTTGGTCCTCTCAGGGTGTTGAGGACACATTTAAGCAGTATCTATCTCTAGGTACTGCAGAATATGCAGTCTTTCATTATAGAATCAAAAAGGAATTATGAATATCAAACTGCTTTCAGGTGCATCTTATTCATGTAGTTACAGTGCCTACTTGGCTGGGAGAAGCAGCAAAGAAACGTAGTAACAAAACAGACATTGTCCCTATTAAAAGTCATCAAAGAGAACTCTGGTTTGGAGACTTTTGTTGACTCAATTGGCAAGGAATTTCAAGCAACATTTAACCTCTGTTGTTAGCTACCACTTGGGATGTTTAGTTGTGATGTGAACTACAGTAACACAGCTGTTCAGTTCAAATTGACTGTACAGGCACGTTTTGGTTTATAGAACCAAGTAAGACAAATTCAGTGAGAATCTATGATTTAGGAAACTTTCTATATTGGCCAGAGAATTCAGATTTGAAGCTTGTTTTGCAGCAGTCTTAAGGAAGTGAAAGTTTCTGCTGTGCTTTACAAGAGATACTCCTATCACTTTATTTTTCCTTACTCGTTGTACAAATACATCAGCTAGTTAATGGTGTTGAAATGCATTGCAATTCAGCTCTTCCTTTGTAGGGGTTCTGCAGCCTTATATTTGTTTCTTAAAAGACTAATCAACTCTGGAGATTGAAGTACTATTTGGTAAATGAGCTGGGCTTAAGTAATGGGGAGAAAGTTACCTCCAAACAGCTGAAAGCATGGTGTAACTGCTCCCTTTCCTTTTCTTAAATGTAGATAGTTATTTGTCCTCCTATAACATTGAAACACGTCCAAATACTCCACAGTTATGTTAACTACTAAAGTGTCAGGGACATCATTAAAATCTGTACTGTAGTGATATTTAAGATCCAAAATAAACGTGAGTGTTGGACTCAAGTATTTAATATTGTTGATCATGCTGAAAGGCTCCTGCTCTCTGAGTCTGACTGTCCAGCAGGCTTGGGGTACTGTAAGAATCTCCAGTACCTTCAAAATCCTGTCCAAAACTGTCAGTAGAACAAGTCTGAAAGTCTGCAATGTTTTCAAGTGACAAGAATTAATCATGCAAAAGGTGTTCAGGATCATAATGCAGGATCTCCTGTGCTTAAAATAATTATTTTGACCATAGTTCCAGTTCTACAAGGATTTAAATTCACTGTGTGGCTTTTCTAGTAAAAAATGTGCCTACAGGTAATAGATATAGCAAAGAACTCCCTCTTGTAAGAGGTAAGTTCTCTGAATTGATGTTCTTGTGGGAAATACACTGATTCATCTGAAGCAGATCAAGTAAAGCACAGAAGGACTTTGCAGTATTTCACTGTAAAACATCTAGAATTTGGGCAAGGGGAGAATCAGCTGGAGAATAGGTGAGATTTTTTTTTTTTTTTTTTTTTTCTTCTGGAAGTCCAAGGGCCTCTGCAAACTAAAGTATATAATGACAGACAGCATCTGAGAGGTGTACAGAGGGCAGACAACAAGCAGGTTTACTCATTATTGATTTCTCTGTCCTCTCTAACACCTACCAGTAGTGATACAAATCGCCCATGTTTTATTCCCAAGTATGGACCTACCAGCATTTACCTGAGTGTTAGTACAGAGACAGAAACAGCTGATACAAAGGGAAGGATTTGACCTCTTTCCTCACAAGTTTATAGTATAAACTGAAGTGGTTTGCTGTGATGATTCCTCCCTTTAGGAACAATATTGTTAAAAGGCTGACCTTTCTTGGTGTTTTGGGTCACACATCCTGTATTTTTATCAAAAGCTTGTTAATAATTAAAACTTAAAATTTGCATTCGTGTTGTGTTTTGTTAGTTGAATTTTAGGCTCTGAAAGAAAATTTCATTTTCTCAATAATTTCAGCCTTTATATCTGAAACTCTTCATCAGTTTGTGTGGGGAAAGCACTGTCATTGGAATGTGAACCTTTCTGAAAGCTCATGGTGGTAGTGAATGTTCTGAGGATGTATTTGTATTCTGGAAAAGCATGAACTGTATTTTTGTTTTTCCAGAGCCTCATTTATGACCAAGACTGTACAGTATCAGAATGAGCTGCATAAATTCCTGATTTGGGATACAGCTGGACAGGAACGGGTATGTAGAGGCAAGATCTGTGGTGAAAGTTGTGACCAGAGTTTAGGTTGCTTTTCAGCTCTGCCCCTGAAATCACAATGTGATCTGGTTTCACAGACATGTATTAGAACGTTTGTTTCTATGCAGGTTCCTATCAAGACCCGGGTGCTGTAGATATGTTTTTATTTTCATTATTATCATGATTAAAGGTAAGGATGATGACCTAAGAGGAGGTGCTTGTGAAACAAAAGACTGAGCTTAGATTCACTGAAAGGGAGTGCTGGTTCCAAAGAAAACAAGGCTGGGGTGGTGGGGAAGCCAGCAGCTGTCTCTAGGACCATTTCTAGTTCATTTTTAAACATTCAGCTGCAATATTTGCAGCCAGTGCAGTTGGCAACACGAGAATCAAAGTGAAATGAATGATCATGTTTCACAGTACAAGTAAGGCCCTGATTCTGGAAAAATATACAACTGCTAACACATTCTGGTAGCTTCACTGTTAGGGTTATAAATGTGAGTAGGATGTAGGTTTACCTTTCAAAAGCAGAGTTTAAAGCAATGTTACAGGTGATAACTGCTCTTTTATTCTTTAGTAAAGTTTTACTAATCAAATCTGATGGTGTTAGAAGCTATGTCAAGGGATCTATTGTGAAATTTTAATTTGATAGTTTGGGGTTTTGATCTTTGCAGCATGCATAGTTCTGAGGGGAGGCAATAAAAGCTCTCAAGAAAATGGCTAGTCAAATGAAAACACAACTAATTTGCATGATTTTACTTGGAATTTAAAAGGATGGCTTTGCTAGTGAACTTGCTTGTTTATGGATTACTAGTAACAGTGGTAGAAATTACAGCAGCTGTATTAGCAGTGCTCATTCTTGCAGTTTGTTGACTGCAAGTTAACTACTGGCAGGTGCCAATTACTCCTGATGAGTTTATTTAGGATGTGAGGTAACTGTAACAAAGGTTGGGTTATTATCATAGAATAACAACTGGCAAATGCAGCTGGACTATTTTTCAGAGTTGGCTTGAGAAACAGAGCCCAAAAAGAAAAAAGCAAACAACAAAAAAACACCCCCCAAACAAAGAATTCCCCACTTTCAACAAAGAAACCACAAACACTTTGTAAAGGCTCAATCATCCCTGTCCAGAGCCACTTGACCTTTTGGATTCTTGGTGGAACTGACTTGCCAGGTTTTTGGCTTGATAACAGCTTTTGTGGCTAGAAAGTTAACTCAGGTATATTTGTATTGCATTTCAGTGCTGTAGGTTTTGAATGACAATTCATTTCCTTCCAACAGCATCATATAAAGCAAACTTATGTTGTCAGGGCTGTTTCCCAGAAATACATCCAAGAGTATCCGTGTTATCAAAAATATCTCGAGTCCTTCCATTCCTAGCAGTCAGTCAGCGTTTGCTGTAAATAGTTTTTCTTAAGTGAACATCCTAGCCCATTCTGGAATGTTGAGCCTGGAATGTGATATTCTGAGAGGGAGAGTATGAATTTTTAGAGGTTGGTACTCCTAAATGGAAAGCTTTATAAACATGCCTGCCACAGCTTGGCAGGAAACATCCATTACGTATTAGCAATTCCATCCTGTTCAGTCCAAATGTGTTTGCAAGCAATGGGAGGACACGGTGATTTGGATTCAGCACACTGCAATCTGAGGAAGCGTCTCTGTACATGACCAGCATGTTCCTTGTCTGTCTGTTTTCAGACTCTGAGTGATACCTCTTTAATTTTCTTCCATACAAGTTACATGGTATCTTTATTGAAATCAAAAAAGGAAAGGTCTTACAGGGCTCTGACCTGGAGCTGTGGTAACTGTGAAGCTTATGTTCTATACCTGAGAGAACTTTCTGTGAGACCCCAATATAAGCAAGGAAACCAGTGAATTGTGAGCAAGGGTGTTTACTCTGAAATGCTGCAGTATCTTCACAGGTATTTATTTCTCCAGAACAGGGCAGCACTATCACTTACTGCCAGTCACAAAGGGGCTGTATCCCTACCTTGCCCTGAAATCTGCAGCACAGTTTTGTGGTCATGCCACTTATCTGACAATGAATTATGGAAGGGATCTCCTCCATGGTGATCTGGAATACCAAAAATGTCCACACCATTCTTGGAACTAGGCTGTGTCTGCTGAGCTGTGATGCGGAATGCACAGAATTCCTAGTCCTGGCTTCTTGAGGAGCATTTGGTATTTCCCATTTCAAAAGCCCAGCAGCAAATAGTGCTACACTGCCCTGGGGGACCCCCTTGTTCTCAGTGGCTCCAGGGGGGGGCACTGTCTGGAGATGGAAATGGGCACTAATTCACTTCACACAGCTAATTGCCCTCTATACACACACACACACACACACCCCCCCCCCTTACTTCTCTCCTTTATTCTACGAGGAGTTAAATTGATGGGAGGTTTCTTACAGCAATTAGGATTTTTGCTGTCTTACTTAACAACTTTGAGTTTTTCTGGATAATTACATTATGTAGTGGTAATAATTCTGTCAGAACATAAATTGGAGGCTGGAGGGCAAGCTGAAGTCTTTGGAAAAATTGCAAAAGGAAAATTCCGTGTTTCTGGTAACATCTGTTTTGTTAATATATTTTATCTGCCGACTGCTCTTAAGGTGGAAAAAAGTATCTAAGTGTTAGCAGACAGGAAATGAGAGTAATACAAAATCAGCAAGTGAAAGTTGGTTTATTCCCAATGTAAATAGTCAGATAATCAAAAAGCCAGGTTGCAAGCAGTCCAAGTGGTGGTTTACCAAATATGTTTGCCTTTACATTTTAGTACTTAGGAGGAAGAGAGGGATTATGTCCCAATCTGAACTGACTGCCTGCCCATGTTTCCCTTTCCCACTATTAAATATTTTTATATTCTGAACTTTGTGTTCAAAATCCTATTTTCAAAACAGAATTTGAGAGCCACATGTAAATGTTCTGGAATTCTGCTTTATAGCAAGATTTTTATGATTTATAATATTGCTCTCAGTTGAACTGTACTAAGCAAAAGGAAATTGGTATTTTATTAGAACTGAATAAGCCTTTATGAAAAACTGTATCCACTTCATTATTTTTACCCTGAGTAATAAGATGCACAAAAGCTCTAAATCACATGTGGTTACATGGAAGCAATATATGCAGTTCACTCTGTACTCTGATGGAGCGTTTTGGTTGCTGATTACTTCTCTTGGCTCTTTTTAAGTTGGCAGAATTTCACACTGTTTATAAGAATGTTTTGTTGATATTTTTGATGCAATTTGATCATGTAGTTTGTCTCTTTTTTTGAGTCCTGGATTCATAATACTCTCTCAGTGCAAAAGTACAGGCCTGGTTTGTACCCTGCAAATGCCCTACCAACCAAATAGACCTGCAGATTTAATTCTGAAAATCACTAGAAAATTACTGTAGCCTTTTACTATCTAGTGTTGTTCCTTAAAGCTCAGGTCACATAGTTGTGGCCTTCTGCAGTTTTTAGTTTTAAACATCTTTCTAACTTCTGAAGGAAAAACTGAAGCAAAACCCTTAAAGCCTTCAGTTAAATTATGAAGAAACCAACATTTCTAGCAATTAAGAGTGCCATGACTGATCCATGGTGGGGGGGTAGAGCCTGACACCAACTTCTGAACCTTTCACATCAGCATTAATATATGCTAATGTTCTTGAAATATTTGTCTTAGTCAAAATTGAACTTGCTTCTTGCTCCATTTTGCACCTTGTTTGGTGTTTAAAGTTGAGCATATGTGTGTTTGTGTATAATTGACAGTCTTTTAAGAGAGAGGGTCTGATCTAGTCAAGCTCAAGTTTGACTTCCTGCTCTTTGGAGTAGATGTGCTGCTGATCCCCAAACTATGTATTGGTTGCCCTCTGTAGAACAATGCCTTCCTGGCAGTTTATGTGCTCTACTGCACAGACTCGCTGTAACTGTAAGGAAAAGTTTTCCAGTAATGTGACCTTTAAAGCCAGTTTTCAACAGTACTAATAATGGTAATGAAATCCTGGAGGGCAGTGGAAGATCAGATTCATGTTGTCCGTTGTCTTTCTTTCAGTTCCGTGCTTTAGCCCCGATGTATTACAGAGGCTCAGCAGCAGCCATTATAGTGTATGACATCACAAAAGAGGTAAGAAACTTGTTCTTACCCAGTATTACAATTTCTGGGGTGTTTTCTGTGTCATGGGCCAGCTCTGACTCTTAATTCTTTCTTTTTTCTTTTTCTTTTTTTCCACATCAGGAAACATTCTCAACGTTAAAGAACTGGGTTAAAGAGCTTCGCCAGCATGGGCCTCCCAACATTGTTGTAGCCATTGCAGGAAACAAGTGTGATCTCAATGATGTAAGGTAAATAGCTGTTGTCAGTTTGGAGGTTTTCCCTTAAGCCCATAGTGCTAAATATTTTAAGATTTCAGAACAGCTGAAAGGTATAGAACAATTTAAGCTGCTTTGCTGTTAGCACTGTAGTTTCACAGGGGATTTGAGCTGTTGCTACTGTCAGAAGATGTGGTTAGTCTGCCCTTGGATGGTCTTGCCCACTTCCTCCCCTGTGCTGCTGTGAGTGCGTGTGTGATTGGGCAGTAAATTGGGCTGTAAAATAGATCCAGATTAAAACTAACCTGTTTTAAAAAAAGAAAACCCATCCAAGTGTATTTATCTTTCCCACACCAGGAACACTTGCTGGCATAACAGAGTGGGGATAGCAGGGTTAGGAATGAGCAGTTTACTGGGAGAGAGGATTACCTTTTCTGGTGGCAGTGCCAAGTTACACAAACCTAAGCTGCCTGTGAAACTATAGTGTAATAGAAGCTGTTTACCTCACTCTGTAAGAAGTGCCCCTGTCAGTCTGTAGCACCTCATTTCATTAGGAAAAATATCAAGCCTGTTGGAAAGCATTGTGTAGGTTTTTCTGACTTGCTTGTTCAGGTGCCTTCCTTCTCTGCTCAAATATTGGAGTGGAATTGGCTGTGGCCAAAATAATTGCAGGGAGCGGGAAAAGTTCTTGAGTAACTTTATGAACAGCCAAACTTTCAAGAAGGCATGTACTAAAAACAAAAGAAGGCTTTTTTTATTGATGTCCTGGTTTAATAAGCCAAAATTCAGAAAGAAGGTGTGTGTAAACGTCTTGGTTTTAGTTTTCATTGGAAAAGGTACCACAGCTGGGTGTCTCAAAGGAGACACCTGATTCTGTGTTTAAAGAACCACTGCAAAGGTGGTTCTTAGTATAGTTTTACAAATTGCTAATACATAGCACTTATCTAGTGAGCTACAAGTTTTGTTACAAGTAGCATGTCTCCTGAAGGAAATACAGCTTAAAATTACTGAGCACAGTATTCAGTCTCGCGCTCTTATTTCTTGTTTCTGAGGAGGCATCATAAATTATATAAACATTGCTATTCAAACTAATGAGCAAGATTCCTTGTACGTTAGTCAGAGGCAATATTGGAGTCACTGATCAGAGTCTGTGCTCTTGATACTCTAAAGTTCCCCATTACTGTAAGTAGCCTGTGTTTTGTAGAAATTGTATGTGATGTGATACAACGTGTAGTCCAGACCTTTCTCCACATGTTGGGGTTTGGTTTTTTCACACTGCTTAAGGTAACTTACTTCATTATCAACTTGTCTGCTTTTGGGGGGCAGAATAACTTTTACATGGCTGGGCTCTATAGTTGTGTGCTCAGTATAAGGATGTTCCTCTTTATAGCTACGTCTTCATGTAAAGTGAATGATTTGTGCAGTGTTGGGAGATATTTGGTTTTGTTGCACTGGATCTTTGGAATTAATGCTTTAGGATCATCTCAGTGCATCTGAAACTGGTGTGTGTGAATAACACACCCCGGAACGATTAATTGCAGACCAGCACTGAGAGCATCAAGACAAAACCTCACTGCAGTGTTGTCAGATGGATTAAGGCCTTGCCTAGTTTAGGACTGTGCTCATACCTCAAGGCAGGGAGACAGCACAGAGTAAAGAATGAGCATCAGCTTCAGCGTGAGGGAGCACTGTGATGCCAAGCAGGTAAAATAGGAAATACCCATTACAGGAGACACTTAAAAGCCTGGTCTTTCCCTTAAGGTTTTGAATAATGAGGGAGGATTTGCATTCATGGTTTTTTATTTGCTTTGTTTTTCCAGAGAAGTGATGGAAAAAGATGCTAAAGACTATGCAGATTCCATTCATGCAATATTTGTAGAGACAAGTGCAAAAAATGCAATAAACATTAATGAACTCTTTATAGAAATTAGTAAGTATTGAAACCATTTATGTACTTTCTTCTACATGTAGTTCAAGTAGAAATTTGATTTCTGTATTACTTCTGTGCTATTTAGGTGAGAGTATGCTGACTTAGATTTGTTACAGTGGGACATGAACACAAACTGCAAAATGAGCTGCTTGAATTTTTGGTCATCTAATGACCTCTAAATATTCCCTCTAGAGATTTTAAGCCTACTGTGATGCTGCTGGATAAATAGCAAGCAAGGGCACTCATGTCAGAATTCAGTGTCATCTTTCTATGTTTGTTACTGAATGTTTCAATTAGTACTTGCAAGGTTATGGAAGAGAAAGAAAATGGCATGAGGAAGACTCAGACTATACATCTGAGAAAAGCTCCCTCTTAGTGTTTGTACTTAGTCTGAAAAAGTGCATTTTCAAAAGTAGGGGGATGCATAAATGCCAAACTACTTAATGGGAAATAGCAACTATTGCATGTAGATTTTCCACAAGTTTTTTGTGATACCTTGGGGTTTTTTTATATTAAACTTCAAATCTTTTCTGTCTCATTTGTGGTGGGGACAACAATGATACTTTTTATGTGCGTGAATAAGAAGCAGACAGTAGTCCCAAGTGAATTCCATGCAATACTATTTGGGGGATATGTGTCAAGTAGCAGCACCAATGTGCAGGTACACCAACCCATTTGTGAAAAGGGGGCTGGCTACAGAAACGTTAGATTTAAGAAGGAAAAATAGGATCTTTCATAAACAGCTGAATATATTGGAGCTGATGTAAAAAGTATGTGTTGTAGATTGGCTTTCTGATTTACTGACTTAATAGCTGCTCTCCAAAATTGATCTTGAATAAATCATGGAGGGGGGAGGAAAATCATAAATCCTCCTCAGAAAAGAATACTCAACCAGAAACAGTCCATTTTAAAGACTGATGAGAGGACTAAAGCAGCTTTCTCCAAAGCACCTCTGTGCTAAGCCCAGTGCAGGTGATCTGTGGAAATCCGGGTCAGGATGGTAGTTCTCAAGGAAGGTATTCCAGATGGCATTGCATCCTGCAGAGTGTGTGCTCTGAGTGCTTTTACAGCTCAGCTGGCCAGGTCTAGATGAGCCTAAAGTGTAAACGCTGCTAAATTAGCTCCAAACTGCCTCTGCTCTTCTTTTGTGCAGCTGTACCTCTTACAGACACAACAGGGACTCTTGCTGCCATCCTCTTAGGCAGGAATGTCCTCCCTAATGATGGACGACTAATTGAAGGCACATTTTTATATACAAGATAAACACTGAATGCTTAGAATCAGTTTCAAGTATAACATTTGCTATAAATTTCCTTTTCCTGCCTCCTTGTAGGTCGCAGAATTCCATCAACTGACGCCAACCCCCCGTCTAGTGGTAAGGGCTTCAAACTTCGGAGACAGCCATCAGTGACAAAGCGCAGCTGCTGTTGACGGACCCCTTAGAAAATCAAACTTGTTTATACAGTAGGTGGTCTTGGAAGTTAATAGTTCATGTTGGGTTTGTATTGCTCCGTCTTAGATCTTTATCTGCTGGTATTCATACACCCAAGGTCCCCCAAAAAGGGACCGGCTCATCTGACAGCCGCACGCTCGCAGAAAGGACTGCAGTCATAACGACGTGTGGCATCTCTCGCATTCAAAGGGAATCCATCACTTCTTTGGCCTTGCTTGACAGGAAGGTGACTATATGGGTGGTAGAACTGAAATGTTTAATAGTTTTGTAATCAAGGTTTTAGGAGTTTTTTTTGTAAAAAGGGAAATGAGCACTTTTGTGGGACATCAGGGTTGGGAGGAGTCTGGAAGTTAGATGTCATTTCTTCCTTTTCTTCAGTGAGCCTTATTTTAAATTTATGTGTAGCTAATCCAAAGTATGGTGGGACAGTCGATGTGAGATGGCTACAGAATAAGCAACTGAAGATAAACAGTAGGCAAATCAGTCCATCCAGTCCCCAAATCCCATTTGCACTTTTTATTTAAAGATGATATGCTCTGGGGGTGGGGACACAAGCAACAGATATTAAACCACAGACAATCTTTTTTTCATGCTGACTGTAATCACTTTAAGGCAAACTGATACAGGCATCTTTCTGTTCTCACAAGTGTTTTAATATTGAGATGTTGGGTGAAGAAAACCTACTCATAGTTCTGACTAAATGGACTGGTTACTGACTAAAAACAGATGCTGTAAACAGATGCTGCCAGTGGTTCTGATAAGACCTACAGGTTTTTGGGGAAAGCTTTTAATTGCTTGCCATGTGTAAAGTGTTCATATTATATTTATGAGACCAGTGTTTAAAGTATTATAAATTATGTAAAACCAGTAAAAAATAATGCAATCTTCTACACTCCTTCCATTCCATACCTATGGATAAACCCTAGGGGAATCTCCATCAGGTTTTTTTTCCTGCATTTTAGGTATTGTCACTGTGAGTTCATCCAGAGGCAGATGTAATTCTTTCTCTTTCAACCACATTTGAAAGGGCCAATAGAGCATGCTGTGAATGCAGCACGAGGACTGTCTGTTGGACGCGCTTTCATCTGGGGTGCACCCAGTCTCTCCTATTTTGGGCACAAAAATACAAATAGGAAGTAACCTTAAGACACGTGGTAATGTAGATCATTACCACTTCGTTCCTGGGGTTTTTTCATCTGTGAGGGTTTTTAGCAATTCAGTGTTTAGCTTATCTGTATTGGTTTCAGTAGGCTTTCAATTAAACCATAGGTTGATCATACCTGTTTGTGCTATTTTATTTATTTTTACTTTTTGTTTCTTACCAGCACTAGTGAGAAACTTTTCTACTTCTGAAGAAAAAGAGCTTAATAGACTTGAGTATATACTAAAATATACTGTTTAGCTTTAGTATCAAAATGAGGTCATGTTGATTGATGCTTATTCTTTATTTTTAATCTGGTTTTCTGTCATCTCAAGTATTTTCTCTGAATGAAATGTAGGAAAGTTTGTAAGAAATGAAAGGACTTGTAGTTCAGATTAGTTTGTATTAGTGAAAATTCCTGGAGAGCTCTTCTGGAGGAAACAGGCAAACTGTTGCAGTGAGGTTTCTGAAAGGGTCAGTATGTTCTAATGAAATTAGGTGACTACATTTTTGTCATGCCTTTTACTTACCCTGCCTGCACTGCCCATTATGCCTTGTTTGCCACAGCTGTACAGGCTGCATACCCAAAAAATACAACTTCATCACATACTTCCTATCCTTTTGCAGTTCTGATCTTGAATTAGTGCAGTTAATGCAGATATGGAAACATCCAGTGTTTGAGATTGTCCAAACTACAAACCCTGGAGTGAGGCTGCTCTTTAACACGTGGCTGTTTAAAATGACAGATGGTTGATGTAAGTTCAGAGTCAAGATAACTGTTTATTGATCTGATGGCCCCAGCTGGAAGCCAGAATGGTCTTCCCTGGATGAGATGCACATGTTGATTGTTTCATTTTTCTTGGAGAAAAATGGTTTCTTTTGTATTAGTGATTTGTCAGGTCACCTGCTTTCGTCTTGCACTAGGCTTGCTGGAATTGATTATATTTTGTCCTAACATAGCTTCTCTGTTTGGAGATATGTTAGTATTTGAGTGTTTGGACAGCTGATTATCAGCTGTTCCAGCTAAATTTTTAGTAACTTCTTTCTGCTAAGAAGCTGTTAAAAAAGCTCAGGATTAAAACTCTATTCCAATGTGTCCTTCTGTTTAATGAGTGGAGCTCATCAGAGAGACCCAACTTGCAGATACTCTCAAAGGGAATTACGTGATCACAGAATGGGTCAGGTTGGAGGGGACCACAGTGGGTCGTCTCGTTCAGCTTCCCTGCTTTAGCAATTGTCATCCCAGAGCATGTGGCACAGATTCATTGCTGCAGAACAAGTTTGGAAGGGTAAAGTATCATATATGTAAAAATGTAGTGAGGTGCATGTCACATCCTTGATCCAGAGCGTTTTTTAACTGACAAAACATGACTGTTTCAACTCCTAAACACCACCAGTTCTTTCACATGGAAGTTAACAGATTTGAACAAAAATATTTAGTTATTAAGCTTTGGGGAAACTTGAATGTGCTCCCCAAGTTTTGGGAGGTATCTGCATCCAACCCTCTACATTGCAACGGTCACTTGGCTGCCTTGCCAAGTTCCTGATCTGTGCTGTAGGTAGTTTTGTAGGGTATTTTATATCCATCCTAAATGCCCAAGTAGGCAAAACCTGGAAACTTACAGTTAATAACAGGAGCATCTAGTAATCATACTACTGAAAATTGTTACAGGTGCTTTGAAAAGCTCTTAAGACAATTCTAACAACTTTTGCTGTTGCCAAGAAGGTAAACACTTTGTTCTTAGGTCCGTGTTGAAACAAAACAAATCACTGCTCTTCAGAACCCTGCTGACATCAGTGAGACCCTTCCTTAAAGTGCTGCAGGATCAGACAGTTAGTGGTTTAGAAGGATGTTTTATGCAGACTTGAGTCTTTGATGTATTGCTTCACATTTAATGCTACCAGCCTGATCAAGAAAGATTATTTATTTGCTTGGGGAAAGAGCAAGAGGAGAGGAGACAGTGTCTGCTTTCTGATTTGGAAGTCTAATCCTTTAACCTGGTTGAGAGCTACATTTGTGATTAAAGCTTCATTTTAATTATCAAAAAGTAGTAATTTAGGGTGGATATCTTGGATGGTTTAAAAGTTGGCCTCAATGAGATTTTTTTGTTACACTGTTAAGCTTAAATTATTCCTTAGCATTAGTGTTAATTGCAGTATAAGGTAGTATTAGTTGAAAAAGGAAGCTGTAGCAGTGATGTCTGAATGACTTGTTTGTGGAACAGTCTTTAGCGTGTATCAAGGATGGTGTAGTCTATTTGTGGTGTGCTATGTCAGCAATCTGCAAAGACTATCTTGGGAATTGATGATTTACAGGACAGAAGCTGTCAGAACTGGAGCTGCTCATCCTGTAGTGAACCTCACTTACAGCAGCAATAGCTACAGACAAGCAGGGAAAAACCATCTCAGACTCAAGGAGAACCTGCCTAATTCACTGACTTTAACTTCTATACTACCTGTCCATTTTCTAAGGAGGCTTCACGTATCTCCTGTGAACACTTTCAGTCTCTTAAGAAAAGGAGGCTTTTCTGTTCATGGGCAAGAGAGAGGGACAAACTTTCTTAACTTTTCTAGCAAGAAGTTGTTTTACAGAGACCTGAGGTGGTTTGTACACCACAAGTCAGTTACTTGCAGCAGGAGAATTGTGCACTTGGAATTAAGCTTCTAAAAATGTACAGAATTCTCTGAAGAAGACTGTTAACATACTATGTTCAGATCCCATCACTAGTAATGGTAGGTGACAGAAGATTTACAGAAGTAAGATGCCGGTGTGAATTACCAGTGTAAGATGGAAATACAGGCCCTAGTATTAAAAAAGTCATGTTAGCTTTCCTTTCAGAGTCATATGGCTCCAGCTTGTCAAAAGGAATATGCTTGAAACTATGTCTTCGTATATCCTGCAAAATTCAGGTGCCAAAACATAATTCCCTAACGTTATTAAGGCCTTCTGACACCAATGTTTCTGAAAAATCCCTTGTGGTATTCTGGAGGTCTCAAAAGTCTGAATGCAAAGTATTTCTTGCTCAGCTACAGCCCAACATGCATGACTTGGAAAAAAGTCAAACAAGCATTACCAGACTTTATCCATGAAGTGTCACAGGTAACAAATCTTTCAAGGGATATAAGATTATCCTGAAATCCAAGAATACTGCTGCTCTTAGCCTCTGACATGTCAAAATGATCCTGAGGTCAGCTTTTTCTTTCTTCCCCCCACCCATAAATTTTTAACATAGTGCTGTCAGAGTGTACATGCTATAAACAGCTATTCAGAAGTACTTTAAAGAGTTCTAATGGCTCAGAGTTATTTGGTGCTTCCTATTTTACATGGAAAATCTCAATCCAGAGTTAAGACTTCTTAGAAGAAACAGTTTTGTTGTTCCGGTTACATCATCCTGCAAGTTGATGTTCTTAAATTTTTGCTTAAACACTAACTATAAATTTTATTCAAGGAGCTAATTATCTTTATAAAGGTGTTCTTTTAAGAAGGTTGGGGTTTCCTTGACTTCGTTTCTATTGATGTTTTCACATGTATTATTGGACAAACCAACTGCTACTTCTTTTTCCAATGTTGAAGGACACAGACCACTCCTGTCATGCACTTCACCATGTGGGTGTGATACTCCATCCAGTTGTTGCACTTGAATATGCTGTAACTCTGACACTTTGATAGATGCACTGCTGCTGTCTTGCCTCACTTCTGCTCATGTTACATATAATATGTATTTCCTATTAAATCCATTATGTTTTCTTGGCAATTTGTTCTTTGTTTCCTTATGGGATTTAGACAGGAATAGGTGAGGAGTCTTTCTTTGCCACAAAGGTTCTGGAAGTATCTGCTACAACAGCAAATATTTGTAAGCAAGATGGAAATTCATCAACCTTATGACATTGTTACAGCAGCTGAAGCCTGCACCATGACTGTGTTTTACCACATAGTGAAGGCTAAAAGCACATTCACCTGCAGGAGCAAATTATTGTAAGGCTCTAGTAACACAAAGTAAACTCTTCTGTATTTTAAATTCCTTTTTTTGTACTTCCTCTTTCTGAATATTGTGTGTCCAGCATTGACATTGTGACAGTGAATTAATTGATTTAAGGCACAGAAATGTGTTGCATTTCTGAAGCTGTAAGACACTTCAGACTTCCTGGCAATCTTCCCACTTGTACCCCCCACACTGAGTACAGTGAATCAAAAAGGAGGTTTCTTCTGCATGAGAAACTCTGCATTGGTGTGTTCAGGACACAAAAACAACCTGATATGCAGATAGCCCTTGCAGTGTAATAGATGTTTGCCTGTAAAACTAGGTGTGAAGGTTAACCTTGGTGTCAGCAATTCTTGTCCCTCATATGAACATCCTGCCTTTTCATTCTAGGATTGGGTTAACCTGTTACAAGGGTTGAAAGGTCTGTGCCTTCTTACTCTATTATCTCTCACTAAAACAAACTCAAGCCGCTCAAAGTTACAGAGCATTTGCAGCACTGTAAACTGCACAAATTCCCAACCATTGCTTCACTGCATGAAGTGTAGTCAGCTTACTTAGTGGTGAAATAGTGTAGTGATGAATTCCCAAGCTTATGAATGTTTTGAGACTTTTTTTAGTCTTCTCTTGGGCTGGTCCTGAGAGCGTGTACAGGTTTGTCTGTATTGTTGGTTTGTAGATGCTAATGAGGAAAACCAGGCTTTTGTTCTCTCCTTTTTGTTTGACTTGTTACACTCCCATATAGTGCATAGAATGCAAATAAAGAAATGTTGATTTGACATAATGTAAAAAGCCTTTTCAGCCTAAGCATTCATAATAAACTTTTATAGTGTAATAACATGCTAAATCACTACCAGTCTGATGTATTGTGCAAAAAAAAAAAAAGGTGTAAACATTTTATTAATAAAAAGCTTTGTTTATAAATATGCTGGTTTTGTTTATAAATTCTCAGCATCTTAAAAAATAGCCTCTATAGTGATAGAATTATAGAAGAGGAATGTAAGCAATAGCTCTTAAAATAGCATTTACAAACTATTCAGATTTTCCAAAAGTACTGACTACTGGTTGTTCAGAGACTGGGGATTTTCCCTGGTTTATGTACACACAGACAAAGGCAGGAGACAATCTTGTGCAAAGAAGGGATGAGGGAAAACAGCAGAGAGAATGCAGCTTTTGTGTAACACTTCCTTTCTTTGCAGCACCATGTCTGAGAAACTGCAGGCCACACACAGTCCTGTCAAGCCAGAGCAAGGCCTGACAAACTCTGCCAGGGCCAAGTTATTTAATACATTGCTTTTTACCTTAGACTGCATGAAATGTAACATTCTTGGCTCCTAAGGCCAGGTTTCTGTCAATCAAAACTGTAAAGTGGTTTTAATATCTGCACAGTGTCTTGGGGGCCTGTGGTGCTGGGTAGGGATCCTTTCAGTTGTTAATGCAGGCAGCTGGTTGGTAGCTTGCTTTTTTTTAAACCACTGCTCTAGTGCTTATGTAGAACTCAAAAATATGCAGTTGGCTCCTTTGTCTTATGTGATGCTTAGAATATGTAGTTTTGTTGTTGCAATCTGTGATGCAGGTCTAGCGTGTTAATAGCAGCCTTCAAAAGCTAAATAAACAGAAACGTCCTGTTTCTGAACTGCTATTTCACCTGAAAGTGTTGGATACAAGTTTCCACTAAGTGGTTGCAGTTCCTATGCAGGAAAAACGCAGTCATCTTTTTAACAGCCCTGGAATAATTTAAACTTACTGTTACCTGCTGTTTTGAAGTTATGCTCTTAGATGTGTACAAACTGCTTTTGAAAAAGTGTCAGCTGTGTGTGTAAGGTGGCATGAATGTGCATAAGGGAGCATAGGAAAGGTAGACACAAGGAATGTGCTAGAATGGAGAGGAAAACACATTTGCATGTGTTTGCATAGGGAATCCAGGGAACTAAATGCAAACCACCAGATTTGCACACATACAGTGTGAATATTTTACTTGCATCAAGTTTTTCATAGCTTTTAAGGTGAAAGTTTTGCAGTCAGGTAAAACTGTTCTTTAAAATTGTTTCAGTGCAAAGTTTTCAGGTGCTCTCCAGTGTTTCCCTGTAGTGTTCATCGTGATTTTCTCCTGTTAATCAAAAACCCGCCTGGGCAATAAGTTGCCTTCTTGTAGCTGAATTGTTCCAGTGAGTGCTGTGTAACAGGAGTGTAGTATTGCAGGTGGCCTCCTGCACACCCATTTCAGGGAACCTGATCTGCACAACATTAAATGTACACACATTATTTACATGTAACAAAACCCTGACAACCTGCATTCATTAGGCTTCATAAATTTTCAACTTAAACAATGCTGTGTTTTTTGAAAACTTCACCCTGGATGAAAACGTGGGCGAGTCCTTCAAATACAACAAGCAGGTAAGTTCAGAGCTGCCAATTATGGCAAGATGATACATCCTGGCAAGCCCTTTAAGATGTGGATCATCAAACGCTTCAGGGTGTTCTTTGTACTTCTTTCAGGAAAAGGAGCACTCAGAAAGGTCTGGGCAGCAACACTTAATAGTTGTTTACTTTAGGGTTTTTTTATTATGTGTGACTATATGTTGTATATGGTTTTCTCTCTTATTCCTCACCGTTAGCTTGCCATTAACTTGCAGATATGTATAAAGCTTGTTTTTTCTTCTAATTACTGGTCTAAGAATGTCTGGCTCAGAGAGGGAATCTGTTTATGATATAAAACCTAAGAGATTGGGTGAAAGAAGATTACTTTTCCACAGTATCAGCCAAGGAAGTTTACTCCAAAGTATAAGTGAACTCAATTCTCGCCTGACCTGAGATCTAAATGGTATGACATAACCTGTAGTTTAAGCTAAAAATTAACCCTCCTCAAGTTGCAAAATAGTAAGCCAAGAACATCCAAATCTAATTAACCTAGCAAAGTAGAATAGGAGGAACCTGCAAAAGAAAATGCTCTCCTTTATGGTGTGTGAGCATCCTTTCTCCACCAGAGAAGGAATTTAGGCAAGAAGAGCAGGATTTCAGTGTATTTGCCCTGCATTGCTGAAGCTTCCAAAAATGGATCCTGCTGTCCTGGCTGGAAGGAGTTCACAGGTTTCACTTGTATTATGCAAACCAAAACTTCCATTAGACACATGTATGGGTTTGGTTTGGCATAGAATGAAAGTCATCTCGGAATAAAAAAGATGAAATGGGATTGAAGGTGGTAAAGCAGATGAGCTGGAAAACAGGGATTGTTATGGACAATGTGGTATAAACGCTGCAGATGTGTTCAATGAATGTCCCCGTCCTCCTCAGGGGTCTTAATTGTAACATATACCTGTCATTTGTCATTGCTCTTAGTGCCACAAATGAGAGCAACCCTCTTGTGAATTCCACATCTTTTTAGATACGAGTTTTTGACATTTATTAAGTAAAACAATATTCAGGGTACAAAGAACTTGTGTCAGGGGCAGATGCACTGCATCAAACATTGTTTCGATGTGAGAAAATGAATGTTCACAACATCTTAGCATATTCACCTCTCACCTGTTTACTCATCAGCCCTGATTAGGACCCAACACAACTGTGTATTTTGAGTTGCTGGTCTTTGGAAGCTTTTTATCTCTGAATGGCATCTCCTTCTGAAGTCCTGTATATAATATATAAAGTCCATGTGCCTAATGAGTACTTATTGGTGTATTTCCAAATGTTTAAAACAACCTGAGGAGAGAGGGGAGGGGGGAAAAAGCCAACTGTTACTATAATTACACTGGCCTGAGGCTATCAATAAGCCAAGTTGTACATTTAAAAAAAAAATAAAAATTTATACCACTGGGGTAAAACCCAACCAACCAAAACCAAACACAAATAAACAAAACAAATAAACAACCAAAAAACCCCCCAAGGAACAGCCCCAAACCCGCACATCAGCCCGGCCCCGCTCCACCGAACCCGCCCAGGGCGAGCACCGCGCCGGGCGCGCCCCCCGCCCGCCTTCCCTCCCTCCCTCCTCCCTCCCTCCTTCCCTCCCCTCTTCCTTCCCCTCCCTCCCCGTCCCTTCCTCTCTCCGCCTGGTGCCGCCACCGCCGAGGAGGAGGAACATGGCGAAAGCGGAGCAGGTCCTCAGCCTCGAGCCGCAGCACGAGCTCAAATTCAAAGGTAGGGCGCTGCCGCCGCCATCCCCTCCCCGCTGCCCTCCCGCCTGTCCCCGCAGGGCGGGCGGCGCGGCCGCGCTCGGGCCCCGCTCCCGGCAGCCATTTTCGGGGGCCGGGCACCGCCGCCACAGAAAATGTCCTTCAGCGCCGCGCCCGCCGGGCCCCCCCCGGCCCCCGCACCGCCCCCGGCCCCGCGGGGGTCCCCCCGCACCGCCGCCCCCCCGAGCTGACCCTCCCGGGGCCGGGCGGAGCCCCCCGGCGGGGAGCGGGGGCGGCTCCCCCGGCTCGGCCCCGGGCTCTGTGAGGGGGCTCCGCGGGCCGGGATCGCGAACCCGCGCGGGAAGGGCAGGAGATTGCCGGCCCTGCCGGTGTTGGGGCGCGCGGTGTAGCTGTGAGATCCAGAGGGAGGGAGGGTGTCGGCGGTGGGGGTGAGGATTTCTGCCGTGCCGTGTCCCTGTCGCCGTGGGGTTGTTGCAACCTTGTCTCTGCCCGGCCGAACACACGGGGCCTCTGGCCAGGTGCCGGGCAGCGCTCCCTGCCCTTTCATGCTTATTGTTATTGTAACGCAGCGAGCCATTTGGACAAATAACTGCTCTGCCTGTGCGAAAATCCATCCTTTCTCTAAATAAGAGTCTTGAATGGGTTTGGGCTTTCGCTGGCGCTGGAATCCCTGCCTTGCAGCCTGACAGCAGGGCTGTAATACAATATTCTGGGATCGCAAATAAGCATTCAGCAAGTTTATTTATGCGACCAAAGTCAGGGGTGTTTTATAGCTTCGCTTGATTATCTGGCAAATGTGCTTCTTTTAAAACTAGGGATTTGTTTATTGGCTTCCAGTAGAAACAATACTCCTTTTAAAAAGGCTTTCATGTACATTTTCAAATATAGGGGAGGTCTCTACCAGTTTTTATTAGTAAATATATTTGAACTAATAAGATGAAATGGGTTTATCAAACAGCATGTTAATAAATACTGGGTGGAATGAATGTATCTTTGTTGTAAGCTGAAGTTGTTATGGCAGCAGCATCAAACACGCTTAAGAAGGAAACTATTGTTGTTTTGACATTCCTTGTGTTAAGTATGAGCAGACAAAAATCGGCTCTTGTTCTGGATAAAACTGCTTTCAGCAGCCAAGCAAATCCAAGCTCAGGTGGGCAAAAAGTCGGGCCTTAATTGGCACTGACTTGGCTAATGAGACATAATTGTGGTTCAGGGGTTGTTTTGCTCTTTTCAGCACAGGTAGGTATAGACCCAGCCAGACTCTGTTTTTTTCTGGAAATAAAGGTAGTTTGTCAGGCTGTCTTTCTTTCAGTTGAGGTTCTGGACTCAGTAACCAGTAGCCATTGAAGTTAAATCAACCCACCATAGTGATTTTGGTTGCCAAATCTTTAGCCAGCAAAATACTTACTCCTTATAGCATAAAATGTTACTTGACCAACTGCACCTATTAAAATGGCTTAGTTTCAAAGTACACTTAAATATTAATGTTCAAACAGTCTTAATGCAGTGGACAGCATTCATATGCTTTGGCAATACCTCTGCCTTACAGTCCTTTCTAGCAAGCAGTGCTGGCCGCTGTCCTTCATTCAGGAGAGCCCAAGCTGAAGTATTCATGAAGTAAAATCTGCTCTAAGCGCATTTAGTGATGGCACACTGCATGCTGATGGGGCTGAAATGATGTTGTCACCTTTGTAAAATAGTTGCAGTTATTTCCAGAGCCTTGCTTGTCCCCTTATGAGTAGATCCAGACTGGCAGAGGTCATGGAGCTGCTGCCGGGTCTGGGTTTGCTTCCTCATGGTGTGCACTGAATGATCTGCTGTTCAGTGTAGGAAAATGAGATAGGACTGTGAACCAAGTGTCACAAACCCTGGAAATGGACAAAGGGCTTAATCAAAATGCAGACAGGTAGAAAAAGCAGAAAATTGCTAGAGCTGGTGCTGTTTGAGTGCTCTGTGTAGCTCTTCAATATAAAATCTAGAGGGAGGATGTTGGAAATAAGTGAATGAGGATTTCTTCAATAACATGTCACTGTGGGGTTGCAACCATCTTTCTCTTGGCCTGCACTTTCACTCGTAAAGGGTTGAAGACCTTTTTAAAGCAGCTTTTTTAGCCCCTCGGTTTGCAGCGAATCTTCCAAATTCGGTTGGAGGTCTGTTTCAAAATACTGTGCTTGTGCCTTGTTTGAAAAAAAACATCAAAGGACTTTTTCATGCTGGAATTTTTTTTCACAGCATGTGAACATGAGCAGGGGTTGTCTTTCCTCCCGCCTCGCATCTCCTCCACCATAGCACACATGCTCCAAAATAGCATCAGCATGTGCTGTGCTGAAATGCAGCTGCGAGCCGTGGGAGGCCGGACACCATTAGGTGCCTGCCTGGAGGTGCCCGTTTCCCTGGTCTTTGATGCCATGTGAAACAGGAGCTTCCGTGACTTCCTCCACTTCTTGGTTGTTGTGGATTTGCAGCCGAGGGGAGAAGTCATCCACCTAAAGGTTTGCAGCTGAGACTTTATTGGTAACAAATGGTGAAAAAGACTGTTGTTATACATGGCAACATTTATGTTTCCCTTTTTTTCTTCTTTTTATCTAAGAGATAATGTCAAACAATCTGCCAGGGATTTATTACAATATTCAAGGCTCTGACTTTAGGAATTGCTAGATTTCAGCTTGGGTAGGGATGTGGAATTGTGGCCCCTGGTGCTCTGTGACAGAGCCCTTAGTGCCACGCTCGTGCTGTGGGTACTGCCTCCTGCACCTCACACAGCCTGTCCTTCCAGCCCATCAGGAGCAGAGATCAGCTGTTTAATGTCAGCAAGTAACATTCTGTTAAAATATAGCATATTTTAAAACTTGCCTTGGGTTTGTGGTGCTGGAGATGCTGCTTGGCTCTTTGCAGACACAGGGTGTCGGGGCAGGGCTGTTCAGAAGGGGGTCGCACAGGACGGAGGGGGTGCAGGCTTGGGGACCTTTCAGTAGCATTTTTGGAGGTTTGCTCCAGGTTAGGCTGGACTTATGACTCAGCACTCTGTCCGTGCTCCCCAAGTGGCTCACGGCAGTACTGCCGAACAGGGATTAGTGCCTCGCAAAACTCTGTGAGTCACTGCCAGTGGGAAATGCAGGTTCCTGTCCCCAGTTTGTGATTTTACACCTAGGAAAAATGCCACTGTGTAGCTTTGCTTTCTGCAAAGGGCACAATAATAAACCAGAACAGCCAATCCTCTGCAGTCCTAATAGTAGAAGGGATTCAGACTTGGCCTGGGGCCTAGGGTTGGTTCCAAGCTGTCACCTGTCTGTCACTGGCTCAAGTGGATCCCCTGGATACATCAGAGCTGCAGCCCCAAAGGTGTGGCCGTGCTCTGTACGGATGTGCTCAGTCCAGCAGTGTATCTGCAGCACTGGAACTGTTCAGTGCTTAGTATTTAGCCCCAATCCCGTGCAGTTTGTGTAACCTGCATTATTACTGGGGTTGGGTGGCTGCCACTCCCTGCTGAGACAGTTTATGCTGCTCCAGATCAGGCTGTGCCAATACAGATCTGTGCATTGCAGTGCAGGTGTGCAAAGCCTCCTGTATCCCACGTGGATATCCCATTCCTACCAGATACCAGGCTGAGACTCTTCAATCCAGCAGTACAGTAATGTTTGGGATGTAAGGTCAGTGTTTGCTGAACCTGCAGTTGCATCTGGGCCATATAGTTCCATCTCCACCCCTGTCCTGTTCCATCAGGGGTAATTGAATCACTCCTGCACTGAATGTATTGGGAGGGATTTGACTCTCTGCTCATTCTGTTCTGTACTGGATAAATAGGGATTTCTTGTTGCTGCCACAGGAGCAGGCCGTGTTTTAAGAATGCAAAATACTGACAGTGTTGTGAGAAGTTGCCTGTTTAGTATAATAAATACACATCTTTTAAGCTGAAAATTTGCATGCTCTTTTCTTTAAACTCTTAGAGCCCTCCTGGTATTGACAGCAGAATGGCAGTCAGGACTAGGATTTCTTTACTCTTCCGAGGTTGCTATGCCCATGGCTCTCTGCTTTACTGCTGAGAAATGCACCAGCCCGTGCTTCCCTCTGTCTGGCCTGATTCCAAGTAAAATCATTGTTGCTGCATTAAATTCGGGTAAACCTTTACATCTCTCTACATATTTGAATTTGATTATCAAGTTATAGGCTTTAAACGAGTATTTAAATAACAGGCAGGCTTCCTAAATCTATACAAAATGTAAAATGTAGCCCCATTATCAAACAAAATCAGCCCTTTTCTGGTGCAGTTCACGTTATGCTCACTTTTCTTGCAGCTTAGCTAAAATCAATAACTTATTCTATGAAGTATTTTTTTATTTGTACACTGAATTGTTCTGATTTCATGTGCTCCTTTAGTTTTGTAATTACTTCAGTGCTTTGTGTAGACTCTTCACTGTAAAAGAGAGGTATTTGAAGGAAAAAACCTGGAGATAAAAGCACCGTAGTGATGCATTGTGAGTGTCTTACAAAACCCCTCTTTTTTTTTTTTTTTTTTTGAAAGGTGAAATAAATTGAAGATTATGCATCTGTTGAACTTCCTTAATCTGCTGCTGTCCTGTGCACTAACAGCTCCACTGGGAAGTGGGACAGGAATTGTACATGAAACTTGGAATAGGATGGTCAGAGCACCAAATAACAATTGAGATGTGTGAAGCAGTCAGGGAGGTTTAACTGCATCTTCTGTTAAATTTAATTAATGTATTTAGGTCTCCCAAGACTATTTCCAAAAATACCACAATCTGCTTGAAGGCTTTGGCCAATGTGATTTATGGGTTAAGGACTTTTGAATAATTTTGTACTGCTTAAATTTTGAGAATTCCAGTTGAAGTTATGAGCATTAATGGGATCAAAGTATTACTATTTCAAAGACCTAATGCAGTGCTAAAATTTGTTATTTGGCTGTTGCTTTCCTTAGGTCTGTGTGATTTTGTGTTTTAAATAGGACCAACTGCTTGCCTTTACTGTAAGGGAAGGGACACACATATTCATAACTTTCTGTTCCTTGGGAATCCCTGTTTGTGCATGGATTTTCAGCTCACTTTGAGCTGTGGAACCTTCGCAATGATATGTGAAAAAGTTTGTCAGGTTTGTTCTTTAAAACTCACCAGGGTGGCGGATTGCCAGTGGTTGATGGGATGTGACCTCTCTTCATCACTTGAGAAGACAGATCTGATAACAAATTATATTGAAAATACATACCTTAAGAAGTGGCTGTCTCAAGTCCTGGCAGCGTGGCTGTCATGGCAGATAGAGCCACAGTTAATGTATCAGAGTGCATGCAGGTCCACGCTGGTGCTTAGCAGTAAATTGTATTTCCCAGCTGCTCCCCTGCATGTGCAAAGTCCTGTCACCCGTGAAAGAGGAATATGGAGTAGAAATTTGCACAGGAGTTTGATAGTTCCTTCTCACTGGAAAATAAATTATTACCCAGTTTTTAACTCGCTGCACAGGTTTTATAAATTAAAAACTTATCAGTAGTCATGCAATGCTTTATTTCTTTTTAAATTGGTTACCTACCTCTGAATACAAGAGTGAATTTTGTTTAATTGCTCTTTAATTCAGAATTAGGACTGTAAAAATTCAAGTACAAACCTTTAAATAGATTGTCAGATCTGTTTTGAAACTCAGCTGGAAAAAAGACATCATCACCATAGCAAATGATCCAACTTCATGAGCTCAGGTCAGCTTACATCTATGAACAAATACCCAATTTTAAAAGCAGCTTAATTTGTTGTATGCAGCCAGCTCTGGAATGTATTGATTGCATCAAATGAGCTTTGAATCAAATGAGCAACTTCTACATATGTTATAATGCAATTTTTGTAGGAAACTGGGCGAGAGAGGGTTTGTCTTGTTTCTGAGAGCCCCTAAACACAGCTTTCTGCTCAGCTGAGGGTGCAGGAATCAAATGACCCTTGCTAATTCTGCCCACGTCTTGCAGTCACACTCATTTTCTACTATCTTGTTACCATATTGGTCTTGTGTTTGCTGCCTGCTGGGAACAGCTAATAACTACTGAATGCATTTCATAGTTGGTACAATAACAGCCTTTTTACTTTCCCTGTCACTCTGGCTGCTTGGCTTTGAAAGCTTTATTGATGGTGTTTGCAACAGTTCTGTTTGTGGTAACAGCTGTTGTTTCAGGCTTAAATTTCATCTTTGTGTTTGTAAGGAACGTGAGCTTTAACATTGTCATCCTGCTGCTGCAAGTTGTTTGTTTGGCTTTTTTTCTCCAAGTAAATCCTGCCTGGTTAGGTCAGGAACTCTTCCCAGTTAGACCTCTCCGGGTGAGGGACTCTGGCACTGCTGTGACAGTTCCTTCCACAAGGAACATTGAAGGCTCCTTTTGTTGGCTTCCTGTGTGATGACCAGAGGCAGAAAGGAAGCCTATTTTCCATACATATATGAATATTTAAGTACCAGTCTGTCTAAGCTAGGGGCCAGACTCATGCTAAGTCTCTTCCTCTGGTGTTTGACCCAGTGTTTATTTGACATAAAAATGCTTTCAGACCTGCTTTGTAGACCGAGTGTCTGCAGGGGCATATAGGATGTTTTCTGAGATGTCTGGGGTGTTGTTGAATTTAAAACTTGGCCTGCTAGGCAACCTTTCCTAAAGAAGGGTTTGTGCCCTCAGTCTGGAAGAGCTGTCACAGTCTTGCTGTCATTGAAAATGTGTGCAAAGCAAATCACCATTTCCACGTTCAGTGCAGGATTAGAATGCACGTGGATCGAAGTGATTCTGTGTTTACACCAGCAGGACAATCTGGACTGAGAGCTGACTGAATGTGTCCTTGCTGTATTAGGACAGTTCTGAGAATTGCTTACTTCATCTCTAATTCTTGTGGCCTCAAAAACATTTGTACAGTTTGGGTTCTGCTGCTGCCTGCAGTACTTATCCCACGTTATTATAAATACTTCATGGAAATAATCTCTTTACTAAACTACTTTAGTGTCTGGTTCTCTGAGCTGTAAACGAAGTCCCTCATACCATGGTGCATGGATTAAAGATTTTATCATTCTAAATTTAATTCTGTTTTCTTGGTTGGTTTCCACGAGGGGTGGAAAAATAGAGAAGGGGGAGGTTTGCCTGGTGATCCAGTTACTTAGGATGCAGATTATAAAATCATGTAGGTGTGGGGATCACTATGGAGCCAAATCTTATGTTTTTGAAAGCAGTTTAAAAGGCTTAATTCAGATTAGTTGTGCTCGTAGACGGCATGTCAAGTGACTAATTCTTTAAGGAAAAAAGTGCACCGTTTTGTTTTTCTCAAGATTGCTCGTTTCCATCAAACCCGTTACTTCTTCTTTATTATCTTTAGTGGTGCTTCTGATGTTTCTCACAGCAGTTCATCCTCTCCCTTGTGCAGTTTCATGTTTGTGGCCTGTTGATATTTGCAGCTGCTGCTTCTTGTGATAGGGGAATTAACAATATATTTTGCAGCTTCTCAAAATATTTGCATTTCTTCTGCTTTGCAGTGTCTCCTCTTCTGGCCTTCCTACACTTTCACCAGAGTAGGAGCAAAGGTGTAAGGGCAGTAAGATTTACCTTTTAACTTTATTTCTGTGTGGCTGGTTTTGCACTGTGTTTACTGGTATCATACAGTGGTGCAGATGATCATAGAATCATGGAATTGTTTAGATTGGAAAAGATAGAAGCTTAGGTTTGAAGAACACAACTTGACATTTGTATCTTGTTCTTTGCCAGACTGTAAAAGCTGCTAGGTTTTTTTTTTTTCTGATTAAGTTTTCTCTCTGCTTCTGACTAAATTTCTGATTTACTTTTGGTTTTCTCCCTTTGATCCTGGAAGTACAGTTAATAAGCTGGTTTTCAAGTGGCTCCCCTGAAAATATATCTGCTCAATTCAGGTTCTTTCCTTATTTGTAGCTGTAAATAGTATCCCACTGCCTATTTAATGTGGTTTGGGGGTTTTTTTTAAAACTTATTAGAAAAGCAGTTACTCTTTGTGCATCCCAAAAATCTCTAATTTTGCTTTTTTATTCTGATATTTCCAACTTATGCATAGTTTTGCACTTAAAATATTCGCTCATTTGCTATTTAACTTGCACATCACATTTGTCTATTTGAAGAGTATATGTGAGCATAAAATTAGTGTAGTTAAGTTGCTTCTTCCCTAACATTTTAATGTGCATTTGAAATGGAGATTAGTGATGAAAATTAGACCAGGAAAAATGACTTTACAGGAAAAAGTTTAGGATGGTGATTAAAGTCATGATGCATCTTCCAGTGAGACTCTTAACATTTTGTTCAATCTTCAGCAGTGTTTTTGTCGGGGAATTTTGCCCATCAGCCCATCATCCTGCTGCTCTCCGGTGCTGCATCTCCGCTTCTCCCTGTGCTTTGATTCTGTGCCCTGCTCATTCCCACCCTGCAATCCCCATGGGTGGGGCTTCGGGCCATGTTCAATAGGCAGGTGTTTTACTGTGAGTGGTCTGGTACATTGTGGTTATTGAAAGAGAGTCTGAGCTGATTTCACACCTGGGGAGAGTTGGTACATGTGGTATTTGTGAGCAGAGTAACATGGGATGTTCGGTTCTGAAACAGAGATACCCCTCTAAAGGCTCACCAAGGCTGCGCTCAGTCTCTTGGTTGTGCACTTGTGTGCGGAAATCTGGTTTAAGTTTAGGATGTGAATAAAGTATTCCGTGTTGTGGTATTTTGTTGCTGAAGTTTGCTGTAAGTAATGTTTGGGTGTAATAAAACTCTGAAGGGATCATTTGGAAAAAAACAAATGACACTGGTACCAAAATTATATGAAGGACATATTCTACTGTTTCTCTTGGCAAGCTTATATGTGGCCTCTCAGTTCTTACAACTCTGAAGTCAGACTGTTAATGATCCTCAGAGGGATAAAGGTGACAAAAATTACATACTAATAGATACCCTGAAAACAGTCTTCAGTCTCATATTTGTTTGGGCTTTGGGTCCTTTTTTCTCATCAGGCATGAGGCACGCTCTGAGAAAACGTTTAGTTTATGCCAAAATAGGCCAGAGGAGGACACTGATTAATCCATCCAAATGGAGTAACTTACTGCCAACCTTGCTCCAACTTTGGCATCTGGATCGTGTAATTTTGTTGGGTTTCTGCATCCTGGGGTTTTTTTCCTCCCTCTTAGGTCACTTTATTGATTGCATACTTCTTTACAAAAATCGCTCCACTGCAGCAGCTATTGCATGGGGAGTCATTTGGATGTTGCTTCTATTTTTGTAATGTGTTTTTCATCAAGGCATCTACTGCTTGCCACATCAGAAGTGGAAGGGAGCTCTTCCCTGCCATCACTTTGCTCCAAGGGCTCTTCGGGGTGAGGAGGTGGGTGCTGTGAGTAAAGACATTAATTCCACAGGGTGGCAGTTTCTAGCTAATTCCTTCTAAAATCTGAGCTGAGGTTGAAAGGTTGGCAAGTGGTTTACACAAGGATTTTTCCTAAAAATAGTTGCCAAATTTGAGGTTGTTGGGTCCTCCCAGTGAGTTCCTTGTGAAATCAGATGTTTGTGCAACACAGGCTCTTCTTGTTTCTCGTTTTTCGACTGCGTTGATTTCAAAAGTTGCAGATGCTCACTTAATTATGAGTGTCTCCAGAGCCAGATGATGATGATGATGATTAAAACTTGGCACACAGTACTTTTTAAAACACTAATCTTCACAAGATTTTGTGTAATTAGGTAAGTATTCTTCTGACTTCACAGAGAGGGAAACTATAAGGGTCCAAACCTGCTTCTGTTTTGGAGTTGCTGTCAACTCTTAAGGCTCTTAATAGCAGAAGATCAAGCCTTTAAGTGATTTGGCTAAACTCTGGTGGGAGAATTTGTTTGAATCTTGGGTGTTCTTGATTCACAGGCACCTGGTTGATAGCTCAAGATGTCTTGCTTGACATTTCAGCTCTTTTCATTTTAGTATTTGTCTTCAAAGGTCATCAGCTTTATATATAACTTTAAAAAGAAGCGAACAGTAAGTCAAGTTCTTCACCTGTTATTGAGCCCTCTTGCACATCACTAGTGGTTTTATTTTGCCTGTCTCTCTGATGCTGATAGACATCCACAGAAATAAAATGGGAGAAATTGTGGAAATAAAATGAAGCACTTGGTAGTGTCAGAGGCATAGTAAAGGAACAGCTCAGATGTGAAGATCGGAAACGTTGAATGTGGAAAGACTGAAATAGTCAGATGGAGAGACGACTGTTGTGGGAAGGGAACCTCAAGTATCACATTCAACCCCACCCTGTCCCCTTGCATATGGAGGGTCAATGTGGTCCTTTTACTGGGTGAATTATTGCCCATGTGGACATCTACTAGTCATGAGTAGGATTTGGGCTCTTGGGAACAGTCACAAAAAAATTTAGGTTTCCCCTCCACTGCTTTCCACCATCTAATCTACCTTATTAAAGACTCCTTGGTTACCTTTCTCTGGCTGATTAATATGTCAGGTGATTAATGACTTCCATCTGACACATCGATGGGATTAAACCATGGTGAAATACATCCTTCCCATGCTATTATTGCATTCCATTGCTTTCCACAAAGGAAGTACAAGAGAGGTTATCTCTCCGGAAGCTCTGCCTGTATTTCTGGCTGTTTCCAATTGCCTTGCTCTTGGGTATGTGTCTGTGGTGAGCTGGAGTGGCTAAAGGTGTTTAGGGAAAGCTGCTGAAAGTGCATCTAAAACACTCTGGGAAGAACATGGGCAACTTGATGAGAATTTACTCAGTCTTGTGGATCAATGGTCGCTAGTTGAAAGTGGCTGTGATTGTATCAGGTAATGCTGCAGTGCTTTTCTCTGAAAAGTTCACTAAATTTTTTAGGGAATGCCTGGCTTTAAACAGATGAGAATTTGCATTAGATTTAAGCACAAAGAATTTATGCGTGTGCCTTAATTACTTTCAACAGCTATGCCAACAGTGCAAGTGTGACTGCAGTGCCTATGCCTGGATGTGTGTGCTGGCTTTAACCTGCTAGCTGTGAGACCTTATTGCCTTAATTTGGCAGAATGCTGGGCAGGAAGATGCAGTTTCCCTGATGCCAAGTCTGAGGGCTGCTTGATCTGGCTGAAAACTGATTCTCTTTTCTCTTCCCCACTGCCCCCTCCCTCACTCCCTGCCTGGTAAGTGGATTAATTTCCAGCCCAGGCAGCTCCCTGGCTCGGCTCTGGGCACACACTGTGCAGCCTGCATGGGCAGGTGGTGAGAGGAGAGGTCAGAACACCTCCCTGTCAGCAACGGGATGGACTCAGGAAGGAATAAAGCAGCCCTGGGACCGTGGCTCACCTGATGTGTGTAGTTAATTATAAAGATGTTGTAGTATTTGCAGGTACAAATCTGCAGAGGACTGTTCCTGGTGGGTTTGAATGTTCCTGCCCAACCTGTGCCATCAAAGCTTTCCCCTGCTGATACTTGTGCTGACTTCCCTCACATGCCAAACAGTATGAGGACTGTTTATTTGCCATGCTAAAGGTTGGAGTTTTCATTAAGGTGAGAGTGGTTGTATTATTAAGATTCCATACAGATGTGCTGTGGAACGTGGTTTCTGTGAATAGCCAGAAACTCACAGTGAGTACTGTGCTGATGAAAAAGTTATCAGCCTGGATTTGCTAGTACAATTATGGGCAATTTTTATTGCAATGAGAGTTATTTAAATTTTAAGTAGAGTTGACATCATGTTCTTTTGACCTAATTCCCAGATTTTTGTATTATTACTAAAATGATGTGGGATATTATAATGCAGTGCACTGCAGAATGGCACTCCTAGGAAAGATTGATACAGCACTGGTGTTTGAATAGGAAATGGAGCGTGGCTAATTCTGAGATGATGCTGTGATCTTCACATGGGAAGGGTTGGATGTGTAGCTCCTGGGTGGAAAGCCTCAGCTGTAGCTTGAAACTAACCCTGCCCTATGAAAAACCACGATACCCCTTACTGTTTGTTGCATGAGTACAGGAGGTGATGTTTCCTTTCCTTTCAGTAATTCTGATAGTTTGCTTATAACTACATTCCCAGTTTGCATTAACACAAGTTGACTTTATTTTGGCAGGGAAAAGTCATCAAGCCCTTGTGGAATATTTCAGGCTTTCACTACCAAATTCAATTTACTACATTCTTCCTTGTAGACAGCTCACTCCCGTGACGACCCTGTGTCAGATGATGCATGCACAGACCCTGTTTCCCATAACTTTGTCTTTGGGATGACACCAGTGGCATTTTTCTCATGATCTTTAAAAAACACGTGAGAAAAATAGTTGGGATGATTTCAACATGCAGATTTTCATTTGGAAAGCACCCTGCCTTATTATGAGTTTCACTTATCTAGGAATATTATGAGCAATCAAATATACATTCAAAACAAAAATAATGTAATGAAGTAAGGGTTGTGATTTTTAACCCATCTTCTACTTAGGGACAGTCTTCACTTGCTTTTACCCAAGTACCATCCAGAGGCATCAGTCTGACTGTAACTGTGCTCACAGCCCACTTTGGGGGAACAAGCATGGTCCAGGTGTTGTATATACTTGTAGTGAGGACAAAATCATCAGGAAGCAGTGTAGAGCATTTTATTTTGCTGTGTCGGGTATGAATCCAGAATTCCTAGTGCCTTGCGTTGGAAAATGAAGCTCCAGGGTAGATGTGTGTCTCATTGGACTGTTAATACCCACTCCAGCCTTACCTGCTGTGCTCACATCCAGATGTTGGAAAGCAGAGGTGTATCTCCAGTAAAGATTTGGCCTGTGTTTATCCTGAGATAGATCGCCCACATACACCAACCTCCCCCAAAAATGTGTAACCTTGGCTGTAGGAGTCTAACTACAGGCTCTCTAAGGTCTCAGCCTGAGCTGGCAGTCCACGGGCCCTGCTCTCAAAAGGCAGGCCAGCCAAGCTGATAATATTTCACTGCCATGCCCCAATTACCCCTGAGTAGTACTCTGTTGCCTGTTTATTTTTTTACACACTTCAGAACACCTACAATGGCACATTAATCCTGCATTTGCCTTTGCATTTGCTGTGTTTTGCTCTGCTGCAGTGTTTGGACAGCAATGCCATGAGGAGTGTGCCTCACACAGGTTTGCTGGAAGCAGATGTCAGCCTTCTAGTACAGTTGTGCTGGCTGATCTGCAAAACCTGGACTTGGGGGAAAATAGAGCTAAAGAAACTGTGTAAAGCTTAGTGGACAGAACAGAAGAGCAAACACCATGCAGACAAGAAGAAATTAATTCCGTCTGCTGGAAGGTTTTGCTGCCAAATATTTTGGTATGATCTATGTTAGCAATAAGTAACTCCATTTGGAAATTATTTTCCACACAGAATTGTTGTCGTGTTACTGTTTCAAACAGCAGCTCTGTGCTGGGGCACACAAATCCCGCACACATTCATGGATCAGCCAGATAAAAACATGGTGTTTCCCCCAGGAAATCCATCCCAGCACGCAGACCAGGAAAGCACTACTGAGGATGCAGCTGCATATGTAGGGCTTTGCTCAGCCTACCTCCCTCTGTGCTGGAATAGCTCAAGCTGTAATTTGTTACTAAAGACACATCCTTAATGCTTAGGCATCCTGTAATTTCTTCTGAAATGTTAAGACTTCTCCCAGTTAGAGCTATTTTTAAGATCTGCTACTGTCTTTACACACCTAAATGGATTCTTCTGATAGTTTGGCTTGTTTAACTTCTTTAACAACTCATGGCTGCTTCTGCCCAGTTATTTTCCATGAGCCTGAAGTCTCTCTCTGCATGCAGAACACAGAGAAAACTTGACAGCTGTGTTTCATTCCCTTTCACATCTCAGTGTTTCACCAGGCACAGGTTTAGTGAAATCTTTGCCATGGGATCTGAAAATTTTATTGCTTCAATTTTTTTTGCTCCCAGGTTGCATTGTAAATGCAAAGCTGGTTTGTTCAGAGCACAGGCAGAAATGGTGCTACATTGTCTGGTTGGAGGGGGTTTTGTGTGTAATTCTTTTGGGGTTTTTCCCCTTCTAATTGCTTTAAACATGTTGAGGATAAAGGTTACAGGACTGTAGTACTGTTACAGCTCTATTAAATGTCATCTTGGGAGACAAATTTGTGTGATAAATTTGTAGAAACAGCATCAAACTTAAATTATTTTAAGTCAACCATGCTTTGGGAGGAGGGTGGTGGAAAGTTGCCTGCCAGTATTTTTATTATCATTGTCATTCACCAGTTTTCAATTTTAGGGCTGTCATTTCTGCAAGGAAAAGTTCAATGCTTTTTTTTTGACCAATTTGCTTTTACTCCTGAAGACAGATGAAAATATTTTATTCAGGCATCAAATGAATCATTTCTGTGCAGAAGACAGTTGATCAAAGTGTGGTTATATTTCTTTTAATTTTACTCCTCTACCATCTGTAAAGCACCGCAATTGTGTGCTGTCTGTCTGATTTATCAGTGTCTTGTAGGAAATCAGTAACTAGGCTTTCCTCTAACCTGAGGGATTTGGGCAGCTCCAATTAGGTATTGAACCTCCGAGAAATGGATTTGCCGGCACTTGTGCTGCACAACTTGACAGTGGTTTGATTCTGGCTTTGCTAATATGGAAATCTTTGCCAGTGCTCTCAGTGTCTAAAAATTTTCCTGTTTCCACGTGAGTATTTCCTGTCCTGAGTGAATCAGGCTATTTTATTTCTTCTGGTTTATAACTTCTAGTAGCCAAGAGAGTTATTTGAAAAAAAAAAAAAACAAACCAAAACCTCAACCCCCAAACTTGGTAGGGAAAAGAGAATGTGTCCCAAATGCTTACTTTGCTGGTTTTGGTGTGGCATTCCTGAACACCTGATGGAATCCTGGTCCTGTGGAGGTACAGCTTCACGTGCAGATGGATCTGTAGTAGCCCCTTTGTTATCATTCCCTGCGTAGTTAACAAACTGTATTGTACTCACTGTTTATCATCTGCAACACGGTGTATGTGGTGTCTCTGTTAGCCTGGCTTTACTGGGATGGAGTGTGTGATGCAGCAGGGAATTTGGCATCCTCTGAATGCCATGTTGTGGTGTTGGCACAGTGTGTGAGCGATTCCCCCTCTTGTCTGGCAGCTAATGATCATCTCAGCTGCTGGGCCAAGGGCTGGGCCCCGGCTTTGCGTGCACGATTATCTGTATGTGCTGCAGATGGAAATTGGACATCTAATTACTTTATAAGATTTGTGAGCAGAGATTTAGAGCCTACTTAGCCCCTGCTGGAAAAGTTCTTTCTGTGTGATTTCAAGTCTTGCCTCTGCTTTCATCCCCAGGTCCTTTCACAGATGTTGTCACCACGAACCTGAAGCTCGGCAACCCCACAGACAGAAATGTGTGCTTCAAAGTTAAGACTACAGCCCCACGTAGATACTGTGTAAGGCCCAACAGTGGAATTATCGATGCAGGAACATCAATTAATGTTTCTGGTAAGCCATTCAAGCAGTTTTTTGGGGATTTGAAAATAGCTTCTTTTAACCAGTTACTTGGGATGCTTTACAGCCGGAAGGTATTTTGTTGAACTCAAGAGGTGGTGTTTTCATGGAGAAGCAGCCATTCCACATAGCCTTACTTCCCTTATTCCTGGTCTAGCAGTAATGGGCTTGGTTTTACATGTTGTTTTGGAGAGGAACAAGGCAGAAATACATAAATGATTTATGTGGCTCATTAACAGCCTCAGCCAGCCTATCCAGACCAGTGCTGCTGCAGCCCTGCCCTCCCTGTGGGATTATTTTTGTACAGTTAGTTTTTTGCCAGCTTAACTTCCTGAACCAGCTCACCATGGGGTCAAACAAGTGCTTGGATGAGCACATCGAGGGAAGAATAAAACTGGGTGGACTGCAGTCACTGGTTTAGGCTGGTGTTGGCTGTTGCCAAACTGCCTTGATGTAACCAACAATGAAAACATTTACTTTCAAACCGTGCTTGTTTTGTGTTCCTTGAAGATTCAATATCCTTTGCTGTTAAAAATGTCAAATGACTAAATCTTTGCTGTTCCATAGAAAAAGTTAATGATTTTCTTTAATGAGTCAGTAGCTCTTGACTTGCCTAAATTTGGTAATGGAAAAACAAAGGAGTGGCTTACTTTGAAAGCATAAAGAGCTAACTACTGCCATAAACAGAATGGCTGCATATTATGAACTTGCTGATGATACATGCTAGAAAACGGTGTATTTTCTCAATGACTTCTCTGATCCATGTGTTTAATAAAAGAATTCTATCAAAGTATGTAGTTGTGACATATTGATGAATGAGGTCAGACTTTTTAGTTAAGAAAATAACTTCTATAAATACACAGTTTTGCCTTCCTGTTTTTAAAAAAAACTAGTATTAGCATCATAAGAAAAATTACTGATAGGTTTTACAGTTTGCTGGTGGTGTCTTACCCGCCTTTTCTAGCCTGGAGTAAAGAATTTGGGGAGCTAAAACCACTGCTTCACTTGAAAAAAAAAATCATCATGTAAAAATCCAGACTTCATTTTTTTCACTTGATAAAATGTAAAATATTTTAACACCTCACCCTTGGGGAACTTCCTTCAACAAAACAGAAATTGATCCCAAAAATACTTTGCACTGTAACATTAAGCAAGTCTAATCCTGTAAGTCTTCTTAATATGTGCCCACGTTTTGCACAGTCATTGATCTGTTGTCTCTGGGATTTCCGTGTCAGACCGAGCGTGCAAATGGCTGCAGGATTGTGCCTCAGTTGCAGTGGGAGCTGCAGGGGGGGCAGGCAAAGCACTCCTGCGTCAGGAGAAGGCCAGCACGTACCCGGTGAGCGCTGAAATGACTAACATGTAAATGGAAAAGCTCTCCAGAGAGAAATTGAGATTTTTAAAAGTTGGGACAATTCCCAAGTAAAGCTGTCTGTCATCTCTCCTAGCTCCAGGCAAGCGTATCAAATGCATTGAAATCAATGAAATGATAATGAAAATTAGCATGGTTTCTAGCTACAAATTATCTTCATGCTATAAAGATGTGGTCGCTTTTCATCTTGCAGATGAACTTTCAGAATTAAAAGTCTGCTTCCTTTGCAGGCTGTTACCAGGCTTTTTTAATGTTGTCTTGACCTCAGTGTTGAGTGTTTTCTTCAAGTTCTGCTCACGGTGTCCCTTTGAGCAAATACGGTACAGGAGAGTGTTGTGGGAACCATCTCATGTTACGTTACCAGCAACTTGCTTTTCCAGCCTCACTCTTCCCAGTGGCACACCGGAGAGTGTGGATTTAGTCCAGGGCTTAAAAGTATCCCATTATGGGACTGCTGTGCTAACCCTGAGCTGTGCTTTGCTCTTGCTTACAGAGCTTTAGAAATCTCCCTTTTCTGATAACATTTTATAGTGATTTATGATTTGGCTGGTTTTGAAAATGGCTGTGGGATATTTAATCACCAGCTCACGTGTGTGTACTAATATTTTTATGCTGATAATAACAGTAGTAATAAATAGTGATCCTAAACTGCCAGTCCTTACATTAACTTTATATTTTAAAATGCAAGTAGTATACATTCATTGTTCCTCAGGTAATATATTAAGGTAAATTTATGGGTAGATGTGTTAGAATTCTGGGGTTATAAGTGTTGATTTTTTTTTACTTCCTGAAACATTTTAAACTGGAATTTTCTTTATCTTGTCTTGTGGTTGAATTTCTCTGAAAAAGGGCTGTTTATATTGCACTTCTGGTAGGTCCTTTAAACCATGCATGGGACCTAATTTTGGACTTGAGGATGGCAGTGTCTTTGGTTCTGATCAGCAGATGGGATCCTTTGGATAGCGGGAATCAAAGAGAGGACTCCCATTAACTTACAAAACAGAATTGTTTCCAGGTTCACAGAAAGGTTTAACCTTTGCTTTGGAGTAACGTTGCTTGAGAACAGAGGAGTGATTTTGGAGTTAATGAAGTGAAAAATAAATAGAATTTGTTTCTTTGCCACTGAATCAGTTATTTTTGAGTCATGTAATTCAAATCTTGTACAGGGCATAAAAATAGCACTTGAATAAATAGAACTTGAATTCCTCCAAACCTAGTGAAAATACTACTGATGAGAAATTATTAGAATATAGTTAATTCAGAAGTAACTTCTGGACACTCAAACTAATTGGGCTGTATTTACTATATGCAATCTGTGCTTTTGGAAATTGCTGACTGGCTTTACCACAGGCACTGATTACACTGGATTGTCTTTCCAAAAAGTCAGTGCCTGTGGTGGCATGAAGCTCTGGAATGATTTATTAGTTTCTCAGAATGTCACTGACTGAAGCTGAATTTGGGACAGCCTCATCTCCTTGCACTGTAGTAACCAGATGCCTTTATTACACTGCTGTGAAACTCTATCTGTACTATTTTGATGTAAGTATATGAGAAGATATTCTGCCCTAAGACAGAGGCAGCAGTTAGAACATTATTCCACTTTATTTCATAGTAATGCGATGGCTCTTTTAAAACACACAAAATGCCAAAAGAATAAAGCTTACTTAATTCTAGGGGAGCCTCAAATAATGGCTTCTTATTCCAAATCACAGCTTTTCCTAAATGCCAGCATTTCAGGCCCTGCCAGCATGTGCGATGGCAGGTTTGGAGCCCGTGTTTTCACCTGTTATATAATGGCATGTAATTTTAACAGCTGAGTTTATGTAACTGGCGGGGAGCGTATGTGTGTGCTGTCAGCTGATGGCTCTGCATGTGCTCCCAGGCACTTGGGGGAGAAGAGTAGTTGCACACATTCCCTTCTTGTTAAACACCTCTGATTCCCACAAAGATACCTGATTTTTCTTATGAGAGGTTGCAATCTAAATCAAAGGCATGAATGGATTACAAAGGGGAAGTGAAAAAGCCCTCAGCAGATGCTGGTGAGTCTGCAGTAGGTGTGTGACAGGGGGAGAGGGAGTGCAGATGGAGCCATCTGTGCAGTGTCCCACCAAGAGAGCAGCCTGAACACGCCTCCCAAAAATGGGGAGAAGCTGGCGTTGGCCTTGGGCTGCTGTCAAATATCCTAATGTGGAATTTTTAATCTTTTGTGAGCTTGCCTGACTTGGAAAAGGCAGCTGGCATTGCCTTCAGCAGGGATGGAGCTCAGCTTTGGGTTCTGCAGTCACAGAGGGGCTGCCCCCTTCCCTCAGGCACCGATGCTGCATTCCCAAACCTTCCCTCAGCAGCATCATTGCTGTGCCCTATTACCATGGACCTCCCAGGACTCTGGGGCCACTACCAAGTTTTGGGTTGGTTTTGCCTCCTTGCTTTAAAGGAGTCTATCTTGGTCTTCAACAGGTTCAACGTTTTTTAGTATTACTGAAATATTTACAGAAATTTTACGTGTGTTTATAGAAACATGGAACAAACAGAGGGATGTAATCGATTCTGCCCCTTTCTGGAGATGTGAGTGTCCTTCCTCACATCTGGCAGAGCTTGAGGCTTGCCCCTGTATCTGGTTGGGGTGTTTAATGGAAAGGTGACATAGAGACCAGATCAGAAAGAATTCCATGCAGTGTCATTTGGGAAAGTGATCGATAAAGCTAGGAATGAACAATAGATTCACAGACTGTTGAATGAGCTGCTTGAGAGCGAACAGTGACGTGGTGGATGGAAATGTAATAGCAGGAAGTTACTAGTGACGTTTCTTGAGGATGACTCGAGGTACTAATCTTGTTTAATGGTTTTACAAGCCATTCTGGCACAAGGAGAACACTAAAAGCCCTGGTGATGATGTTGGGAGGCTGAAGTTATGCAGCAGAGCTAGGTGTCCTTGAAGGCTACCGCGAAACAAACAGAGGATGAGTTTCATTAGGAAAACTGCAAAATCACCTATTTGCAGAATAAAATACTGCTGCTATAATTGCAAGCTTGTTAAACGAAGGGGCCTGACTGGCCTGAGCAAGATGCTGACATACTGTGGCTGTGAATAAGGCAAATGTAGTATCATACAGCTACATTTGTAGACAAATGTTTAGCAAACAGGCTGGATAATGGATAAGAAATAAGAGGGTAGAAATCTGGTGTCCAAGGCACTAGTAAAATCTCCTGGGTGTATAATTAGAGTAGCTCATATAGAGGAGTTCAAGCCAGAACAGGTGCAGAGAATGAATGGAGAGCCTGGCCCAGAGAGGACCCACTGAGTATGGCTTACTTAGAGTACCAGAAGGCCAAGAGTTGCTGTGATTGATGTCTTGGAGAGCACCAGAAGTAAATGACTCTTCCCCTTCTCTGATATTTAAGCAGAAGGGCAGTATTGGTCCAGGACCAAGTAAACAGGCCATTAATAAATTTAGATGGAAACTAGAGGAAGGTTGCTGACTATCTGAGCTGGGAGACTTTTCTGTTGCTTCTGCTCTTGGAAGGGACAAGTAGATCCCAGCAGGTGTTAGAGGTTTGCCTCCTTCCATGTTCCTTGAATTAGATTTCCTCTGTTCCTTGAGGAAGCAGGTTTACCCTAGGAAAAGCAGAATAGCTTAGTGCTTCTGACTTTGTTACTAACTTTGCCAGTAAACTGCTCTGAGGAAAAGAAGGAGGATGTTGGGTGGTCAGTGCCTTCCCTGGCTGCCTGGAGATATATGGGGGGTATACCAGGAGTGTGTGAGAAAGGTGATGTCCTTTGCTTTAGAAACACTTCAGACCAGGATTTACATTAGGTCAGTCATCCATGTTTGAATTTTGAGAGAGACAAGTGAGCTCCCAAGTACAACTTGCATTGTTCCTCATTCCATTGATCTCTCAGTGACTGTGCAGTTTTTGCTTTGGTGCTCAGCTCGGGGGAGCAGTTTAGGAGGTGTTTGAAATACACGTGTTTACCTGCTGGATGCTGGTAATAATAAACTTGAATATATTAATAATTTTGTTTCTTAAAACTCTGGGTTCTGATGAAAGCCGAAACTTCTGACCAGATGAAATGACTGATGTGATAAGGCATGTTGTAGGAACACGCTTTCCCTGTAGTTTTTGCATAAGGTATGTGATTTCCATTCAAAACAAAGGAACCACATTCCCAGCAAATTCTCCAGCAATTAGGGCAGTTTCATAGAACTGATCTTTTGCTGAAACCCCCAGTAGCATGTGAATAAATATTGAAATGGTTCAGTATCCTCTTGAACAAAGTATGTATTTTTGAACTTCCCATCTGGCTTACAAGACATTTGCTGAATAATTTGTGTCAATGTGGCTTTCATGTATTGATCTAAAAATACAAGTGCTAACAAGGTTTGTACTGTCAGGCCCTCTCTCACTCTTGTGATTCAGTGAATGGAGCTCAGAGCAGCATTCCGGGATGGATTCAGCTCTGCCCCTTGGGAATTCCTGGTTTTCAAATGAGCTTATGGATGCACTCAGCAAAGCGAGCTGATAAAACCACAATCTGTAGAAGTTCCATAAACAGTGGATAGTTTTGACTGTCCAGTTGGATCTCACACATGATTCAGATTTGAAATAATTCAAGTGTCTGCTATGGTGGAGAAAAAAATGCCGCTGCTTTTCAGTGTTGGAATATGTGTGTTTTCACAGTGCAGTCACTTCTGTTGGGAAAACCGTTTCAAAAGTAGCCTATTAATTTGCAAACTCTTATTTTGGACTAGTATTCAATCACTGCAAGGTGACTTAAAAATGTATAATAATTTTTAAAGCACTTCATCTGCTAGAATTTATTTTATCCCTTCTCTTTGGGCTTTAAAAGGCATGTGGTTGTTGATGGCCACAGATTGTGTGCATAATAAAGATGACGCTGTCATAATATCCTTTGCTCATTGAGGGAGGCAAATTGGCTTGACTTGCCTTCATTTGCAATAAATGGGATCTTTGGATATTGCTTTTATGCAACAAACCCCTGCAATTAGTGCATATGAATCTGGGCACATAATGTTAATAGCACCAATACTTGAAAATAGTCCTAATTCTTGAACTGCTTCTCTTCTCAGTGATTGAATCAAGGGACTGTAGTAAGCTCATTGGTCATAAAATGTGAATTTTTAAACCTTACACCAATTTTTTATGTTAGCAGTAATGGCAGTATTTATTTTAAATTTGAATGAGTTGGTGGCTTTTTGCAGTATCTAATAATGAGTTTGTGTAAATTCTGTTGCTTATTTTCAAATGTTCTGTCTCATGTTGAAGCCAAACCCATATTTGTTAATGACACAAGAGCTGACTGTCCAGGTGTCATTTACAAGTGTGACCACTGTGATTAAAGAATATTCCATGTAAATGAAATACCTTACTGTCCCTCTTCAAGTTACTTTAACTTGTTAGTTCCTTACCCCAAAAGAAAAGACATGGAAACTCCTAATACTACATAAAAAAAAAATCAAATAGAAGCACACACACCCCCTAAACCTACTGTTCCTTCTTCTCTGTCCCCTGAACCCAGTCGTTTTCTGCATAAGTAAATTCTGGAATGCTTTTGATTTTTGAATGGAGAGAAATACATTCCTTGTATACCTTTCAGAGGCAAAGTCTATATCACATTTAACCATTAACTTCCAGCTATAAATTGGTAACAAAATTCCAGTGACTTATTTTTGGAAGTGAAATACTTGTACTTGATACAAAAATTACCATGAGACTCTTAAACTGTGTAGAGGAAATTTCCATCCTGAGACTCAAACCTCAAGGTTTGACTTTGCTCAGGGACCATCAGCAATACTGTGTGTGCAGCTCATCAAAGTGCTTGTTACTTCTGCCCCAGCAGCGGAGGAAGACAAAGAGATGCTGTCTTTGCAAATGTTCCCCTCTGTCCCAGGAGATATGTAAATTATCCTGTTTACTATAAGTTACTGTTGTTATTGCGCCTTAGTTGTGTACAGAATATTGTAAAGTGATCAGGAATTCCAGAATTCTCAGACAAAAGTCTAGACAGAGTGTTTCCCTTACCTTCTTTTGAAAGTTTGGTTTAAAGTGACGTTCTTGATCTCAGCTGCTGCTTTGGTCATAATGAGGTAGAACTTGAAACCATCGTGGTGTCTGTGTTTCTGAGGTCTGGTGACTGTATCATCAGCGCATGACTCTGCATCAGAGCAACGTTAATGTGATGTGTTTTGGGGTTTTTTTTCTTGCAGTGATGCTACAGCCTTTTGACTATGACCCTAATGAGAAAAGTAAACACAAGTTTATGGTTCAGTCTATGTTTGCTCCAGCTGATACTTCAGATATGGAAGCAGTAGTAAGTATTGATATTAATTTAAATGGATTCCTTTCTAACTGTATAATTTTTCTAAGTCCTTTTACTGCGTTGCCTGAGGGCTGTTGTCAAACCACACTGGAATGGTCCTCAAGAGCTTTCCCAGATTTCCATTTCTGTGCATGGGAAGGTGTTTTCTGTTTATTTTGAGCCCCGGGAATCTTGCACTGAAAGAAACAGTTGGTGTCTGAGATTGCTTCCTTGGAAGCTGCTGTGAGTAATGGGATGCCAAGCCACAAAACAAGTAGTTGTAGGTTTTTTGCAATATATCCTTTTTTAGAAAGGCCAACTTGAACTATATATTCTAAGAATACGTAGAATATATTCTAGGTCTGGCATCTTTTATATTTTATGCATCCACTCTCAGTCTTGAGTCTTCCCTTGAGCAGCATCTTTTCCCAGCAAGAAATAAGAGGCTGATTTACAAGTACTGTGGTTTTTCTTTTATCCCTGTCTATGTCCGTTGTGCCTTTGGTTAATGGAAGGTCATTGTAGATTCGATCCTGTGGATTAAAAATGAGAGCAGCAGAAGCAAAGAAGGACAAAAGACACAGAAATAAGATGTCAGGCTACAGCAGGGCAGCCTGGAAGGAACAAACCATTGTGTCAACTAGTGGCTTTCCTTTAACAGAAAGATTTGCTACTACAAGAAGGCACAAGGGAGCCTTCCCTAGTCTGGCTTTTATTAACTGGGTAGCTCTTGAGGACACAATATGAAAAGGGGAAAGGCCTTTACCCTAAAATGTGGAATTTGTATGTGTCTACATGTGTGTGTTACTTAAAAAAGCCAACCCCAAATAAGTTCAGGGTGCATATCATGGCTTTTTGTACAGTAGTCTTTCCAATATGTGTCTTCTTCTGAATAGCTTTTTAAAGCTGGGGCACTCTACAGGGTTAATAATTTCCCTTCTGGAAGAGATTTATGGAACTATATTTGTTTAATGACCTCAAAATAAGATCCAGGGGGAGAAACAGCAGTAGTAATAAAATGTCTACATCACTAGAAAGATAAGCCAGTCTGCCTTTCTTTCAAACTCTTTAATTTTTATGAGTCACTTTATACCATGACAAATGTTATTCTGCCAGCAGAGAATGTTTTTAGTACCTAGATGGACCTTTCAGTTCCAATTTGTTTTCCTGTAACACTTGATCAGTTCTCAGTTCTGTTACCACTCTCCAAATCTCCTCCCATTCTGGATGAACAGGTGAGCCCAGTTACGGGAGGACTATAAAGCTTTCAACACTTCCCAGGCAGCCAAGGAGCTCCAAATAGAATCCTGACTTCAGCCCCAGAAGAGCTGGAGCAGGATTCAGCTGTTTAGGATGAGTTAAATACTCCTTCAGGTTGCACAGGGTTGGCCATAATTTGACACCTACTTGAGATATGCTGAGAATACCAAGGCACCAGAAGTGTGGTCACAGTGAAGAGGAGCACGTGAGAACTCCAGGACAGGAGTGTGGACACCTCTTGCTGTATATCACTACTGGGAATAAATCTTTTCACTGCAGGGTTACAGCTGATACTGGGCAAAGATTTATTACTGTTAATCCCCATTAAAAATATTGCAAGGAAACTTGTTTATGGGGGACTCCCTTGTTGGAGGGGAGAGAAGGCGAGGGGGGAATTATCTCTCTCTGTATGTAGCACATCTGTTGTTGTTCAGACACTGATGCTGAAAAATATGGAGGGAGAACAGTCCTGTAGTTTGTAGCAATTAGGGAAAAAACCTCGTGTGAAAGTTGAGAAGTTTGAATAGGAACTCCACTGGGCAGAGACTTGAGGACTAGCACTGTGATTGATTTGGAGGTTTGTTATCTATCCCTTCCTTTGAATTCACCCCTCCTTTTGCCTTTTTTTTTCAAACCAGGCCCACAGCTCCCCCTATCTCTGCTAATTACTCTGACACAGCTCCCAGCTCTCATAAATTACCTGTGGAGGTTTCAGACTGTTTAGAATGATTTGCTTCACAGTGTCTGGTCTGTTTTCACGATACCAATCAGTCACATATTTGACTTCATTTTTCATCCTGTATGTGGTTAATGGAACGTGATAAACACCTGTGGGTTTTTTCTGAGTAAAATGATGTGATTTGTTTACATAATACACTGCATTTCCCATCTGCCTTATTATGCTGATATGCTTAATATTATATTAATATTAAATTATTCCAGTGGAAAGAAGCAAAACCGGAAGAACTCATGGATTCGAAACTTAGGTGTGTGTTTGAGCTACCAGCAGAAAATGATAAGCCTGTGAGTATTTTTAGATGCATATTGAGTGATTTAACTTAATACCACAGTAAATCCTGTAAAATGGCATGTGTATACAGACAGCTCTATAAGCAACAGACAGAAGCCTCTTTCACTGCCTGGATGGCATCACCCTTTAAAAACACAATATAAACCATTTGAAGTCTTGTTAATCCTTAATGTAACTAGCAGCTAATTTGAACAATGTCAGTGCAACAGTAGCACAAAGCAGTCTTTGAGTTCACCTGTTTTCATTTAATGAAAGATCACAGGATAAAGAATATTTAAAGCAAATTTAAAGATGCCGATTGGTGGTTGTAAAGCTCAGAGTTTATACTGAATCAGTTATAACCATCAGCAGTATAAATCTGTCTGTACAATGCTCCCCGTTACTTCCTTGGGACAATGCTGATTTTAGCAAGTAAATTGGTAGAAAGCTGGTGAGGAAAACACAAATGCAGTTAGGGATTATATTACAATTAGCAGCTTTAATATTGTAGGATCCTTTTTTTGTTGGGTTAATGAACACATTCATTGCTGATGGAACTGTGTAGTGTCCAATGTAGAGCTGATAATGGTTTGAATAAACTGAGAAATGTTCCTGGTATGCAGGTGCTAAAGGCACAATTGCACTGGGCATCTTGTAATGGAGATTATTTATTGCTTGGCTGGGAAGAGCCTGGTTTGTTTTTATGAGAGCCAGGCCCTTTCCAAAGGGCAGAGCATGGAGAGGATCCAAAGGCAGGAGAGGGAGGAGGGTTTGGAGATCTGCAGCTTGTTCCCCACCTTGGCTGCAAGTTCCGCCATCCCTACAGAGACACAGAAAGAGGGAGAGGTGACAGCCAGGCATGGGGAGGGAAGAGAGAGGGAACTGCAGCAAGATCCTGGTTCCTGGAGTAGCTGCTGGGGAGGGAAAGCTGAGGAGAGCGCTAATATTCCATAGGCAGGCTGTGAGCAGGTTCCCATTCGTGTTGTGGGACGTGGTGTAAGGGTGTTTCCTTCTCTCTGTATGCAGGGGCTGGAAGGCCGAGGTCGTTCTGTCTGCACTTACTGCTGCTGATCTGGTGTTTTCTGTGAAAGCACTAAAGGTTACACAAAGAAAAATGTTGTTTATTTCTTTTGATACAGGCATGGTTCAGGTGTGCACAGACAATTTTACCTGATCCTCCTCCTAAATATCAGGTGTGTGGTGTGGTGTTAATAACTAACCAAAAATCACTCTATCCTTTTTTAACAGCATGACATAGAAATAAATAAAATTGTATCCACAACTGCAACAAAGACAGATTCCTCTGTAATGTCTAAATCAATAAGTTCTTCTTTGGATGACACTGAAGTTAAGAAAGTAATGGAAGACTATAAGAGGCTTCAAGTAGAAGTTCAGAGGTTACGGGAGGAGAATAAACAGTTTAAGGTAAAGATCCGTGTTGTTTTTTTTTCAGATTTACCCCTTTCCTGAAAAAGAAGCTTCCGACTTCAAGGTTTGGTTACTTGACCTTAGCACAATATTTGAATATTGTCTCTAAAGTAAAAGATAACTTAGTCTTCTCTCTATAAACTGTGAAATGGTGCTGAAATCAATGGTTCCTTTGACAGGAGGTACAAGTGATGCAGTCAGAGAACCTGATTGGAGGCAACCTGGAGTGATGAATTCCCCCTCTTTTTTTCTTTTCCCACCTAATTTTCTCAGTCTGAATTAATTCAGTGTTGGGTTTGGCCCTGTTCTCCCAAACTGATGGGAGCTTGAGGGCCGTGTTGTGCAAATACTGAGTGTTTTAGTAATTGCACCTGTAATAGGCCGTTGAAATGGCCAAATTAAGACAGATTAATAGGAAATGTACTCCCTGCCATAGCCAGCACATCGCTGTGAAATGCAGCAATTGAGAAACCTTTCCCACTATGCTGAAAAACTCCTTTTAGAGTGGTTTCATCTGTTGGAAGTGTCTGGTTCCATAGATATCAGCACCAGTGAACCTCTAGATTTTGTGACTGTTGCAGCCCAGTGAAAGGAGCTCTGTTCTGTCAGCTCTGATGCTGTCTGGCTGATGCATGAAGGGATTCTTTAAACCAGTTTTGTTTTGCACAGAAATAATTTATGTGTTATAACAGTAACATGACCTTAACTTCTTGTGTTCTTGTTTTGCCAGAGACTCATTGCTATAAGTACTGTATGATTTTATTTAATTTTTTTCCAAATCAGTGTTGAATAAACACTCTACAGGAGCTATCTAGAATTGAGCTGATGTCTTACAGTAACATCCTAAACTGGTGAGCTCTTTGTTCCCTTTGTGGAGTGTTAAAAAACATCTGTAAAACATCAGAAAGCAATGCTAAATCACTGCCAGCTCCCAGGTGCTGTCAGTGTCAGGCCAGAGTCACTGTCAGAAGGAAGTCAAGATATTTCAAAGGAAAATTTGTTGTTTCTAGCAGTCGAATTATTATATATGTAAACAACATGTGATTATATACAGAAGTCAGTTGTCCCCATCCAGACTTAGTGGGGCATCAGGTAGCCTGTGACTTTCAATGATCAAATACATAATTAATGAGTTAAGTTTTCCAGAATGTGCCCGTTTAAATTCAAAAGTGAGAAACACTGACATACCCTGAGCCCTTTGGATTTCACTTACCTAACAATTTTTAAGGCTGCAGTAACTTTTGTTACAATTTTGAGTATTTGGTACAGACTGTAGGCTTTTGCTTCCCTGTCTTCTACTTTTGCACTATAATAGTGTATCACATTAAAAAGTCTAACACTGTTGCATCAGCTGGACACAAATTGGTTCACAAAAGGCTCCTTTTCCCCTCTCCTGATGTGCTCTGAGTGTGTGTGTGTGTGGACTGGAGTGTGCTAACACACAGCTGTGCTGCACAACACTTCAGGGAAAAGTGGGGAGCATCATCTCCTCTTGAAATTATTCTATCTGGTGGTGTTATGATGTTTTATCTCTTGTCTCATTCATCATTCAGTCAAGTGAGCTGTCAAACCTCTGCCAAGAAAATATCCTAATTATTGCCATTAGTTTCATGTCAAAATGTCAGCACTAATATGACAGGGGAAATAGATTTCCCTTCAAAGGCTGGGGAAATTTGCTTGTGACATCTGAGTTGAGGGAATGATGAGTGTAATTGCCTTAGGTTGTGAAAAATAGGCAACTTTATCTTAGTTATAGTGAAAAGCATTTTCCCCAACAGCATTTTATTTGCTTACAGAGCAAGAAAAGCATCTTCAGGTCATTCCCTCCATATTCTTTTATAAGTACTGGAGCTGTCTCTAGACTTTGGGCTGGAGTTTTTACAGGTTTCCTCATCCTTCCCCTATTCCTTTAGCAGGCGAGAATTTCCAAGGCATGTGGCTTTTGCTCTACTACCCAAGTAGATAGAGAATTCCTCTCCTGTCTCACTACCCTTTCCTTCTCAGGCTTATTTAGGAACTAGAGCTCTAAATTAGCTGTAAATTGCCTTTCACCTCTTGTATAACACCCACCTAACTAAATATGATAAGGGGGAATATTTAAAGCTTTTTTTGCTAGAAATAATCACTGTATCTCCTTTAGGAAGAAGATGGACTGCGGATGAGGAAGGTACCCCAGCCAAACAACCCAATCTCTCCTTCTGCAGCTGCTGTCAAGGATGAAGGGCTCAGCTCCAGACTACTTGCTTTGGTGGTTTTGTTCTTTGTCTTTGGTGTAATTATAGGAAAAATAGCCTTGTAGAGGCAGCATGCTGGAAATTGTAAATTGGTTTGATGGTTCCGCCATATCATTGGATTAAATTTATTCATAACAATGTTTAAAAAAAATAATTAATGTATGACATCTCACAGGTCTTGCCTTTAAATTACCCCTGCACAAATACTATGTAACATAATCTAGAAAGTCTAAAATGTATGGTGAGCGAAAGAATGAAAGAGAATACGCTTCAGTGATGAAGGGGGGGGAGAAAATCCTGATTTAACACTAAAATGGAATATTGTATATGTCATTTTAAACATTCTTAGACCCTGGTACATGTTGCTGGATTACCTCTTTTTAAAAAAAAAAAAGAAAAAAAAAAAAAAAGGATAACTAGAAAAAAAATACCCTCTTCCTCCACTGCTGGAGCTGGCCCTAGGGATGTTTGGAGCTGGGTTAGGCAGGAGGTGTTGATAAAATCTGTAAAATACCTTAATCCACCATTCTGCTCATAAATTTAACAGTTTCTGTCAGTGTCTTCAACTCTGTGCAAGTTACCAATTTCTTGGCACTTACTGAGCAGTGAGAAGCTGCAAAGAGTCGTGTGTGGCCACGCTGAGTGTGCTGGGCAGCACCGAGGGGCTCGTGCTGACGGTGGGACGCGCTTGGGCTAAAGGGCAATGCCTTGTTCTCACCAAGGGACCAAGCTACACTGCGGTCGGTTCATTTAGTCGAATTAAAAATGTGATTCAGAGATGTTTAATGCATATTTTACTTATTTAATGTATTTCATCTCATGTTTCCTTCTTGTCAAAAAATTGACTAATATTATGTGGTATGAAAAGGCACCTGTTTAAAGCCAGTGACTAGAACTAAAAATTTGCTGCTGTAGTGGTGCAAGATTCTTCTGCCTCCTGGTGTTTTGGGCACTACACAATTGTTGGGAGTTTTGATCATCTGAGCATTGGGGAAACAGTGGTCAGGAAACTTGTTTTTGTATGTAAATAAGTCTATCTAGGGGAAAAAAAGTATTAGTAGTAAACTAGTCCTATGCCGTAAAAGACCAATCCTGTTTGACTATGTAGCATCTTAAAAAAAAAAGAAAAAAAAAAAAAAAGAAAAATTAAATAAAGCCCCCAAATTGATGTTTCCTTTGTTACTTTTGTCCTGTTCTCACAGTTTTAGAGGTGGGGAGGAAACAGTCTTCTCTTGTCAGCTTTGTTTATGACATAAGGAAACATGCAGTCTTGTTTCAGGGGGATATTTTCTTTTTTCCAGACTAATTTTAAAATCAGTGCAAACCAGCCCATCACGAGTCTGATACGCAGAGGTGTTGTTCAGAGTACCCATGTTGGCTGCTGAGGCACAAGGTAACAGCCCACTTTCCAGGTTAGTTGGGTTTAGTAGTTAAGACAATTGACAGCACATTCAGATTAAGGGGAAGGTGATTTTCTTTCTAAGCTTCCTTTTAGCACAAGGTGTATAAACTCAGTGTGTTTTACCATGACGGATCCAGTAGGTGAGATAGTTCTTGAGGAGGTAAATTCACATATATTAAATGGTAGACCCAAAACCCATCGGGGACAGAATCTTTTGTAATGTATTTCATGATTAAGATAAGTCTTTTAAAAGTGACTTCTGTCATTCCTTCCTTACTCCTGTGATTCCACGAGGAAGCTGTTGGGGCTGCAGCCTGTCTGCTGCACTCCTTGACTTTTACGTTTGTCCCACTTGTGTCTCAAGGGTTTCCTCCTTTTTTACCAGTGCAAGTAAGTGAAATTTTATGTGAGGCTTAATAAGAAAATAGGTGGAAAAAAACCAGATGGTGTGTTCAGCTTATGAACACAACTCTGGAAGTACTTGTAGGAGATTCAGCAGAAAGGAGAGGTGTGTTTTTAGCATTTTAAAGTACAGGTGCCTTGTCTGCTCAGGAGGGAAGGGACAGAGCTATTGCAGCCTTCCTGCAAAGGGCAGGCAAGGTGGGAGATGGCTGGGAGGAAGGAAAGCCATGAGTTCAGTGGGACAAATTGGGCAGAACTGATCAAGAAAAGATACTTTTTGGGCAGTAGGAGTACAGAAAACTTTTTAATCAAACCTTGTAAAGGAACTTTTTGTTGTAAGTGATGTTGAAAAATTAGTTTCCATGGCTTTGAAGAATGTATTTGAGAAAGCCTTTACTGAAGGCTGTAAATATCCTGATCTCACTCTCACCAAAAAAGCCTGAATTCCTGATTTGCTTTAAAAAACCATAATTCTTGAGGGCCCTTTCTGCTGAAAAACAGCCTAAAAAGGTTTGTTTCAAAAACAAACTGTTGTCTTTGCAGAGTAAAGGGGGAGGATCAAAGCTTTAAACTGGCCTGCTGTGAGTGTATCTGTGGTAATGTTCCAGGTGAATGTTACACCCACTGTCAGCTGCCAGTTGACTTTGGTGGCACAGGGCAAAGGCAGCAGCACGTCTGTCCTCCCCAGTGTTCAGTATCAGATCACTTCTTAGGGGTCTCTGAGAGCCTGGAGCTTTAAACATCCATGAACAAAGTTGTCCTGGTGTTTGCACTCCAGGATTGTAAAGAGGTGCCAGAAAACACTCCATAAAAACATGTGATCAAGGAGACCAACAGAGGACTCCAGTTAAGGATCTGTTGGTAGTGGCTGTAACCTGCAGGTGGGGCTGACCCCACATCATCAGTCCTAAACCAGACTCTTAATTTAACTGCTTATCTTTTGGAATTGAACAAAATTCTGAGGTCTTTCCTCACCCTTTCTGACAGCCCTGAATTGTCTGGGTAATGCTTTGCTTTTGCTGAGCTCAAAATTAAATGACTGATCAGTGGGATCCCCACTGCCTGTCTGTCTGACCAAACCCTTCTGTCATAGGCAGTAGAAAGAAATCTTAAGGATGTCTTTTCTTCCAAGGTTCCTAAAAGGCCAGTCTGTAGATACAGTGCAAAAATATATTGGATAGATATTCTTAAATGACCTGGATCTTTTTCAAGTTTTTCCTTCCATGATAACACCACAGCAGGTGTTTTCATGAAGTATTCATATTCTGGAGGACATTGTGCATCTTAGGGAGTTTTGCATGAAACACAGAGTTTCTAAATAAGATTATTGTCTGGGGTCCTCACACAACACCAGATGTTAGAAAACTGAGTGATACATGATAGTAGAAATCAAGTTATTACTAATTTAATTATTGTCCTTGCTGTTATTTTAATATGACCACTTGCACATACATTTATGGTTAATTTTTAAGAGCCAGTAGAGGCTGCTTGGTGCACTCTGGGCAGATTTGGTATAAATAGGTATATAAAATATCTTGGAGCCTAGTGCTGGGAAATGAGTGGAAAATGGTTTCTGCTATTTTGATGTAGTTATCCACACCTTAAAGCAAGTACTCTGTGCATGAATGATCCTAACTATTGCTGTGCACTGGCAGTTGTCAGCTGTGGATGCACAGCTGGAACAACTGCATGTGGAAACCAGAACCCAGCTCAGGTTGCTGTGGAATAGCCCTGGGGTTGAAGAGCAAGATCCTGCCATGTCTGTCATGTTGAAGGGGATTGATGTACCATAATGTCATTTTCTAAAAATACAGGATTGTAATAGCTTGATGGTGGTATTCCATGTGACCTTTTCCTCCTGAAATGCTGTTAGTGGGATAAAGTTGGAACTTCACTTTGCAAATCACTATAGAGTTTCTTCTCACTAATAAACTCTGAAGGGTTTCTATTTGCTGCACATGTGAACTTGCAATTCTTGTCAACATATTTACATCGTGGTGCGCACACAGAGTGGGTCGTTCATGTCTCAAGATACCTGAGGTTGCAGTTGCCTGTTGGAAGAAAACTGTCATCCCTTTTCTTCAAGAAATGGCACTTTTATGCTTAATTGAAATGTCCTTAATTCTCAGGCACAACAGTGACTTAACTGTAGTACTCTTAAGTTTTGAAACTGTACTCCTCTTGCTCTCTGTGGTGACCTGAAATGCCATGTCCTGAGTTCTGTTTTCCATACAAAGTAACTGAGAACAAATCACCAAAAATCCCTCTGTTGGAAATTAAAGCCAATGTAAAACAACACACCGAACCCCCTGTTTGTCCTAGCTGGGTCTCAGCTGCACTAGAACTGCTCAGGGGCCTGAGAGCCCAGGGTTTGGGAATGGGTGAGTATCCATGGCCCAAAGCCTCAAGTGAGCAAGTAGAGATGGGACAGGTGGGGAGTGGATTTCAGTATATGTATTTGAGATTTGGAGGGTTTTTTGAGTCAGAAACACCAATACAGAGAGAAGAAAGGAACGTGTGCCGGAGTTCAGCAGCATCTTGAGCACGTTGCTGTTCTTTGGAATTGGACACATGTCTACAAAATTAATTTACTAATCAGAAAATGTCTCTACAAAGCAACATTGCAATGTTTAGACATTTTAGAGAGAAAAAGACACAGAGCAAGGCTGCTTGTTCCTACAGTGAAACCTTGTAGTTCTTGAGCTCAGCTCAAGAGATGACAATGGGATCCAGTGCTGGTATAAATCATCTGGTGCAGTGAGATAAATCATGGGATTTATTGTTCCAGCAGGACAGTGCTGATCCTTTGGCTATGTCCAATTAAGTTTTCATACTACTCTGACAGCTCCGTGTATTCTGCCTCACTTTGTCTAATGGGTGTCAGTGCAACAGTGACACTTCTCATTGTGCTGCTCCTCACTTTTATTTTGATTAGCTTCAGAGAGCAAAGTCCTTGTGTGTTTCCACTGCTCAGCTGTAAAATTTGTTTGTTTTATTAATTGGCTGACTTTTTTTTCTATTTACTGGATAAATGAAGCTTATTTTTAAAATAACACAAGTCAGAGCCAGCCAGGAATCTCTTGCACATCACATTCTAATGAGCACAGACCTGCACACTGCAGAGTGACTGTGGGCCTGTCATTCACTCCGCTGTTCCCTGTGGCTTCATCTCCTGTTAAAGAACTACTTTCATGTTTGCACTTGAAGAGTAAAACCTCTTGAAACCTTTCCTAAACTTCCACATGGATCTCTTGGCCTCCCAGCTCAGGCCTAAGTCTGTCCTGCGACCCCTGTGTGAGTGCAAGTACAAAAGGGATGTGGGGGCCTGTGAGCACAGAAACAAAGCTGCTTTTCCTTGAAGCAAACTTGAACTTTGGATCTTTCCTCCTGTGATCTGTCATTAGAAAATGGCCTTTTCCAGATGGCAAAACAAAAGAAGTTAAGAAAACAAATGAATTAAGAAGAATTAATTGGAGCTGCGTATTACGAGTTGACATTATACATCTGGTATTTCTGTTTATGTTTCTGCATCAGTACATTTCATTCTGATTTAATAAGTTCCTAATTTTGTGGGGGTTTTTTTTAAGATTTCGAAGTGCCTGTGAAGAACAGCCCGTAGTAAAGTATTGTTCCCAGTTTAGCTGTACTTCATTTTTTTAATCAAATCTTTTTCTTTAGTGGATAAACTCACAAGATTAGAAAAGCCTCTTGAACTCCCTCATGTTTGAGTTGGCAAATTTCCCACACAAAATTATCCACACAGAGCTACTTTTAAAAGACCTTTATTAAGACTCTACAAAGTCAAGCGCTCAGGAATTAGGAAATGGCAGAACCAGGTTTGTGCACTGTTAGTTTGGCCACTTAATGGTGAGGATGTCGCAGTATCTGAGAAGTACCTGGGCAAAAAGTGAGATAACGCTGCTCAGAACCTGTCTGAAACTCCCAGCTTTGTGTGCCTGGCCTTCCAGAAGTTCTCTTAAGTATAATTAGGATTTTAAAAGTTGAACTTCAGATGTGGCATTGGGTGTAACCCACGTGTGTGTCCCGAGGGAATCCCCTAGTTCCGTGTGTGGATGCCCTTTCCTGATCCGAGCTCCCAATGTGGGGGTGAGCAACTGGGAGCTGAAGCAGCAATTTCCCTTTTCCGCATTTTCCTGGGAGGCCACACACCAGTGTGATTGGAGCCAGGAATCTTTGCTTCAGTTCTGAGCCCCAAAGAGCCTTTCTTTGAGGGCTGGAGACCCTCCTGCCCATCCTCCTCTCTGATCCATTTTGCCTGAGCTGTTAAATCTCACTCCATCCCCTCCCTCGGCGCTTCAGTTCAGGCCAACTCATCCTTGTTCCTTCCCTGCTCCTTGGCACAGAAATCCACGTGCAGCCGAGCATCTTTAACTGGCTTTGCTTCCCTGCTGCCTGCTTGTTTTCCATCTGGGTCTTTCTTCCCATCACCCTTCCAGCGTTGCTCTTCCCTGCCTGCCCATGCCAGACTCCTGGTCCCCGGAGCCCTCCGGCTGCCCCTGGGCTGCCTGGCAGAGACAGGCATGTCTGCTCCTGGATGCCTTTTCCCATCCTGGATAACCACTCACCTTCTGTGATCAAACTTGTTCTTTCTTCCTTTTCACTCTGTGTAGAGTTTGGAGCAATGAGTCTTGTTTCTGTCTCCAGTTTCTCCCTGCTGTTCCAGGGCAGTATATTTATTTATAGTATGTGACAGGCTTTTATATTCCATCTGGATTGTTTATCAAATGAAGAAGTAGCTCAATGCTCTTTTAAAACTTTTGTGTGTGTTTTGTTTCAGTTTAAGAATTGGTTGGGAAGTCATCAGTGTAAAAATGCATTCTAAGGTATTTAAGCCTGGAGGTGGTTAATTGGAAAAACAAGTTGCTGTTAATTGAGCTGTGAAGAGATTGTCAGACCTGGGACTGTGTTTGTCTGGCAAACTTGGCTCATACTTTAAACTTTTTCACCTGTTAAAGAAGCAGAAAATTGAAAAGACAGCTTGTCTGAGGAGCTCACAGTATTAAGGAAGGTACTGAAGACTCAGGCTCAGTGTGGGAAGCCAGAATACGTATTGAGATTATTTGAAAATTATTTTATTTTTCTTTGCTTTTTGGAGTGGTTAAAAAATGATTACACTTTTGGAAAGTATTCTAAAAGGAGTGAATGGGGAAAGAGTTTTCTAGGACGCATGTGCCTGTTACCATCAACTTCCAGCTGGTACAAACCTGCCAGCACACCTTAGCTTGTGTTTTCTTCACAGGAACAATGAAAAGGTATTTATTTGTTTGGTAGTTGAAAGGAAGTCATTAACCAGGATTCATGCTCATGGTCTGTGTCCTAGACCTGTTTTTCTAATGCAATGTTAGACATAAAAGATGAAGTTATTTGTTTTTTCTTGTGTGTATCAGATAAATGAATCACAGAACTCAAGTTGGAATCCTGATTACAGTGGGGCTCAGCACAGAGCCATGTGAGCTGCTAATAAATGTAATTGGTGCTTCAAAAGGGCATAGCTGAGAGCAAATCTCATATCAGATCTGGTAGTGGGGAAGAAATGAGATGGAAAACTGAATTAGAATTGGCAGTTTTCTAAGTGAAAGGTATTAAATGGCCAAAAACCCAATAATTTTGCAACTGAGAAGGGGGGCAACTTTGGCTAACTGCCCATCCTGCTTCAGTGATGAAATGAAGGGGAAAATTAGATGGAAAGTAATATAAAAAAATGAGAAAAAGGGAAGCAGACAACAGCCCATTCAAAATGGGAGTTAGGAAGTTCAGAAAATGAATAAGGAAAGCACTAGCCAAAGGAAAAGCAAAACATGGGTTGGAGTGCTTGGAGAGGGTGATGAAGAGCTGGAGTTTAGAGGAAGTCTTTGCAGGGACCATTAATAGCTGCAGGTGGTAAAACCTAGTGATGATGTCAGAGAACTGGGGAGGTGATGTCATTCTTTAGCAATGCTCAGTATTGAAAACTGACAGTTTTAAATTCAGGGGGCCTTGAACCCCTGGATCAGGATTTGTAAGGGAGGAGCCTGGGCCAGCCTGTGAGCTGCTGCTGAGACAGGACAGCCAGTGGGGCACCCCTGGGAAGGGATGGAAAAGGAGATGGATGTTCCTGAAGGAGCATGGTGTAAGTCCTTTCATTCTGTCTCTGCTTTGCAGTTCTCTTTGAGATTAGAGTCTGTCTGGGCCCCTGCACAGCTCCAGGTTTCCTGACAATCACATGTTGCTGAAGTTCAAAGGGAAATGGGGATGCTCAGAGGGTTCTGTGGGGACCCGAGAGATTCAGTGGTTCCAGATCACTGATGAAAACATACAAAACCACTACTGATAAAATGGTAACACAGCAAAACTACCCCTACCAGGACCAGAGTGAGTAACAGCTCCATGTACATTCCCAGTGCAGTCCCAGGGTAAAAGACTAATGAATACAAATGTGTTCTTGTTTTTAATTACCGTTAGCTGTAAGTGATTATCCTTCTGTATGTCTCAGCTGTGAGGGCTGGGAATTTTGGATGCAGTTTGGATATTTACATTTTAAAAGAGAAGCTGAGTAATTGGAATGGATGCAAAAAAAAAAAGGCAGAAATTACTGGTGGAGTGTGAAAATGCCTTAGAGAGGGTGAGAGAGAAAACTCAGATGGCTGAGGCTTTCTACCAAAGTTGAGACTGTCTTGATTACAGTACACAAATACCTTCACGGGGGAAAACACTGAATACTGCAGCTCTCCGAGCATAAAAAGAGCAACACAAGACTCACTGACTGGCAGTGGAAGCCAGACAAATTCAAATTGGGAAAAGGCACAAATTCTTAAGAGAGAATAACTGTGTAATTTAGGAATGTGTCTTCAAAAACTGTGAACAGAACAATAAAAGTTATGATATTTATGCAAACAGCTTTTTCATGGCTTTTTTTCCCTTCAGAAGTATCCTTAAGGGGGGAGAAACAGGACAAAGAGGCTCCTTGGTGAGGTTTTTGTAGGGATGTTCAGTCAGAGCTGTGGAGCCAGCGGTGCCTGAGCTGCTGCAGGGCAAGGCTTTCTCAAGGCCTTGTTGCTGTTGTGTAAGTCTGTGTGTTGTTTTACATCATGTTAATCCCATCCCCACCTGGAAAGGATCTGTGCACTTGGAGGAGCTTTTATATTATGAGGCACCAGAGCACTTAATGCTTTTCTGTACTATGAAAAAAAAAAGGGTATCTGCACACAAATCTCATTCTTGGGTTAAGTGTTGGCCAGGAATTGCCTTCCTCCTCCACCCACCCTCCAAAGGCAGCACGAAGCTGTTACTTATTCCTGCCATGGAATGTATCCTGCAGGAACAGGTGCCTTTGCTGCTGTGAGTCACAGGAAGCTTTCCCTGGAGCACCATGATGGGAAACTGCTGAAGGAAAATTTGTGCCCTGAGTGTGGTTGACACGAGATGCAGCTGATTCACAGCATCCTAACAGGAACATCCTAAAGGAGACACCACTTTCTCCAAGATGGGAAGAGCTCCCAGTGCTTCAAATGTTTGCCTGTGGATCTCCATGCAACAAAGCACAACCACACTGGGAAAAGGGAACTAATCCCTGGAGAAGGCTCCTCCATGAACTGGGGAGGGAACCCACGGTGAGGCAGCCAAGCCTGGCCCTTTGGTGTGTCATCTTAGAAGTGTTTATATGCATGATTAATATTTGATCATGCCTGGAACACGTGAACATGCTGACAACATTTATGTCACAACTGTATGCATTTAATAAGCATCTCATTTGAATTATTAATGTACAGATTGCCCAAAGTATTTTTTTGTTATAAACCCCATAATTTATCTAAGTACAAGCTGCAAGTTTGTAAATACAGCATTAAAAAGGTGGCTATTGCATAGCTGCTTTAACAAAATACCCTTCGGGGTAAGATACATAGGCTTATTTGGAGAGGATGGAGCTGCTGGAGGAGGGCTTCTCTGAGGAAGTTATGTGCTTCTTAGCTGCAGCAGACAGGGAATATGATTTTTTAGTTTGTCTTTCTTGTCAGTAGGAATCAGTTTGACCTGACTGCTGTCTGATCTGAGCATCTCCCCAGCCCATTGTTCACCAGAGGCAGATTTATAAAACATCTGTACAGGAAAGAGGCTGGAAGGGACACTGAGAGGAGAGCTGGATTAACAGTTGCTGTGCCAGGACACCGACTGAAAAGGAGACAGTGAAATACCCGGCCTGAGAAGACTTGTGAGGGATCTCTTCCTTCGCAGGGTGCCTGGTGAGCAGCAGTCAGGACTGCCTGGCAGTGCCTGTGGCCAGGGCTGCACTGGAGAGCCAGGACAACACAGCAAGGACGCAGAGCTGCAGCCAGGGAATGCTGCAGGGTGGAGCTGCTGTGCACAGAAGCATTTCCCATTCCCCATAATCTTCCCTGAGCAGGGTCAGACGCAGCAGCCGAGGCAGGGCTCTGTGAGGGCTGGTGTGTGCAGCTCAGAGTGGAAGACTCTACATTGCATCTGTGTGTGACACACACGGGAAAAGTGCAGCAAATATCTGTGAGCTGCAAAAGGCATGTGAACCATGCCCTTCTCAAGAACACTTGCTGACTTTATTGCTGACTGACTCTGCAGATTAAATTTGCATGAACAACAAAAAGGAGTGTGATGGGAGGGAACTTAACCTCAAAGAAACTCAGCAGCTGACACTTCGGATGTTTGAATTACATCGGAATCAAGCTCTTGATTAAATCCCAGCAATGTCAAAAGCTCAAAGCAGCAATTTTAATTGATGTCACTTTTGCCCCACCCTCATGTTGCTGAATTATCCCTTGCAATGTGCAGCACATCCGTGTCACTACATTAAATTTGCACGCAAAGAGGGGAGATTGGGCAATAAAGCCACAGGACAAACAGTATGGAGTCAGGCATATCTTCTTGGCTTCATTCACTATTGGGTGTTTTTAAGAAGTGTTTCCAAATCAGAGAAAAACTGATTCCAGATGTGCTTGTTTGAAGGATATAAAAATCACGCTAGCACCAAGATTTATCTGAATTCTGAGCTGCACCTGAATGGATAACTAGTCCCATCTTAAAAACAGAAGTGCTATAAACAATAAAAAGGCCACAGGCAAAGGTTTTAGTGCTTCCTTCCCATTAGCATCCTTTCTTCCCGAGTATTTCAGACTAACGTAGTTAGAGAATTCCTCTGGGGCTCCAGCACACTGAACCAGAGGGGCCTGGTAGGACGTGGGTCGCTTGTCTGGGCTGTCAGGGCTGGACCCGTCCGTGGGTCTCTCCCCGATGTACAGGAGGCTCTGGTCCCGCGTGTCCTGCTCCGTTTTGAAGAGTTCATACTCGGTGTGGGGCAGCTTGATGCCCAAAGCCAAACACCCGTTCGTGGCTGTTATATCCTGCTCCACCCCAGCACTCCAGGAGCTCGTCAGCCCACAACTTCCAGGTTCTGAGGAGTTGAGCATCATCACCGTCACCGGGTCCATCGGCGTCACCCGCGCCTGGGTGACTTTAAAAGCCAGCTCGGTGCCACCGCGCACCTTGGAGGAGGGGATGCCTTGGGAGTAGTGCCCGGAGGCGTAGATGGTGAACGTGGGCTGTTTGCAGAGCGGGTCGGAGTAGTGATAGTAATACCCTTCCCAGGTGTGGTTGTTACCGTGGAACGTGAAGTACCTGGTGAGGAAGAGCACGGCGGGTCGGACCTCGCAGTGGGTGCTCACCCAGCTGCCGCTGAGCTGCATGGGCAGCTGAGCTCTGGCGGGGAGGATGGGTGGGTGGTGCTCATCAGCCCTGTATATAATCCCGCAGGCCGGGCAAGGGTGCACGTGGTGCTGCAGGAGACACAAACACAGCGGTTCTGTAAACTGATAATCAATGGGGGGGGGGGTGGAAACCACCAAAAAGCCACCCGACCTTTTCAGAATATTCCCAAAGCTCCCACCGCCCCGGCCCACGCCAGGGTGCTGCACTGCGGGGAGCCTGGCACGAGGTATCCGAGCAGATTAAGTGAGATAAAGCGCTGCCCTGGCTCCTGCTATTCTGGTAGCTGAAGGGCAGAGGTCCGTGTCCTGCGGCTGCCCCGTGCAGGGCCGCTGAGGACAGGCGAGGGAGGAGGGCAGGGCAGCTCAGGGAACGCTCCCTCGGGACATCCACCTTGTCCCCCCATCAGGTTTTCCGCGGCAAAGCTGGGTGAGGATGGGGGTGCTGGGAGGTGTCAGCTCCACTAAAGCATTTCTGCACCGAGCCAGAACAATGACACAGTGTTTTTGGCCATGGAAAAGGCTGTGAGACCTTCCCGAGGGGAGGCTCCTGTGGCTGTGCTACCCCGCGGTGATGGAGCCTCTCCAGCACAGCCAGCAACCCCCCGTGCGTTCTGCTCCCCCCTCATCCCATTCCTGCCCAAAGTGCTCCCACATTCGTGGCTGCGTGTGAGGACCGGGATGGGTCAGGTGGGAGCGAGGGGGACAGGGGGGTTTCCCAGCAGCCAGGATGGGAGAAGAAAAGCTCCCTGACCTTCCCTCCCCTGCCTGTGCTGCCTGCAGAGCTCTGAGTCAAACCAGCCCTGCCCCTGAGCCGCTGCCAGCAGGGGGTTTGTGTAGCTTGGAATTTTTTCTTATACTTCATATATCACAACTGATTTATTTTTAAATAAGCAGAGTTTGAACATTATATAAGTTTCTAGAACACGAGCTAATCTTTACTGAACTGTCGTAGGCAAGAAGGTTAAATAACTCAGTACTTAACTGTAGGGTGGGTAATTTACATGCAAGTTGATTGGAGTCTACTGTAATTTAGTCATTTTCAGCTTGCTTTACTGCTACTGTCACCTTAATGAGTGCTGACAGTACACAGTACATTATGGCTAAATAATCCCAGAAGTTGGCAAATATATATGCTCTCCTCAGGCAGGAAATTCTTTGATAATGAAAGGTAATTTGGGGAGAATGGGTTTCTTTAAAACAAATATAAATTTAAAGGAAAAAGAGCGGTATTTTCATAGAGAGTTAAAAAATAGTTCCTAACATAGCTGTGTAACTCACCAGCACAGGCAAATGGATGTCAGTTCAGAGAAAATAAAAAGAAAAAAAAAGTAAACATCCTGTGCCCAGTAAAATTATCACTATGGACATGGAGCCAAAAATCTTACTTGCTTAAACCAGTTGTGTGAAGTTATTTCTAATATATGGCAGCTTCTAATTATCGCCAAGTGGTGACATCATGTGCGGGGCCATTGGAGAGCTGTTGGCTGATTAATTACAGGGCTGCATTCAGAGAGTGAATTTCAGTATCTTTAGGTTTGGTTTTAAATTAACTTCTAAAAGTGTTTATGTTTACCATCTGGTTTTGCTCATATATATGGTTTTGGCCCAAGATAACACAAGTTTAACCAATTTTAGAATGTTACTTCTGAGAGGGAGAGGGGTGTTGCTCTGTGTTTTTCAGAGTTCAGATGGGGCAGTTGCCCCAAAAGAATTTTTTCCAGTTATTTCCATTCTGTCTGGTAAAGTTCAGAGAGGTTTTTTCGCATCCTATTTCACTGCTCAATCATTTCTGAATTGATCAGATGATTCAGAGGGAAACTTGCTTTCCTGGGAATAAACTGACCTGCTATAAAATATAAAATAGTATAAAAGGCACACACGTCTCCTGCTCAGTTTTACGTATGTCAAAATGGAAGTTTGATTTCTGTGTAATAACATAATTGTATTGGGGGCAACTTGCTCTGCTAATGGAGTTACACTGAGGACTGATGAGCTCCTGGCAGATGGTGCTGCCTCGCTCCTCTCCCCCTGAGCACACCCCGAGGAGGGAAGGAGAGGGCAGGGAGATGAAGGACAGAGCAGGCAGCTCTAAGGACTTGTGGCCTGAAGCCTTCACTGGCTTTGCTGTGGGAAATAGGAACCTGCCTTTGCTGGGAAAACAGGAAGCCAAAGCAAAGCCATGATCTCCAAGGCACATGCCAACGCAGGCTCATTTCCCATGTTGGTTTTGCTGAGCTTTCGCCCACCCCACTCCCACTCTCTCGGGAAAGGAGAGATTGAACCCCACGTGCCCTGGAGCACCCAGGAACCTGCTCCTGCAGCCCCGCAATGCCTGACCCTCCTGTCCTTAGGACAGAGGGGTCAAGAGCAGCAGGCAATGCTTTAACAGCAAGGAAATCACTGCCGGCAAAACCCGTGACACGGTGAGGGGACCATCCTTACCACGGCGCTCTGCATGGGGCGCTGGTAACCCGTCGGGCGGTAGTGGAGCCTCTCCATCCAGTCCGTGTGGATGTCCCCCAGGTACAGCTCCTCCACCAGCTGGCTGCCGCTCTGCCCTGGCCGCAGCAGGGGCTGGTAGTGCCTCTCCACCCGCACCAGGCTCAGCTCGTGCATGGCAAAGCCCAGGGCGGCCGTGCAGTCCCGCTCCGTCTTGGCGCTGAGCAGTTCGTAGAGCGCTCCGGGGGCCCAGGCGCGCCCCGGGGGCAGGAACCCCCCGCAGCCCTCCCCGGAGGTCTGGTTGATCCAGGAGGCCACTTCTCGCATGGCCTTCTGGCTGTGGAACACGATGCCGACCTTGTGGAGGTGGTAGTCGGCCTCGGTGGCGCCGCGGGTGATCCAGGAGGCCTGGCGCAGCCGGAGCCTGCCCTTGATGAGCAGCGTGTAGGAGGGGTCGCGGCACGAGGGGTCCCAGTAGTAGAACTGGTACGCCTTGAAGAGGCGGTTGGCGTAGAAGAGGTAGGAGCGGGTGAGGAATTCGGGTCCCGGACGCACCTCACACCTGCGGGAAAGGCCGTCCTGAACCGCCTGTGGCTGGGGTGAAATCCCTGCCCGGTGGGTGCGGGAGGAGAGGGGACAGCACAGCGGTGGGAATGGCACCGTGGGCCAGAGCCTCCCGCACCAGATGGCCAACCTTGGGTGACTTTAATGGGCAGCTCCTACCAAAGTGTGAGTGCTGGATGGAGGATCCTCGCCTGTGCCGCATCCCCAGGGAGCAATCAGGGCTGCTGTCCCACTCTGCACCCACCGCAGAGGCAGGAGGCTCCAGGGACACCCGGGGCCAAGGCGGGCCTCAGACCTCCTCCAGCCGGGAATGGGGCTTGGGGAGGGGGAGAAGGAAATGCTCCTTCTTTTTGTTGCTCGGGCATTTGCTGTGTCCCAGGAGGGCAGGAGCTGCACTGAGGGGCTGGGGCGGGAGGTCCAACGGGGGTGCGTTCCCAGGGATGCGGGTGCCTTCCCAGGACAACGGGGGGGCTTACCCTGGGTTTTAGGAGAGCATTTCCAGGGGTCACGGGGTGCATTCCAGGGCTCTGGGCTTGCCTTCCCGGGGCTTGGGTGCGCGTTCCCAGGGTTTGGGGACACGTGGAGTTGAGGGGTGCAGGGTTTGGTGGTGCCTTACCCAGGGTTTTGGGGGCACGTTGCCAGTGGTCAGGGGCGCATTCCCGGGGTTTGGGGGGGTGCCTGCCCAGGGTCTGGGGGTGCATTGTCGGGGAGTGAGGGTGCATTTTGGGGGTCTGGGGTGCCTTACCCGGTGGAGACCCAGCGCCCCTCGAGGCGGGGCGGCAGCAGCGCTGCGATCCTGGAGCCGTCCTGCAGGTGGCGCAGCTGCTGCCGGCACCGCGGCTCCCAGCGCAGGGGCGGCCCCGCGGCCGCGCAGGCTGCGGGAGAGGGAATGGGGATTGGGGAGAGGGAATGGGGAGGGGGAGGGGGATTGGGGAGAGGGAATGGGGATTGGGGAGAGGGATTAGGGAGAGGGAATGGGGATTGGGGAGAGGGAATAGGGATTGGGGAGAGGGAATAGGGAGAGGGAATAGCGTTTTGGGAGAGGGAATGGGAATGGGGAGAGGGATTGGGGATTGGGGAGAGGGAAGGGGGAGAGGGAGAGGGAAGGGGCGTGGGG
>JAWWEU010000053.1:11399978-11412916 GCA_035583155.1 Acropternis orthonyx | reverse complement strand
GGGGAGAGGGAGAGGGAATGGGATCGGGGAGAGGGAAGGGGGAATGGGGATTGGGGAGAGGGGAGAGGGAATGGGGAAAAGGAGTGGAGAAGGAATTGGGAAAGGGAATTGGAAAGAGGGAATTGGGAGAGGGAAATGGGAGAGGGAGAGGGAAAGGGAAATGAAGACAGGGAAATGGGGAAAAGGAAAGGGAAATGGGGAAAGGAGAAGGGAAAGAGAAAGGGAAAAAAAGGAAAGAAAGATGGAAAGAGAAAGAGAAAGGAAAAGAGAGAACGGGGAAAGGGAAATGGGGAAAGAGAGAAAGGGAGCAGGTCAGCGCTGCCGGGCTGAGGTGTCAGCACCGACCGCCGGGAGCCCCAGCCGGGTTTGCTCAGCAGTGAGCTCTCAGCTCAGCTCAGGACACACGGTTTTTTATTTCACTCAAGTTTTCCAACTTGAGTTTCATCCGAATCCAACTATTTTTCAGATCAAATCCTCAAATAAAACCGAGCTCCCTTTGTTCATGTTCTCTCTCTCTCTCCCAAGCTATTGTTGAGGCGGCGACTGGAACAGGGAATTACAGCATGGGAACATTGGCCTCGCCTGTCGCCCGCCATAAGGACAGTAATTCTGTCACTTACCTCATTTCCTATAACAACGGATGTTATTGGCTTAGGGAATGTGTGAACACTCAGCTAAATCCTGAAGACCTTTGCATGCACACACACATATGTACATATATTCCTATATGTTATTCACTATTCACTCTGGCACTCACTGTGGGCTTGCTCCACTAAGAAATTTGGGATTTGCCTCTTCATAAGACCACGGAATGAGTTCTCAGGGAAGCTCCTCCTGAAACCCCATGGATTCTCTCCTGCCATACAACTGCCCCAGCCAGGATGGTTTGTGAGCCCAGACAGGGTCTGTTTGCTCCAGCTGTGCTTTGCAATTTACCCAGGAGTGTGCTGGACATTTTCAAGCCAGCCTTTATTCACTCCATACCAATGTTAGGACACAGGTTGATTTCCAGCCTGCCTATCAGCTGGAACAAAAGATCCAACACCCATACTTCACCTTCCCACAGAGGGAGGATGTGGAATGTTTGCACACCCTGTGCCTTGGTCACAGAGCTCTAGACAGAGTCACGACTGCTGGTCTTAGTCCCTCGTGTGCCACATACGTGTCTTGGTATAACCTGGACCATCCCGTGACCTTTACAGGGAGATTTGCCTAAACCAGACCCTTCCCTGGGAAGAGAGACCCCAAACCATCCAGCTGCATGTGGCAGAAGGCACAGGTGAGATTGTGCAGGGCTTGGGGAGTACAGTCATCTTCCTAACAACTGTTTGTGGATGAACTTAGCACACGTGGATCTGCTGCAAACCATGGGCAAGCTACGAGCTGCTGAGCAATGTCAGCAGAATTCCCCGGCTCAGGAGCTCCGGGTGGAACACAAACATGAACACCCAGGGTGAGACTCACAGCTGGGACCTGACAGGGAGGTTCCCCAGATCCCCACAGCCAATTTATTCTGAGACAGGAATCTCTCATCCCTGGCATCAACATGTCCTACACACAGGGTTAAGTCTCTCTTACAGATCTCCCACAGCCAAGTTTGTCACAAACAAAGCCCCAGACCAAGTCAAATGGGAACTTGGTAATTAAACACCAGCTGTGCAAGTCAGAGGCTTCTGAACATGTGACAAAGCAGAGGGATTCCCACTCAAATACTTTATTGCTAATCTAGTAAAACATAACTTAAGACTCCTGTCTGACGGACAAATTCAGGCCCTTCACTACGGCACCACCATATGCCAAGGGTTTACATGTCACAGCACCAGGGTCCTTGTGAAATGTGTTTGTGTAGGTTTAAGCACACAGACCCTGAAACTACACAAAGGGAACAGACACATGGAAAGTGAAACCCCCAGTGAAGCAGCAGAGCAGTACCAGAAGCAGCCCAAAGGCCATGGAAATCAGCCTTAGATTTCCAGGTACCTCACTATGCTCTGGAGTGCATGCATTAGCTGGAGAGACCCATTATTAGTGCTCAGGGCTCTCTTGGGAGCAGAATCACAGTTGTATAGTTCTTGCCATCTTTAAGGGCTGGATATGGTGATCAGGCACAGCCAACTCCTTCACAACTGCTTGCTCTAGTGCTTCCTAAAATGCAGTTCCCCTCCGTCTTCATATGAAAATGGGGAAATACTGGACGACAAAACCCACTGCTGTTAGTTAAACCTCTAATTTGGCAGCTGCGGCTGTGTGAGGCTGCCCCATGGGTCCCTCTTTGGTAGGGTCATTAGGAGCTGGGGATGTTCCTGCTCATCCCAGCTCTGCCATGCCTTTGCTCTGTGGTCCTGTGTGCTCATTGCTCCCAGGCTCTTGTACTCACGTGCAGGATGTGCCAAGTTTGGTCTGACTGCCCTAAGAGGCCTAATTACTGGCAAAGCTTTTGAAGAGCCATCAGAACAAGGGCAGTCCAAACTGAATCACACTTCAAACAAACATGAAATTATTATCCTAGAGAATACAATAAACTAAAAAATAACTGGGTTTTTATTAGAGGTAATGGACATAAGGGTCAGATTTGCTCTTGCTTATAACCACAGAAAGACTCCAGAGGTGTCAGTGCAGTCTATAGCTACATATTATATAGCTATAGAATATAACCCCATTCTCAACTCTCTAACTGCTCTCTCTGTGTTTGTTGCAGCAGAAGCTTCAATATCTGACTGAACCCTTAGTGCTACTTTTGGCAGAAACACTAAAAGTCTGCATTGTTTGGGAGCACAGACACTTTGGCAATGCAATCACTGCATTTTGACACATTCAATAGAAAAGGGAATTTTTATAATCTGGACCAAACTCCATGGGGAAAGGAAAAAAAAAGGAAAAAAACCTTCAGAATGTAAACATTTGACATGATGGGAATTCCTAGGGATTTTGTCTTACTTAATTGTGCACAAGACTCCAAGCTGGATGCGTCCTCAAACCCAGAGCTACTGGCTTGTGTCCAAATCTTGTGGCTGCTTTTTTCTCTCAAATGCTCCAGCCCAGACCCACCAGGACCAAACACCCTCTCAAGATGGAAAAGTTCAGTTCCAGACCTAAAATCTGTAGTTAGGGCACATCACTATTCCAAGAGCAGCATAAAGTGGCTGTCACTCATATGTCACTCGGTTAACTCAGCCCCTGGTGAAGCGCTTCAGCGCAGCTCCTCTATCTTAAAAGAGACACAAATTAACTGCTCTGTAGAGTTCTTGGGCAGGAGGAGGGAATTACTCACAATCCATCTTCAAGACAAAAATACTCATTCATAGGAAAATCTAAAAACATCCCCGGCTGTGATCTCTTCCCCTCACTCTTATCCCGTCTGTCTGTATCGATTAACCACAAGCGTTTCCAGGGAGCTCCTCAGCACAGAAACTAGACAAAACAGGGTCTTTTTTCCAGCTTTCCGGTGCGTGCTGCATCCCAAGGCGCAGCCCAAAGTCTCCGAGCAAGGGGGCTGCACAAGCACTCAGGCAACCAGGAATGGCAGGACGGGGAACGGCGGCTCATCCCTGCGATCAGCACGGACCGGATCGAGCCCTGGGACAGCAGCAGTGGCAAATACTGACCAGCTGCTCCACTGCTCATTTGTACAAGACCCACGGCAGCAAATGATAGAAAGGCAGAACTGGAGATTCCCCACGAAGTAAATCGTTGGTAAAATTCAGGTGAAAGGTTCCCAGGCAATGGCCAAGCCTGGGACTGAGAGCCCGCCAGTGGGGCTGTGCCACACAAGGGCTGCGTGCTGCAGATTCAGACCCGCTTCTCACTTTCAAAGGAAAAAAACATCAACCAACAGAGAAATACTGTAAGATTCCCTGTTGGAAACAAATCTTGTTTGTGTTCCTCCAAGCAGACTGACTTTGGAAAAAAGCAAAGTTGAGTCACACATCTGTTTCTTCATAAATGGAGGAGAAAATGCATATATTACATTTTGCACCACATAAGTTACTGTAGATTAGCTCTTCTCCAGACCTAGATTGCTTAATCTGTTGCATGTTATTGCCTCCTATGGCCAGAATTTATTATTCCCATTTATAATTCTAATGTTTCAGTTAGTCACCCATTCACAGGGATAAGATCAGGGCCTGAAGTCATGGAGCATTACACATTTCTTCATTTAGAGATGACATGAAACCTTTGATATTTTCTGAGGAATGTTCAGACTGGAAAGAAATGGACAATAAGGAACATATCAATATATTCTGCATAAGTGAATTATACTTTCGCACACCGACTTCATTAACAGAGCAAAACAGCACTTCTTTAGCATTTTTCTCTCCTGAGAGCACACAGAATGGATTTTGGGTTAGCCACTAAAGGAATAAGCACTCTTTTAAAAGCAAACAAAATGGTTGTATTTAGCAAATCAATTTTTCTTGCATTTGTGTGAAGATCGAGTTAGCGGTGCTTTTAGTTCACTTGGAATAAGGCATTCCCAAGAGAACAGCTCTGTGGGAAGAGATACATTTTATATTGCAGTATTCTAAAGTTATAAAACTTAAATATAACCCACCAGGGGTGGAAAACTGTATCACAGCAGAACCTTGCATTTTGCCTATCTGCAAACTGAACCCAGTTCAGGACAAGACTTAAGCCCATGCTTAAGTCTAATTGGTTTCAGTGAAACTTAAGCATATGCTTGAAATTAAGCCAGTGCATGAGCATTTTTCCTGATTAGTAATGCCTCCCTGAACTGAAGCCAGAATGTGGTCAAGTGGTTGAGGGAGGATGCCAGCGCTTTCACTGGAGTACTGTTTGGCTTCTGGAAAAGTATTTCTATTATTCATCCCTTCTCTTATTTGTCTGTAAAATGGGTACATTCACATATAGCTGTTTCACCAGTCTGGTGCTCAGTTCACGCTGTTTATAATATGCTTCGAATTCACTGGATGTTTCTCAGTTCTGCTTTTAGGGCTGGCACAGTAACTGTGTTATGTGGTAACTGTGTTACATGGTAACTATCACTGCAGAGCACCACCTTGGGTTTCCTGTGCACAGCAGAGCACAATCATGTATGAAATTCTGCAGATCCTAAGAGAAAACTCGGCCGACTCAAGATTCCCAAGAAGCTCAGGATTTTAGAGAAGTTTTCAAAACATGCTTTCTCCACACACTTTTAGCACAACAGCAAATGGGCTCAGACATCATGGTCTATGGTTTTAGCCTAGCTTTGTTCTGAGGCTGTGACTGTTGTCTGATTTGTCTCATGGCCACAATTAAAATAGTGAAGGACTTGTGGTGAGTTGCCTGGAGGGTTTTAAGGAACTGGAGAAGCAAATATTTTGCTCTTGGAATCATGGAATCATGTATTTCTCTTGTAAGTGTCATGTCCAGCAACAGATGACAGGACAGATGGGATTTGTGGTAGGGTAGGAGGTGAAAGAGAAATACCTCAAAGATCTTCCTCAGTATAAACTACATTTAAGTAAAATGGCTTCTTCAAACTGCCCTCTCTGCCTGTTTACCCAAAGAAAACCAGGCCTAGCACTGTGAATGAAATTCAAGGGCTTGATCCCAGTTTCACTGGGGTCTGTAAATAGGAAGGATCCCATGACCGTACCAAGACAGCATCAGCACCTTATTTAGAAGATGCCCATCACCACAGACTGACAGTAAACACTCCATCTAGAGAATGAAGAGATACAAAGGATATGGGAAATGGGATAGGGGATATCACAGAATGATTTGGGTTGGAGGGTATCATCTTCCCAAGAGACCTGCTACAGTTCATGTTAACCAAAATACCATGATCTTCAGTTAAACAGAACTCTGCTCATGACATACTTGCTGTCCTGACAGATACAGGAGCCCTTTTACTTTGTGTTCCTCCCTCCCACCTCGCAGAAGATGTTCTGCAGACTTGGAAAGAGGGTGTCTATGCTTTTTCCACAGATAAATTGTTGGTCAGAGCCAAAAGACTGGGGAACAGCTGAGCAGCTCCATACAGCCCTACTGAGAAAAGTATATGGGTTCAGGCTATGCTGACACACCATGGCTTGTGTTAAACTCTGGTATTGCCACGTAAGTTTGGCACAGAGAAACATATAACCAAAACACCAAAAGAAAAGGAAGGAAAGAAGGGTGATGCCAGAGCTTTTTTCCTTGAAAACTGCTGAAAGTTTGAATTTCAACTTGGTGAGATAGGTGAGACCGTAGTGAGATTATCTCAAACCCTTGGGTACCTGTACAGTGAGAGACTGGTGAGAACACGTGAGGGAAAGCATTTGTTTGCAAAACCAAAAGCAAGCCAACTCAGCCCAAGGCTGAACAGCACCCCGGGGGTACCACCATGACTCGGTTAAATTGCTGGAATTGTAGAATTCACATTCTTACCAAAAGGGAAATATTACATCTATCTTCCTTAATTTAGAGGAGTTGGGAACTCATTAGAAAAAACAGCTCATGGATGTGAAATTAATGCCACACTGACATCTTGAATGTATAGAGCACCCATGCAGGTTTTGGCAACTCCCTCACAGTCCTGCACAGACACTTTATTAGTGGCTATCGTGGCCATTTTTAATAGTGATGGCTAAGCATATTTTTTTCCTGGAGTGCTTTGAAGAGTGAAAGAAGTAATCAGCCATGGCTTGGCTATAAAATGTCAACCTCATTTCAAACGTCTAAATCACTCACATGGACCATGAGCACAGAGAGGACCACCCACCACATAATATTCACATAAATACAGCATTTACCCAAAGCAAAATGAGCAACTGGAACTGGCTGGAGTTGAGAGTAGAACAGCAAAAAATGATGAGGGGGTGGGAGGGATTGAGTTACGAAGCAAGATTAAAAGAGCAGAGTGCATGTAGCCTGGCTGGGCTAGATGGACATGATAACAACCTATAAATATTCACAAAGCACAAACACCAAGGAAGGGAAGGAATTTCTTGCAGTGAATAAAAAGACTCTGTTGGGAGTGAATGAAGAGAGGAAAAACATGTGGCTTGTATATGAGAGTGAACTTCTCGAGGCACAATCTTGTACGTCCACTAGCTTGGCAGGATTTTGAGGGATTGAGCAGAGCATTAGTTCAGAAGGGAACAACCCACTCTTGGCAGGGAGTTGGTGGGATAATCTGAGTGGCCTTTCAGTCTCCCACTGCCATGGAGCCATCCCAGTTCCCTGCTCCCACGGGAGACAGCTGCTCTCCTGTGTGAGCACATTGTTTGCTGCCCTGCTCATCAAAAGCACTGCCTGGCTTCTCTGGGACTGGGAATAAGGGCTGGATGCTCAAAGGCATTTAGGTGTGTAGACACATAAGCAACTGCAATAGGTACTAAACTGCTGGACACAGCTGGGAATCCCAGCAGGTCTCTGCAGTGTCAAGTACTCACTGTTGAAAACCTCAATCCAGGAAATGAGGTTATAAACCCACTAAAGCAGGAACGATCCTTTTGTTCTCTCCTTATTTAACACCTAACACAACAGGCCTCTTGGCGCTGCTGCAAGGACACTGTTTATAGTAATAAAAATAGGATCTAATAGGATCTAATAGTTTGAGGCTACTTGGCTCCTGAGAAGCCAAGGATGAGGAGGGCATTCCAAAGCAGTCACAGCAAAAGGTACCCTCAGGAGAAAAAGGCTCTGCAGAAAGGTGGTAAATTGATCCAGAGCCCACACCAGAAACATGCACATGTTTAACTTAGAGTCACAAGTGACCACAGAAAAAGGTTACTTGTTCAGCTGAAGCACAGAATTAAAGTTACTTCTAACATGTGTTTTGGGGTCTGGGTGTGGTTTCTAGATAGCCTGAAATTTCAGTCTACTGTTTTGCCTGTCAACATTAGCCAAGTTTTGATGTGTTCCAGTTCTCCTGAACTCTGCCGACAGATGCTAAAATCAAAGTTGACATTCAACCTACGTGCTGCATAATCTAATAACGGCACTCGTGCTACTCAAAGCTAACAAAACCTGGGAGCTTTTCTGCACCAAAACTTTGCTGTCATTTACATTTTCATCTGTCTTTTCCAAGTAGTCCAACTGGGAAAAATTATTTTTTCCTCTGGAAAGCTTTAAAAATAACATGTCATTGTGTTTTTGTATCAACAGGGGAGACCAAGCCATAACCTGCCATGTCCAGTACTTGTGGATTTAGTAAGAGTGTGAACAAGGTGAATCCAATTGTCTCAGTGGGGAGCTTGGTGTATACACTGATCCCAGAGAGCAGGGTGAAAGCTTGCTTCCAAAGACCTCAGTCCTTGAGTCAGACAAGGCCAAACTGCCACACATTTGTCAGTGTTTCTTATTAACCCAGGAGAAACCATGGGGGACTTTTGCAGTGCTCAACCAAACAGATACATTCAAGTTTAAAGCGTTATTTTGAAACCTAAACTTCAAACTCTCTGTGTTGATTCATGTCCCATCACACCAGGTGTAAATTGAGAGCTGTTGTTGCACTGATCCAGCTGTCTATCTAACACTGCCACAGGACCTGAGCTTCTTTGCTGCATTCTCAGTTTCAGCTGAATTTCAATAGTGATGATCTAATAAGCTATTCACTGAAAATGAGAACACATCCATATGAGAGACACGATTATCACACCGTCACCCTGCTAAAACTCAAAAATAGTGACTGATTTCAACCCTCTTATCACTTAACACTCTGGTGCTTTGGCATTTCAAATAGACATCCGAGTTTCTTTCCTAAGGCACAGAAACAGAACTTTTCTAGTTTTACATTTTAGAGCATGAGACCTTTTAGCTCCTTACAGAAGAAACCCCCCGGCGGATTGCAGATTTCTAACCCCTCAGATCTTACACAATTTAAACTGGGAAGAGAAGGAGCTGTTCTATGAATCATATTTTCAGTTTCTGGCAGCACTCTTAGCCTACAGAAAAAGGGTTACACATTGAAATTCTCATGTTCTCACTGTCAGTTTCTTGGGGTTGTTATATCTGAGATACAGCATCTTAAAGTCAGGAAGTTTCTCTTCTTTCACACCTTTATCTTCCTCAGCAAATGAGTAAGAAAACCAAAGCGCTTGTGTAAGAGCATTGTATAGGTGCTTCCTAATTCGGAGGTTGATTTTAGCAGTGATTGTATCTCATCCATGAAAGCATTGTCTTTATAGATGACATATGCTATGTTGTGGGGAAACACAAGATCCCATTGAAAGCAGAATCTCCTTCCAAACTTTGTTCTGCCAGATGCAGCCTCCCCTAGCATTGGATTGCAGCTTTGGTTTTCTTCACAGCAATTTCTGGCTTTTGAAAATCTCCTTACTCAACAATTTGTGCTTGTGGGGAAAATATAGAAACCACACGATATTTTTTTCACTTGTGGGTTTTTTTTTTTTTACTTCTCAGCCCTGTTTTTATCTATATCCATATACTTTGAAACGTGGCTAACCTATAATTATTGAAAGAACAAATAGAGTCATATCACACAATCTGGCATAACACATTAGTTGTTGATTTTTTTTTGGCCAGCTTGAGAAATGAAGTATAAAACCCACCAACTTGGTAAAAATAAATTAGCTAAGTAAACATTACTCAAATAAATATTTGAACCAAAGACAATGATGTTGGTTTAATAGTAAGGACAGATATATGCATGTGTAACTATACACATCTCTGTACTGAATGTAGTACTATCGCTTAGGGGATCCTCTTGCTAATCTCATAACTCAGTACAACTGGTGATCTTATCTTACCTCAACACTGTCATTTTCAAACTTAAAAAATGAACACTGAAAGCCAAGAATAGGTCTTTTATGTTAAAACCATGCAGGAGAAGCTACACATGAAAAGTATCAACGTGGTGTTATTGGAATGTAAAGACTTTAATGAAAGCTTAGGTAAAACTCAGCAAGTCTCTGGGGACATTTCCAGGAATGAGTGATTCTTTTCTGAAGGAGCCTCCAAAATCAGATCCAGTTACCTAACTAAAGTGCCTTTTCAACTGATTATGCACTGGTATCACCCTCATGCTGATGTTCAGCCTTATGCAAAATGCAGAATGCCAGTCTCGCTCACAGTGAAATCACTGGCAAAGCTCACTTTGATTTTAATGAGTTCTGGGTCTGACTTAGCTATTTAAATAGTTGTTTTAAGATCCAGTTTCCGGTCTTACTGAAATCAGTGGAAATTTTCTCACTGATATCAGATTGGACTAAAAGAGATTGTATGAGGATTTAAGAAAGAAGTGTTCTAATTAGACTTCAGTGAGTAATCTTACATAATGCAGTATAACAGACCTCTGAGCAGAGCAACTTGAGCTAATAAAATACATAGAGAATACACATTTCTCAACCTGTTAATCCTTATCTTTGTGAACAACACATGACAAGATCCCACAAAAGGAGAACAGAAAAGTAACCCTACAGAAGTGCCATGCTCAGTGATTTCTTTCTGTGGTCTGGTCCTTTACGCTTAATGCAAGTAACATCCAATAGCTGTCACCACATGATTCTTTTGCAATGAGCATTAAACTAAGCCCTGAGTTGGAGAGGCAAGTCAGTGTGATGTTTTCCTGCCCAAAACCTCAGAGGAGTGAACTAAGTGGTAAGAAAGGAAGCTAGCAGGAACCCAGGTACGTGGATTTCCAGCACCCAGACGGCACAAGACTCTCTGGGGCACCCTCCCAACCCTCCCTTTTATCTGCCCCTTCTGTTCAGGGGTGCAGAGCCTCAGCCAAGGTTCTCCTTTAACTTCCTAGGAAATACTGTCTCGGGATAGAGGACCCTCCCTCAAGCTCTGCTCCTTGTTGTAAACAGAAATAATTTTGTGTTTTTTCACAGCATAGTTGCCTTTGTTCTCCCATATGGTCTCTTAAGCCAGAACCTTTTCTTCTGAAACTGCTCCAAGAACTGAGGGGTTGTTGGAGATGCCTTTTTGAAAGGGAGCCACAAAGATGCAGCCTGTGCTGCTCCGAGGGTCTGTCTGCACAGCTGGGGCTCAGTGTCATGTCCCTGGAGCAGGAGACTACTTGTGAGGTTGTCTCTTGCCGGGGCAGGTGTTGGGTCCTCCCAGGGATAATTCCCAACTCCCAGTGAGAATCACTTCTAAGCCGTTCCCGCAGCTAAACTCAGCTCAACACTCCCCGTGCACGGAGCTCCGGACAGCAGCAAGCTGCGCTGGCACAGGGGGTGCCCGGCAGGGGTTCTGGGGAGGGAGCAGCGACCCTATATACACTTTGGGAGTCCCGGGCGGGAGGCAGAGGCGGATTCTCAGCCCAGCACCGCCCTGGGCAGCTCAGCACGGGACTGCCAGTCCTTCTGGCATCCCCGCACGGCGCTCACTCAGAGGGGTGCACGGCAAAGCTCAGTCCCCCCTCCAGGCACCACAGCTCGGGGGCAGCATCCCGGGGCTCCGGGGCGCTCCCCGCCCGTCCCTTCCCCGGCAAGGGGCGGTGGGTGCTGCGGGGCTCGCCCGGGGCGCTCCGCGGCTCCTCCGCGGGCGTGCACGGAGGGGACACCCTGCCCGGGCAGGGCGGGCACCGGGGGCGAGCCGGGCAAGGAGGGAGCGGGGCCCCGCTGCGGGTATCAGGTGCCTCCTGCCCTGGCAGGGACACCCCGGGATCCGAATCCCAGTGTCAGGTGCCTCCTGCCCAGATAGGGACACCCCGGGATCCCCATCCCAGTGCCAGGTGCCTCCTGCCCGGGCAGGGACACCCCGGCATCCCCATCCCAGTGTCATGTGCCTCCTGCCCGGATAGGGACACCCGGGGATCCCCATCCTAGTGCCAGGTACCTCCTGCCCGGGCAGGGACACCCGGGATCCCCATCCCAGCGCCGGTCCCACCGAAACCCGCCGTGTGACTTCCCCGCGCTCTCCGGGCAGTCCAGTCGCCCCTTCCTCGCACGCTCCTTGCAGCCCCTCTCGCCCCCTCCTTTTCCGTTTCTTTGCACCCTCTTTTCACTTCCCTGCGTCCTTCTTCCCAGTCCGCCGCGCTCTCCTCGCACCCTCCCTGCACACTTCTTGCACGCTGCTCCTCTGCACTCCCCACGCCGTCCCCTCGCACCCCAATTCCACGCACACCCCCAGCAACCTCCTGCCCCTCCGCAGAGCCCGGCTGGGCGAGGGAGGTGGCGGGGGAGCCCCCCGGGAGGCGACGACCCCGACTCCGCCACCCTCCTCCCGGCCCGGGCCGGCCCCTGCGGCCGGTGGCACCTACCTAGGAGCAGCCCTGCGAGCCACCAGCACCGGGCCATGGTGGCCGCCGTGTTTGCCGGCCGGAGGTGCCCGCGGAGCTCAGCGGGGCGCGGCGCCCGGCGGTGCAGCCATGGGCCGGCTCCGGCGCTCCGGTGCCCGCGGCGGCGGCACCGCGGCTCCAGCCCGACCCTCGCCGAGGGAGCGAGGGGGACAGACAGAAAAGAAAAAGAGAAGAAAAAAAAAGTAAAAAAAAAAAAAAAAAAACGGTATATATTTTAAAATTTTAAAAAAAAAAAACAAAACAAAAAACACCAACAACGCAGAGCCCACCCCGCCTTCGCCCGCGCAGCGCGTCCCCCCGGCTGCTGATGGCTTTAATGGAGCTTGGCAGCCACAGGTTCCCGCTGCCAGAAGAGGTGGAGACTCGGCCGCCTGCGCCCCACATGCGGCCGCGCACCGCACAGGCGGGGGAGGAGGAGGAGGAGGAGAAGGAGGAGGAGGAGAAGGGCAGCCCCGGCCCGGCACCACAGACCGCGGCCGGGCACCCCCGCCCGGACCCCGCACCGGCGTCCCGGGGACCGGCTCTTCTGCCCTCGGGGACCGGCTCTTCTCCCCTCGGGGGCCGGCTCTGCTCCCCTCGGGGACCGGCTCTGCTCCCCTCGGGGACCGGCTCTTCTCCCCTCGGGGGCCGGCCCCCGCCTCGCCCCACCCGCGGCTGAGGGTCTGCCCCGGCACCCCGAGGTCTTGGAGGCAGCTGTGGGGCTCGAGCCAGCTCTTCGCTGTGGGATGGCATGAGGGGA
>JAWWEU010000053.1:11356640-11399878 GCA_035583155.1 Acropternis orthonyx | reverse complement strand
CGGCTCTTCTGCCCTCGGGGACCGGCTCTTCTCCCCTCGGGGGCCGGCTCTGCTCCCCTCGGGGACCGGCTCTGCTCGCCTCGGGGACCGGCTCTTCTCCCCTCGGAGACCGGCTCTTCTCCCCTCGGGGGCCGGCCCCCGCCTCGCCCCACCCGCGGCTGAGGGGCTGCCCCGGCACCCCGAGGTCTTGGAGGCAGCTGTGGGGCTCGAGCCAGCTCTTCGCTGTGGGATGGCATGAGGGGATCATCCCCTCCCGTCACCATGCCATGAAGGGATCAACCCCATCCCCACACCGTGAGGGGACCATCCCCTCATCCCCATGCCACGGAGGCATTATCCCCCCATTCCCACAACATTAGAGGATCATCCCCACACCATGAGAGGATCGTCTCCACATCCCCACGGCCTGGCTCTTCTGCCCACTGTGCCCATGGCTCCCTCAGACTCTCCTTCGTCTCCAGCCTCAGCTGCAAGGGTTGTCAAAAGAACGGGGCTAAACCCCTTAAAAATCCTCTCAACATTCCACACAGGAAAAACATGGGACTTTTGGGAGGTGACTCTGAACGTCCACCTCACGTGGGCCCACCCATGGCAGCCATTCTCTCCCCATTCCCCAAATGAGGCCAGTGGGCCAGAGCCGCGACTGATGAAGGGCTCAGAACCGGCTCTTGGCATGAAGTGAAGCACAAATCTGAACTTAGACGTGTCTGGGACAAAACAACACTTCAGTAACAAACCAGCCTGTTCAGTCCCTTGGAGCTCATAAAGCCACGTGTGTCCCACAGTGTGAGGGCTCGACTGCCTTTGGAAGCCGCGAGGGAGGAGGCTGAGCTGCCCTGGCCCTGCCAGCCCAGCCCTCACGCCCGTGCTGGCACCAGGGGCTGAAGTTTAATGCGTTTTTCCAGACTTAAAAACTAGGCTCAGTTTTAGCGAGCGAGGCAAAGAAATCAAGTCACGTGTATTCCCCCAGCAGAACCCCAGGACTCTGCACACTCACTTTTCCTGGTGAAACTGGCCGTTTCACCAAATAAAAGGAAACTTTAGGGAAAAATGAAGCTCGTCTCCAAGTTCACAGCAGTAATCCTGCTGATTCCAGTGGGGAGAAGTTGAGGCCCAATTCCACAGTCCCAGATTTGCTGAGCAGGGCCTTCAGAGTGCTGGGGTGAGGTCTCAGTGCAGTGGGTTTAATGACTTTGTCAAAATTAATGCATAACATCTTTAATGAGAAGCGGGACAAACTTATCTGTCATGGGTGCATAAAGAATTAAATTTTAATGATACTTGCCAAGATAAAAAATAACAAAGTCCATTTGTAATGCAGGCACTCCTTTTTCTAGCTGATGTTTTTATCTCTTTTTGTTTCTCAAATTCCCCAAACCAGTCATTCTCAGTCAATGTCCAAACCACTGCGGTTTTATTATATTTACAAATACATAAATTATCAAATGCATAGGCAAAAAAAGTTATCCTTTATAATGATGTTAGAGACAAAGGAATAATTCTCCAAGAAGTTTCCTTTACAAAGCAGGATTTACTCTTTTCAGGCACAGACAACTTAAAATGAGAAGAATGAGAGAACAGGTAATCTACCACTAACAAACTTCTGTTTTGGCTGTGACACTTCCAACCTCAAATGCTAATCTCCTTCATTTCTTTTGGAATATTTGTTTGAGGGAAAGAATAAAACCAAAGCAGAGTGACTTTTACACAGGTGTTTGAAAATTTCAATAATCATGTAAACAATCACAAGCTTTTATCATATATAAGACTCCCAGAGCATAGTGATAGATTTCATTCCTATGGCCTCTCCCATTCCTGCAGCTCCCAAGGGACCTTATCAAAGTGACCGAGTCATGAGCACTCTTTTTTTTGGGAAGAATTCCTCCTGCCACCATCGTGCCGCAGAGCCGCCCGAGCGCGGCGACGCAGCTGTTCCGCTGCCGAGGATGAGAGGAGTGCCACAGCCTGTTAGAAATTCCGTGAGGATTTAGACAGGCGACCGAGTCTTCCAACCTGGAAGCTTGCCAGGACATCAGGCTTAAATTCTCCACTCGTGTAAAAATTGCTGGGTAATCTTCGGCTCCTGCGGAGGACCAGCGATGTAAAAATGCCTATAATTTTTATTATCAAATAATTACAGGCTACCTGCTGGGCAGAGCACGTGGAGGGAGACAAATGACTGCAAATAGCCTGTAATTCCAGCAGAACTATGTGGCCTGATTTATGCATTCAAGGAGAATCAAAGTTGTTCCTATTCTGGTTCAGGGGCACTTTACTCACGGTGCTGTAAATACTGACACAGCTGCAGGGTAACTGGGAACCAGACCAAGGTGTTTTCACATTAGCTGTGCTGCTTCACTTGCCTGGCACCTTGTGTAACATTCATTCCTGTGCAAAACAGGTACAGAATACTTGAACTCAGAATCATGCACTCTTGTCAGCTATACAGGGCAACGAGTTGTCCAGTTCCCAAAGGCCAAATATTTTCTCTTCCCTTCGCCAGACTAGCAAAGATAGGCAACCACACATGAAGGCAGCAGGCCAGGAAAGCAAAGATTGATCAGCCAACAGCTCTGAAAACACTGTTTGTCTGAAGAAAGGCATCCTCTGAGTAGATACTTGGGTCCCCAAAAAGTCATGCCCATAAGCCATAGCAACGCTGCTCCTGAAGTTCTGTCTCTAAGAGGTAATACCAAGGGATGTACTGGGTGACCTGAAAGTGCTGAGGATGTGCATTTGCAGCCAATATTCACCCTGTAGAATCACTTGCGTTTATTTCAGTTTCAGGGGTGTATTTTATGGGGTGACGGGAATTACTATGCCCTGGCAGCTTTCTGGGATAGCCTACAGGTTTAGGCACAAGACTACTACAAAGTATTAGTGGAAGTACAATATTAAAAAAAGATATTTCTTAACGTTCAGGCTCTGTTTTCAGGTGCTATGGATGGTTACACCATGGATGGTTTACACCTGTAAAATGTTGTTCTGCATCAGGATAGACTTTAAAGGCACAGCCAACATCTTTCTCTGTGCTGGTGAATGACTTCAATCCACAGCTTCTTTTGTCAGGTCTCAGCCAAGAAGAAATTGAATTGAACAATATATCCCTCTTTTGGGGGACTTGTGGGAGTAGACCTGGGTGTCCCTCATGGAACTCCACTGAATCTCACTGGGAAACTCTGGAGGGAGCTATATCCATTTAGCACTCTGAGGCTCACCAATAGATGGACCATGATGCACAGTTGGCAGGTGGGGACTGAAAAAGAGATATAAAAAAAGTTATAGAAATAAACAAACCTGTAAAAGATCCTTTGATTTCTCAGGAAATAAAATAAAATATATGAATAAGGTACAGATACTATTCCTTTCACTCTTAAGTAAAAACAGTTAATACGTGCAGAGGATTCTTTGTCAGAAATACAACATACAGAGCCTTTATTCATTAACTCTCAAAACATGGCCCTTTAAAGGAAGACAGCAGCATTTTCCCCACAGGGACACCAGGGCCAGGGAGGACATGTCTTGTTCAAACAGGTAAAAAGTGCCATCAGTGCCTGCCTGGGGACATTTCCCAGCTGTAATGGGCAGTACTGAGTACCCTGTTTCTCTCAGCTCAGCACAGAACAATAATCCCCTGCTGTATTACTGCCACACTCTTCACCATTAGTAAACCAACCTCATCTCTCTCTTGCTTTTCCAAGATTGGCAACAGCCTGTTCGGACTCGGCCATTTGAGGCTTGTGGGGATAAAGTCAGAGTTTTGGTTGCCTTTGCCTGAGATGGGCACCTTCTGCCAGTGGAGCAGTGAAGGAAATATGACCTTCATTTAGCCTGTTGCTTTGCTCTATTCACAGAGAAGTAGCATTTAAAAGAAATATTGCAGAGTCATGCAATGCATACCCAGTGCATTTTACAGAGCAACAATAGGAAAATGTGAATAAACCTTCCAGGGCACCTGGCTCAGTGTACGTATTTATACACTAAAAAGCACTGGAGTATTATTTACATGCTTAGCTGGAGTTTGTCCTTTCTAGAGAAGTCTGGACTGCTACCTGTTATACTTGGCTCATGATGATTTAAATAAGAATTTATAGACCCTAAACCATCTGCAAAATGTCCCAGTTCTTCAAGGCCAATGTAAATCTAATGAGGGGGGGAAAACCACAGAAAGAAAAGGTTAACAAGGTTTCTCCTTGCCTCCCCCTTGGCACATTGTATAATTAACTTTATAATGTCTGAGAGCAAAGGGTTGAAGCAGATAAAGTTCCCACATCCTTGGAGATAACTGCAACAGCTTGTGTAGCAAATGACACCAGCTTTGTCTGGTGTCATTGCACTACAGGTTGCTGAGTATGTGCTCTGCACGGGCTTCACATCTCCACATGAAAGCAGCTTGCTGTGATTTATATCAGCGTGCTAATCAGGAATGCGCATTAATTCAAGGTCCCCTTTGGGCCCTGGCGAAGAAGGAAGAATCAAAAATGAGCCAGCTTTCTATCCTGTGCAAGGTGCCACTGTTTTCCAAAGTGTGAAGGCATTAAATGTGTCCTTAGTTTTCGCAGCTAGAGGAGAGAGCTCTCTGCTGCAGTGAGAACCCCAGGCGATGGAACCTTCCTCTGCCCCCCCAGCTCTATCAGCATTAAGGAAATTTAGAATTTAAATAAATCTTGAAATTCTAGCCCACGTTTTCTTATGAATGACAGATCCTTCCTGCCCTCAGTCCACCACATTTCTCCAAGCCTGAAAACTGACGCTTCCTTCTTAACAGCAAAAAGTGGGAAAGACGTTTGTGGTCTAGTGGTTACACCACGGGGTTGGAAAGCAGGAGAAGTGGTGTTTCAAATCTGGGCCAAGTTCCTTGCTCACCATGGACTTGATCCTGCCAGATACTGAGCGCCCATTGATTATCCAAGGCCAGGCCCTCACACAATTCATGTAAGTCCAAGTTCTTGTTCCAAAGCAAAAACTGGGCCTGTATTCAAAAAAATTGGTGCTGATTCTGTGGTTATGCTGCTTCCTTCATGACCCCAGCAGTCCAGCATTAATTTCCATTCTCCCTTTTCATGGCATAAGAGCTGGGACAGTCATATTCCAACACTTGACACTCCAAAGATCTGACTCCTTGTGAAAATCTCAGTTTACTTCTCTATAGCATTTAGCTTTTTCATATTGCTGGGAGGTCCTGTTCTCTTCTGTTTCTGTCCATACCCAGGAAGGGAGAAGAATAACAATCTGGAAAGAAATTGCTTTTATTCTGGTGAACTGCAAAATTCACTAGCTCTGGCTTTTGCTAGAGGAGAAGCTACTGTAGATACAGACATGGTCTGTACCTGGAACTGTTGTTTTAGGGCAGCATGTGGCTTAGAAACAACTAGGAAGTTTAATCTATATCTAATCTGATTGCTGGGAAAGCAATAAAACCTTCTCAAGGTTTTTTAATGTTCACCTAGTAGGATTGGGGGAATTCGGGTGTCTAATAAATACCTTAGACGTGTGACTTCATGTGTGTTTTCCATGGACCTTGCGGTGACTGTGAACTAACTCTAAGGTTCTGCTAAAAAATATAACCAAGAAAAGCAGGTCTATTGTCAGTGACTCCATTGGAGTCCATGAATCCAAAAAGACTGGAAACCACCATGAAGATTAATGGATGGATTATTTAGATTGGATGAGGCCCCTTTTTTCACATCCTTTCATGTAATCCAATTTTCAGTGTAAGGTTTCAGTGTGCCAATTGCACCACTGCATGCAGAAAACTGCACAGATCTGTCTGACTCCAGAGGTCTGTGGCTCCAAGCATGGCCTTGGCCATTCTGCCAAGACAGAGAAAATAAAAGGGAACTTGGGCCATCAGTAGAGAAAGGTAAAATAACCATATCTTTGTTCAGAGACTATAGTAACCATAAGCAGCTGTTAAAACAGATTGGAGTGTGTTAAAAATCCAAGCCTTTCTGTGGTCCCTAGTCCAGGGCTGTTACAATAAGGCTTGTTTTCTCCTCCTTAAAACAATAATTTACTCTTTACGTTTGGGAAGACAAATGTTCTCAAGGCACATAATGATATCAGCAAAGATAAATTACAAAGGTCACCAGCCAAACTCGTGCTACCGTGAGGAACTCACCATAAATCGTCCCAGCAGACACGTGTCTGCTCCAGCAGCAATGTTGACATGCACCTGCTCACACCTCACACCAGCCCCTTGCATGTCGTATTCCTGCAAAGCACGAGCACAGCACTTAACCACTTATTTAATTCTTGCTCTACCTAAAAAGTATCTCAGGATATGAGCTGTAGTTCAAGCCTTACATGTGCAATATCCTTATACGCCCAAAATGTTATTCCACCCTGTGCATTTTTTTCTGGTTTATATCTATGCATTTTCCCTGATGCTGTACAAACCCATCACAAAATGTTTTAAAAGCTCTTTTAAAATGCAGAAGGAGGCTGTGGAACGAGAGGTGCCTTTTGAGTGCCTTGGATTGTGCAGCACATGTTCAGCTGAGAGTGCCCCATGGGTACCTGGGGGCTCGGCGTGCTTGGCAGGACGTCTCGCTGCACAAACCCTCCTTGCTGCCCCATAACAACCACCGACTGTCCCAAACTGCTGACCTATTAACCAAACAAACTCTGCTAAATATTGCCATGTGTAAGTGCCCTATTATTTTTCTAATTGCTAAAAACATGTCCTTCCTGCATTCAATAGCCTCTAGAAGAGATTGCTAACATCTGGGTGTTTAGTACAATAGAAGCTTTAGACTTAAAGGAACATTGTCCAGGTTAGCCAGAGAATTTGGCCATGTGCATTTTTTTTATAGGTGATTCTTTTCATGTTATCCATGTTGCATTTGAAACTGTGAATCAGTGACTCTCATGAGGATTAAGTCATCAGGGATCAGAGTTCATTATTAAAAAAAAAAGACCTGAGAGAAGATGGATATAACCTTGGATAGGTGTTGATGGATTGGGACTGCTTTTTGACTGGATGTATGACCTTCTGCTGAGTAAATGAGGTGGGGGGGTGAGGGGAGAAAATTCCTCCTGGTGTGCTCTGATGTGGTTGTATGGGATAGTTTAGACCCAAAAAGTCCCAATTGCCCCAGCTATTTTGGGATCAGTGTATGAAGAATGCTCCAAACTGTGCTTTGCCTGTGGCTTCAGTGGTGAGGGAGTCCATCTTACATATGGCTGTAATAATTTTGAAAACCTAATTTTATTTTCCACCACTAATTGCAAGAGGCTTTTTCCCTCCTGCTTTTTGCTTACTGTGGAGGACAAGTAATTTTTATTCTTGTTTCTAGACAGCTTCAATTCCTGCAGTTGTGAACTGGTTTGCTGTTACAGCATTTGTATTTTAGGCATGAAAAACAGATGTCTAGACCCATTAGTGTTGGGGAGAAAGATTTCTTTGGTATTTGAACTATAAATATGGCAAATTTCCCCTCATCTTATATTTTGTAAAGCTTTGTTTTTACAAAAGTATCTAATCTTAAATCAAACTGTGCCTCTGTTTAGTTATAGCAGTTCTTTGGAGCCAATACCGTCTATCACATCAGCGGCAATTTAGGTATTCCAAAAATAAGACGATCATAAATCTGTGCTCTGTACCCCTACATCCCAAAATCCTGGGGACAATGCAGAGATACTCTGCGTTTAAAGCAACAAGATTTAATCCCCAGCGTCTCAGTGAGTTGCATGTGTGCTGCAGCAACAATGATACTGTCAAAAGTTCACAGAAGAGGTGACTTCTGTGACTTTCAGTGCCAGCTTTTTCCCTTTTCTGGATCACCACTGCAGCATCACAGTGCACAGCTGCCTGATTTCATGGATGCTGAGGAATGGCAGCTACACCCAGGCTGGAATCACCTTGTGATGCCGTGGATGTGCTGCAGGACAGAGCAGGGACCTGCACCAAGACCCAGCTCTGCGAGTTACTGCCCAGCCTGAGTGCAGAGCTGACAGGGGACCTTTGATCCTCTGAAAACAGAAAGTGCAATTGATTCTCTTCACTTAGAAGCATGACTGGTGTTACATTTCCTGAGCTGGACAAGGGTGGTCCAGATGTCCATGACAGATTTTTGCATAAGCACTTTACATTTTTGTTTTTCTAGCTGTTTGCTCTTCTTCCCTAGTTTAAAAAAAGCTCCTCATACGCTGCTGTTGAAATCACTGCCCTGAAAAAGGACTTACATCAGCCTTTAGCCTTCAATAGTTTATTGGATCTCTAGTTGCTAGTGGGGAAAATAGACAAAATTAGGCAGACAGGAAAAACTGTGGGACAGTTATTTATGTGAATTTTAGGTCATTTTTTCTTTCAAACAAGTTAGTTACAACCATATGGTGGAAAAAAACATGCCAGGTTTTACCCAATCTACTCACAAGTTAAATAATTGGACATATGAACTGAGTGTTCAACTGCATGTGCATTTTGAACAATCTGGAATATTATTTTTTATGGACCAGATTCCAAATTATACAGACATTCTGTAAAGAGTCAAAATAGCATTAAAATGTTCCAATTCTGTCTCCATCTTTATGTGTCCACTCCATAATTGCTGTGTATACAAAGGTCCCCGTCCTGCATGCTGGGAGCTGTACAAGGTCCCTGCGAGGGGGCAACAGAGAGTGTTTGCACATCTGTAGGTTTCTGTAGAGATGGACAGGTCTAGGGCATAGATCCTGTCACTGTTCAGCAGAGAAATCAGAACAGCCAGTGTGCCACCAGGATGGAAAAACCTGCTGTTCCAGCACTTTCTGCATGGAACAGATAAGATATGAGCAGCAAAAGCATCTTTGTTTAGGGAAGAAAATGCAAGAACACGAGTGATGGAATAAGCTCTTATATTGCTTCAAGTTAGTGAAATTCTCAGTGACTACTTATGGTGTGTGATCTAAAGGCATAACCTGAAAGGGAATGTCACTCCTTGGTGTAAACCAGGGCCACATTCAGCTGAAAATGTGTCAAGACTGGGGCATTCCTGCAGCGTGTCTGGCTGTGAGCTGATCCCAGCTTTCTTGGGTGAGAAGAGTGAGAAGAATCTTCTCTGTGTTGCCTCTGAGCCTGAGCTCTGCTTTTGTCCCTGTCACTGCATACCGGGAGGAGCAAGCCTAGCAAACAGCCATCAATGCTCGTGTGTGGACTTGACCTGGATTGACTCGAGATATCATGGTTGGCCAAACATGGCCAGTAGTGAGCTCAGCATTTCCTGCCACGCACAGGGGGACTGTGAGGACAGAGCCACCCTTACAGATATTTTTCAGCTTGGAGAATGTACATGCTGCTTAATCCTTTTAGATAGGTCACTAGGAAGGTGTAAAACTCACATTTCTAGTTAAATGATTAAATGCTCTGTGTGTGTAGCCATACAGACCCTTGAAAAATGCCAGTTTTTATTCTTGGCACTGCCACCTTCCTGAATGCATCATTGTGCTCAGTAGTGATGTCTTTCCTTCTGGAATTTTTACAGGATTGTTTCTTCTTATTTCTCTTTGCAGGGCTTCTAAATAAAGGGCTACAGAATATAATGGACTGCATAAATCTCCCCACTGGGCCTTTGAGATAAATGGGTTTTAGTATGCACAGAAATATTTACCTTTTCCAGGCAACCCCAGAAAAAGGACTTGCAGGGTTGTGTGAGATAATCACAGTAATAAATAATATATTAATACAGATCATTGTATGTTATCACAACATTTGAATTCCTCCTTTGCTTCATCATCTAAGGCAATGGGAAGTACTGACTGTACAAATATTAGCACATCTTTCTGCCCATGCCCCATCCAAGGCCCACTGGGCTCAGGGGAAAGGCTGCTGTGCTCCACAGGGCTGTGCTCACCCCTGTGTGCCTGCAAAACACTTATTTCCCTGATAATAAAAATAAACTCAACTGGTTTCCGAGCCACTTCCGAGTTCGCTTCTGGAATATCAACCAGAAGTTTTCGTTCTCTTATTTCTTGATTAAAGCACTGAAAATCAACTTTTCTTGGTCACTTCTAAACTGTAATCAAGGAGAAATGACCCCCAATGGGCATTTTAATCTTGTTTCTGTATTTTTAAAGGAAATTAAATGTTAATTGCTGCTGGGTAAATTCATCTAAAACACTGATTTTCAATTCATCCCACAAAAAGTAAGAAAATAAAGATAATTGTGTGGCATTTCCTGCAGAATAAAGGGAGCAAGTACTTTTTCCCCCAACTAATATTTTTAAAACAAAGTATTTTTAAAGATTACTGTTACTGTATATTTTTAAGTGTCTGTTACTTTCAAATGCCCAGCTAAGCTGACTGCAGTAATTGTTAGGAAAATATTTCTCTCCCTGTCTCAGAGGTGACTGCGTAAGAACTATGACTTTGTTTAAGGAGAGATTAAAACGTAACAAGAAATTGCTATTGCAATATTCAATAGCAGCCTGAAAATATAAAGCCCAGCTGCTTCAGTGGACTCCTGTGTGACATCCCTGCTGCTGTGGAGTCCCCTGAAGGAAATCATCAGGCACTGGTTAGAGCACAGCCTGAGTTCACCTTCCAAGTCAAGGCCATTGATTTGGGGGTCTCACTGCTTTTCCTCACCCTTTCATTATGCCTTGGGACTGGTCCTTAAGTGTCCTGACTGCACCATCCCAGGAAGTTGGGAGTTCCAAAAGATCTTACAGCCTGGCTGCCCAAAACACGCTCAAATTGGGACCCGCACATCTGGATTCCCAACAGCACTACCCACAACCACCCAAATTTTAGGATTGAGCTCTTGTATTACCAAAGACTTAAACCTAGAAGAATGGCTTTGGACTAAAATTTCTCTAAGATTTACCACTAAAGACATCTCTCTAAGCAGCAAGCAAAATCCCCATGGTTTCAAATACTACTTTTGGACCTTTTTTTGACAAAAGCTTTGACATTATTCTATGAAGCAAAGAAGAAGCTGTGAAGATCAAATCTTCTATGTCATTGCAATCACAAGAAGTAAAAAAATAAATTGAAAAATGTCTCTATTATATAATCTACACATTAACAGGTGGAAAAACAGCAACATAATTTAGCTTTCGACACAGAAATGTCTTCCTTGGAGCCAAGCGAATTCACTCTGGTGTTTAATCTGAACAGTTGCCAATTTTCTGTCTGTAACGGGAATCCAGTGGAAACTCGTGGTGGTGAGGAGAAAGAATTAAAGACAAATGCCACTTTCAGCGCAGAAGCTTTGTCTAAGCAAAGTGCATGGGGTCTGAGAGAGCAGAGTGTGAGGGACTGCTCTGAGGTCAGCAGCAGTACTGCCTAGGGACAGTGTTGGTTTGCTTTTGGGGGCCTCTGCCAGAGCACCAGGTGACTTACTTAGTGTGTAAAATTATCATTATCAGTTAAGACTTTAGCACAAACATAGTTCAACCCCTCCAGACTCACTGGCTCTCTCAAACACGCACACACGTGCACACACAATCCGTGTTCTGGACCAGACTTTTCAGGGATGCTCTGCAGCCACTGGTCCATGACCAAAGCTGGTGCTCATTTCTCTGTCTCAGGAAATGGTTAGGGAATCCACTCACTGTGCCCCGAAGGTTTCCTACTTTGAATAAACATCAGATTGCCATAAAAAAAATGCTGGGACTAAAAACCTCTCACAGAGCAGTGAAATGCACAGGAAGGAGTTTGGGAGTGGAGGATGGAGTTGCGTTGGGTCAACAGACCCATTTAAAATCCAGAGGGGGTCAAAATTAATACTATTTTCTGAATTTCACAGGTATTATTTCATTAATAGGAAGCCCCAAGACGTTCAAAGGAGGCAGAGCGCTAAGCTGCCGGTGTCATTGAATTTTAATGATAGATGTATTCCTTAGGCTCTTTTAAAATCGCAGCTTTAATGTGTTGTTTCATGCAAGGCTACAAAGCTTGATTCCAAGCAATAATTAAAAGGCTTCTAAATCCCAAGAAAACTAGATTAAACCAGAGCTCCTGTTTATAGTGATTAGACTAAGGCTACTGAAATGGAAGCTTCCTCAGAGAAATTACTTTCCATTTTTTATTGTTAGTGCCTCACTATGAATCAAAATCTGCTAAATGGGGTAAATATAACATTGAACAGGCTAACAATGAAGTTTTCAGACTAATCAATCTCTCTGCTACTACAGCAAATGTAATTATTTTAATGGAGTGCCAAGATAAGTAAGAAACTGAAAGTAATCTGAAAATTTCTCTAACTGCCTGTTAATAGTAGACTTTCCTTCATTTTCTCTTTTGAAAACATTCCAAGAGTGTTCAGACTTGAGTGAAATATCTCCTTAGATATTGCCTAAGAATGGCTTTTGTGTTGGCTGGTTCAAATGAAAAAAAAAAGGACATACGAAAAAAAAGTCCCCCAAACCCAGCAACAACAACAACAAAAAACCTTCTAAAAATTACTGCAGTCTTGCCTCTTGCCAGTTGTGTGCTCAGTTACATGGAAGGACTAAATCACATTGTGCAGCATCACCTGAAGAAGAAAAAAGTAGAAAGGAGGGAAGTGTAGTTGCTGGAGCACCTTACTGTGGTGCAAGAGGAATCCAGGCTTCAGTTTAGAAAAGCCAGACTCAAATCTCCTGTTGCTTAAGAATACAGAGCAGTATAGACACCAGCAGCTCACATGGGAGCAGATACTCAGGTATTTTCATAATTTACCTGCCCAATCTGTTTTTCAGTGCTGTCCTTAAGCCTGTGTGAGGTCAGGTCTCAGCTCAGGCAGAACTGCTCTGCCTGACTCTGTAGGGACCAAAGAGCTCTTCATGCTGTGTAGGAACACAAGCAGCGCCCACTGCACATCACCCTGGTGGGCTGGACAATATCCCAGGCACTAGCATAGAACTTTTAATCTGAACACAATAAACATGTTTTTCCCTAAAGATAGCTTAGTGTACCAAATGACTCTGCTGATTGGAATCCTCCACTGGAGTTTTAATGAGGTTTCTGGTACAATGGATGAATGGATGTGTACAGGATAAAGTGTGCTTTTGCTGCACTAAAAGAATTTGAATAATCAATCGATAGTTTAAAATAAAGCTAAATCCAAATAGCTTGTGAATGCCTTTCAGTTCAAGGAGTCTTTCTTTTCCTGCAAAAGAATTTCCCTGTAAATTTCTTTTGATCCCTTTTACCTATTTATTGAAGTGTATTATGCTTGATGCAATGAACTCAGGTTTGTGGAGAGACAGCAGCGGAACGGGTCAACCTTCAAGATTTGGGTTCGAGAGAGTTCCCATGTCCAAGACTCTGAACGTTTATACAGACCAGTATTTCCCACCTTTGCAACCTGGACCATCCGTAAGTGATGCTGTGACCTGCACAGTTTTAATACAGAATGTGAAAGAGTGAAAGCACAAAGCCTGCTCGCTCTGTTGACCTGAGCAGGAGGCAGATGCCCTGAAGGAGTGCAGAAGGCAGAAACATTCCTGTGGGCTGCAGTAAATAGTGCCAAGAACTCGGATGCAGCTCCCTGGATCTCTGCAATGCCTCTCTCTTTATCTACCCCTTACAGAGATGCAGTTTTCAAGAATAAGATTTTAAGCCCTCCCTGAAGAGCCAATACCATTAAAGGGCACTGGGAATCGCTGCCTCTGTCAAGTTCACAACAGTCTTGATAACACAGCTCTGCTCCTGCTTTGCATCTGCAGCTGCTTGTGCATCCCTCCCTGCCTTTGCTGTCTTGTCCATATACATATAAGGATCCCTGGCAGAGGAATGGCCTCTTGCTGTATGTTTGTGGAATCCTTAGCATACAGAGCCCATATTTTATTTTATTTTTTTTGTAACATAAGAATAGTGAGCAGAGAAAATACTGATGCTGGTGCTGCCCTGGCTGACCTTGGTCAGCTCCGTACCTGGTTTCCCAGCCTGGGCACTCGACTGCACACTCAGATCCCCTGTCTGGTTCCTCTTCCATCACTGGTACACACTCACACATATATCTTAAAGATTCAGCAAACCAGTTTGAACATAATAAAACACTTTTATAGGACTTTGAATTGGAATTGGAAAAAAACCCATTTCCAGTCACCTCAAGTACTTACTCTTCCTTTCTGGCTTACTTAGGCAGGTGAGAATTTGAGGCAGGTGCCCTCCAGTGTCTGCTACTATTATCTGCTGAATTTTTTTATTGTAAAAGTCATTCTTTTGCATTAGTGTGTAATGTGTGTTTGTGTACACATCTATGGAAGCTGCAAATAAAAATGGATTCCAATAATGAAATCTTAACCCAAATTGCTGCAGTACTCTCATATTATCCAATTATAGAAAAAACAATGTTTAATTTGGAAAGGGAAGGTTCCAGTTATGGAATGAGTTATGGGGATTTGATTACAGAGTAAGATTCCTCTTAAATTGGTATTACATAATGTGTGAGTAAAAGTTCTTTGGACTTAATAACCTGGTGTTCCTGCATTTTTCAGTTCTCCTATTTATTAAGAAAAATGATCTCATTGCTTCATGGACACAAGACCAGTGTCAGAGATTTAGGAACTGGAAATAAAAAGGAGAGGACAAGTAAATGGAATGACAGGGGAGGTGCTGTCCTCCTAAATTAACCACAGCAAGAAAAATGCAACTGCACTCCCCTTGCTCTATTTTAAAGAATGCACTTTGTTCCTTGGAACTTTCCATTCATGTTTCAGTTAATCTACTGAGCCAAACACTTGATGATGAAGAATATAGCTTTTGTGGTAGGAATATTTGGGACACAATTGTATCTGACTGGTAGAACAGGCTGGCTTTTTCCGCCTTCCGCTGGCCTGAGTGATGGAGCCAGGGAAGGGCAGCGCTGCCAGTCCCTTTTGCTCAGCTGTGCCAACACCACCATGATCAGCATGGGCTATAAATTTGCCATTTTCTTTTCATGCACGAGCATGAAAGGCTCTGACTTGAAATCTGCTCCCTGGTATTTCCAAAGTCTGGAAAAATGCAAGTCAAAGTCCGGGCTTTGGGATCATCCCCTCTAGCCTGGACGGTTGGGGTGGTTTGTTCCCATATGCAGAGCTTTTGGGGGCTCACAGAGACCCTGTACAGGGGACGGGCCACAGTCAGGTCAAACCATCAACTCCCACTGCTGCGAAGAATCAAATCCTCTTTTTAAAATGCAGCCCTGGCCATTCTGTGTGACGGAGAGCGGGGAAGACAGTGCAGCGCAGGGTTTGTGTCAGCTATCACAGGAGGGTGATAAATGTGCTGTCAGAGTCCTACAGCTCTATCTGTTTGCTGTCTGCTGGTTGCATGATTCAGGATCAGTTTATGAGTTACTTCTGGAACCAGAAGGTTGCAAGGCAACAAAACAAATGCCAGCTCCATATAAATGTCAAATGTTCAAACCATTACATGTCGACATACCTGGGGTGTGCAGCCAGCACTGCTGCAGAGCACAGAGTCAGGGACAGGCAGCAGGGCTTGGTTAGCCAAAGAAATACAGAATTCGGGAAAACTCTGATTCTAGGAGAGATACTTGGTGATAATAAGTCAGCTCCTTATAACAAAAACATGACCAGGTCTGCGTGTCATGAGATAGCCTGCAATATATGTCATGAAAGCAAGGCCTGTCAGATTTAATTACTTTTTTCTTGCAGCTTTAAACAGAGCTGGCTTCAGAATGAAGGCAGTTCCTTATTAAAAACTAAATATAAAAGATGAGATTACGACCCACAAGGAATTTACGAACAGAGGCGGTATCTAATCCTGTGCAATATCCTGTGCAATCGTGAAATATCTGTGATATCTGCAGCATTCCAGAGAATTATATTTTGGCACTAATTATTCCTCTTAATTAGTGTAGGCAGACAGAACCTAATTGCAAGGCCTTTGCAGTATTGGAGAGCATACTTCAGTGGGTAGTATCAGCAGATGAGATATACTCCTTTAATCCAGAACAAAGGATTCTGCCCAGTAGTTCTGCCGTTTTATGCCAAATCCCATGGACTTGAGTGGGGCCAGATTTTGTACTTTGGCTGTTTCTGTACACTCTGGCAGAAATGAATGCAATTTTATAATGAACTGTTCAAAATCTTTCCAAACAAACTCAGTAATAAAAGGATTTCCCTGCTGTCAGAAATGAGGTATTTAGAGGATTCGTGGTGAGTACAACCTTTTCTAATAAGGGCTGCATATATTTCCTTTTGAGCTGCACTTCATTCATTTGCTGGAAATGCAGGAAACATTTGAATCGGGTCAGGACCAAGCAGTGCAGAGGCTGCAATGTGGTTATCATCATGGCAGGCACAAGGCAGACCCAGGCAGAATGCACTCCCTCCAGAATGTTCCCATCAATATTATGGGTGTGAGAAGGAGCCTGCAGCCATCTGGCCTTCATTAGCTGTGTTTTCAAGCTTGATTTACATGAGGAAGAAGTCTGAGGGAGACAGTCTGTTACAGTCAAAGAATTGCATCAAATGCCCAGTCCCTGGATGAATGATCCCAGGAAAGTACCTGCTAATGAATAGAACATGACATTTTGAACCAAGGATGATGTTGAAGTGATAAGTTTGAAAATGCAGTATATTATAATCTTCCTTTTTAAAATTAAACAGGATGTACGATCCTTTTCAGGCCTTTCTAAGCATTTGTTTAGCTCTGCAAGGTTTAGCAAGAATGAGTCTTTTGGTAAAATCTGTGATATTGTAAAATTGGTTTTTCACAGACTGTTGCAGAATTGTTTGCCCTCCCAATACATCAATTTTTATTGCCATCAGTTACAGCTGCACAACAGTGTAATATGATTATATTCCATAAAAGAATTGGCAACAAATCACTGTGGGCACCTCTGTGAGCCTTTTGAGGTAAAGTGGTGCCTCAGACCTGTGTGTTCAACAGTCCGGACAGTGAACTAATGCTTTTATATGGACTCTGGACCACTCCATCCTGAAAACTGGGACCAGGATGGATCAAAATCCAAGAAGCCTTGACCTTAAAAGACCTCTGCATGTTAAATTCCTACTGACTTCAGCAGGCAGTTGAGTGTGGGAGGTTGGCAAGACAGAGTTGGGGTTTTGCTGCAGGACCCATGAAGGGAAATCCCACTGTTCACCCCAAAAATCTTCCAAGGCCTTAATTAGAGCTGGGCACCGTCTGGGTCAGTGGTTACACGGACTGCAGAGATTTATGTGGAGTCCTCAGAGAACAGGCAGTCACTCCATCACGGCTGTTCCCTGGATTTGTTCTCCGCAGTGGTTTTGCACAGCGTGTGGGGAAATATCTACCAAATCCATCAGCACATTCTGCAAAGCCCCACTGCAGCCCCGGGTCGTGGGGCTGTAATTACCAGTGCAAATGTGGTCCGGGCTCCTCCCTGCACAAAGAGAGGGCTTGCGAAGTCCTGGGTCAAAAAGTGATGTTTCTCTCAGCATATTGAAAACTGCAGTTCCTCCTAAAAAAACAACAAACCACCTATTCTAAGATTGATGTGTAACATAAATCAGAACTAATCCAACTGAGACTGTTAAAACAAGGCTGCTTTTTCTTACTGAGCTGAAACATTTTGATGTGACAAAAATGAAATGCTAAAGGCAAAACTACCGCTATTGACTATTTTAAATGAGATTTCCCTTTAATCAGTAAGATTCTGCAAAGTGTTTCTGACTTGTTTTCCCTGGCTATTCTCAGAGCCTTGCTCTATTAATATTTATTACCCATATTTTCACACCTGGAAGGCTAAGTTGCTCCCTACTGTTAGTGAGCTGCTATAATTTTGAATTTCCTATCAAGGCTGTGCTGTCAGGCTGTTGCCAGCTCCATGGTTAGCACAGGGCTGGGAAGAGCCAGCCTTTACTCTTCTCTGTGGTTTGGGTTTGTCATCTTCAGATTCTTGGCTGTGAAGTGGGAGCCAATGTGTGCCGTTTACTCATCCACAAGTGAAATTTTCTTTGAGATGCTCAGGTGAAAACTCAAGAAATCAGGATGACTTCGGTTTCATTTTCCCTGTTGCAACAAGAGGTTTGCCTGCAAAATATAAAGATAAAGAGTCTTTTTGGCTGTGGATCCTGCTGCTGTGTGATTGACACCTGGGTGCCCTGAATTGCCTTTACCAGGGCTCCTCAGCTGAGCAGCAGGGGCAGAGCCAGCAGGCAAACACAGCACCTTCTACAGACACAAGTGCAGAGCCTGCTTTGGGGCACTGAAAGCAAAGAGAACCTCCTGTTCTTTCCTGAAGGGAAGATGTCTGTCTGGAAGCTATCCTTCTGTTTCTTCTTCCTCCAAGGACAAGCAGATAAAAGCAGCCAAAGTCACAGAAACACCCATGATTTCCACCTAATATTCTTGCAGAGAGTTTTCTTTAAAAATTAACAAATGCAACCCAGGATTTTCCAGCTCTCAAAAAGCTGTTGGGAAGAGAACTTTTCACCTCAAAATAATTACACTAACTGAAAATTTGTCCACTGAAAACTAACGCCAACAGGATCCCACATTTCCAGGTCAACATCTCCTTTTTCCTGGCTTGAGGACCCCGGGGAGCGAAGGTGCAGAGGTGGCAAGGCTGGGCTGTGCTGGGAAGATGGAGCTCCTCCTTGTCCCTCTGCTTATCCCAAAGGTCAGAGCCGGGGCACGTGTGAGGAGGCTGCTCTGGGGCACATGGAGCTGCTCTGTCACTCTGCTGTCTCTCACAACCTGCTGCCTTCCACCTGATAAACCCTCTCTTTGTCCTTGTGCTCGGCGAAAGGCTGTTCGCATTGACTGCACAGTTAATTTTATCCCGGCTCCGGGCTCCTCGTTTCTCTTGCCACACAAAGGAGCAGCCTGGCAGCAGCAGCTCATCAGGAGCAGAGCCAGCAGAGCTCTGTGCCAGCGGCCGTGGCGGGCAAACAGCCCCTGCCTGAGCTGGGTCACAACGCCCCCGCTCACTGCAGGGCAGAGCTTCTGATGCCCCAGACAGATACCTGAGACAAGACAGCACTTATATACTTCACTGCCTGTCAGACTGAGATGGAATATGGGTGATAAGGCAAAGAGGTGGGGTGGGAAGCTCTCTGTTGACACTGGTAGTGATGAGGGGAGTGTGGATGCTCCTGGGTGGCCCCGAGGAAGTCACGGTCTCAGGTCCAGGCTCTCCGAGGGGGGGGAAGCTTGTGCCTCCTCAACCCAGCAGCACGTGTGGAAGGGACCCAGAGGACTGATAAGCACAAGCCATTGTACAGCCAGGGCAAAAGGTTCACTTTGTTTACCAAAGTGAGTGAAGTCATTTAATACAGAGGCCCAGCCCAGTTCAGTCTGCCAGGAAAAAGACTGAAGAGAAAAGAGCATGGATTGGGATGGGGACTGCTGCCCTGGCCTGCAGGATATGGATATGGATATGGATATGGTGTCTGCTCTATGATGTGATGGTGCAGAGGGCTTATCTGTTAGTTTTGTCCCCTCAGAGTTTAACCACTGTCCTTAGATGGAGAAGGAGTCAAACCACCTTTTCATCATAACATGAGGTCAGCCTATGGATGAGCCTGGGAAGCGCTGCTTGATCCCATTTTCCTAAAGTCTGGTAGATGCACACCAGCACGTCATGGTCTGACGAGGTCAGCACTGCAGGACAGACACTGCCTTGAGTCACAGACTGACTGACACGGTGCCAGGCCAGCACCAAACCCGGGTGTCTCCAGCACAGGTTCTCATGTGAGAAACCCACGGATGTGATTCCCCCAGCACGGCCTTGCTTAGAAGACACTCGCTGACAGTTATTGTATTCCCCAGGGGGATCTGAGCTGACTCACGCTCCAAACTTTAATCCAGCATTTGGGATGGGCAGTGTTTCTGCTCTGAGTCACACCAAGCCGTTCCTCTTTATGGCTGGAAAGACGCTACCGCGGGGTCCCAGCTGAGCGCTGCAGTGCAGAGGATTTCATGCGGCTGTCACGGGGCCTTTGTGGAGGTCACATTGTTCTCAGGAGGATCAAAGACCCTTCCCTGCCTCAGCCATTCCTACAACATGCTCCAGGGGCTCAGCTCTGCACAGGAAACGCTCAAAGCAGTCCCTGAGCAATCGCAAGTAAATATGTAATTGGAGCTCAACGCTCAGAAGTGTCAGGAGCCAATATCACCACCCTCCCAAGCCATGCCTGCATTTAAAGATCCCAAGGAGGCCCTTGCTGTCGCTATTGTGGTCCTGGATGAAGAATGAGCCTGTATTTCCCTCTGAAGAGAGCAGCTGCTCCGCGGATGCGAGCGGAGGAGCGGCGGTGGAGGACCCCAGCGGGCTGCCTCAAACCCGGCCAAGAACAACACCAGAGTACAATGCAGGGAGTTTGTTTTTCACAAGGTTTCTCCCAGCTTCCATGGGCTGGGCGCATGACTCCAAATTAATGGAATGCAATAATTAATTTCACTTGTCAGGCCAGCATTACCCTATCTGCTGCTGAAAGTGCTGTTGCATCACACTGGGTCTTGGGATAGGTTGGAAACCTGAAGGAAATTGTATGTGGAGAAGTCATGGACAGGCCTAACTCCAGACTGGATACAGCATATCTAAGAAGGACTTTTATGCCTGATAGTTTCCTTTTAATTAAGTGTAAGCCTGCCTAAGCAAACAGAACATGAGATCAGGGGTTTAGCACAGAAAATCAAATGACTGGGCCACAGGTAGTGTTTCGCAGAGCGAAGAGGCAGTGTGAGGACTTTTTTATTCAGGGCAGAGATTAGCTGGTTTCCATGTTGTTTCAAATAAGTCCCTCAAGTGTAAATACCCAACAGCTAAAAGCAAATAGTGTCCCCTCTTCAACAGCACCCTAACTGAGCCACTGCTGTCCCGCAGGGTCCTCAGAGCTGTGGGGATCATGGCTTGGTCCTGGGTGAGCAAATGGCCCATGCAAACCATGGGGTCAACTCCCCTGCAAGTCCATTTCCTTCCTCTCTCTCCTGCAGACCTCAGTCAGCTCTCCACAGAGAGAACCTGGGCTGGACACCTGAGCTCACACAAAACCAAAGACTTCGTTAGTACTCATGTCTCAGTGACTGTGCTGCAGATTTCCCAGACAGGTGAAGAGGAGCACCTGTAACACTATGGAGAGCCACTGCCTCCAAGGAAGTATCACTTCCCTCTGCGTAGCAGCATGTTGAGGCTGGAAGGATTGGAGTTGTAGGACTCACTGTTGCAATTACTGGTGTTGCTGGATGGATGTTTCCCTTCGTGCTGCACAAAGTTGTATTCTTTGGGAAAAAATAACAACTCAAACCTCCTCAGAAACCACTTAAGACATGAGATGTAGAGAAAGATTAATGAGAGGAATGGACACAGTGCAGTTTCTCAGACTGAGGATATGGCTTGGTTTAGCTGCACTGAAGCACAGGCTCAGATGTGTCCTCGAGGGCTCTGGGAACCTGCCGTGTGCAGGGTGGGCTCACGGTGTGTCTGCAAGTTCTCTCTGCACAGCACGTGCAGGCATTGCCAGAGAGCAGGTGAGGCACTGGATTGTGTCACTTGCACACTTCCCTCCCACCTTCAGGACAGATTTAGTCTTTTTTCTTCTGGCCAAGACTGTCCTTCATTCCTAGGAATGAAAATTATATTCCAGACCAGCTTGGTTTTCCCTTCCTTTATTGCTGAAAATTGTTTGCTCCAGAAGTGAAGAATCACGAAACCCAGACTTGGAAAAGTTATTTTCTTTGAAAGAAACAATCTTAGAGCAGTGAGTTTTCTGCATGAGTAATTGTTTGCATCCCATTTGCTCTCTAGTCAAGCCTTTGGGCTCTGGCAAACTGGAGAGAAGCCGATCAGGGTAATTCCTGGTGTCCTGGAAATCACAATGACACCTCACTGCAAGAGTCCTAGTTTGTATTTGATAATTTTTTAATGGTTTCTTTTTTTTTATTTAATAAAATATTTATACATGGGAAGATCTGTTCCAAATCACTTTAGCAAGGAGCAATTGCATTATGAGAAACTGATCCCTCTATTCTCATTCATTCTGGGAAACATCCATTCTTTGGTATATTTGGTCCAACACAAATGTAAGTTACTAAACTGGTCATATAAAGTTGTGTGATCACTGAGTTCTGCTTGGCTTTATGAATTTCCTGTTGTTTAACCACCTTTGCTTAGTGTGGCATGTAATTCTTTCCAGGGAAATGCTGCGATCCATGTTATTAAAATTTCTGCGCACCTAGGGAATTCAACTTCTTTCAGATAATTTATCAAGCAAATGTGGATTTTTTTTTCAATCCTCCTTTTAAATTTTGTGCTAATTTTGACCCTGATTTAAGATCATTAACATTGAGATTTGCCCTCTAGGGACCTTAAAATTCCAAGCTCATGAAAACTATTTGATCTCTAGGAACTGATTTCAGTCCTTGAAAGGCTAGCACGCGCCATGGGGTCATATTTATTTTATGAGATGATTTTTTCCTAGTGAGATCAGTTAATGGAGCAGCCAGTGTTGCAAAATGTGGAATAAATTTCCAATACTATACTGCAATACCCAGAAAAAACCTCACCTGCCATTTAGCTGTCAGTAATAGGTGCATTTTAATAGCTTGAATTTTACATATCTTTGGTTTCATAACTCCCCTGTCCTACTGTATCTCATATATATATATATATATATATATGAGATAGAATATATATATATATATATATATATGGGATAGAATATATATATATATTTTAAAAATGGTTTCCTGCTTTCTTACTGAACACTGGGGAGTTAAAAGTCAACTCTGCTTCCTCAAACTGCTGAAAGATTGCTTTCAGGTGCTCTAAGAGTTCTTCCCAGGGTTTACTATAACTCAAGGCAGCATCCACACAGGCCACTGCATACCCCAAATGTTTGCATTAGCAGCAGGCTGGTTACTTGAAAGACACTGAGGAGCAACCCACACAAACCACAGCTTCATGCTGAAAAAAGTCTGGTAAGCACTGAATGTTTTGTTGTGGTCTTGGAAGATCCTGCTCCAGGTGTTGCCAATATCTGTGACAGAAATCCAGAAAGCTGTTTTTTCCCTTGGCCTTCACATCAGCTGGTGCCAAAGGCTGGAATTGTTATTTAGCCTCTGTGCTGCAGCACTAAATTATTCAGTGCCAACCTCCTGTGTGGCCACCGGGCTGAGATTTCCTTCTGAGATGTTGCCTTCTGCCTCCAGCACTGCCTCAGTTCCAGTCTCTGAACACAGCAGAATTCCAGGAAAAGGAGCACAACAGTTTAAGGGCTAGTGTTAGATACTGGCTGCAGGAGAACTGTTCAAAACTGTGCACTGGATCTATAACACCCCTAAATCCACTGGAAATGTTCTCATCTCTCACTAGCAGCACCAGTAACCTCCTTCACCCACTGGAGCCCAGCACGAGAGCCTGACTCTCACCCCGACAGGAAAGGTCTTTGCATCCCAGATGCAGCCAGAGCCAACACTGCTCTTGTTCACACATTTCTCACTAATCTGACATTCCAAAAATGGTAATTTTCCTGCAATAAAGTTTGAAAAATGCCAGGACACTCCCAGGCAAGTGATTCATGTGCATGTTGAGGGTTGGGGAGGGGATGGGGGAGTGTGGATGTTCACACTGTCTAATTTTGGATGTCTAATTCAATTAAGGTCTGGCCTGGTTACGCACTCAAAGAGACTTGCCTTCTGACAGGGGTTACTCAGAGCTCCCAAATTAGGAGCTGCTGCTGGCCCTGGGCTGGGCAGGACCGTGAGCCCGGAGCCAGGCAGTGCTTGTACGTCCTGGACACGTTAGTTTGTTCAGCTCTCTCCGCGGTGGCATATTGAAATACAGCCTTCTTGTTTTGTCTCAGGAAAGGCTTTATTGGCTTAGCCTTCTGCCCCACTTTAACCTCCCCTTCCCATTTGTTATTTGTGAAGACTCAGCCCTGATTAAAACCAGCCCCATCTTTTATACTGTGTGGTGGCTGTTGCTTCCTCTCCATGGATTTCTTCCACAGGATTCAGAGTTTCCTCCGCCCGGCACGTAGGAAGCCAGCAGGCAGAGCGGGCCAGAGAATTAGAGTTCCTTTGTAGCTTTGCTTCAGTTTTCCTTCTGTTTGATTTCCAGGAGAGGGATTATATGTTGCCTGTTTTTTAATATTTAAAAAAAATGACTCAGGGCCTGGCTGGCTCAGTCAGGGTGCCCGGCAGCCCTGCAAGGCACTTCTTAACCCTTAGTGCTCTTGCACCACTATCAGAGAGTTTGGGAAAAGTTTCTTTGTCCTTCACCTTCCCCATCCAATGCAAAGTGATCATGTATGAATTGATATTCATTTCCTCTATTATTTAAATAAGAAAAAGTAAATTCTCAGGATATTCATCACATTCTGAGCACTGTGATGCCAGAGATTAAAATGACCAAACTCGAAGTGCATTTCCACCCCCTCAGCTATTGACCTATAAACCCTAAATCCCCTATATACTATATCCCCTATAAAACTATAAAGTCCCCCACACCCTCCCAGTGGTTTTGTGGAGCTGAGATTATACTGGCGGTGTCGCAGTGCTGCCCTCCTCATGGCCAGCAGGCAATGGGAACCCACCGTGACCCCAGAACAGGAGCCAAATTAAACCATATTGACCAACTCGTTATTTTCAACTGCCTGCATTCTTCTGGTCTCTTAAATCAGCCTGTGCAGGGGTGTGGGCTTGTCAGATAAAGAAATAATTAAACATCTGCCTCTGGACTGCACTTCTCATTCCACTGAAAAAGTGGAGAGAGATCTCCAGCCATGGCAATATTCCATGAGTCTGAAGAGGTAAGAGCTGTACACTGGGCATAGTGTCCTGGCAAGAGTTTCCTGATGCTTTGAGCAATTCCTTTTAAAATTATGCATAGGAAACCCAGGCTGTAACCCCAAGTCATGCCAAAACAATCTCCCCCTTCTAGATTTATAAAGTTTGCCCAGCTTTCTGCCACTGCCACCCAGGTGGTACTTCACCTTACTACAGAAAAACACCTATAATTTTATTTCTTTGAAAAACATGTGAAACTTTTGGCTCAAAGGCTGGGTGGGAAAAAAGTACATTTCTTAGTGGTTTATTGCCCTTAGGAAAACATACTTCAGTTATGAAGTATTCCCCCCTGAAAACTTACTTGACATTTTGTCGAGAAAATAGTAACATTTCTACAAAGTTGGCCAAACTACTTAATATCAGAGCTGTAAAGCAAAGACCTAAAGAAATGTCAGTGTGGATGAGACTGGTGACCTGGATTGGTTTTATTCCACCGTTATGAGCACGCCCTTGTGCTGAGGGACCATCCTGTGAAGGTTTGCCCACAGTAGCAGGAGCTGCTCCTGTAAGAGAAGCCGTGTGGATGCTTCCCTGTCTGGCCAAGGGGCTCTTTCCTGCTCTGCGTGAGGCTGGAGGGTGGGGGGTGAAGGCAAGAGAGGTTTGGGCATCCTGGTGAAGCTCCTGAGGAGCTGGACTAGGTCCCTGGAGGTTCAGGTGAGCTCTGGACTGTTTCATAAGGGAGACCTGAGCAGATAACAGCTTTTCTCTGTATTCTGGGAGCCTCAAACCACTCCAAATCCTCTGTCCTTCCCTATCTTGGACTCCCAGACACATGCCATAAGTAGCTCGGAATGGATATGATGACACACTTCTGTCAGTGTTCACTCGCAGAGAAATAAGTCTAGATTAGCTCAAAGGAGTTAATTAATTAGTGTCTGCCTGCCTGTCTGTCATCCATCCCTTCAACTTGAGTGAAATTCTTGCTCTGCTGAAATCAATGGAAGTTTTGCTACTCGGGAGCACAATTTCACTGCTTATCTCTCTGCTCAGTCTCAGAGCAAGGACACAGCAGAGAGCAGAACCCCGTCCCTGCTGCCCCCACTCCAGGCACCTCTCAGGTGCCTCCATGTGTATCCAGAGCTGTGGTTCCACGATGCTCATCCAGGCTCTGCAGTTGCTCCCATCTTTGAGGAGCAGGAGAGTTAAATGCTGTGTCTGAATAAATCTGAACTGCAAGAAAGTTCAGGCCCATGCTGGGATGTGAACTTTCTGTCTCGAGCCCATTTCTAGTTTCGCTGTAAACAATTTCAGAATGTGATTAGATTTTAGGGGAAACTTGTAATAGAGCTGTAATAAGATATGATGTAATAGGTAATAATAATAATATATAGCAGCTGTTAAGGAAAGCTTTTTCTGCGTTTATCCCAGAAGGATACAGGGAGTCAGCTGCAACTTCATATTTTGAAAGAGGGAATATTAAACACTAGGACCGTGATGCAATGATGTTATTGTAAACTCTAACAGGAAAGCCCAATGTGTGAGAGTTAAGACCAGCAGAAGATGCACGCAAACAGCTGCTCTGACACAAATTCCCTCAAGTTTGCTTCATTTTCTTTTATTTAACTCAGAGTTAATACGCTGGACTTCCAGATATTACTTTCAATAAGCTCTGGGCTGCTGAGAACAGTGGGGTTTTTGCTCTTGCTTCCCACCTACCGAACCCTCAGAGTGCTCCTAAAGAGATTAACATGAGGTGTCTCTCCAAACCCCTGTCTGCAGCAGTGTCACTCAGCTTCCAGCAACACCCTAGCCTCGGTTCATGCCTCTGGGAGAAAAGCAATACAGAGTCAACAGAAATTCAGGCTGGAACATCAACTTCAAAACGGAATTTCCTGGCGTTTTTCACAGCATGCCATAACTGAAGTGTTAACTAATATTGCCCCATGTATTTAATCTCCATGTGTTGAAGGGAAAAGATCTTTCATGGAAAGACTATAACAGATAAACCTATACTTAGCCTTCTATAAACACCTCCCAGAGTCACGTTTCTTAAATGCAGATGCCAAGGATCGAGTGGAGAAAGTGTATGAACGTGGACACGGTTATATTTGACTGAAAAAATGGGCACTTCTGTGTACGATAGACAAAACCCATAAATCAGGCAATATGTTAAAATAAAACTTGCAATTGTTGATCATAACAAGAAATGATCCAACTGGGGAGAAAAAGGAAACACATTTTTTGGGTCATTAACCTGTCAGAAGGTTTCCAGGGTGAAGATACTGAGCAGCAACATCAGACAGACGGCGGGGCTGGCTCTGCTGTGCATGGCTCTTCTCCTCCACCTGCCCTTGGCACACAGTGGTGCCAAAACCCTGCCTGTCCTGAGCTCTGCCAACCCATTTCTGACATCAGCTTTGCTTTCCACATAACTCACTTGGCTTCTCCAGCCTGGGAGGGAGCCCTGGGTCCTGTCCTTCCTGGCAGGAAGGGGCAGTGGGGACCTCTTGGTAAGATGAGGACCCCGGTTCAGCATCTGCAGATGCAATGAAATGGTGAGGTGTTTTTTCCCTCCAGACTTAAGGACATGCCGGGCTACTCATGGTGTCAGTGTTAGAAAAGAGGAACAGAACTGAGTGTCCCATTACACTGCCTTTCTGCTGTATTTGGGAACAGCCATTACGTGAGAGGCACTGCCTACTGCCTGCTCTGAGTAATCCAGGCCTGATCCAAAGCCCCAAACCATCTGCCCTGCCAACAAAAGCATGTTGAATAACCTACCAGAAAGTACATTAAAACAGGCTCCTGTCCTTGGTGTTGTTTTGGTATTTTGCTGCCTGTGCAATGTTACCACACTGTGCTTGCTGCTCCGCTGTGCTCTTAGCATAATAAAGCTAGAAAAACAACCATCCTTTCACCTGAATCACAGCAACTGGTTCATTTTTAATATCTGAAGATGCCCTGAATTCGAACCAGGATTTGAGTTTTCTGCAGATTTGTCCCTAAAACTGAGGGGAATTTTCAATAAGGTTTGCCACGTTTTTTACTGTCTTTTAAGAACTGAAGGCCCTTGTTTCATGTTACGTTGCCAACTTCAGGGAGAAAAAGCAGGTATTGGTGAGTGTGCTGATGAATCCAGAAGAATCTGAGAGTGATTAACTTCAAACAAAGAAGTTATGCTGCCTTAATGATGAGATTCTTATCTGAGCTGAATGCATTTAAATGTGTATTTTACAGTCCACCGGTCAAGTCATAAAAATACTGTTAAATCTTAAAAGAAAAGCTGAAGGTTAATAGGTCACAAATCAGCCACGGAATTTCATGGGTCAGGGAGCAGCAGGTTTTATTCTTTTCAAGGTGCCCTGCAAGACAAGGTGTATGGAGTTCAGAGAGTTGCAGGTTGGGTGGGGATGTCTCTCAGCAATCCCCATACAGGGAGGGGGGAAGATCACCTCACAAAATCTGGGATGTCACACTGAGGAGAACAACGATGCCAGCAGAAAATGCCCGGTGTCCTTTGCCAGTGACACAACACCTGATGGCATTTTATCCTTTGAAATCCCTGCCAGACACCACCATGGTAAAACAGAAAAGGCCACGACGCTGCCTCTGTGTGTTCCTGGGCTCCACGAAGATCTAACCAAGCATGTTTCCATCTGCTACATTTCCCCTTTTGAAACCGGGAATGTTGTTCTCCTGTGATTGTCGTATTTATTTTACGAGTCGCGCTAGGAATGCTGTGTGGCACTCTCTTGGCTGCTCCTGCCTATGATTTACAGTAGTTATAAACATTCCAAAGTATACATGTAAGTTAAATGATACATTAATATTATAAAGTTACAATTCTGATATAAATGTGTCATCAGTTTGAAAATTCAGTTTTTCCCTTGCCCAGCTTTGTGATTAGGCTGACTGGAATCAGCTCGATGCAAAAGCACCACAGACCTGAATTCAGTGTGCCTGTATGTCCCCAAAGTAAAGCAGTGGGAAGACAAGAAGAGAAGGGTATTCTGCCAAGCTGAAACTGTTCTGGATATTTAACTGCTTACATGCATTTTCATCATATTCTTCAAGAAATAGAACAAGAGGGGGAAAGGTAATTGAACCTCGTGCCCATGGTGGAAGACAAATTAGACTCTTGGCAATACTCTCCAAAGTCCAGCTCTTCCCGTGGGTTTGTGCCATTGAAGTTGCCCCTGCAGTGCCAGAAACCACAGAGCTGGACTGGCGGTTTGGAAGGGCCTGGCTGCCCCAGTGGCCACACGCTGCTGTGGCTCCAGGCGGGTCGGATCCCCGCCAAATCCACAAGCCAAAGCCTGGGCGGTGCTGGCCGGAGTCCCAAGTGCCCCTGGGACACTTGCACAGACATGATCCAGCTCGTCCCCTGTCCCTCAGGGCACTCCAGCCCCACAAGCTGGGCTTTCCTTCCCTACTTGCCCCACTTGTCACTTTGGGAAAAGAAGCATTTTTCCTCTGCTAGGAGGAATGATCCAGCCTAGCACTGCCATGGGAGGATTTCCACAGAATTCAGGGATATCTCCATCGCCTGCATTTGCAGAGTGCCTGTGGCAGCAGCAAAGCACAGCGAAATTAGATGATTCCTCCAAGATCACTCAGGAAATCAGTATCACTGGGAGGAATGAAGCTCAGCACTTGATCCACTCAGACTCCAGCACCAACATACAGACACTCAGCTGGCAGGTATTCTGCAAAATGTCATCTGGGTATGCAAATTAGACTAAGAATAATCACTTATATATGGAATTCAACAGAATAAATTAGGATGAAAAAGGCTATCAAAGCAAAAGAAAATTTGTGGCATTAAGAATTTACAGGATCAGCCTCAAAGTTGGTTAAGGACTGGTTATTTGGAAAGAAATGAAGTGACTGCATTTGTTAGATCCATCCAGTTATGTACCACTAGTCTGAAGAATCCTTAGGAATGCTGATTTTCAGAATAAAATGTATTAATTAACTATTTAATAAAAAGAAGTGACCTAATTTTTACACTCACATCACAACTGTTTCAGCCTGATCCAGGTGACTGGTTCAGCTGATTCATAGGCAGGTTGGAATGTCCCTAAATCCCTGCAAATGTCACCTGCATTGTCTTAATAGTCAATTCCTCATCAGTCATTCAATAAATTCTTTTTTATTCTTCCTAAAAATTTATGAGAAAACATCTTGGCATTCAGAAGTGCAGCTCTTGGGAAACATTTCCCCCTCCTGCTAGACCCCGGAGAGGGGGTGAGCTATCAGATCAAACAAGCCTACCACAGAGCAGCTCCAGCTTTCATTGTTGCAATATGAAAGTATTTTATGATGTCTCATAACTCATGTGTGAGGCTCTGATACTGGGCACGTCAGCCCCCGCGTCTCACACTGCGCTCAGAAATACGGCTTGTTTATCCACCCCACGGGCTGCAGCCTGCGAGCACATTTACATTTGAAAACGCTCAGCGCCCGCTCGCAGGCTCGCCCTGCCTCGTGAAAAGCACCCCAACACTGAACAAAGCTGCCACCCTCCTCCTAGTAATGAACGTTTTAGGGTTTCACATCTTTGGTCCCCGAGTTTGGAGACAAACTGAGTCAAATCCGTACTCGGTGTCCTTTTCGGGAGATGCACTTGGGATATTTCGCCCGTCCCTTTCTCCCTGTGCCCCCTGCACGCTGTGGGAGAGCTGGGTGGGTGGGTGGCATGTCTGTGCTAAGGCTCCCATGTCCTCTTTGTTTTACTGTGTTTTGGTGCATTTAGCATTTGACTTAAAGTCCAAATCTTGCAGGTCTCTGCTCTCAGCCATGAGAAACAGCCTTGCAGCCCATACGATTACACTGAAAATCTTCAGTGTGTAACTGAGATGAACCTTCGGGTCTTAAGGCAAATGTAATGAACCTCAAGCATGCATTTAAACATACAAACAGACAAAAATAAAACAATGTGATGACTTCTAAGCCAATTTCACAATTACGCTGCCGGAGTCACAAAATTAAATTCCTTGGAGTTGGCAGTAACACGTGAACTTTTATTTGGGTCTGTGCTCTATTCCATTACTGTATTAGCTCCTTAAAGAGCAAAATGAAGTATGACTTAGCATTCGGCAGCAAATCCTCTCCTTTTTTTTGTGCCCTGTGCTGCAGTAGCAAAGTTTAAGTTAAACTATTTTTTGACACAGACAATAAGTGCAAGACATTGCCTGATTGTAAAAATGAGTTGATGTTTCAGTTAACTATCTCTTTCTCAATGCAGAGCATTAAATGTCAACCAGAGGCATTAGCCAGTGGTTTAAAGGAGCCTGTTGATGGTTTTAAATATTCAAGCAGTGTTTTCCTGCCGTGTTTGTACAGGGCTGGGCAGCTGACAAGGAGTTCTGCAGAGCATAAGGGTTGCACTGTATCACCCCAGAGCCTAGAGAGAGCCAGACACTGAGATATAAGGGACAGGGGGCTTGGAGCAGGGCAGCACATCCCGCTCCGAGTGTGGAGGTTGGTGCATTTCCCATTAATTGCTGTGTATTCTGGATGTGGAACCTCCCCCCGTGTCCCCAGCTGGCCCATTCCCCCAGCGCCCCGTCCACGCCGTGCCCATTCCGCCTCCAATGCTGCCTTTATCTCCCGGCTTGCCGAGGCTCGCTGCCCACCACACAGCATCCCTTTAATCTTTGGAAACCGAATTCCTGGCCAGAACAAACTCTGCGTGCCAGAACACATCTGGGAGGGGTGGCAGGGCCGGGCAGCGAGAGGCTGCGTGGCAGAGCAACAGGCAAAGGGGCCTTATGGGTTAATTTCTGGTCCTTTCACAGGGCAGGGCAGGTGACAGCGAGTTATCCAAACCCCTTGGAGGTTTTTCCATTGGTTACAGCACTGCTCTAGCCTGTATTCTCAGGCTTAAAATCACACAAAACCACCTCGATGTGACAGGAATTTCAGCCCTGAAATGTCTTTTCGTGCAGAGTTCCCAGCCAAGGGTTGTTTTTTGGGTGTCGTTTCAGGCAGGAGGGCAGGTTGCTCTCCAAAAGCTCAGCCTGGATGTAGGGAAAAACAGGCTTTCATGAAAAGGTTATACCTAAAAAAGAAATAAAAAAAAATGCTGTATATTGTATTTGGAAGCACATAGGGGGTTATCCACACAGGCCAAGTGTTATGTTTTCCAATTGTCCAATAAAATAGATTTACATAGAAGCAAGGAAGAAATAAGGCGTTTTATAATACTATTCCTAACCTCCATGAACTAAGACATCTTGATTTAAAACTGCTCTGTGCCCAGCAAGAGGAAATAGTTTAGACTACGTGTGAGAAGAGAATAATGGCTCCATCAGGTAGTCTGTCAGCTCGTGTAAATAGGGCTGGGCTGGTGTGTAGGAAAAGGGGGTGAATGATCTACTCTCCCAGGAAAGGGCATTTAATGGAACTGGAACGGACGGATTGTTCCATGGGACTCATACAGCAATTCCTCTGGGTTCCTTTGAAAATCACAGGCTGAATAGACACAACAGGAAAAATAAAGTCTGTATTTACAGGAGAAAAGCTGAGCCCCAAAGCATTTACAAACTCAATCTAAAGCCTTTCAGAAGTACAAGCTGAATCGGTATTTCTTAAAACCTATCACCTTCTCTACAGGAACTGCTCCTTAATCAGTGGAAGCAGCACAAAATGTACCATTTGACAGTAATGCTGCTCTCTGTGCAAAACTTTACTGAATTTATATTTCAGGATGTCTCTTTCCTGCTTTATTTCAGGCAAAACTCCGAATTGCCAAAAGACTTCAATGCAGAACAAAGTTTTATGAGCCTAAAGACCAAGGTCGATTGAAAATCAGGAATCATTCATGGAAAATTAGCAAATGTGACACATGCAGAGTGAAATCTGCATTAAGAATTGCCTCCAACTGGCAAGGCCCTAACCTGCGGGACAGCTTTATTGGATCTCCCAGGATTACAGCATAATTTTCTCTGACAACTGGTTCACAATCTAAACGGAGCAGAAACCCTTTTTGGGGGCAGCTCTGAGGCTGCCTGCTGTGTCAGGACCTGTGAAAAGTATCAAACCAAAACAAGCAGGAGGGATTTTTTTTTTTTCTTTTTGCTTTGTGGTGCATGAGGAAGGAATGGGCTTGAAATGGTGAGAGCCGAGGTGCTGCTTCAGACTCTGCACTTCTGCCCAGACAGACTTTGAACTGCTGTGAACATCAGCCGGAGCTGCGCACACCAGGGTGGAGGAGCAGCCCACAGCAGATGTTAACACAGGGCCAGCACCGTGTGTTTCCAGGCTCTGTCATGCCTCAGGTACATCCGAGGCACCACGTCAAGGCTGAGCTCTCCCCACACCTCTGCCATCTCCCCAGCGCTCCTCACTTCCTTTGACTGTTTAGCCAAAATCCTGGCCAAAATAGGTGATCAGAGCTGCTCTAGGGCTAATGAAAAAGTCTGGGAGAATTCATTCACACCATGGAAAATCCTGAGGCTCTTGGGCATCACCTCCAGCCCTCCTGGACCCCGTCCCACAGGAGGAAAGCCCAGCTGCTGAGTGAGGGCAGGAGGAAGCTCCTTGTGCAGATTCCAAGCAGAGAAGCTGATGGAGAGCACCATCCCCACAGTTTAACAAACTCAGAAAGGGTTTTGGTCAGAGTTGGAGCCATCTCCCAGAGAATGAAGGTCCCCAGGTGCACTGTCCCCAGTGGAGCCACACAGATTTTGGGTTCTTGGCCAGAAGGCAGGAGTGGGAGGTATTTTTTGACAGGAAAGCATGGAGAGACTTGTAGCAGTGCTGTGGCAAAAGCAGTTTTGAAGGGATGATCTGGGACAGCCTAATGGAGTGCAGGACAGAGCCTGGTGCTGGAGCAGGGGAGAGGATGCTCGTGAAACACGGGATGGTGATGGGCTGTGACCTGGAAAACCTCCAGGGATGTGTGGAAGGTGTGGCACGGGAAGTTGCTGCAGCCTGCACGCTCTGCTGAGATCGGCACATGGATTCAGTGTCAGCAAAAGGAAGGCCACACGTCTGGGGACGACCAATAAAAATGCAAAATATACTTTGGATGGAAACGTTCACGAGGAAACTAAAGAGGAAACAGAGCTGCTGGCAGCAGCAGCTGCAGAGCAGTAAGGCAGGGCTGGAGACGGAGAGGGCTGGGGTTGCAAAGTGAAGGAGATAACTGCTCCCCTCATCTGGCCACGTCAGGAATCCTGCAATCAGTGTAATGCTATTTGCTTTATAAATTTATAAAGGAGATAATGGCCTTGTAATAGGAGAGATGCTGCTTTTGGGAAGACCAGCTCAGCCAAGTAGTTTAGAGCAAGGCAAGGCAAAAGGTAATCTCTTCCCAACTCGGGGCAAGGGACGGGTGAGGAAGAACTGCTCTGATTTTGGGATAGGCATGCTGCTTCCCTCGGGCAGGGCTGCTGCTTCTGCCAAAGGGAATGGTGAGAAAATACATTTTGGTGATTGATATGTGTTGCCAAAATGTTGCAAACACCCGAGTCACAAAGAGGTGCTGCAGGGACGGCTGTACCTCTGCAGGCAGCAGCTGCTGCTTGGGATGATGGAACTCAGCAGGAAGCAACAGGGACTGCAGGACATAGCCCTGAGGATGCTTCAAGGGTCAGTGTCCTTGCAGGTGCCTTCAGACTCAGTGAGATCACAGGGGTGAGAGTGGATTTTTAGACAGGTCAATGAGTCATGCTTTTCTGTGTTCATATCTGGTAATTTCAGGGGCTGCAATTACCATCTTCTGCCCTCTTTTAAAAACTCCTCACATAAGCAGCAAATGGGTCATGGAAGGGAAGTGCCAAAAGAAATCTTACAATCTCATTTTGTTAATATGTAAAATGTATTGCATTTTTCTAAATGGGGGGGGGGGACCAGACAAAGAAGAATTGCTTTGTCTTGAACCAAAAATCAAAACCCCCAAAGCCTTCCCTTTGAAGTGAGCTAGGAGTGACTTGGATAAACACATCTATTGACTTTAAAATATAACACTTTTCCTCAGAAGGAATGAAGGACATGGAGAGGGTGTGTATATCAGAAAGTATTTACATTGCCTCAACCTGGATTCACTTTTTGTTTTTCTCTACAGTATTTATTTTCTTTCCCTAATGTTCCCCTGCACATTAGCCCTCCTGCCATAATTGCATAAAAGGGTTTTCAAGAATGCAGATTTTATTGTCTGCAGTTCTGCTTTAACCTTTATGCAACTTTTGTCTCCAACAAACTCTAACTTTCCGCATTCTTTCTCATTCCTTCTCATTTCATCTTCTCTTCTTGATGAATTATCTGCTCTTCTTGAATCTCTTCACCTGTTACAGTTTTCAACAGATAAAACCACTAGGGCCAGTCAGCAAAGGAATGCTGGCTTTTGCTCAGTATGAGCCAAAACTCATGCTACAGAAGACTAAATTTGTATCTTTTCTGTTTGTAAAACTTCAGTAATACAGTTTCTCACCACAGGAAAAAAAAGATCCACTTTAAAGAACCACATGGTGCCACTGCCCATGCGTTTGATTTATTCCTACACCCATTGGAGGAGGCTTTGCCCTTTCCAGGAGGCTGCCAATGCTCAGTAATAACTGCAGGGCTCTTTGTCTCCCTCCAGCCTCAGCACGTGGGGGATTATTTCTCCTTTACAGTGTTTTCTTTCACTCCCCTGGTGTCAGGGGATGTGTGGGATGTGGGAAATGGCCTCATCACTCTGCAGAATAACTTGCTGAAATACATGATGAAGAGGAGCCCGAAGTGTAGGGGCTTAGTTTGTAACCCCAAGGATGGCTTGGGAAGGCTTGTAAGGACTGAGATACAGCCACACAGGCAAGCTCAGAACCAGCTTTTAAGCCAACAGGATCCGCAGAGCTGAGGAGCCCCGTGCGTGACGTCCCACAGCAGGAAAACAAAGGCGCTGTGCACGCAGCCACAGTAAAAGGCAGTGTGGTAAAAACTCAGCCAAGGATGGCTTTTTCCCATGTGAAACCAGATTAAAAGCCAGAATTCAGTACCAGAGGAAGCCTTTGTGGTCGAGAATTAAGCTTGTTCAGCAACCATATAGGATAATAAACTTGTCCAGGGCTATAATGGTTACTGTAAATCCTAGAAATATTTTAAAACCCAATAGATCTGCGCTGAAACAAACCTTCACTCCTTACAGATTAGGAATTATCTGGAGCAGGCAAACCTCCCACACCAGCATCGTGGGCATTTCAGACCAGCACAGGCTGGAGATTGCACAGGGACCAGGAGAGGTTTTATCAGTAAAGGGCATCTTGAAATGAAGATGCTTACACGAGTGCTGAACTGCTTTAAAGAGCATGGCCCAGCCCAGAGCAAAACAGGAAGGGCTCTCCAAGGTACGGTTGTTTCTCGGGGCTGTGCTGGGCAGCTGCCAGCTTTATTCACAAAACTGCTGCTTTCCTCCTTCCATAATTGCAGTGGGCAGAAAGCCACCTCACCGAAAAGAACTGGCACATCCTGGAGCTCCATCCTCCCGCCTCAGCAGAGTTCTTAGGATGAGCTGGCTGGCAGGTGCAGCCGCTGTCTTCCCACAAAAAAAAAAAAAAAGTGTGTGACCCCTCTTTGCCCCTTCAAGCTCAGTGCCCACTCTCGGAGTTGAATTTTCCAGTGCTATGAATGTCAGACTCTAATTGTTCAGATGCCTTTTCACATCAAAAGCTTTCAGTTTTTCTCCTCCAGCATGTGAAAATTGATTATTTATCCTTCCACTGCTCAGTTTGATCCTGCCTTATGTCACGAGCACCATCAAACCAGTGGCAGTTATATCCAAGTCACCGGCAAGTTTTCAGTGAATTGGGGTTTTGTGTTGCTGGCAAATGGCAGTTAATTAGAACTAAAGCTTTCTGTGCAAATGTATTTGTTTTGCTAAATGTAACTCAAGACAAGGTGTGAAACTGCTGAGCAAGGAGGCAGAGCAGGAGTATACCCCTTTCTCTCTCTCCTGCCCTCATCATCCAGGAGAGTATCTGGTGTCCAGACCCCTCACCTGCACTCTGGAAAGTTATTTTCAAGTCTTTTCTTTTGAAATAGTGGAAAATTTTTGACCTGGTACCCTAACCAATGAGTGGGGGAGCAAAGAAATCACTGTGAGAGATGGATGCTGTAACCTGGTGCCTTAGGCAGTCAGCCAGAATAAAAGAATTCTATTATTTTCTTTGGGGAAAAAAGCAAACAACAACAACAGAAGTTTTCAATTTCATTCCTTTGCAAAACAAAGCAAGTGTTGACGCCTGCACATTTCACAACAGGTGACTGTTGGTGTTTCAGTTACCCCTGGCACCGGATTGGCCGGATGACCCTTTACTGACCCACATTCACACCACCAGCTTCTCCTGTGGCCTGACACCGGCACTCCCTCTCCATCAGTCCTGGCACGTATGAAACTCCACAAGGTCATTTGCAAGGACAAGCCAAAAGTTTGCATTTAATAAACTGCTTCTTGTAGTTAATTAATAACAGTTCAGTTAATTGCGAGACCTGGGTGAGGAGTGAGGATCAGCCCTATCCTGGCTTCCCTCAGCCTTTACTCCTTCAAGTCCAAGTGTGGACCACAGGTAACTAGAGGGAAGAGCAGAGCAGAGAGTTGCACAGTCACATTCTTCCCCCTAACACATGCAGGCACTTGTTTGCTGCAACCAGTTGGGTTTGATAGTGATGGAGTGCAAGCAGGTTAGGGAAAGAGCCCTGTCTGCCTGTGGTTATCAGCGTGTCTTCATCCCTGTGTCACCGCAACTGGCACCACGAGTGCAGAGCCACATCAACAAAGAGTTTCTGCCTGCCCGTGAACTGCCAGCAAAGAGCCCTCAGGAGGCCAAAGTCTTTCCTCCCCTCTGGCCCAGGCAGTGGGGCTCGTTTGTAGGTGTGGAAGAAAGTTTGACACCTTTTAGTTTCTTGAGGAGTGGATGTGGGAGCAGTGGGAGATGAAAGGTGAGGCAGGAAATCTGGCTCCCTTTAAAGGTGCTTTGATAATCTCCTGCACAAAAAAGCAAAAGCCCTCAGGTTTCTCACATTGTAATGTGGAGCATGGACTGCTTGAGACCTACATTTATAGCTCAGTTACCAGGAGTGAAATGCTTTACTTGCCTCAAGGGACATGTGAAAGCAGAGCTGCCCCCAGTGTACTAGTAGAAGCCATGCCAGCAGTTCAAATCATTTTTTTCCCAAAATTTTATGATCTGATGCTTGGATTACGTTTGCTTAGCTGGAGAGGTGTGAGGTCTGAAAAATTTGTCAGAGGAAAGAATAGCCCCAGCTCCAGACATATGTGCATTTCGAGGTCAGCTTCAACCATGACACTGTGGGAGTCCTTGGGGAGGGATGAAGTCGTAGGGTGTCTTACCCGAGACCTAAAACGTAGGAGAGGAGGGACACAACCTGTGGCAGAGAGTGAGAGAGGTGGCTGTGAGCCACGTGGGGTGAATTCAGAACCAGGGTGAAGCCACCTAGAGCTCACCTGGCCACCTCTCACTGCACAGGGGTCTGCAGTGGACACATCGCCCTCCCAGCCAGATGACCTGAGGAGCAGAAGGGCTGGACATGAACCATCACTGCCTCAGTCACCTGCACTGCTATGACAAGAAATACCTTCACCTCCAAATACAATTTCATTAAAGAATTTTATTCCAACAACCTTTTCCTCAAATTTCAGGCTTCAGACCTTTATTCTGTTGTTTCAGGGGTTCAGTTTGATAACACAATGCAATTCTCTGACATCCAGCACCTGCCCACTGTGGCCAACCAAAGCCACTCCTACACAAACATGTGTGCACCTTGGGGTTTGGGGAAACTCAGGGATGGGCTGCACCTATCAAAAACCCGGTAGAGAAGAACTTGGAGATAGAAAAAGAAGACAAGCATAAGAAATAAAAGTGGACATATGGTAGCCCTAATAAAGAGTGATAAAGTTCTCTGATGCTGTTGGAATGGCTCCCACTTAATTAACAGAGCTTTGGACCAGACTCCAAAGCAGCTCCCTTTCCAAAGCTGAGATAAGTCCCTGGCTCCTATTTCCAGCTCTTGTGCTCAGACTGCTCGACAGGGCCCATCCTTCTGCTTTTATTTATTTTAGGGAGTCACTCATTCGTAATTCATCTGGGGCTGGAGCTCACTTCCCGTGTCAGGATACAGATCGTTTATAAGGCGATAAGGGACTATATTAACACTATAACCCTGTGTTTGGAGATGCTCACATTCTCTCTCAAGATGTTTATCGCCAGTAAACACAGCAGAAAATCTGACTTCATTGACCTTTGCTTCACAGATAATTCTCTTTCACACTCTACATAAAAAGAGACATTTATTTAATGTAGTGCTGTGCTGGGTCCAGTGGAGTTCAGGACGTAACACTGGAGACAACAGGAGCTGTAGGTGCTCAGTACCTTTGAAAACACTCCTCTTACACACCTATTTAGGGGTTTTAATTGTCATATGGGCCAATGCTATATTTTTCCTTGATCATCAGGAATTTCCCCTACATGCCGTCCACCCCAAACCCCAAATTCATTTGTTTTCATTTGAAGAACAACAAGACATATAATTACCAAGCACATGACAAGGCTTCATGATGGATTAACAGCATTTCACAGTTGAAAAGGGGGCTGTAGATAAAAAGCCAACGTTAACAGATATTCACTGAGTGAACTCACAATTTCCACCCCATCTCTAATTGCGCTGACACGCCACATTTAGGGAAAGGAGTAGCAAATGTTCATCTTTTATCTTCGAAACATATTTAAATGACTTGTCCTCTTCATGACCTGTAAAAGAAGTCTTTATATACTGGGCAGGTAAATATCAGAACAGTTTTCCATGTAAGATTATGAGACAGCATTAATGAACTAATACAGGCACCAGCAACAAAGGCTGGGCATGGATGGCACGTACCATGGGGACACTCTTGGGTTCTTATCTTAGGAGGCTCTTTTCAATGTTCTGACATGATGAAGGCTGGACAGAAGATTCAAACAGCATCTTGTGCTCTAAAGATGGAACAACACTACTGGGTCAGTGACTCAGTGGGTCAATCCTGTGCACAGCAAGGTTGGGAAGCTTCTCCTGAGCTGGGATAACTGAACGTGGTGATGTGGATGATCCCAGCATGGCCCTCCAGTGACTGTTGCTCATGATCCATTGCTTTGGAAATAACAGAACAAGATGTGGGGTGCCCAGCCCTGAAAACTTGAAGGAATGTTACTTCCAGTAAGTGGTCAGCACTGACCTCTAAAAATAGAGGCACTGAAAATCACTGGTGACTTCTGATAGTCTTGGCCAAAATCAACTATTTTTAGCCCATCTGTTCCCTCTGAGCTCAGTTCTCTCAGGAAGAATGTATACTTTGGGGGAAGGGGAGAAGGCAGGGGTTCTTGTCACAGAGTGAAAGTTGAAACACTTTCATATCAAGAGCACTAAAAAATGACAGAACCACTTAATTTCTTTAAATGGATTTGAGAATGTTGCCAAGTTTTGTGAGCAATTAAATTTAATGCAGGATAAGATGGCAAGGATGAAGGATAATTATATGTTCTCAAAAGCTTGGTCTTTTTGTAAATGAAATGGCCTTAGGGAGTTTTCCAGCAAAGTTTGGGCTCAGCTTTTTAGATTCAGCAAAGCCAATTGCCAGTTGTGGCTCTGCATTGGGCATATGTGACACGATTTTTAATGAATTCCCTCTCAGATTCCCGTTCAGTTGCCCACCAAATGCAACAATAGTTTGTTTTCCCTTTGGCAGTTTTGTGCAATCAAACCCGGCCTAATGTGTCCGCTTTCCCACATTCCCGCTCTCTTAACAAGCAAAGAATTCAGTATATTGGACACTGGGAAATTTATCTGACAAATAACCACTGGAAGTCTTCGAGGTGATAGTGTAACAAATGCATCGAGAGCAACAATTCAGCACTAATTGCAGGTCTTGCTAATGAGCCCAGACCCATGAGGGCTCTGATAGCTCCTAAGAGGGGCTCAGTGCCACCATTCACTTTGCTGGAAGTCAAGAGAATTAATTTGCTCGTGCTGAAGGAAGGCACAAGAACTGCTCTGTTGGGCACGTCAGTGTGAGTGTGTCCAGACAGCATCCCATGACAGTCTGGAAAAGAAATCTTTAAGAAGATTAGAGGCTCTGCCACGAGGCAGTATCCTTCAGAATTTGAGCACTGACTCATTTCCTTTTGAAGTTATTTGTGGGTGTTACATGGAATTATTAATTTATCACAGTTCAGGCAACATTAGATGATCTATTCATTAAAACTTTTTCACTTTTCAGAAATGTTGTAAACCCCTTACTACTGATTCTCTGAGACCAGTTGTTTAAGAAACTGGAGGAGGTGATACAATATTCTTTGTGTGATGCTCATTACTGTCCTGATTGAAAAGCTGCACTTAGCCAGACACGTAACAGAGACAAAAGGACACAATTTAGACAGTATATTCAATATGTCTGATAGTCAAGCTGAACAAGTTCAGGAGTATCCCAGCAGTGGAAGGGATGGATTATGACAAAGGTCATAAATGATTGAAACATCATAAGCATGAAGGATTAGCCATTAAAAATGAGTAAATCCCTTGGATCACTCACCTGATGTTTGCTATCCACTCTTACACATCGCAGTCTGACAGGTTACAAAACACAACCTTGGGCCAGACACCAACTCGTCGATCCTAACAGAGGGAAAGAATATTTATGAGCAACTTGTCTAAACACATGAAAATGCAATTTCCATGTTTTATTCTCTCTTTTTTCCATTTTAATTTTTTATTTAATAAATCAATTTTGTGTTATTTTGGCAACACTGTCTCCATATAAAACATACTTTATTTGCAACTAGCTACAAAAATATTTCCCCAGTACATTCCAACTAGCTGCAAGGATGATAATCTTACAGACATTTTTCTTTTTATGGGTTAATTATATTTATTTTTAGATGAATTGCTGGGCTTATTCTTGGGAGCCTGTTGGATCCTGAAGGTGCTTGCATTTGCTGTTGGGAATATGGCACAAGCAGCAGCACTGAACTGGATAACATTTATAAAGCCTCCAATAGCTTTGTTGCTGGCAGAGAGCTGAGAATGTCATTTTCCCAACCCCACCTACAGATTTCAGGACCTAACAGGCTCTGGAACAAATTTTGCATTTCAGTTTTGTAAAAATGATTTTATCTGTTGCTGGAAACCCCTCCAGCAGTTCTGAATAAAAAAGAGATAAATATGGTTTTATCTGATACTTGCATTTGTTTCTCCACCGGTTGAACATAAATCCTTCTGACTAGTCCATGGCATTGCCCAACATCAAATCCCTGCCCCTACAGTGCCATGGAACTCATATGGCCATGGCACCATCAGCCAGGAAGGCACCAGCTTATAAAAGCCACTCCAGCTGGAGCATCCTTCTCTCCAAGGACATGGATGGATTCAATGGATCCTGAGCAGTGCAACTGGAAGAGTTTACTGTGATGGCTGTGCTGGCTGGAGCCTTTGTGGCCAGGGCCAGTGTGTGGTAACACGGGCAAAATAATTAATGGGAACGTTATCCTTTCTTGATGAAAGCCACCACAGTCTTTGCCATAGGAAACACTTCAGATTGTGCCATTTCCTATCTAGTTTTTCACTCTAGTTTTTCCTTTGGCCATTTCCTATCCTTCTATCTTGAAAGAAGATGCTGAACATTGTTAAGCAACTTTTGTTTCAGGTATTTGCCTTCAGTAACTAATACCCAGTGCAGAGTTTGCTAATAGATCATTCAGGAAGGAATACACCAAGTGTGAGGCACAATGAGGCTTGTATTAATAGTATGTGCTCACAGTTCACATTGTTTTCTCAAATGTGGAACTATTCATGAAAGTCTTTAAAATATTAAACCAAAAATTAAACAGGGTCTGAGTAAATGTTTCACACGAGCTAAATCTGAAATCGAAGCTGGCTCCAGGGATGTGCCCAACATGCCATTAGCACATTGTCCTTTGTTTATGATTATGGTACTTTAAATACCTGATAACAGCAACAACTTGATGTTTTAATATGTCGTAGGTGTCATAGCCAGTCTCTGTGTCTTGAAAACTCCAGAGCCAGACACGGTTCTCACGCATGTGCCTCATGTGCAGCAAAGTGTGTGAACCAGAAGTGTTTCTACTTATTGCTTGGAGGGGCTCTGTGCTTTTATATCGGCATAAATCACACCAGAGTCCTTGAAAACAAATACTTTGGCTTCAGGAAAGAAAATGGATCCACAACAAATGGTGTAGTGTTGCTTAATGGTTTCCTGACAAATCCCTGTCTCTGCTTTGGAGCTGTGAAAACAGACACGGAGGCTGCTCTCGTTTCGGTCTCGGGAGGAACCCGACAGGTGCACTGAGAAAGCTGGTCTGGATAATAAACCTGTTAAATCAAGTGTTCTGCACACTTAGCTCAGCTAAGGACTGTCTGTAAGTGCTGTGAGAGCAGAGGGCCTGCCCTGCTGGGCTCTGCAATGCTCAGGTGTGCTCAGCTCCCTCAAAAATGTGGAGAACAGGGAAGGAAGGCGGGTTCCTCCCTGCCTGGCATAGGGACGACTCCCCAGGATGGCAGGGACACAGTGGGGGCTGGCAGATCAGAAGTGAGCTGGGTGTTCACACAGGGG
>JAWWEU010000053.1:11323388-11356540 GCA_035583155.1 Acropternis orthonyx | reverse complement strand
TAGGGACGACTCCCCAGGATGGCAGGGACACAGTGGGGGCTGGCAGATCAGAAGTGAGCTGGGTGTTCACACAGGGGTTGTGTGCCTGGGCTTGGGTCTCCATGCCTGTTCCCCTTCACAGCAGTTTTAGAGTTTACTGGGACTCCTCAAAATGAGTTCAACCATGGGTCAGTCACAGCCCGAGGTTTCTTCTCTCCTAACACCACATTCCACAGTAATTTCTGCCCCACATTCAGATTCTTTGCCCTTTGAAGGATGGCACTGGGTAAAGTTTTCTTAGTTCTTTGAAAAGTCTTACAGAACTAAACAGACTTGATCCAACAACCTTGAAAATCGATGGATCTCCTCTTGCTCCAGCAGAGTGACAGGACTGGAAGGGATTGTCTAAAGCAATAATGCTGCTCTTCCTCTTCAGCTAGACCACCTAGGTCCTTCCTCACAATTTATCCAGCCTTGCTTGAGACAGCAGCCTGCACAGTCTGCAGCTGTGCTTCCCAACCCTCACCCCTGGGAAGCCTTTTCTGATGCCTTGCCTAAAACTCTCTAGCTTTAGTTTAAGCCTCTTGCTTTCTGCTCAATGCACTTGGGTGCAGAGGAAGGCTTTATTTCTAAAATACTTCATAAATCCATAGGAGGTAAGATGGAGCCTTTCTGCTTCCATTGTTAGTTATTTGTTTTTAACTAGAAATTTGGAGGATTTATTGACTTCCTCAGAGTGGTCCAAATGAACCCCACAGAAGAGCAATAGCTTTCTGTGGAGTGCTTCAGGGAAAAGTAGTTTCATGCACTAGTTAAACCTGGTGTGCTGAAGTCATGGGAAGTTTTGCCACAGAGTAAAACAGAGCCTGGACTTCAGCCAGTGACTGGCAGTTTTCATATTCATGTATTTGTGAGGGTCCACTGGCTCATCCATCCTGAGAGAGTCTCAGTGTCTTCCAGATAAATACACAAAACATCTGTGGAGCTTCCAAGAGGTCTTTCTGAGCTATGGCCTCTTCACCTCCCTCCAAGGGAGAGAGAGCAGAGATCTCCCCAAAGTTATTTGGGGCTTGATTGATTTGCTTGATCTTGACTTTAAGCAGACAAGAAAGAGCTGAGAGTGTAATTCTCTTACACTGAGAACACAGGCTTGAAGGAAGAAATGAGGAAATACAGATTGTGGAAGAGGTGGAGACTCTCGTGGCAGAGCACCAAGACCCTCAGCCCCATCCATCCTTCACCCCAGGCACAGACCAAAAGTCTATCAGTCACAACAGTTTATTCATGTCAAGTGATTCCAGCTCCCAGCAGGAACAACGGGACCAGCACCAAGCAGAGGAGGTTTGAATCATCTGAGCTTATCACACAGAGGTTTCAGAAAGTTCACATTACAGAGCCCCAATGCATTTTACAGTGTACTTGAAGGGAAAAGACTGAAACATCCAATATATCTCCCATAGGCTGACAACCCAGTAAACACTCCAGCAGGATAACCATGATCCTTAGAACAATGGAAACATTTTAGTTAGAAACTGTAGAAGTTACAAGGCGGAGATTTATGTGCTGTGGGGCAAATAAATATTCAGTTCCCATTAATGTTAATGGGAGTTAAGTGGCTAATTCCCCACACATTATGCTGAAGATTTACTTCTCTGTGTTTTATAGAATAAATTAATTTATAGTCTTCCTGGAGGTTAGACCTGAGAAAAACAAAGAGCTCAGAGTTTACTCCATTTTTATGAGGTCATTTTTTTAAAGGAGGTTTATTCCCTGAACAGAAGGAAAGGTTAGAAGAGCACCAAGTTAAAGCAGTCCCCTCCATGGGATGCCAGGGAGATTTGTGGCAGGCATTTAATCCAAGCTCACAGATGGAGAGACACGCAAAGATCCATATAAAATGTCTTAATAACAGAAGCCGGAAATTTGTAACAATAATAAAGGCTGACATTTATACAGAGCCTTTCATCCACACATCTACAGGCTGGGGTTTGCATTCAGAGGCACTCACAACATTCTCCTGCAAACCACATGTGATTTCACACTAAGCGGGCAAAATTCATCAAAGAGGCTGACTTAGGCACTACTGAAACAGCCAACGTCAGAGCAGCCATTTAATGCCCCTGGAAGGTATTTGAGAATGTTTTTTAAAGCTCAGTGTATTGTTATTAACTTCAATTGATTTTCAGGGGGTATAGACAGCAATGAGACCCTGGACCTTGACGAACTCAAACCTAGTCTAGCACTGAACAGTCATTCCCTTCATCTTCACTCAAAAACCCCCACAGAGTTTGTTCCTTTCTTATGCTCCAGTCTCTAAGATGACCCCATACATTTTAATTGCTGGCTAAACCCCATTTTTTTGTGGACAGGTTAGAAGTCACAGGGATCCTGTGCCCAAGATGTGAACAGTATGCCACAGTCTGTGCTCAGAGACAACCAACATTCATTGCAAACAATCACATTTTTCTCTTCCTCTGTTAAGGACTACTACGCATTTGTGCTGAAACTGAGATTAGAGATTATGTTTGAGACAATTACACATTTGTTTCCCTTTTGCCTGATCTGAAAAAGAACAGCTTCAGAGAGGGGGAGAGAAAAATTCAGAGCAGTGTTTTCAGTAGGGCACAGTAATCTGCCACAGATAAGCAGAGGTCTTTTTTACTTATTCAAATGTTAAGCTTTCCCAGGAAAATAATATTTTCCCTTAGCTGCTCATTCAGTCATCTGTAACTCCATGCAAACAATTCCTTTTCATCAGCAGGGTCACTCTCACAGTTTCATTTTGGTCAGAAATTGCTTTTACGTTGCGTATACTGGTTTGGGTTTTTTCCTTTCTGGCAGCAAAACAGCCTCCCAAGACCTTTGATAGTAAGTCCACACACTCATCTTTCATTAGGACTAAGCTCTCTCACATCACTTCACATTTACCAAGCCAGCAGCTGAAGAGGTACTGCAGGATCACATGGACTGGGCATCCACGCACCAGCTTCTCCCAACACCCTGGTGCCAAGGCCAGGAGCTTTCCTGTGTCCCCTCCAGCCCCAGCTCTGTTAAATGCTCTTGATGTGACTTGTTATCTCCAGGTTTACCTGAAAAGTGCAAAATTAGATACCCATAAATTAAATTATAGCCCAGGCGTATTGTGCTTGGCCTGGCATGAACACAAAGCAGGACTGGAATGTGATTTCCTTGCATATTTGAAATCTTATTTACTATCTAGTAAACCCATTTTATAGCACCCCGCATTTTATTTTCAAACACTTCTATCAGCACCCACTGTATATCAGTTGCTATCTGACTGTGGAAGTTTTCACAATGGTTTCTGGGCAGCTTTAAAAAACTGCCAAAGAATTCAGGGCAGCAGAGTTTGAACTTTGTTGCTGTTTTTCATGAAAAAAGAATAAAGAACAAGTAACAAAGATGGAAAAATAGGATTTCAATGACCTGTGTGAATGCAGTAAGGCTCAAATAATAATAATAAAAAAAAAAAAAAAAAAAAAAGACCTTCTGGGGGTTATACAGTTCAGAGAACCTGCTCACAGCTTTCTGCCAGTGGATCATGAGCTCCACGGCCCCTCTGGCTTCAATGATTCTTGAAGACAAGTAATAAATAAATGTCATGTCCTTACTGAAAAAGCACCTATGAGACACAGCACAAATATTAATTGTACTTAAGGTAGTCCAGCTAGATGGTATGTGTGCATCCCAGAGAGATGATGGACAGGTAAAGAGCTAAACATCTCCATTGAAAAGAGACAACTGACTCAAGGCGTTTGTTTTTGCTGGCCACACGTGAATAGGATTGTGCCTGTACAGATAACTTTGTCATTCTCTGCTTCTCCTCGGGGACAGTACCTTGTCTTTCTAAGCCGTTTAGTTGTGTTGATAATTTTTATTCTTTACACTAGGCTGTTAGCCAAGGCAAATGTTTGTGTTGTTTTAAAAACTTGAAGTGTATCACTGTGGGAAACTTAAAATATACAGATAACTTCAGAAAGCATTTTTGGAAAAGAATTGTGATAATATCCCATGTTATTTCGCTTTCCTTGTGTTAGTTTTACATGTAGCAGTGTTCAGTGCCTTCACTGCCTGTTTTTCTGTCCTCCTCCCTTCCCGTTTCAAGTATATGAAAACACTGATGCAATGCAAGTTGAACTGAACCATCAACATTTCTGTAGTGACAAAAGTTAGAGAAGAAATCAAGAGCCTAGAACTAAATGTTATATTTAACTTTGAAAGAATGTGTGAAATATGTGGCTGAAATAAGCAAAACAGTAAGAAGTGCGTGGATATTAAATATTAGTACTAAACAGGCCTCAAAATAGCAATGGAAGGACAGGCAAAGTTTAATTGAAGATGACAAAATTAAATGAGACACAGACTCTGAGTTCACCTAAAGAACAAATGCTACCAGTGCTGCATTCCAGAGCTGCTCTGGGGCTGCTGAGCGTGAGGGGACTCAAATCTAAAACATGACAAGTTTGGCTTGGGAAGGCTGGACCAGACTCTGAGTAAAATGAAGTTTGGAGGCTGAAGAGATTCAAGGACTGCTGAGGACCCACTGAGAAAGCCTGGGGGAAGGAGGATGATGTCTGGGATGAAAGCAGAGGAGGATGTGCCACCCCAGGGTTAATCGCTACTGCCCGCTCTGTCCTGGAAGTGGATCCTGGCAAGATCCTGCAGGCAGCAGGACACAGCTCACCATGAAAGGAAATACTAGGGGTGAACCTTATACATCTGACCCAGCTCCACCCAGGGCTGCAGCACAGGGGTTTGATCCAGTGTTGGGGAATAAATCACACAGGCACCCACTGTCAGCCCAGCCCAGCGCCCTGTATGGCAGCATGAAGGGAAAGGGCTTCAAACTGCACCACGGGAGGTTTAGGTGAGATATCAGGGAAAATTTCTTCCCTGGAAGGGTGGTCAGGCATTGGAACAGGCTGCCCAGGGCAGGTGTGGAGTCACCATCCCTGGAGGTGTTGGAAAGATGTGTGGTTGTGACACTTGGGACTGTGGTGAGCACAGTGGTGGTGGGTTAACAGTTGGACTCAATGATCCTAGAGGTATCTTCCAACCTTAATGATTCTCTGATTCTGTATTTCTGCCTTATTTTTCACAGTGAGGGCGTTGTTGTGTGTTTAGACAAGCCAGGGGCTGTCCTGCCTGACATGCATGAATTATACATGTGTCTCTTAATCAAGTGATGATCGAGCCCCCACGTGTCCTTGAGCTAATGGTGGCCCTGTATGGACCCAGATCTCTCCCCAGCTTGTCCTCATGAGTCACCACAAACTCAGCCCTGCCTTCCTTTTCCAAGACACACACGGAGGCACAAGTCCCCACAGGTTTGTTGTTTCAGGAATGGATGGCATTAAAGTGGCACAGAGTTGTGCAATGCAGCTTTAATAAACATGTGCTTTTCTATTTGTCACTGCTTAAACTGTGCTTCCATACACACAGTGCTGCTGAAATCTGCAGAACATTACAGGCAGTGCAGATGAAGGGCTTCGAACACTCCACAGGCTGGGGAGGCTGGCTTGGGAAGAAATCATTTTGATGGAATTAAAGGAAATAGTAATCAGGGTTGTAGTGAGAACTCTCTTCCTCTCGTTAATGTCTTTGCTTGAACAAAGCACAGGAAGCCCTCACAGAAAGCTCCTCTGTGCTCCTGGGGCACACAGCGCCCGACATCCTTTGGCTGAGCACAAATGCCCTTTGACTGGGGGCAGAGCAGAGATCTTCCCACCAGCAGCACACACTCCTGGGCATTCCCCATTCAGTCCCTCCTTTTCCCACTCCAGGGAGGCTTTTCCTGTTCTGTGTACCTCCAAATGACAAGAACACTGCCGGTTTTCCCTGCTTTTAACTGATCCCCATCCCTCCAGCTCTCTTGCTGCCCGCAACGGTTCTTGGAGTGCCTGTTTTTCAGCAGTAAGCATTCCCTAACCAAGGTCACACATACTGTCTGGATGCCAGCAACCAGAAACTTTAAATAAGGTCTTACTGAAGGAACTGCACAAATATCTTTTTTCACAATGATCTGCTCATTGTCTTTCATGTGCCTGCTAATGAGCTTTACCTCCTGTGGAAACTCAATGGGCTCTAGCTGTACAGTTTTCCAGCATTTGAAAAATATATCAGTTTTGCTGGAAGGGGAGCTGGTGTTTGTTTTTCTGTGGTGGATTTTGTTTTTATTGCTCCAACTGCAGCTTCAGAAAATGAAGTGTCTGTCAAAACAAATCAGGAGTAGGAATTCTCCAAACTTACATTTTTGGCACCGCTCTGCAACATCAAGTTCATCGTCTCGACTTTTTTAAACGCTGAACATGGTTAAAATGAACTTCAAGATCAAGACTGAGTAGGTGCCCCATTAATTACGTTTGGATGTGTAGTAAGCTTCCAAAGTGGAACTCGAGGCCATACGGAGCTTTGCTGATGCCAAAGCCTGAGGGCTTCTCCGGCCCTGCTGTTGCTGCTTTAGTCACTCTCAACACATTCCATCCCCACAACTCACTAATAGCAGAGGAGACTGGAGGAATCCCAGTTTTGCAAACATGTGCCACTGATCCCATTAATCACATTCCCACCGCCAGGAAGGAAAACACTCCTCACCGTGGGGTTTTTAAGTGGGCAGGGCAAGCATGAGAAATACTTGCAGGTCCCAACAAATGCTCTGGAAGCACCACAGTGCAGTGAACTGGAGTGTCTTGGATTAGGAGTCCGTAATAAATGCAGGGATGCTAAAACACAACGTGTTTTGTCTTTGAAAATGAAATCACACCAACTTCTGACTGAGCACGTGCAATTGGTGTGCACGGGAATTGGGGTGTGTGTCCTTGAAAACATCCTGCTCAGCACAGCCTGTGATGTGGGGGAGGATGGCAGGGATGAAGGCAAGAGCCTGCACTGGGCATGATCTCGGTGGTAATGCCAAATATTTGAGTGTAAAAAGCCCTCAGGTAATTAATAAAGAAGGCTCAAGAGGAAAAGCTGTAGGCTGAATAGCATTGTCATGGTGTTGGGGTTCAGCGCTGGTAAGGCTGAAAAGTGGTCACATTTATGACATGGTTTATTAATAATGAAAGCCGTTTCCTAGTGAGTAATAATAACAACAAAAACGATGATAATAACAATAGTAATCAAGTATCAACCATGAAGTAATAGTTGTCCAAAAACCTGTGTGCTTAGGCTTGTGTGCCACAGGACAGCCCATGCAAATTTTAATGTGCAAATTCTGAGTCAGCGACTGAACAGGTGCCTTTAGAGAAAAGTGGGTAAACACTTTTCTAAACAAAAACTATTTAATAGAAAGCACAGGTGGGCTGCCATGTTTAATGTTTCCCATATGCAACTGTGGAATCACAAAGCCCATAGACTAATAAGGGGAAAATTATTCCATGTCAACACTACTGCAAGTTTTAGAGGCCAAAATCCTCTGGAGTCTGAGCTCACACATGAGAATATTCCCTCTGTGAAGAACCAGGATTCTCTGGTAATAAAATAAGGGGGCGGATAATGCTCTGCACTTGCACAGTGCTGCATGGGAAGTGGCAGATGAGGACAGTGGTTGCATCTATGGAAAAATAAACCCCAGGCTGGGCTCCAAGCCAGCTTTGCTGATCACCTACATCTGAAAGCAAGCATAAGCATTTTCTAAGAAACATTTCATTGCAGCATGAAGAATTGAAATGTGAAGATTCCAGAATTATTTGGGTTTGTAACTTTAAGTCAGCCCCCTTGTGCATGTGCCTTTTGATGTGTTTTTACCGCTATGTCTTGCTTTTCTTGGCTGCAAGATTGCTGCTCTTCTCCATCCATTCCACACACCAGGAGATGCTCAGTCAGTGTCATTCTTTTTGTTTAGTCTTCTGCATTGCTGTGTTACACAATCCCTGCTGCTGCAGCACCCTAAGGCAGCTCTGGGGTCACCCATCCAGCAGCCCCAGAGGTGACACTTCGAGGTGCACAGCATCCCCAGTGTCCAGGGCCCCAGAGCAACAATGATTGGGGAGGTGCTGGCATTTAGGAGATATCCCAGAGCAGCCAGTTAAATTTTGAGGCAGCCACAGAGACCACCTCTGTCTAGATTTATAGATCGTGGTGTCCACTTTGGCCGGGTCCTGCCCTCCAGCAGCACCAGGAAAGGAGAGCTGATCTAATGTGGTTGCACATCACTATTCTCAAACACCATGTGGGCGGGGACATGTGGGAGGAAAAAGGGTGGCCAAGAGAGGCTCTGCTGGCCATGCTTCTCCTCTGGCTGAGTGGCCACCACCCCTGAGGATGCCCAGTCCCACTACAGGTCAAATATTCATCCTGGAAAGTCAAGAGTAGCTAGTCCCTGCTCCCTCCCCTCTCTGCAGTGCACTGGGCAAGCGTTTGGACTGATAGAATATGCTTAATCTAAAGAGGAGAAGTATCTTTATTAGTTTGTGGCAACATTTCTCTTTGAAGTTCCATTAACAAGGTTTTGTATGCCTTTAGACGGTGTTTTATTATGACTTTTTAGATGTTGATATAAATTCTGTTGTTCAGCATTATAGCTTCACTGATCTTATTTCATTAATTCCTATCTTTGCTCCTGTGGATTTTATTAATTTCAAACAGTATATAATTAGATTTTTAAGAGCCATCATTAAATTTCTACCATTTGGAATGGTCCTTAGAGAGCTGCCCTGTAAACGTCACCCATCTTCAAGCCTTTTTTCCCTTTATAAGGAGTGCTGTAAGATCTTTTGTTTTATTCATGAGATGTCACATTGTCTAATATCACAGCACTACATCACATAACACATCCAGCTCTGTAGTAGTAAATCCCTTCATGTTGCTGCATTGTATTACAATTTGCAGTATTAATGCTGCAAGGAACATATAGTGACAAGTGAAACTTTCAAAGGAACATACAATTTCCATTCCAGACACCCTCTATCATTCCCAGTAATGGGTGGCCAGTCTGAATGGATGTTTCTAGCAGTCTATAACAGCACAACCATCAAAGTGCCAGTGGTACTTGTGAAACCACAAATATGCAGGTCATCCGTAGACAGTAAAACATTTCCAAGAATTTTGACTTTTCCATTCCAAATCTTAATTTCCTGTTGTTTCCTCCAAATAAATAATAATAACAACAATAATCATAACTATCACAGTAATGGTCAATGGCAGAGTAACTGTGCAGGGTCTCACAGTAACACAGCACTGCCAACTACATTTCTGTACATGGCACAGCGGCTCATCCTGCCAATCCTGCCGAGAAATACCCAAGGTTTGATGACAGAACGATGGATGCCATTGAAAGGCAATTTTGGGTTTTAGCTCTTGAAGATCTCAGAGGTTTTCCCACCTCTTTGTGTGCCACCAGGTTGCTGCCTTCCCATCAAGTGACCCATGCACTGTACCCATGGTGGAACTCCATGCCCTCAGGGTTTCAAATCAGGCTTATCAGTCCCCTTTTTACCTCAACAAAAATATCTCAGGTATGTGCATATATGCTGTTCCTGATCTGCCAGCAGCTGTACTAATCTCTGAAAATGTAAAAGAGAAAATCAGGGGTAGATGTTGAACATGTGGCTGTTGAAATGTAGAAAAAAGTTCCTATGAAGATGGCCCATCTCCTCCTCCTCACACACCTCAACCCCAAGTTTAGATTTGTTCAAGCTCTGGCTTTTCCCGAGGCCTCGTTCTCCATTAGGAAGTTTTATCCTTTATTTTACTAGTTGTTTATACCAGAGGTAAGTCCTCCCAGCTGTCCCTGAGGAGTGAAGATGTTCCCACAGCTCTGCTGTCTCAGGGAGCACTGCGAGCCTGGGGGGAGAGTCAAGAGGAACATTCACACTGTTGTCAGGCACCAGTGGTTGGAGCTTTTAGTTATCTTCTTAGGTATGTCAAGGCAGGGGCCAAGATTCTGGCAATCCCATCACGGGTAAAGCCTTGCTGTTGAGCTGGGGGACTTCCTGAAGGTACCTGAGATACACATCCCAGTCTCTCCAAGTGCAGCCTCTCCCACCTCTGGGACGTTGCAGGTCAATAATTCTGCCCTGGCTCTGTGTTTATCCATTTCTTACACATCAAAAGGACATTCCTACCAAGCCAATTGACCCCTGCCGCGCTGGGGGCAGGCACATGCAGTTCATCAGAACTTGCAGGCAAGGAGCAGCCATAACCACAAAGCCTGGCTCAGCTCTAAAGTCTGCTTCTTTTCCCTGGGGCTGAGGAAAAGTTGGGCTGGAAGGGTTTCCAGCATATGGGTTTCCAGTACAGGGGTTTCCAGCCTGGTTTGGGCTGGCCTTGGGGCTGCTGCAGGACACTCCAGCTGCATCCAGCTGTTGGTCCAGCAGTGGAGTGGCTCCACACTACATGTTGTCACCTAAGTGTGAAGGTGGGGATGGGGACAGGCAGCAGAGCACCAGCCAGGGGAGCTCTGCTCAGCCCCAGGGCTCCTGAGCAGGAGAATCCTCCACCAACCTGCACAGGCAGTGCCTTGGCTGCTTTCTGCAGCCTCAGCAGAGAAACAAACCTACTACCTGAACCAAAGTCCAAGGATTTAGCTCATAAATCTCAAGGCTTTGATTAATTCCTTTCCTTTGATTCCTTTTTTCCTTCACAGATGTTAACATTTTCCAAGCAGTTACATGTTACCTTGGTGAAGTGCAAAGAAAATAGAAACCATGTCTGAAATGACACAAAGGATAAAGTAGAATAGCAGACATTGGTTTAATGCAGCAATTGAGATTAGATAAGGAGCATATGCCCAGGGGTGGATCTGAGAAATTAGCAGGAATGCAAAAGACATTTTTAGCATGTGTTTCTGATATCAAGTCACTTTCACTCAGAGAGGAAATATGTTGTGTGCTAATACTGATATTTTCTTCTCTGATCCATCAGGTGAAAACATATTGGAAGGGGCAGGATAATACTATTTCACTGGGGGTACAGATCTCTTCTTGCTACATATGATTTATTGTGCCTTCTCAGTCAAAACTGATAGCATCCAGCATACTCCCATTTACCTCTCACTGCTTCTGTCATCTGGCATTTTTCTATAAACAGACAATGATTTAAGATTTCAGCAGAAATTAAATCATTTTGCCTGGTAGAGGACGGTAAGCTTTGAGGCTGTGCAATCTTGATTATACAGATTTGACATGAAAATCCACCATACAGCTCAAACTTGCTTTCTTTTTTCCAAAACTTAACAATTCAGGAACACAGTTGCTTTCATCATCCGTTGTCACGATAATGGTGATGATGAAAAGACATATTAGCCATGCTTAAATTATTTACTTGCAAGAGTTTTAGTATGCAAGCACTCTAGTCAAATTTGGGAGCACATAAATAAAGGTTTTCATGTTGCTGACACGTGGCAGTGCAGATGTACCTGCTAGTTCAGAGAAATCTGGGCTCCTTATTGAGCGCAGAAACCCCAGCCCCGACTGCACTCGAATAATCAGTTTTCACTGGGAATCTTATGGCTTTGCCAGTCGAATTGACATGAGAAAAGGTTTATTTCTGCCCTTGAGGGGCTGTAGAGAATGGATGGAGATTGTTCATAACGCGCTGTTGATGCTGTGGATCCGACAGCCCGGGACTGCTCCGTGCTCCTGACTCACGCTCCGGAGGAGCCCCAGCCTCCCTCCGTGGGAGTCTGGCAAGATGAGCTGTCTAATTTAGGGACTCACGTTAAAGCTAAACAGGAGGGAACACTCCTACAGACACAGCAATTGCTTGCAAAGACTGGCTGAACAACTGGCCCGTTTCTGCAATTATTTCTGCATATTTTCCAGGGGTCTCTCATACAGCCTCAGTCATTCTGCAGCCCAAGTGAGACGTGGGGTTAAACACAGACCTATCCCAGCAGTGCAGCAATAAAGCACCACTCACTCAGCCCCGTGCACTGCTCTTGGATCGCTCCTCTCTTCAAATTCCCAGTTTTATGTCTAGGTTATTCTTTTATGAAATATGAAATCTGCCCCCACAGCACACAGGCTTTCACCAGGCAGTCACTAACCTCACCTATGTGATGTTCACTCGATGCCGCTTCTGACAGATCAAAATCCCAGCACTGGAATCCGTGACTTCTCCCTTCTCCCTTCCCACTACATGGAATCACAGCCCATTTTTCATAAGGCTGTGTACTCCCACACAGAGAGGGTAAACATGGTGCTGCTCCTCTCTGTGTGTATCTCATAAAAGAAATTCTTTTTTCAAAGAAGCCCCACAAATTATAGCCTCAGGCGGAGAAAAGAGATCTAGATCCCAACTCAGATTTAGATGTGAACACACTGCGATCAAAGATCTTGGAACTAAAGATAATTACACCCTACTGCAACAATCATTGCTGCTTTAAAAATAAATCAGGCTGGTTAGAATCTTTTCACTGAAAGCATTTCCAAACCAAAAATGGGAGTTGGGTCAAATACTATTTGGGGAAAATGTTTGGGGTTTTTTCAATATTTCAAAAAGATACTAGAAATTTGCAGGCACAATTCAGATTTTTGTATTAATTAAATTTTCACTTGAAATAGTGGTAATATTGACATTTTGTTACCTTTATAAATCTCCCACCAAACATTTCAAAAGTCAAAGTAGAAAATGTTCAGTTAAAGATTTTAGAAGGAAAAAAACCCAACCCCACAGGCTAATAAAAAAACATAATTGGAGAAAATTAAGCTTCTAAATTAATAAACATAGGATTAGCTTTTATTTATAAGAGCACAGATTTAAAATAGACATCAACCTGTCCTTGAAATATGTGAGCCCAGCATATTGTCACCTGTTTGACTGTAACTACAGCCATTGCTAACAGTGTCCGGTGCCACCCTGATGTTCTGAAGTGTGAATGTCTCACCTCGGGAGTTAAGGAAGTGATTGCTGTCACGCACAATGCATGGGGTTTATAAAAGAGAGGGATGAAAATTGAAAATCCTTAGTACTGTAGGTGCAAAATTACAGGGATAAATTTAGAAACTCTTTTCAGGTTTTCAGTGTTCCTACACCATCCATCCCTCTCTCTCCTTCTCCTGTTATTACCACATTAAGATAATAAGTCTATAACCAGGAGAATCATCACAGAGTCCGCTGGTAACTAATATAAATAATTTATTTCAATTCTGACATTAATCAATATATGACCTAATTTTTCTAGCTGTATTTGCTTCTGTGCAGAAACTGCAGGGAATCTCAATGGCCATTTCAGAATCCTATTTAAAAATTGAACACTGGAGATCATATTCTCCAAACCTGCCCGGTCTGTCTCTTCTAATTAATGATGTGGTGCACTAAAATAGAGTGCTGTGTATTTTGCAAAGTGTTGCTTGAAGTTTGACTTGTATGACTGCCATTGGCTTTCACGGCTGTTGCCATGAAAACTCCAAATCTTTTTTTAAAAAATAGATGTCTGTGCAGCAGAATAAAGGCAGAAGTTGCAAATAAAACGCAGAGAAACGAATCTGGGCCATCGCTCCCGTGTACCAAAGGCTGCTCCTCCAAGCTGAGCCCCAGCCAAGAAGAGAAGTGACAGTGGTGACGAGTTCTTGTGCCATTTAATCCTGAGCCCCGAGCTCTGCAACAGAATTAGCACCAGCATCTTTCAAAGCTATTCAGCAGAATTTTTGCAGGAGAAGTCCAAAACCAATCAGCTGAGAATACTTGTGATCACCACCATGGCTGGAGACCACCTCGGTGTCCCCTGGAGAAGGCTGGCGGTCCATGGGAACTTCCAGGAGAGCAACACTCCACCGCAGCTCCTTTTGCTGGTGGATCTATTCATAACTGAGTCCTGTTTAAAACCATCCAGCTGCAGAGTGTTGGCAAGAGGGGGCTGCTCCACAGCACAGGCACTAACTCAGCTGTCACTCTGCATACAGGGCTTTTACACAGTGTGACATTTGCACTGATGGATGATGTACCCAAACACCGCTCTCTATGTAATAAATGCATATGAGTGAGTAAGCACATTTCATTCCCAAACAAAAGTCCTGCCTAGGAGGACAAGAAATCAACAAGCACATTGGGGAAGAAAAAGGTCAGGGGAGAGAGTTTTTCTCACTAACCCTTTAACTACTGAGAAGCTGAAGAGAGTAGTCACTTAGCCAATATGCAGGGAGCTAAAGATCTCCACTGCCTTCTTCCTTCCCATCTATACCAGCATCTAACAGTGCTGATATTGAAAAACACATTATGTCTTAGAGTAGGCAAGAATCACCAAGATCAGTACCCACAGTAGTCAAGACCTGACTTATTCTGGCCTGTTGGTTCCAGCTTTAGCCCCTACCCCTGAGCCGTAGTGTGCAGCAGAGCTGTGGCAGCACTGCACCTCAATTAGTGTATGCCTGGTTTAACTCAGCCGGTGCCTTAAGGAAACGAATGACCCACACAGGGTGGAACCTTGTCCACAGCACACACCAGATCCTGCTGGTCCCTCCAGACCCCTTGGGGTTTGTTCCATCAATACAGCTCATCCCTCTCTGTGCCATCTGCAAAGCCACCACTTAGACAGCATTGCTTGGGAATTCTGCTGTCCTTTGTGCTTCGGTTACAAGGCAAAGCTCCATAGACAGTGAATGGCTCTCCTTCCAGATCCAAATGCCCTCAGGCCCTCACAGTGTTTCTGTTTCTGAAAAAAATCTGCCATATTTACTTCACCACTGCAGATCCTTTTGATAATGTTTCTTCCTGCAGATCACGAGGAGAAACCTGGAGTTTACAGCTATCCTGAATTTCCCGTCACTGCAGGTCACCTTTCCTTTTCCTCCCCTATTTTCTGTGTGCCGTTTCATTGGCTTCTCAGGAAGGGGCAAATTCTCTCCCTTCTCTCCATCTTCCTCTTCCTCATCCCGCTAGCCAAGGCAGGAAGGGAGCAGGGGATCGAGAGCAAAGTGAGCACAGAGGTATGTCTGGCACAGGAGCAGCCCTTTCTGCCCTGTGCTCTGCCCCAGGAAGCTCTCTCCAGCCACCACATGGTCCAGGATCCATAATCCGAGAAACACTGACAGGGAGAAACAGACTTTCTCTGTTCCAGTCCAACACCATTTGGTGTTTTCTCTCACAGGCTGTTCTCTCCACCTCACTGCACAGAGAAAACACCCCAGGGTATCCTGTTCAGAGCCACTTCCTTGCCCTACATCCCAGTGGATGCAGCTTCTGAAAGGAAGCAAAGTCGGCAAGGATGGAGTACTTTTGGGAATCATTCCCAGCATATGGAGACTGCACTCTGCAGCAAGCAAGGGCAGTTCCCTCAGCAAGTGGAAAATGGGCTTCACCTCCCTGTGGTCTCCCTGTGGTTTGCTTCCCTTGCGATATTATTTTTGAACAGCAGGCAGGAGCTCTGTGCTTCTTGTTCTGTTTAGTAAATCCAATAACCAAACCTGGCCCACTTCTGGGTGGTCCTCGTGAAATACCAGCAAACCACGCCAAGGCCATGTGATATAATAATCATAAGAAATACAGGGATTGCTTTGACAGATACCTCAAAATCAATTTTTCAGGAAATGGGATGTTTCAACCAATGTGTCCATTCCATATGGATTTTTTTCCCCCTTATTTCTTTTACTTCTTCAGTGCCTTTGTTCTTCATTCTGGAAAGCCAGAATTACCAGCCTGGAAAACGAAGATCACTGGTGCATGATGCTTGACTTGGTCTTAGACTGGTAGACATTACACTATACAAAATGCCTTCCAGGCTGAAGAATTCAGACCTGAACTTCTAGGCAGACCGACTGCTTTCATGACCAAGAAAAAGAGAGAGAGAGATGCAAAAAGCCAGCCATAAAAAGCCAGCCATTAAACCCCAAACGTAAGCATGGTTTCCTTTTATTTTCCTGAATACTTTGTGGGTACAGTTAGCGCTCAGGGACTAATCTCGGCGTGCAGGGCCAGGCTGAGCCTTGCCAGGCGGGACACAAACGCTGCCCAAAGCCTGTGGCTCTGCCAACGACCTCCCTGGCAGCCCCACCACGGGGCCCCGGCGCTCCCACTTGCCAACACACCCCAGCCGTGACTCCCAGTGCCTGTGGTCCAGCTCTGCCTCCACATCTGCCCCAAATCCATCAGCATCCCTGCCCTCCTGCCTCTGGAGCTGATTTTGGAATGTATCAGCCCCCGGGGCACAGAGGGGTGGTGTGAGGTGGGCTAAAAGAAAGCAAATAATCCGACCTGAGATGTGGGACCGGGAGTAGAGGCTGCTCAAAACTCACCCTGCTGTCTGGTGCCTTGCAGAAGCATCGATGCATGTCCCAGCACATCGGGGATGTCCTTAAACGTGTTTAACTCAGAGGGAAAACAAACATTCTATTTCATCACTAGCACACTCCTTCCCAGCTACCAACTACAAACGATGCACTTGACTAACATTTTCTCATTCACAGCTTGTTGCAACTGCCCTGTATATATACACAGCCTTTTCTGGAGAGGACAGGAACCCAAGCCTCTTCAGACTGAGAGGACAGGCTGGCCAGAGACACTGTAGTAAATTCCTGTTCTGATAGCAATCACATGAATAACTATTTGGAGCAGAAAGGCTCTTCCTTCTTAAGGGCCTGATCCAAATCATGTTACATCAGATGAACTTGTTCCTTTTCTTCAGTTGCCTGTGCGGCAGCACCCCATTGGGCATCTATGCTCTTATTTGTCACTGATTTGATTAATTGCCATAGAATTAAAAATACTGCTTTAATTCAAGCTCACATAAACTATCAATCATTCCTGTCTCTTTTCATAAACACAGACCCAAATTCAGATATCATAATTCTGCACAGTAAACGTAGCCAAAAAGGTGATAAAGGAGAATTTCATGATCTGTATGTTGGCTCACACAGAAACATAGCACAGGAAGACAAGCAAAGCAGAACAGTGTGATTGATTTGCTCCCAGCTGCTGCAATTTTTGTGAAATGTGACTCGAGACAATGGGATCCCATGAAGGGGGCAATTGGTGCCAGGAAGAACCAGTCAGCATTACAGGGGATACACATCCTTCCTCTCCTCCTGTCACGGATATCCATCTGGATAGACAGCCATTGCAATCCTGGATGTCCCATCATTTCCTCACGGTCTGGAAACCCAACTGCTAAGCTGTGCTTAGAGAGGAGCTCAGGGTTAACCAGACCCTCCCGAAACCTTCCTGTCACCCGGCACTCCACAATCCTGCTACCTTTTCTTTGCCACATGACTTTCTCACAGAGCTGCCTCTGCTCTCCCAGCATGTAAATAATGTAAAAGGGACTGTTCTTGGATTCAATTAGTGAGGGAAAACGGGTTTGTGTTTAATGGACCAGGTGGAACTCAGGAGCTGTGGCTTCACTTCTCAGCACTGCCACACACTTCCCGCACAACCTCAGCTTCCCACACAGCCTTAACTTCCCACACAGCCTTGTCACATTCTCCCAGGCTGAAAGGAGAGTACCAGAGCACAAATGACTTCACACTAGCATGATTTCAAACACGCCCAGGGTGCCAAACGAGCTGGCACTGGGGACACCAACACGCTGGTGCCGCGCTGGGCTCTGCGCATTCGGGGTCACAGCCCGAGCAGAGCACTCTGAGGCGCCATTCCTCCTTCTCTTCAGCAAGGAAACTGCACTGCAATATTCCTGACTACAGTGATTTAGTGTCTGTTCCCTTGTCCTGCCTCGAACCAAGCCAGCTGGGCTGCAGGGAAGCCGAGGATAAACTGCAATGAAGGGCCATCAGCGCGAAGACAGAGAAGGGCTTGTGTAACTACAAAGGCAAAAGGTCAAACCTTTTATTAAAAAAATCTGTAAACAATTAAAGTAGCCACAAATACGGGAGGTATGAGTGCAGCATTAATATTTAGGGGAGTGGAGGAAGGAAGACAGAGATGAAAGCTGAACACCTTTTTGAACCTCAGCCAAAGCTTTATCAACCATATAAATAAGAGAACATATCCTGCTCAGCGAGACACGTATTCACCCTGTTTCATTACATTCTGTTCTGTCCTCAGTCATGATGGATCCTGCTGAGACTCGTGTTTAACAGTTCCTTCCTGGAGTGGCTCGAGCAACAACAAGAAGAAAAATATTGTGAAAGTCACACCCCATTGAAATTGCATCCTAAAGGGACCCGTCGAGCGCGGTAATTACCAGGGTGGCTGTGAACACCAGCGCAGGCTCGGCTCAGAGGCTGCTGTACATGTTAAAATTAAAAGGGACTTTAAGCAGATGCAAGGAAAGTGGAAATTAGGGACCAAAGTGTAGGCACAAGAGCGATTCATCATTCCTGATAAGGAGCCATTAGGCTGGAGTGTGATGGGAGCAGAACCCAGGGAAGCCAGCCTTTTTAAGCTTACAAATGCAGTGTAATCCCCAACTGTTTCCAGATAATGGAAAACTGCGTTAACCTTGTAATGTTTCCCTGGTGGCTCCAGCACATTCACCCTCTTACAAGCCTCTCTGCTACCTTTTTTTGCACCCTCTGGTTTCTAGAGATTCTGATTTCCACTCTCCAGGGCTAATGCCAAATGCTTTGGTACGTGAGATCAGGATCCAGCCCCATGTTATTTCAGCCGGAACGGGATTTCTGCCTTGTTTTAGCCATCAGGAGAGCCTTGACATGCTTTGACTTGCCTGCACCAAAAATGTAAACAGCAGTGCTAAGCAGAACAATTAACATTGTGTCTCTGCAGATGTTTGCTTCCCTTGAAGGAGCTTGGAATTTGAGTGGGGAAAAGCAGGGTAGGCAGCAAACAGAGGCTAATGCAGTCCGGGGCAAACTTCCCAACTGGAGTTTTATAAACAGCTCAAGCTGCTCCCCTCTCTATCAGTGATGTCACTGCTAACATTAGAGAGGGCTGCAGTGTTGCTATCCATCATCTGCCAGCTGCTATTCCTTCCCCACCATAGAGCAGGAGGCATATGGGAAGGCGGCTGGAGTCTTGAAGAGTTTCAGCTTCATGCGAATGGAAGCCAATAAGCTCCAGATTCCCTGGATTTTTTCATACAAATTATCTCACCCAAGTCTGCAGATAATGCCGTCTAACAGTTGTAGGTTATAATTTCCAAACAGCAAGATAACCTTCATCATCAAGCAAAAGCAAAAATGCCATTAGCAGATAGAGAGGTGATTTAACTCAACCGAGCCATTTGCTCACAAGTCTGAATTTATGTCATCAGTTGTGATGAAATGAGTGTTTTCTTAGATAGATATGGACAACTAACACAGTGCAGAACTCAGCAATCTTCAAAGGACTCTGAGTTTTAAATTCCCTGGCTAAAGTCAAACATTTATCTTCCTTATCACTTTCACTCAAAGGATGTGTTTTTGCAATATTACATCAGGTTCATTTGCCAGCAGAAGAGGCCAAAAGGTGACGTCCCAGAGATGAGCACTGCCTTCACTTACACGACACTAACCCATCAGCTGCACCGGAATTACTCTGGCTTTCCAGTGAAGGGCTTGACAGCAGCACCATAACACCCTGCTAGAACATTTCTTATATCACCAATGCAAGAGCTGCATAAATCCAGCACTTTCCAGCTGAGACACTGCAGAGGAGAGCTCAGAGTTGAGGTGGTCAAACAAGCAGCAAAGAGGTGACCAAACGAAGAATAGCAGTAGGACACTTGCCTTCCTTCCCCTGCCCAAAAATGTGTTAGGTTAGCCTAACACTAAATGCAGAGTTATTCTGTGTCTAAGCCTATTTTGTCTGCAATTATACCCCCCCTTGCAGCTTGAGAGCTGGAGGCTTTGGGAACAGGACATACTCTTTAACAGGTCACTTGCATTTTCTCCTTCTCTTCTCAAATGTCAGCACCTTGGATGCTCTTGTAGCCTCCTTTAAACTGTTTCTGAGCCAATCCTGTGTGATTCCTTGCAGTGCTGCTCTCATCCCTCGACAGGCCACGAAAATCAAAGCAGATTTCATGTGCTTTGGAAGCAGATGTCTTGTGAAAGAGCTTTTGCCTTTTTAGCAGCATGGCAGATTCATTCCTCCAGCAGTCAAAAGGCTTTAATTTAGTGAGGTCACACAGTCGGAAATTGGCCAATTGAATACTCCCCAGAGAACCTCTGCACAAACCTGACACGATTCTACAGGCCAGAGAACTACCTCCAGAATATTAGAGCATCTCTCATTACTCACACACAGTGAAGTGTTTTCACTGCAGTACATTGCTATTATGACATACAACAAATGCTGCTACATCAGTTTGACTTTCCTGCAGCCTCCCGTGAGGCTCACAGTAAAGGCAGGTGGAGTGAGGGAAGGATGTCCATGGATCCAGGCTTGCCTCTGGCGCAGCAAAGGCTGAAGGTGACTGAGTACTTTGTGTGATACACGACTGCAAATCCTCTGCTGGTCGTTTGCCACTTTTCTACCAAGATAAACAAAACATGCCCCTACTCAGTGCATGCAGTTCTGCACAATGCCCTGAACTCTGCAGGTGACAGCCTGGCCAAGGGAACAGAGACAGCTCTCTGCACACACACGCTGATGGCATTATAATACACAATTGTGACAGATGGGGATATTTTTCAAAGCTATCTCTGTACTGGAGGATTTGAAATGTTTCTTACCTGAGGCTACCTGCCAATAACTATTACTGTTCTTTGCAGCTGCAAACACCTTCAAAATGAAGGCAAAGTTCCAACTGAGTCTGATGATCAAACTCCCGCTCCAGCTTTAAGGTATGTGAAGAATTCATTCAACCTACTCCTGCATCTTGTTGAACAAAGATGAGTTGTTCTCCATGCCCATAGTTTCTGGACAGTTGTGTCAAGCCTTTGGCCATACCTAGCCAAAGACATGCCTAAACCCAGATGCATCACTAGGTAAGTGAGGTTAAGTCATGCCAATGTCTCCACACTGACATTAAAGAACGCAACAGTCTTTGCATCACAGGCAGCCACCTTTGTGCCTTGAGACAGATGGATCAATTGGGAATACCCAGGCAAGGATGACCAGGAGGCTTCTGCACAGAAGGTGCTAAAGGAAAGCACTCCAGCATAGTAAATTTAGCCATCACTAACATTTATCGAGTGCATCATTTAAAACAAAAACCAAAGTAGCTGTAATTCCAGTCTCTGCACTCCCTGTCTTCAAAGGCCTTCCAAAGGCAGCTTGAATTCTTCACCCTGTTGCTTGGAGTGACATTGGAAGCCACTTCTGGCACTCGCTGTTGTCACAGCCCAGTAACTGCACCCCCAGCTCCCCACGCTGGCAGCAGAAGGGGAACGGCTGTAACGTGATCTGTCACACACCAGCAGGGTCTGTGCAGCCCCACTCAGCTCCAGTGCACAGGATATCTGCCCTCCACACTAACCATAGACTTGATGAAACATTATCATACATGAAGGACTAATTAGGGGTGCTGGGCCATTAGCCATCTCTGAACATTGACTGATGAAAAATGTAATTAATGGCAGCTTTCATAAACAGACTGCAGAATGGAGAATTGAATTAAAAGGAAAACAGCTGCTGCTAATGGAAATAAGGGCCATTCCTTGATTAAAATATCTGCCTGTCTTTCCGTGGGAGTTTTTCCAGGATGGTGGGATGGAAGAGTGTAACGAGATCTGGGAGCAGAGAATCTGTAAAGCTTCCTGCTGAAGAAAACACAGCTTCTCTGACTGGTGAGTCACAATGTTTTCCTTTCGCAGACTGGAGCAGGGGAAAGAGCCATACAATGCCTTGTTCATCTCACTGCCAGTCTGAAAGGCTTTATAAACCTTGATGATCAACCCTGACATACAGGAATCCAGTTCAGCTTTAACACAAGGTGATATTTCATATTACGTGAAGCCACAGATATAGAAGGATCTAGAATTCAAAAGCTGTTTGCTAAGGCCCTACAAACCAAGACCGAGCTCTGAATCCGGCAGACAACATCTCCACAAATCCTAAGCACATATATTGACTCTGACACCAAACTGCAGCAAGAGTGCACAGCTGAGAACATCTATCAGAGTGAGACTTCCACCCAGAGAGAGCCACTAGGGACTCAGTAAAAGTTTGGTGACATGAATGAAAGGGTCTGAAGGATGGAAAATGTCAGAATCAAGAATTTTTTTCAGGTCATGAGGCCTTTCCTTCATGCTGTGGTGACTCTGATCCTCTCTGACAAGAAATACCATGGGATGAACCAACAGTACGGAAGAGTTAGTATCCAAATTTCCATAGACACTGAGCAACACAGCTCCATCTGCCTCCCACCATCTTCCGTGGGACAGAAATCACATATCAGTGGGGTGAAAGCCTTCTGAGTTTCAGAAGTAATTTACTTTTACATTTTTTTTTATTTAGCGTAAACATTTTCAATGTGCTTCCAAGTCCCACTGGGACCTGCGTGCCAGTGGACACGACCTTCTCACAGTGTCGCTGTGTGTCCTCTCCAAGGCTCACAGATGCTTTAGTGCCTCTACATATAAAGTCTTGACTGATGGGTCTGATTCTCTGGGAGGGCCCTGAGCACTCTGTGCTAGAGATGAAAACTGGTGCTTCACTGCTGAGCAGCTCTTTGTAGATTTGCTCCCCATTCTGGACCTGGGGCAGGAGAGTTCTGCTCTGCTGCACCAGCTCCACCAAGTCTTGCTCTGCCTTCTGCAGAATGATAGCTGTTTTCCATCACTGATGCCTGAGAGTCAAGCCCTGGCAATCCTGTGCCCCCTGAAACCCTCTGATGAGGAAATCCACACTCTGTACCACCTGTGCCTTGAGGAACGAAGGCGTATGAAAGGCTGCGTTCAGGCTGCGCTATCAGATTCAAAGTGGAAACTAAAGAGAGAGAAAGGTCTGAAAGATGAGCCAGACAGGAATGCCTGTTGCTTTCACCTTTGATCCACGTGGCGCTTTGATGTGGTATTTCAGTCCTGCAGACAAGGTAACTTATCCCAGCCTGCAGCTCATGGCACCTCTGATGGATATAAATGAGGCAACAAGCCGAGCTCCTCGGCTCTCACTGAGGCACTGCCAGTCAGCGGCATAATTCAGTCCCAGCTCCATTCCCATGCCCATTTTTTTCTCTGCCTGCAGAGTCTAAAAGGAAATTCCCTCAAATAAATACAAAAGCACTTGGTGTTCATCTAATGGCATTTCAGGGAAAGGAAGCATGAAACCACACGAGTTATTCATCTCCATAAAATGGTTTTATCAGGACCCAGAACACAATTCCTTAGCCTGAGGAGGTCTGATCTTCTTTGTGAGATGTAAATGCATGACATTATATGCAGAATGGGTGCTGCTTAAGAATCCATATAGATACAGAGCAGGCATGTGGGAATGATCAGCATAAAATATTTCCTTTTAATGATGTGCACACTTCTGCTCCTTTGAGGGAGAGCAGTATGTGCAGTGAATACTTCAGTTCATTTTTCTAGTGATATGGCGCTCTTGATCTGCCAGTGAGGGCTCAGACTTGAGTGTTATTTGTGTCATTCTCAGTCAAAGATTTGCTTCTCCATTGCTAATGTCATCCTGCAGCAGTGTTTTCCCACCTGTAAAACAGAAAGAAAAGTTTTGTGACCATATGGGCAATGACCTGAGCTGGAAAACCAGGCTCCAAACTTCCTGGGGTTTGCTCCCCTCTGCAGTCAACAGCAGCAGAGAGTTTATTTTTCTCCCATAAGGTTACCCCTGATTCTTCCTTCTGTCTCACAATAGTGGGAGCCTGAGCTCCCAAACCCAGGATCACTCAGTCCTGTTCAAAAGAGCTCAAAACCAAGTGTGGGAACATAGCATTTCTTGCTGGGGGGTAAAAAGAAGATGAGCCTTGCTGAGTGGGAAAGGGTCTGCTGGGCTCAGCTGGGGCAGTCTGAGGCGGTGGCACCAAGGCCTTCCCTTGGCACCACCGCTTCCTCCCAGGCACATGCCTGTCCAGCTGGCACATGTGGCGTGAGTGGCACTGTTCTGTCACTGCCTTTCTAAAGTCCTGTTGAGAAATCTGTCCCAAAGAGCAGAGAGAGAGGTATTAGTTTAAAAAGGCCCTCCTTTAACATACACATGAAACAAATCCTGGGACGGGAGTAGAGCTGGAGCTGTTCTTGCCTGCTACCTCCTGTCCAGGCTTTAATTGCATGTTATTAATTAATCCTTTGGTCTTCAGAGCAGACACATCTGTTTCAAGACAATTGTATTACACAAACAACCAGAAACCCTTCTGGGTGAGTGTGTGCATGCACATCCACCCAAAGGAGCATCACAGACATGTCAGAGATCCTCATTTCCCAGTGAAGAGCTGTGCTAGAACTGACAGAGATCAGTATTCATTGTGTGGCTTTGTTGGGCTGTTTTACAAAATCCACATGAGAACCCCAAGATAATTGGTGGGGACACATCCAGGAGTGGCACTTGGAGGGAGGTGGGTATCTGCAGGACTGCTTGGAGCTACAGGAGGCATTTCACTGAAGTGCATTTCATAACAGGAGGGAGATTCCTCCTCTCACCCCCACAGCAGTTTGTCCCTGCTATCACCCCCCTGTGCCTGCTCTGCTGTCAGACTATGTGAGCATTAGATGTGCAGTTCTGGGTCTACAACTATTAGCACTGACTGCAGTGATAGGGTCTCATGGGTCACTCATGGGCAGCATCATTCTGTCCCTGGGCCATGGAAACAGAAAAACTAACAACCATGCTGCAGGAGAGGGCAAATTCTCCTTGTCCAGAGGTTTGATCTCTGTAACACAGCTGCCATCATGCTTAAAAGAGGAGAAAAGTTACCCAGAAACAGAAATGAGGGAAAGAAGGGTGAAGAAGCAAATGCAGGGGGCACAGAAAGGTGTTCATGGGTCTCTGTCACACTCAGACGGCATGTTCAGGAGAATCAAACACAAATGCAGCTCTGCTATTCTTGAATTCAATAGGAATGAATCCTGGTCCTGCAGGGAGGAGAATGAGGTAGCTAGTGCAGCAGGGAGACATTTTGAGCTGGATCTGAAGCCAGACCAACTACTGGCCAAAGTCATCTCTAATATAACGCTGCCAAAACCAGCTCAGCATTCTTCACCTCCCTTGAGCTTCACCAGGGACAAACCTGGCTGTGCTGTGCTCAGCCTGGCTAATCCAGCTGTGGCAGGACCCAGGCTCAGCAAACCGATCGGCCTTGCGGGCACTTGCCAGCCCGACACGTCTGAGTTCGTGAACTGCAGATGGTGCTGGCCCCGTGTTTCATTTTCCCTCGACATCCCCAGGCAGAGCGAGTCAAGCGTGCCTCACCACAGCGCCTGGGAGACCAGGGCAGGAAGGGATCAGATTTTCCAGTTTTGCCTCAAGTGTGTCACCACATCAGCAGACAAGTCCTTCGCCTAATGCCAGTGTATTGTGTCACACCTCATATTTCAAGTGATAAAACACAGCCCAGCGATGCGAGTCCCTGCAGGACAACTGGTATTTGTGGAGATAGCAACTACCAGGAAGCCAGGATTTAGGGCACACAAGGGCTGGCGGTGGCACAGAGCCCTTGCTACTGGTGGGTGGGATTCCTTTACCTCTCCCTGAACTCCAGCCAGGCCACTCAGCACATCTCCAGCCACAAGAAGTTTCCAGCTGTTTTGGTTTGAAGCACCAGATGAGGGGGAGAAGCAGGGGAGGCTCTATCAGCTCTTCTCGGGGAATGCGGTTCAGTTCCTCGCACCTCATCTTTGGTCAGGAAACTGAGATGGGGACGGGCAAAGCTGCTGAGCCTACTTAGACAGAATACCTCAAGAAAACACACGGAGCCAAATTTCCCATTAACTTCTCCCAGCCCATCCTCTTCCACAGCTCTGCTGCAGGGAAAGCAGGTCAGCACTTGGACCTTTACCTTGGCCCCTGCTGTGGAATCACCTCCTGGTCTCTCATGTGCTCTTGTTCTCAGTGGTGCAGAAAAAGCCACTGCTGTTGCTGGGACACTGAAGCACCAACAATAACACAATCCAGTGGTCTTTGTGCCCAATGTTTCCTGCTGGCTGAGTGAATCTGAAAGCCTCTTCTATGGATTTCAAGAAGGACACAGTGGGGAGAAAGCAGTGTGAACATTCCCAGGCTGTGGCTGTGTCAGAATAGCTGGCACAGGCAGAATCCGGCCCTTCCTCAGATACAACAATTCAGACATGGGTCTGTCTTTTTTTTTTCCCCCTGCAACTCAGCTCGGGGTTTCAGGAACCCTGAGCCCTCTGTGGTCAATGGTGGATGTACTCCAAGCATGGGAAGATGTGACCACCCCTGCAATGCTCAGCCAACAGGCACTGGATTACCTTTCCCAGCAGGGATGCAACAAGGACACCAGAGCACAGAGATGGGGCCATACCCCCTGCAGACCACAGAGCCTCCCAGATCAGCCTATACATGGCAGCATGGAGGCGGGGGATCAGAACAATCCGCTGCCCACTCTGCCCACTGCTGCCATCATTCACAGCCCACTGGCTGATCCTCTGCCAGCAGTGGGGGTGAGTGGGCAGATGATTCAAGGGCATATTCTCTATCACTGCAGTCCATCTGGAGCCCACAGACAACAGCTGAGGGGTTCCGGCCTAAAGTCAGTCATGGGGGCATCAGTGGGAGGTAAACTACTTGAGTCTGGGTTACATAAGTCATCCAAGGTCAAGCATCCATGTCTGCAGAGGGATGAAGTGAGGATAGCTTGGAGAAAAGCTGACTGTTGTGGTTTAACCCAGCAGGCAGCTAAACACCACCCAGCCCTTCACTCAATCCCCCATGGTGGGATGGGGAAGAGAATTGCAGAAAAGGTAAAACTTGTGGGTTGAGATAAAGGCAGTTTAATAGGACAGAAATGGAAGGCCAAATAGCAGTAATAATGATAAAAGAATATTCAAAACAATTGATGCATAAAGCAATTGCTCACCACCTGTTGACCAATGCCCAGCCATTCCCCAAGCAGTACCCAACACCCCCTGATAACCCCCTTTTTTTCTTGTTCAGCATGATGCCATGTGGTCTGGGACATCCCTTTGCTCTGTTGGGGTCAGCTGTCCTGGCTGTGTCCCCTCCCAGTTTCTTGGCAGGGAAGCGTGACAGGCGGAGAATTCCTTGGCCACTGCTCAGCAACAACTAAACCATCATTATCAACATTATTGTCATCCCAAATCCAAAACACAACACTGTACCAGCAACTAGGCATAACATTAGCCTTATTCCAGCTGGAACCAGGACATTGTCAAATCAGCATCACACTCTCTTGCCTCAGTTTCTTCAGACTGGGTACAACAGCACGTGTTCCCGTGACACCTTGCCCTGGGGACTGGAAGTTCACAGGCGGGGGTCGAAGTGTTTCTGGAGACATTGAAACTCTTTTATCTGAGCAACAGGTAGAAAAGACAAAGATGCTGGAGCCGTTCATTTCTTGGAGCTGCTGTCCTGATGTTCCTTGCAACTATTTTGGTTTGATTTCAGCTGTATGGTTTGCTCTTTTTTTCTTTCTGCTGTGATGCTATTTAAGGCTGAAGGGGGATTTCATCATCTCCCCAAGGCCATTCCCATCTGTAGCTCTGACCCCACCTCCCTGCCTTGCTCCATTTGAGCTAATAAACTTTATTTTTCATTTGGTCCAGTTTCCTTCCTTGTGCTCTTACATCATCTTTGTACTTATCTCAGGTTCTAGCGTTTCCTATTTCTAAGCACCTCTGAGAATAGCAATAAACACCACGTACAGCAGTATCTTGGCAAAACACATCAGCTTCAGGCAGCAGTCCTAAGGGACAGAAAACCAGCCTGGAATTCTAAGATTTCTTCACCAGAGGATGCCCACTTGCTAACCACTGGACACCAGTTCATTAAGTAAATCAGTACTTAGAGTTCCTGATTCAACAGGAAGATCTAGGCCAAAGAAAGTGAGGATTTGTTAAGTAGGACCCCGCTCCTACGTGCCCTCTGCTGCTCCCAGCTGGCATTGAATTTGGCAGGGTCATTCCTTCCTTCCCTCCTGTTTCAGAATGATTTATGACTAAATGCTATCACTATAAAGCAGAGTCAGCCTGCTTCTGTGCAAGATAACACTCATTAGGCAGACTTTCTGACTAGATTTTTTTCACTGTTTCATTGATTATTTTTACACTGTAATGTGCAAAAACCTATTCATGTCTTTAGCCTGACTTGTTTCCTACGCTTATGAAACAGATCTTTCTTTGATAACAGTTGTTACTGCTGGAATGAATGTCAGCCCATGATCTACTGTAATACATCTTTCTGAATTGCCTTCTCTAATTTTGTTAGTTGAAAAAAACACCACCTAATTTAAAGAGATAAAACCTTCTGGAAGTGGAACATTGCCACTAATTAGGATAACAAGAACACAGGTATGAGTTGCTGGGGATACTGAAGTCTAAGCTTCTTTCTTCTAACACAAGAAGAGGCATATTTTTCTGGAACAGTCTTCCTTCTCTGTCTGAAATTCTGCTGCTTTGGGGAAAATTATTGACATTAATCTCTTTATCCATGGTAAATGCTGACCGGGACTCAGCAGCTCCAGATTCAGGTCCTGGGTTTTCTATAAATACCCTGTGCAACCTTGAGCAAGCCACTGTTGTTCTGTGACTTGGTTTTTCCATCTTTAAATTGCAGCAATGATGAATCCTGTGTTTTATTGCCAGCTCTTACATTACGTGTATCTGCAGGGGAGCTGCTCGTTCAATCTCTTTGTGGCTTGGTTCCTCATCTCTAAAGGAGCAATAGTAATACTTCCCTTGTCTGCTTATTTTGATCACATTTTTTTGACGTTTGGATGTACTTGAAGTACTGTGGGACTCTGCCACAGCATGCAAACAACATGTTTCTCCTCTCTCTTACTCCACACATGGTACTCTTTCACTCTTGAATGTGGGTTTGCAGAGTGGCTTCGAGCTGGTGGTTTGACCTCTCAAGGAAAGCTGTTGTTAGTAATTAAACTGACTGACTTGCACTAAAGCCCATGAGAAGCACCCACGGAGTGCACTGTGCCAGGTGAATTGCAGGGTAACATCACCCCTATGCTCAATAGCAAACAGCCAGGGGACAGAAACCTCTTGAATTCACATTTATCCCTGTGCATGAGCACCACATTACTGCTGTACATCCAGCCCCACAACTTTTGCTCAGCTAAAGCACACATCCAGGACAGCTACGTATCCCATCTGGATCCAAGATCTTTGTATATATACCTTACAAGAAAGAAATATAACAATGTTTTATATTTGATAGCTCAATTTAAAACCAGACTATCTCCATGTGCCTGCTGGAGAGAGAATTAGGAGGAGCAGAGATATAAATGTCTCCAATGAGCAATCTTTCATCTTTGCTGTAGAGGTGACCTAGAACCATGGTGACACAGAAGATTTAATATAGTGCCCAGCTGCAGAAAGGAATTTTTGCACAATACTAGATGACAAAGTTGTTCCATTGTTTAAGTACCACAGGCATTATTAGCCTGTCACGAGACTGGGGTACAAGCTCATAGGCTGTGACTCTCACATCTGCCTTTGAACAAGGTTGCCTGTCTAATTATGTATGAGAAGTATGTCTGCCTGTAAACACCAAACTCATGCCGCTGAATTTTGATTAAAAAATTCCTCCCAGCCCTCCAAGCAGACACATCAGTCTTCACTGCCTACCCAGCTTGAAGTGAGACTTGACTCCACCTGGACTGATTGCATTTCAGTAGCAGGGGAGGAGCACAGACACACTTGCAGGATCCATCCTACCATTTTTCAGTGTGCAGAAAAGCAGCAGAATTCAAGGCAACATTTGAGCATTGAGCAAAAGAGGACAGAGCCTTCTTAGAGATGTGAATTTCTTTCTCTTTATAATTTAAACATCCATTCCTTAGTGTGTCTGTGTGACCAAATTATTATTCTTTTTCAGATGCTTTTCTCGAAATCCCTGGATTCTGCATCTGCTGTTCAAATGCTGATACAGTTACCTCACTACGAAAAGACAGTTCTCCAGGCAGAGCAACTGTCTGAACCCAGGGAAAATAACAGTTCTCTCTTTGTATTTCCAGTGGGTGCATTCAGATCGTGGCTCATCAAAATAAAGACATTATGGGCAACTGTGTCTCGTTCTTGGTTAAGGAAGCTGGAATACCGACAGCTGATTGGGGAACCAAGGGACTGAATTTTAAAGGCGACACAGGCTGTCCTTGCTCTCATCTCCCTGCCTTGCAGCACCATCTACAGAGCTGCTCTCAGAATCACACCCGCTGCAAACCTCGGGGAACTCCAGTTCCCTGGCCAAACAAACCCTGGTTCAGCGATTAACACACTCTGGAAACTGCGAGGTTGACAGCCCTGAAGCCTGAAATCCCTCTGCAACCAGAACAAGGCAAGATCATGGTCTGTTTTGCCGAGAGCCTCTCGGTACCGATGCAGAACAGGCACCTCCGGCAATGACAGGGCTAAGCCAGCCACTTTGCTGATTTTTTACTTTAGAAACTTTGCTACAGAAGAAATTTTCTGGCAGCTGAGTGTTCCAGCTGCAAAAGGATGGTGAGATTTTCCAGGGCAAAATGCACTTCATGGCCCATTAATCCTATCTTTGGCTCAAGATGATTGTACAGGCTTCAAAAGAGTGCAATATTTCACCTCCTCCGTGTATCTACTCCATTACACAAGATAAAATGTCCTGGGGATTGACCTTCATCTGATCACCGAAGCATAAGGTCTGTTTGCCCTTGACTTGGCCTGGGTACCTCAACAGTGATGACACAGGGACTGGACCACAGTGAAGGAGTTTGCAAGCACAGTTTAAAAGCTGGAGTTTGAAATATGGCTCTGATTACCTTGTCACTTAAAAAAAAAATATATATATATATATATATATATGCTTATCTGTTCACCTCAAAATAGAACGTTCTTCTGAATATGCAGTATTTTTTTCCACCAGAAGCCTTGATCCAAATGCCACGACAGTAACTGGAAAGTTCCCACCATTTTAGACCAGGCTCTGGCAGTGGGAGGTGGTGGGTGCTGGAATGTGCCAGTGCAGGCAGCATTGCTATCTCATTGCTCACCAGGAGCAGCAGAAAAGAACAGGCATTAAAAAAGCAGATAAAAGGGCAAAAGAAGACACAGGCTCCAAAACTATGGCAGTGGGTTTAGGCACCAAGATGCAACTGCCCTAAATACTAACATTATATGCTTAGAAAGATATATTTGGAGATAGGGGCTGTCTTAGGAAGGGAAAATATGATCTGGGTGGTTTTACAAACAGATCAAGTGCTACATTATAATGTGGTTGTTTGCCCTTGCCATGCCTGCAGGAGTCATACCAGGGCCTAATTCCTCTGATGGTTAAACATATTCTTCTAACTTCCAGCCTACATTTATTCATCGCCAGACAGAACAGAACCACTAGCTCTTATCTGCTAATAACTACCTTCCTTACAAAGCCATCAGGTTTACACAAGCACTGTCCACCTTCAGCAAATGCATGTTGTATTTTAGCCCATTTCTGTCTGCCGTCCTGTCTGCTATCATTCCTTCCCGCTAAATTTATCCCAAAGTCCTGTGTTTTATTTGGATCAGACTTCAATCATTTTTCCCCGCCTTAAAAGCTGGACCAATCTTGCCTGCTCTCAAATTGTGCTGTGCTGCTCCTGCAGCGATGCTGTGACACAGCCAGATACCAAGTGCCGTTAGAAGTCCGAGTCAGAAATCAGAGTATTTCAGTGGAAAGGGATCTGTAACGACCATTTAGCCCAAATTATTGTCGTGTTATGATCTTTATGATTTGTTCCACTTGGATGAGGTAATTTCTGTCTCCATGCATTCATTTCCTCTGTGTACATTTCCATATTATGCATTCATTTGTGTCCTGCCTCTCCCCCTTTCACCACCTCTGCCTCTCCTCTCCTTCCTCTCCTGGTATGAATGCCTGAAGAACATTTTGCTATTTGTTTTAATTTCCTTTGCAAGGTCTACCTCGGCTTTACTTCTGGCACATTTCCCTTTATGCCTACACTTCCTAACTTCTAAGGCGTAGTTTTCTTTGATTAATCCTTTTTTCCATTCCTTCTACTCCCTTTGCTTATTCCTAATATCCACTTTGAAGTGGTTTTTCATGGAGTTAGGTCTGGACCCCTTCCTTGCGGAGTTTTATCCCTCTGTGTACAAGTCCCAAATCCTTTTTATAGCCCCCAGCTTAAATTCCAAGCCTGCCCAACATTCAAACCTTTTGAAGCTGTCAAAAAAATCAGGAAGCAAAATATGTTAATTGCTGGTGTGTACCAAATTCCAGCACATTAGGCTTCCCGTTGGGTTCTCCATCCCACTGTGTGGGTTGTTCCAACTGGTTTTCCCTGCACATGCGTCCAAACCTAAAAGATCCCGGGAAGACTGTTGACTCCAGGAGAAATTCCTCTTGACCTCCAGCCACGGCAGCAGTGCCAAGACAAGGCAGGAAGGTCATTAGCTGAAGCTGTTCTCATGGCATAAAAAATTGTCACAGTAGATTAAAAATTAGCACGAAGAAATGAAGCCCATACGTGTGTTTTTAAAGCCTTTGTCAGGCAGCCAAAATGAAAACAGATTTCACCAGACCACGAAAAATGAAATGCGTGCGCTAGGCCTGCTATGGCTGGAGCTTATTTCCGTGCTAAATTCCAAGCTCCAGGTCTCTCCCGCTGAGGCAGAAGGGCTGCTCAAGAAAAAAAACCCCAAATATCTTATAATAGCAGAGGAGTGGTTTTTCTCCCCCCTGTTTTTCACCCTAAGAGTTTGCCCAGGCGGTTGGATAAAAGGAGATAACGTTTCCAGAAAATGTGGTTGCGATTACAGTCGCTGTTCCTGCCATGTGGGCAAACACCCGTGGGTTTGGGGGGGAGGGTTGAGGTTTGAGTGAGGGATTCTCCCCGTGGGGAGCAGCTTCCCTGGCTGTGCTGGGCAGTGCCCACTGCTGTTTCCACGGGGATGATGTTGGATGTCCCTGGGATGCACCAGAGGGATCCCAAATCCACCTCGTGTCCCATCAGCCCATCCAGACTGGGAAAATTGCAGTTGCCTTATTGAGAAGCCTCTTTTGGGAAGTCAAAGCCCATGTGGTCGTTTTAAACAGCTCGTTTCAGGGAATATCCTGGTTTTTGAGTGGTTGGGATTGGCAGGGGGGAAAAAAGTTGGGTGAGGTTGTTTGGAAAAGAGAACGGCCGGACACGGGGCTGTCCTGGCACAGTGAGCACACCGGGGGCACCGGCAGTGCCGAGCCCTGCTTGGGACACCAGCACGGGGCAGGCATGGGGCAGGGATGGGGGGATGGATGAGGCA
>JAWWEU010000053.1:11309017-11323247 GCA_035583155.1 Acropternis orthonyx | reverse complement strand
GATCGACCCGGGGATGGAGGGGGGCTGGATTCGGGCATGGATTCGGTGCTGGATCCGGGAATCCGCTGCCCCGGCGCCGCGAGTCCCGGAACGCTGTTGGCGGGGCCGCTGGCCCGGTCGGGGCGGTGCGGGGCGGGCGGGCCGGAAGGCGGCGGGCGCTGCACCACGCGGAAGTGGCGGCGGGTGCGGGGCGATGGCGGCGCCGGGAGGCCGCGGGGGCCCGGACAGGGACGGGGCGGGCCCGGGCCCGGCCGGCAGCGGCCCGGGCAGGGCCCTCTGAGGGCTCCGCCACAGGCCCTCTGAGGGCTCCCCGCCCCCGCGCGTCCCGGGCCGCGCTCGGGCCGCGGGCCCGGCCGGCGGGGGGGCCATGGCCACCCGGCGTCTCACGGACGCGTTCTTGTTGTTGCGGAACAACGCGGTGCAGAGCCGGCAGCTGCTGGCCGAGCAAGTGAGTAGTTTCGGCTCCTCCAGCCCTCTGGGTTCACGTAGCATGGCTGCTGCGGTGAGTCTCCTCCCTTCATCCTTCTGTACCTCGCCGGGCAGCCGTGCCGTGCCCCGACCCTCTCCCCGTGCCCCGACCCTCTCCCCTGCCATTCCTTTCCCTTCCCTTCCCCTTCCCCTTCCCTCTCCCTCTCCCTCTCCTCATCCCCCACCGCCTCCCCCTCCTTCCCTCCCCGCCCTGTCGATCCCTTTCCCCGCTCCCTCATGGAGAGGGAATAGAAGAGATATCTCTCTCTCTCTGTGCTGATCGTCTCTATTCGCTTCACTAATAATAAATACAGTTATTTCTTCTAAGAGCTTCGTGTCAGCACTGACATGAGGTTTTTGGCCCAGTGTGCCTTTCTGGTGCCTCTTTACCTCAAAGGAAAATGCAATCATTTCACGGCCAGAACTCTTCTATTCCCCTCGGTGCGGGCCCTGTTGAATACACTGTGTAGTTGATGCCCATTGCTTAGATCTCTCCATAACTTGCTCTGATGTTCATTGCCCTTTCTATTTTAATTTTCCCGAAATACAAATAGTATTGAAAGACATCTGTGAGCGAGGGGAGTCAGTAGATTCCAGTGTAACTCTTCCCACAGAAACTTCCCAAAGTTATTTGTTCAGAGGCAGTTTCTGCAGCTTTTCCTAAGTTTTGAGCCCTGATGGGCTGCTTGGCAGCTCAGCTCTGCTCAGATTTTCACACTTTCTGTTTAAACTTATCAATTATTTGTTCATAAGCACCAGTAAATACCTGCTGGCAGTCTCATCATTCTGAATTGCTTTCCGTGAATGCATTTTTATCAGGAAAAGCAGTGCTTCATGTTGCTGTTCATGTGTTAACTGTTCCTCGTGAACTTCATTACACCTGTGTCTAACGAGCTGTGCATTAAATTGCTTTTGTAGAACAGGAAATGTCAATAGTGATTTGTATTACACACGTGTAATTTGGCTCTGCATCTAGTCCTTGACAAGGTTTTTTTGCCAGTATCAATATCTTTACATCCCTGGGGTTGTTAAAATAATAGTTCGAACTCACATAGAGACAACTGAGCAGTGAAATGCACTTTGCTCACCAGGGAGAGCAGTCTCACTTAAAACATTTATTTGCAGTGTTTACTCACATTAATTGACGGTATTTGCTGGGCTGCTCATTCAAATGAAGTGAACAGTGCCTGGAATTCCCTCTGTGCAGTGGGTGAAGGGAGTCAGTGGCTCCATCTTGATTCTTGTGGGCAGTTCAGAGTTCTGTGGTTGCTACAAGTGAACTGTTTCAGCAAGAAGTGTGAAAGTGGTAGTGTGAGCTATTTGTCTTTCATGTTTCTGCCCCAGGAGCAGAGCTGCTTTGTGCCAGCAGGGCAGGGCTGCAAGTTCTGTCTCACAGTACTTCAGCCTACCTTAGCTCACTCCCCAGGCTTCTCCTCGAGAAATCCTTTGCCATGAGAACCCTGTCCAAAATCACCTGCTTCCCTGGCAGATGCACCCTCAGCCACTCCTTAAACTCCCATAACCAAAGCAGCTTTCCTAACAGTGCAGTCCTGCTTCAAGAGCTTGGTGTGGGATAAGAGACCATCAGTTGATGCTGCTTTGTGTTTTGTCCTCGTTTTAGATCTGCTTTGTTCATCTGTGAGTGAAATGTCCTTTTGCTCACGCACCCAGTGCAAACACTGGTGAACAGAGAAGGTGCAGATCCGTTGCCTTTTGTATTTTGCCAGCTCCACGCAGGGCTGATGCTCTAGAGCACAACTCCAGTGTGTACAGAAGTGAGAATGCACGACATTTGTTTTGGCTTTTTTGTTTTTTGCTGTCTGTGTTCCCCTGGGGTAACTGGGGTGCTTGTCAATAAGTATCTTTCAAAAGCTTGTATGTGCCTGTCCAATGATAACCAAACCCTCCAGCTCCCCAGTGGTGCTGAATGCTGCAGTGTAGTGGCCCTTGCTGTCCTACTTCAGTGTATTCCATTGCAGTTTCTCTACCTGACGTTTTAGTATCTAGACATTTACTGTGCAGTTACTTTGGAAAACAAACCAAGCTCTGGACTTGATCTCTTATGTTCTTGCTGTTTACCAAGGAACTGAAATATTTCTTTAAAAAGTTGGTGCATCAAGCAAAATGCTGACTTAAAATACAATATCATGATGTATTTATTGATGAGTCGTGTGTTAAAGGGCAGTTTGTTTGTTCTTGGTAAACCATCATGCTTAAAAAATAAATCAGTTTTTTCTCAACTGACCATGCCCTGTATCTGTCCTATGTCTCTTTTTTTCCCTTTTATCCTTTGCTGTCTCTAACTGGATGGGGCTGATGGGATCCACAAATCACTTCAGGAGCTGGATGAGGTATTGTTTTTCACATTTTATTCTGCCATGGTGCATCAAACCCACATCATTGGGCTAAAACGTTCCTTTCTTTATTCTTCTGGTTTATTGAATTTCTTTATATAGGATGAAGTGTCTCTGCACAGTAGAAGGACAAGGCTGCATAAAATCAAGCATTTTGTGATGTGATATTACATTGTGAATAGATAAATGTATAAATTAGTCTGATTTATTGTACATGTATGGGATAGAATGACTTTGCACAATGAAGCTAGTAACTTTTTTTCATGCTGTGCATAAATTATACAAACTTTATTGATCAGGAAATAAGGTCAAGGATAAAGAAATTGCTTTCAAGAAAGAATTGCCCAGGAAGAAAGAGAAATAGGGTAGAGAACCACAAAGCTTGACAGGCCTGATAAACGAAAATCACAAATTTGAGAGAAACTTGGAAGGGAGGTTTTTGTATTAAATCTTTCTCTGAGAACAAACAGTGACGTAATTAGTTATGTTTCAAATGGTATCATTGATGATCATCTCTAGAACTGCCTTGGCTCTTTGTGTTTAGCACATTTTAATTTCCACTAATTAAGTAATTTAACCATTTTACTTACATGTCAGTTTGCAAGAGTGTGTTTGTTCTTCAGCTGCCTAGTAGCTGACTGTCTGGCTAAATAGCATTGTTTGAGAAGGATGGGATACTATTTTTATTTCTTGCAGTTATAAGTAAACATTTTTTTCTGAGATTCTCCCAAATGCAATTTTCAAACTGGCCTGATATAAACTGTGCTGCATCACTGGCTGGGAATACAAAATGTACCAACATGAGAGTTACTTGAATTCTCACTGCAATGTTTTCTCCTTGCAAATGTCCTAAGAATTTATTCTGAGAGTGACTTTCACCTTTCAGATCCTGTGGGAAGTGGGAGGATGTAGGTCATGGGCATTCAGGGACAGACCAGGAGATGTGGTGTGTGATCAGACCCACATCATGCACAGGCACATCTTCAAGGTTAATTTTCATGGGAAGGCACTTTTCCTGATGTTCAAGGATTTGGGTCTGGTTTGGATGACTCTCCTGTGCTGTGTTTTCTCTCCCTGCAGCTGGCTGATGATCGCATGGCACTGGTGTCGGGAATTAGTTTAGATCCCGAAGCAGCAATTGGAGTCACAAAACGTTTACCTCCCAAATGGGTCGATGGGGCAGATGAAGTAAGTTCTGTAGCAAATCCAACACACAGTTTGGCTTCTCATGTAGGGATGAACGTGTTGTCAGTCACATTCTCAATGCTGTCAGTTTTGTGATAGAAAGAGCATTAGAAGAAAGATGAAAATAAGCATGTTTTCGAAACTGACACTCTTGTTTAGAGGAAAATATCAGGCAAGCTGTGATTATTATCTCAAAGAGCATACTGCAAATGAAATAAGAGGAGATTATCCTGGGCCAGAAGTTCCAGAAGACTCTGCATCATCAGTGGGAGCCCAGTATTCACAATACACTGGGACCATTCGAGTTAGCATGTTATAACTGAGCTTTTAGGAAGATCCTAAAGCTTTTCCCAGTTTGAAACTTGGAAGGGAAGGGTACCAAAAAGTTAGTATTTGCAGTGGAATTTTTGTTTGAACCTGTTGAGTCCAGTTGTATAGACCCTAAAACGGTGGAGATGAGCAGGTTACTGTTTGAAAACAGGAAATGTTAGTGTCTTCTAGAAGGAGAATTTTCCTGCCTGTGTACTATTGATGCCTTGCAAGTTATGGAAATAATTTGGACAAAAGTGAGGGAATTATTCTGGAGGCATCTAATTAAAAACCTTTTCCAGTATTTTGAATGTGAAGCTATTCCTGACTTTCAGAAAATCCTTTTTAAATGTACACTCAGAACACATGTTGGCACCTCAGTTTGTGGCTACAGAGCTCGTTGTGCAGAAAGGTGCTCAGTCTCCTTTTTACTACTGTAATAGTCATCCTTACAGATTTGGTTTTAATTACTTGTTTGAAAGCATGTCATTCAACTTCTCTTGGTAACTTCAGGCTATTCAATGTTTGACAGAGGTGTGACCTGAATTTTCATTTTCATTTTCTGTTTTAGATTCAGTATGATATTGCCAGGGTTAAACAGAAGATGAAAGAATTAGCCAGTCTTCATGATAAACATCTAAACAGACCCACACTGGATGACAGCAGTGAAGAAGAACGGGCAATAGAAATAACAACCCAGGAGATCACACAGGTACAGGCTGATTTCAGCTCTAAATCTCCAGTCTGACATATGTTTACTGCATTAGGATGAGGCAGTGGTTTGCTCTGAGGGAAGCATTTCTTTTGGAATCAGTATTAGAGTGAGAAGTCCTGGGCTCCGTGCTCAGTGCTGCACTCACTGTCTGGGTGGACTTGCCAACGAGTCATTAACCTCCTTGTTCTGTTACTTACTTGTTGGCTTTTCGGCTTGGAATAGGATTAATCAGGTCAAATTTACAGATATTTCAGAGAAATGTGGGTATCTATTCTAAGGCTTCTAGGTATCTATTGTAGATACCTAAATGTAGGTATTTATTCAAGCAATTATAACGGAGCAAATGCCTTTGGTCAGAAGTAGTTGTGTTACTCTGCTACCTTGTTAACTTTGTTCATTTATATTCTGCTTCTGTCTCTTTCTAAATATAGCAGAAGGCAATAAAAATTAACTTTAAAAATCTAGAAATCAAAATACTAGTCTTGAGTTTGGAACTTTTACAGTGTTATATTTCAAGTGTGTGCTGCTGTGTGTGCCTTTACTAATGGAATTGTGTTCTCAGTTATTCCACAGATGTCAGAGAGCAGTGCAGGTGTTGCAGAGCAGGTCCCGCAGTTGCACGGAACAAGAAGCGCGTGTTCTCAGGAATGTAGTGTCTTCCTTAGCACAGTCCCTTCAGGACCTGTCCACCAACTTTAGGCATGCACAGTCTGACTATCTCAAACGTAAGCATAAGAGATACAGTAATGCATGGGCACCTTCTGTGGAAACCCAGTAATGGAGCTGTGCTTGTCTTCCTGGTTGGGAAAACTGAGGCACAGAAGGGTTAAGTGATGCACACAGGACTAGCTGGAGGTTAAGAACGTGAGAGTTTCTGGTTCACAGCCAATCTTCAAACTGCTTTATTCTACTTCTCTGTCATATTGCTAAAGGAGAAATGCCATAGTAAAGCATACCAACCAAACCAGTGTGTTTCACCCATCCACGTTTTTAATGCATCTTTGCTTCTCTAATTGTGGTCTGCAAAGCTGCAGCCATTGCCCCTCAGTCGTGATACCTGCTGTAGATGGCAGGCTGTGATAGACAGCACTTCAAGAGGTAGTCTGTGATACATTAAAATTCGGCATCCATAAACAGATTGGAAGTGGAATAGCTTCTGTTCAAAACTCTAAAATTGTGTGCAATTCTGTTTTAAACCAAGTCAGATTATTTTAATCTGGGAAGAAACGCACAAAAACTTGATCCTCAAATTTAATACTGATATTTCTTCTTCCTGTGGTATAAACGGCAGAGGTAGAACTGAAGATCACAGTTCAGACATGGGATGTTCCTGAGAGAATTGTTACAAAATAGGCTAGAGTGATCACACTTCAAGGCTCTTAATTTATCTAATATTTTTAACTTCATGGAACACAATGACTTCAAAATCACTGATTTAATCAGTCTTGCAAACCTGATTGAATTTGTTGTGCTTTGTTAAATAGTAAGTCTGTGTGACAGTTAAAGTTTAAATAGTGTTATTTTTGTCATTTATTAGCCAGATTTTCTTCTTTGTGCTTTTCTATCTGGTGCTTCAAATTTTACTCTTACTCTGATTTTAGTGTGCATAAATATTATGCTCAAATATAGGTTGTCTTTATAGGCATGAAGAATAGAGAAGAAAGGTCCAAACACTTCTTTGACACATCAGTCCCACTGATGGACGACGGGGAGGATGATACACTTTATGACAGAGTAAGTTGTTGATGCACAAAGAAACTTTGATGTCCCTTCAATTTTAGCGTGCAGATATCTAAATGTTATGCCACGAGCACCAAGCTGCATGGAAATTCTACTCCTGCAGATTTCTGCAATGCATTTTCCTAATCAGTGTTGCTGTTGTGGAGTTCAGATGGTTGTGCCATCAGTGTCAGTGCTGCAGTGTGAGGGAACTCAGTCTGACTCCTGAATTCCCCTTACATGACTGACAGGGGCTAGAAGGTCTCTAAATTCTGTCACTGTCACAGCACCTTCCTGGCCACATAAAAGAGTAATTGCAGAAAATCGTGATTCTGAGTTTGGATGGAAGGTGGCACTCTTTAAAGTGAACTGAAGATTTTCAGTATTACAGATCGCTGAAAAAGTGGTGCAGGGATTTGTTTCTGCACAAATTGTGTTGTAGAGCTCTATCAGACTTTGTTTTACTTTGTGAAGTTTGGGGGATCTGTTCTATTGTGTCCTCACTAGTAGTGCCACAGAATATTCTTAACTGTAATACTTGATATCTAACTGAAAACTTAGAGAAAAAGCTTTTCAGCTAATCCTGTGTACAAGAGGTTTTTCACTTATCTCAAGTAAGAGTGATGGGGAAAGGACAGTGTTCAGTTGTGATTGGCCTTGGGATGCAAAAACAGGGAGGTCTCCATAGTTAATAAAAATACCAGAATTGCTGATGTCTTTACACATTGGCATTATAGAAGTTTGTCGTGCTGATTAATCAGTAGATACTCTGTAACTGCAGGACACTTGCATGTATTGATTTTGTACACCAACAAAAGTACTGTTCTAGGACAGATCTTATTTTAAAATCAGTTGTTTATGTGTTTGGGCAGGATGCAAGTTGTGCATTTTCACTTCTCAAGCTATAAATAGCTGTCCAAGTTATTTTAGTGGCCCTGAAAATCTTTTTAAAATACACTACATTTTTTTCTTAGATTCTTGTCTGCTAGAGAAACTCCGTAAGGATTGTTATGTTATAGAATCTTGTAATCCTTATAATTATTTCTAGTGTTTTCATGCTGTTAATTTAGTTTAACTCTTAAATCTGTTTCACCAGGGTTTTACAGATGACCAGCTGGCATTGGTGGAGCAGAACACACTAATGGTGGAGGAGCGGGAACGAGAAATCCGTCAGATTGTACAGTCCATCTCCGATCTCAATGAAATATTTAGGGACCTGGGAGCAATGATAGTAGAACAGGTACATTGACATCAGTGTTGGTAAGAAGCTGGAGAGTCCATGTAGTGTTAAGCCTTCCAGACTCTTCCTGTTTTTATGTGCTTCTCACTCTTCAGCCTAAGATTGAAATCTGCCAGAAGTTGAATTAATGAAAATAAATAAATAAAAATTCAACTGGTTATGTGTGTTAGACTAAAAAAAAAAAATAGTAAAATAAAAAGTCCATAAAAAGTCCAAGTTCTGAAGGTTATTTCACCCAGAGATTCAGTTTATGTTAAATGTGTCAGCCAAAAGCAGCTGGCCTGGAAGTAAGGGATGGGATGTGATGTGACGTGGGGACAGAGCTGCCATTAGGCATTGAGCAAGGAAGTTGTTTAGTGAAGTCACAACTAGTTGTTCTGTAGAAGTTCATTGTTTACATAGTTCACAAGCTGTGGGTGTTGTTAACTACTCTGCTGTTTATAATAATAATAATTGCTTCATAAAGTTCATTTAAGTTCAGTTTGCTGCTTGTTTTCTCCTTTTTATTTAGGGAACAGTTCTAGATAGAATTGACTATAATATTGAACAGTCATGTATGAAAACTGAAGAGGGTCTAAAACAACTACATAAGGTAAGCTGATGGAATACTTAAGCTGGTTTGCATATCTAGTACTCTTTTATAATTTAATAGATATTAAGATATTCAGTCATGTTTCAGTTGGACATTGTTCCTTTTATAAGTGACTGCTGTACAGTATGAAATGTCCAACTGTACTGCAGTAGGAGCTTTCCAGATAACTTCTGTTAATGTCATGCTTGATGCCTAGTGTTCATTTCTTAAATGACTTTCTGGGCATCCAAGCAATGTGCTTTGATATTTATACTGCTGACCTGGTGGGACCTATTCGCAATTCCTTCTCTGCTTGGAGAGCCAGGCACTTGGGAAATGGGACTAGTTGTTGGGTACCTCACTGCAGATTTCAGTTTGAAAACATTATCTCAGTAGTGTGAGCAGCAAGAATAATTATTAGTGTGTTCTCTCACCATCTGACCCTAGTTAGATGTTAGGTCCAACCTTATGCTTTAATGTGGAGCTTTTACTATGAACACCTGAGAACTTTTCATTGGCAGGAGATCAGAGTTTTGTGGTCAGAGATCAGAGTTTTGTGGTCATTTTGTTTCATTGGCTTTTTTGCTCTGCTTTGATTTTCTGGTAAGTTCTGACTTGTCAGTTCAGTTCAGTCCTTCCATTGCTGGAAATAAGTAGAATAGAGATTTATGCAAAAGCCTCTTAAATAAAACATTCTCCTTTTGGAAACCTGGACATCATCTGATTAATATGCACTCAACTTCCTACTATGGTAGACTTGTACTATGGACAGCAAAAAATGTGCCATTTGAAGAAAAACAAAATAAATTGGTTATAGGATTATTTTTGTCATATATAAAAGTAAATTGGACATCACTAAAACAAGGTGTTGACTGTGGGTGAACAAAGCTTAAAGTAATTGGAAGCAATTTGCACAGACTGAACTGGAAATAAATGAATCAGATGGAATCGATGCTATTTCTAGTCCAGTGGTAGGTAATGAATTCTCAGCAAGCCCCGGGTTGGATTGCTGGAATATGGATTTTTGATCCAATATATACCTGCTTTCAGTAGAGCATAGGAATTCTTTCATGGAAGACATACACACAGGTCTGAGCAGGAGTATCAGAGATACCTTGCTGTTTCTAATCCTGGTGGTAGCTTTATTCTGATTTAATATCTATAATATATTTTTTTTCTGTTTTAATTGGTATAATTATTCTAAACTACCAAGACAGCACTTTCACAGGAATTGCATTAATTCACTGCAGAATTCCGATGATATGAATCACTAGTTACCACCTCCTGCTTCACATGAAAATTGGAATCAGTTGTCAGGCTTTGATACTTAAAGCCTAATTAAGTAAATAATCACAGTGGTTGCATGTTACATAGTTTCAGGTCAAAAATTCCTCTTTAGTAGCTCTGATAATTAATTATTTTCCAGGGACTGTAAAGGGGAAGAATTAATATAGTGTTCCTTTTAAATTTTGAAGGTTTATTAATTAAAAAAAATTAAATGTGAGCTTTGTTCCATTCAGCTTCCATTAGCAGGCTTTCATTTGGCTTTTGGAGAGTTTTCTGCATGTTGTGCCCTTTTAATTCCCCTGGGAAAAAAGGGAAAATGTAGTGAGAAGAAAGAAGGGATGAAGCAGAAAACTGAGAACCAAATCAAAAAGAAAGCTCTCAGTTCTAATTGAAATTAAATGAAAATGCATAGCTGGATCAGATACAACAAAAATGCCTATTCAGAGATGAAGTTTTGGTGTGAATTTTAATGCCCTTCAAATATAGGACAGGAATCTTGTCTCAGAGTGAGTTTGCTCTTTAACGCGGGTGGATGTGACTTCAGTGCAGACTTTATTCACTGGTATTAACAACTCCTTTTCTGTGTTACAGGCAGAGCAATATCAAAAGAAGAACCGGAAGATGCTCGTTATTTTAATTTTGTTTGTTATAGTAATTGTCCTTATTGTTGTTCTTATTGGTGTAAAGTCACACTAGGTTTCACTTCATTTTCTCATTTTTGGAGTTTCTGTGAACTTTTTTCCCAATGTGAATGGATGGACCTGCACTCCAGAAAGCTGCCTTGAATGTACGAGCCCTTGTGGTGCAACCTCTGTGCAATGTTTCTGTAGAATTCTTCAAAGTACAAGTTTGGTGATCTGTGAAGTGTTTGTAAGGATTATATGGAGAAATTTCAAGAAATTTGATGCTTCCCCACAAAACATTTGGTGCTCTCTGCAGAGGTATTTGGAAAACGCAGTACTTAAAAGTAATTAAAAGTTGAAGTTTACCAGTGAGTAGTACAGTAATTAGTGTGTTACTGTGAACAAAAATGTGTTGTCTTCTATATTCTTATGTCATAATTGTTACACGCTTCAAATATAAACCATGTTACTGAGGCAATGGGACTAGATATCAAAAATTGTTCTAGATGTAAAATATGTTGAGGCACAAAGTCGTTTGATTTGATCCCCTTTCTTCCAGACTCAAAACTCCAAAGAACTGGACAGACAGCTAAAACAGAAAGCTTTTAGCAACCTGAACGTAATCCAACCCCTGTGATCTTAATTTAGATACTGCCCCATTACTAAGAATCAGTGGTACTTGATCTTGTAAATAACAAGATGTAATCACTGGCATAATTAAATGTGTTTAGTTAATTAAAAAATTTTCTGAGCTTGAGTAATCATGGGAACGATTTTCCTCACTGGAATGATCATTCATTTTTTCGTGCATTTTTTTTTTTTGTTTAAAGTACAGACATTACATTAAAGCAGTGGTGAAGTAAAAACTGAAAAAATGGAGTAGAAACCCAAAAGGAGAATCTCTCTGTAGTGGGTCTCAGGTGTTTCAAACTTTAGTTGCTATATAAGCTGTTTATTTTACAGTGCATTTGTCCATATGGGTTATGTTTTTTGTGTAAGAAGAGACTTCACTACAGTAGATAGTACATCCATTTTCCCTGACAGAAGATTCTCTTTCAAATGTCTGCCTGGAAGAGGACATGTGTATGGTCTTTTTGCTGACCATGAGAGATGTCATGCAAGCAACATATTCCAAGGCCTTCAGTGGAGAATCTGGGGGGTCTTTTCACTGTTTTTTTCAGTGGAAAACTTTGCTGCAGGCCATACAACAGAAAGTAGGGCAACATATAAGTAATAGAATACTCCTGATTTAATTCAGGCCTGAAGTGGTGTGCAATTGTGGTGGCCTTGCCTTAATATTTTTAATATGGCTTTTTTATATTTTTCATTTTTTTTCCCAAAGGGACTGTAACTTCCTTCATTTTCTGACAGACAATAGTGCTCCCCATAAGCTTGCAGAGATGCTCTGCTCCAAGCCCCTGAAGTGCAGTTTCATAACACTATGACATTGAAAATGCATATGTTGCCTGCCCTGAGTTTCTTTACTATGTATGAAGGAGGACTTGAGATGTGGCTTTAAACTGACCATTTTCAGGGACGGACCTAAAAGCAAACACTGCGAAGACATGAAAGCCTTGGCTTTTCGTGGAGCTTGTGAAAAGCTTTGCACCACTCTTGTTACCTCTAGAGAAAGGGGATGTTGGACCACCAAAACTGCCGGTTCAAACTCTTCATTAAATTCACAAAGTAAATTGGTAAAAGAAAGACTGAGGCTTGTAGTTGGGTGTGCAGCTCCCCTGTTCTGGTGATAGATCTTTTCAATGATCGTGAGTAAACTACTGTCTCCCTCGTGCTGTCTGCATCAGCTGGTGTGAAGCAGCATATTGCTATAATTTAATATACTGTATTTGCAACTTTCTCTCTAACATGAGATCGTGTTATTTATTTCTGTCTTGACCGGTGCTTTTGACATTTTATCATGGCAAATGAATTCAAAGAAGTAATAAAACACTTCCAACCTAATTGGGCAATTATTCATTTTTTTAAAAAAAATAGAGACTGAAACATACTTTTGTGATGTTCATGCATTTCTGTTCTTCATGATTAAATAAATGAAAGTGGCAGTGACATGACATTTTTTTTAAAAAAAAAAAAAAGTATGTTTCTGTAGCACAATGTAATTTGCATTGTCAAGTTATTTCCCATGAGTTATGTCCATGGTATCTGAACTCCACTGAAGTAACTGGCTGCCTATTCCTATCCAAATGCTGTGCAAGGAAATGCATTTTTAATACGTATTAAACAAGCTGTCAAGTGTCCCATGTAACTTGAGCTGGAATTTATTGAAGCTGATTATATTTTGGAACAAAACCCACAACACGCTTCTAAATCATTGCAGGTGTGTGGCTTATTCTGAGTCAGCCTAACTATCAGCAGCTCCATCAAACCCTGATGCTGTGCTTTGTGGGAATACCTCCTGGTGGCCTCCTAAAGAAGGGGTGCTGTGTGTGCCTTTGGGCAGGGAGAGCCCAGAAAAGCCACAGCAGCTGCTGCCTCCTCAGGTGTTCCCAGAGCTGCCTGAACCTCCTGACTGTGCTGCTGTGCAGCCCTGTATGTCCAACCCTCCCTGTGCTGCTGCAAATCTGGTGCCCTCTCTCCTTCAGGTTGGGCCTCTTCCTGGTTGCTGGATTCTTCTCAGCTTGTGTGGAAGCTCAGATTCCTGACAAAGGAACAGAACAGCATTGCTAAAGCATCTCTCCCAGGAATCAATCCGTGGCTCCTCACCTGGTGGACATGGCCTCTAAAGCTCTTGGCTTGTACAGAATTTCTCCATTAAAATGCATGTAAGCGTGCAAAAAATGAGCTGCTCTGTTAACAGAAATTCATTAGAGTCACACATGAAAAGGGCAGTATTAAAAGCACTGTAATAGTACAGTTATTTGTACTGCAAGTTTTCTCTAGAACCATAAAAGTAAAATGGGAGAATTGGTTTCTTGCTTGGTGATTTTTGGGATGTGTTAAAAATTTGAATGACTGTCATTGGTGAGGTGTTCACTGAGACTGCCTGGATTGTATTGATTTAAGGTTTGCTTTTATGAACCACTTAAAAGAGTCTTAACTCATTTGCTTAAGTGTTTGGAAACCTTGCTTTTGGTACTGCCTTGCACAATGTAAGTTCTTGGGTAGGTGACAGTGAAACTGATTTTGTTGGGGGAAAAAAATGTTTACTATTAAAAAACCCGAAACCCCACAGCCTTCCTGAATAAAATTCATTAAAACAGGGAATTCATTATGATATTGCATATTAATTATGATCTTTGGAATGTCTCAATCTTGAAGTGATTGCTGCGTGTACTGTCATTCCTGCCTCCCACCCTGTCCAGATGGATTGGGATAACAGTGAACCCCTGGACAGTGTATGTTCTGTGGCTCAGGGAAGAATTGGAGCTTGTTTATTGAGGATGCACAAAGTGCCCTGCGACAGATGGTCCTACACCTTTTACACAGCGTCATTTTAAATGCATCAGGCAATAAAGTTTCCATAATGTCCCTTCGGAGACCGAGTAAGACCTTACTGTAAGGAAGTTGGGTTTTTTTCTGGAATTCAGCCTAACGTTTTGGGGTGGGTTTTTTAAAATTATTTCCATTATATGCATCAGGTTTCACTTTCCCAGCACAAGTGGAAGTGTGCTGCTCGGCCCTTCCCGGCCGTGCTGGCTGCGGGTTCCCGGGGAGGATGGCCACGGCACGGAGTGCGGGGAGCAGGGTGGGCTTGCTGGGGGGGATTGCCGGGGGTCTGTGCGGGAGGGGATTGCCGGG
>JAWWEU010000053.1:11247623-11308823 GCA_035583155.1 Acropternis orthonyx | reverse complement strand
GCAGGGTGGGATTGCAGGGGGTCTGTGCAGGGTGGGATTGCAGGGTGGGATTGCTGGGGCAGTCTGTGCAGGGTGGGATTGCTGGGGCAGTCTGTGCAGGGTGGGATTGCTGGCGCAGTCTGTGCAGGGGGGGATTGCTGGGGATCTGTGCGGGGCCAGCACCGGCCCGGATGGCCCCGATGGTGCCCTGTGACACCCGCCTGACCACCGAGCGCTGCCAGGCGGCGCTTGGCAGAAGGAAAAAGAACAGACTAAAACCTGTATTATTTAACCCCAAGCCTTTCAGCTGAGCACGCCGCTCGGTGCCGGCCCCTATGCCCGTCTCCCCCGCGGTGTCCCGGCGCTCCCGTGACCGGCGGTCCCCGCCCCACAGGGCCATACCCACACCGGGGCCGGGCCGGGGCGGGGCGGCCGAGCCGTGCCGAGCCGGGCCGGGCCGGGCAGGAAGATGGCGAACGTGCAGCTGCAGTTCCAGGCCAGTGCGGGCGAGGCGGACCCGCAGAGCCGCCCGCTGCTGGTGCTGGGGCAGCTGCACAACCTGCACCGCCTGCCCTGGGCGCAGCTGAGGGGGAAGCTGCAGCCGCGGGTCACCGAGGAGGTGAGGCCGCGTCCCCTCACGGCCCGGCCCGGCCCGCGGGCGCGGCGGGGCCGCATCCCCGGCACCGGGCAGGGCACCGGGCAGGGCCTGTTGCTGGGCCGGGGCGGCCGCCCCCTCAGCCCCCGAGCCCCCTCAGCCCCCGAGCCCCTCGGGGTGCCGCCATCGGCCTCCGCTGGAGCCGCGGACCCGCTCGCAGGGCTGGCGGCGGGGGCTGTGGGGAGGCCAGGGACGGGTTTGCACTGCGGCGGTCGGGTCGCTGCGTGCTCGGCAAGGGGCATACTTGAGGGGTTTCTTTCTTGCTTTCTTTCTTTCTTTTCTTTCTTTTCTTTCTTTTCTTGCTTGCTTTTTTTCGCAGGGCTTCCCCGGTCTCTTACAGCAATATTTATACATTCTAGGTTTTGTTTGGTTTTAATCAAACTGCTGCGTGGAACAGTAATTTAGGGGCTAGCAATCAGCCCTCCTGTTTATCACTGGGAGAATGCCTCAACTTAAAAAAGGCTCTGAAGCAGCCTGTGCACTGAAGGGTTTGGTTTTAAATCGTAGCTCGCATGGCTTAGGAGGGATGCTTGTAATGGGAAGCACGTTTGTATTTTCTGGTTAAATAAACAGGTTCGGCAAATTTCCTTGTTTCTTTTCGCTCCAGAGGTTGTTGCACTCAAGAGCGCACGCACGATTTGTTTCCAACACCTAAAATCCTGCCATCAGAAGAGTGCCGGCAGCAGGAAGGCGATGGCAAGTGTGTCAAACAGGTGCTTTTAAACCCTTGTTTTTGCCCCCCCCCCCCAGGTATGGCAGTCGGCCCTGGGCACGCTGAACCCCAACCCCACGGACAGCTGCCCCCTGTACCTCAACTACGCCACGGTGGCCGCGCTGCCGTCCCGGGTGAGCCGCCACAACAGCCCCTCGGCCGCCCAGTTCATCACCCGCCTGGTCCGCAACTGCCTGCCCGGAGGCGTCAGCAGGTGCATCCTTGTAAGTGGCTCTTGAAACGCCTCTCCGATGAAATGTCTGGTTGAGCGTTTTCTGGACTTTTCCCAGATTTCAGCCGTCTCCAAGGAGACTGCCGGTGGATGAGTTTTGCCGGTGTAATTACGCTGGCATAAGTGGTTTTGCAGTGCACGTAAGCAAGACCTGAGTGTAATAGCGAGGAGAATTAAAGCTGGATATGTATGGAACCTCTTCAACTAGGAATGCCCATGCAAAGTAGCTTTTTCCAGACTGGGATTTATGATGTTGGCACATGCTTTGGGAGATTGATGTGGGGTGCATGCAGGGTGCTATGTGTGTGTCACATAACCTGTGAAAGGTGCCCTGTTTGTGGTATTCAGTGAGTTTTAAAGTCTTGATGCAAACTAATGCTCCAGTGTGAGTCCTTTGCAGGACAAGCTCTTGGTCATCTTCTGTATGAGCCTGATGAATTTATTTGTTTCTATGGCTTCTCCAAATTATATCAGATTTGTGGGTTGTTAGAGAAGACTCACACAGTTGGTGTCAGTAGCAAAATTTAATTATACTCTTCCTCAGAAAGCTTATTTGCAAGAGTAATAAGTCTACTTAGTTCTTACCCTTGTTAATTCGAAAATGTTTGACTAAAACTGCTTTCCATTGGTAATTTCTGTAATGAACTTCAGAAGAAATATTCTCCCTGTTAAAAAGCTTTTGGGTTCATATTAGCCACATTCTCATATAATTTGTCTCTGTTTCATTTGTTTTGAGCACATATTGGTGGTTCCCAGGCTTTTTTTTGGTCTTGATCTGTCAGCTAACCTGTGCTAATTGCAGTAGTATAATTAAAGCAGTCCAGCTCCCTTATAAGGAGCTAATTCCCACACAGTCCAGCAGTGTAATTCATTTTCATGTGGGAATGAACCAGTTCAGTGTGGGTCTGTTCATCAGTGCAAAACATGACAGATGAGCACACCTTGACTCAGAGATGGGTTATTTCCCACCCGCCTCCTTTTTTTCCCTCTTCACCACTGATACCCCAGGTAAGAGATCCTTTCAGATGTAGTCTCCCACATGTCTGGGGTTGTCTGACATGTTCCTCTGCTGGCTGGTGTTTCAGATGGTCTGTGAGAGGTCTGAAGTCTTCGCCTCTGCCTGTGCCTTGGCCAGGGCGTTCCCGCTGTTCACGCACCGCTCCAGCGCGTCAAGACGCACGGAGAAGAAAACTGTCACAGTGGAGTTTTTCCTTGTAGGACAAAACAATGGACCAATAGAAGTGGCAACACTTAAAGTAAGATTTTTGGGATTTTCTGTCATTTTTTCCTGTTATTCCTTGAAGTATATTTTTCCTTCAGTTTGTTGCATGCACAAACACATCTGTCTCAGGCTATGTATGGAATAGGTGCTGTATCTAGAGTAATAAATTATCCTAGGTCAAAGTTCCTTGGAACTGATCAGTTCACAGCACCTGTGAGGACAAATATTGAACTATTATTATTCATAGTAATATTGAAATATTACTGCAGCAAAGGCTGAAGATGATACTCAGAATTTAGATGTCAGAGATGGAAAACACCAAACAAATAGCTCAAAAAAATATGTACATCATAGATGCAAAAAGTGTATTTTTAGCCTTTAACATTGCATTGCCTTCAGTATGTGGGCTTCTCACTTTCTTCTGCCCAAGCAAAACCTGCATGTCGCTGTGCAGGTGAATATCACAGTGAAGTCATTAAAAGTTGCTTATAAGGGATTACCTTTGGCCTCTGCTATTTCTCTCTGATGTACCTCTTTGGCTGAGTTTTTCTGGCAGAACTGTAGCCAGAAACAAGACCCTAAAATGAAACAGCTTAGAGATCCATGTAACAGTTAATTATGTCTAAATCATCTTTCAATGGCAGATAATAAAAGACTGTTCCCCTTACACCAGTCTACTATAGAGACCCATAAACTTAAAGGCCATTCCAGGGTTTGCAGTTAAGCTATTAGGGAGCTCCCTGTTCAGTGCTCCAGGTTCTGTGCTTCAGTAGAGAGTGATGCTGCCTTAGCTGACCAGTTAGTAAGGTTATACAAATCCCTTAAAAGTTTAGGAAGTGGATTTGACAAAGGATATGGTGTCACTGCACCTGAAATTCTCAGAATTGCAGCTTTAGAGTACTTTTTTTTCCGTATCTTTTCCTCTGTTCTTGGTCCTTACTCTCTGAACTGATTTGGCCCCAGCAACTGGTAGCAGACCAGTTTTCAGGAAGGTGGCAAAGACAGATGTGCTATGAGTGCAACTCTTGATTCTTATCCGTGCCCCAAATCAGAAAAAGCATAACTGGCCTCAAAAATAGTTCCTTTAGATAGGCAGATTCCAAACCACCTGGGTTGTTTTTAACTTAAAAACAAAGCTGCTGTTATTTCTACCTCCTGTTTTCCCCCCTTGATATCAATGGCAAAACTATTACTGCCTTCCGCCAAACTAAGTTTGCACCCCTTAAATTCAACCAGCACCAGGCAGCCAATGTAGAACATGGAAGAGGCATGCAGTAGGATGTTTTTGTCTAAACCTCTTCCTTGGCACTTATATTTTACACCAACTGCATTGTCCAGGTTATTTTACGGTGAGGACTAGCAGGGATTGTCATAGTTTTACAAGGCACTTATTAAAGGCTGCCATTATTTAGGTACTCTGGAGTACCCTGGAAACACAAACACAGGCACAGCTGATTTCTAAGTCCTGCTGTTCCCCGGGGGCTTGGCCTTTGGGTTAGAGCACCTTCATTTACCTGCACAGCCCTAATGGGGAGTCACTCCAGACCAAGCTTGGCTCCTGAAGAGGTCTTTATCCCTTTAGGGGAAAGTGAAGCAATCATAATTGTAGGGAATGGGGCACCATTCCAAAGCAAGCCAAGATTTATGAGTGTGTTGGGATACAAAATGTGTGGAGTCCTTAGGTTGGTCTGGCCAAGCCAAACTTCAGGTACCTCAGCACGAGCACATGAGTTTGCTCTGAAACCCGTCATGACTTGTCCATCTGCTGTGTGTGGTCTTCAGGGTAGTGAGCTACTGCAAAGTTTGCAGTTTGCCCCTAGTCTTACAGTTTCTCTAGTTACTGATTCATGGGAGTTAAAAGTTGAAGCTTGGTGTTTGGTGCCCTCATTGTCCCTTTTTTGCCAGAAGGAGCCACTGTTGACCATTTCGATTCTGTCCACTCTAGCCTAGATAAGTCTTTACTCAGTCCAGGTGAGGGTCAATCCATTTTGCCACAGGAATGAGGAAACAGATGCAGGCAGGTTTTACACAAATATGAAATACTGCACATTCCCCATGGGCCTGCCATACAGAATGTCTTACTTCAGTAATCTTTATTGCCCTCAGCCACTCTGCCTGACATGTACAAACTCTGCATTTCCCATGTTGTAGATTACACAATCTCTGCAGCTTTCCAACCTGAGCAGCCCATAAGCTCATTGTGACTTCCTGAATTAGCTTCCTCTTATCTCCCTTTCCTCCGCCTCACATTGCCTTCCTGGTCTCCCTTTGATAATGGAGAAGGCTACTAATTTTGCAGTATCAGTCCACTGGGGGAAGGAATACAGTTGCTCAGAAATTAGAAGAGCACATGGGAAAGTTTGACACATGCAAAAAATAATGGTTAACTTGGCTGACATTATTTAATCCTGTGCAGTGCCTGTGGTGGCTGCAGTTAAGCATTAATGTGCTCCAGAGGAACCACACATCTGGTGTTGGCTGCAAAGCTGTGCCAAAACCCAGCCAAGCCAAGGCCCCTTCTCAGGCGTCCTCACTTCTTTTTGTAGTGCCTGGCAAGTGCTACAGAAGGAGTCAGACTGGCTGCTCGGATTGTGGACACCCCCTGCAATGAGATGAACACAGATAACTTCCTGGAGGTAGGTAATGCACCTGATGAGTAAGAGTCACTAGTTGTAAGTCTAGACTGCAGTAATCAAAACCTACTGTTGCTGTCGCTTAGCAAACCCTGTATGTCAGCAGTGGGAAGCACATCAAAACAAGGATGCTAAGGCTGTTTCTTTGGCCTTTAACATTTCGTAGAACTTTGCAAAGTTGGAAGGAGGCAGAGTGAACAGCTTGGAGTAAGGGCTGGGAGGCAGAAGACATGAGTTCTTGCCTTGGTTATACACTGGCTTCTCATCTTAAGCCCGAAGGTCATAAGAGTTTCTGAAATTATGGGACAGTTGACATATTTCCAAATGAGCTTTATCATAAAGATCTGGAAAGCTGTTGAGAATGAAATTAGTCCTGTTTTATTGCATCATGATCCAGCAGAGTGAACAGTTGGCTTCTACCTCTGAAGATTCCTTTTACTGGCAGAGCTTAAAGGTCGAATTTGTATTTCATGCCATAGTAAGTCAAGGATGTCTTGGTGGAATTAGGCCATTGGAAAACCTGCACCACTCCCAAAATTGTGAATGTTTGTATGTGTATGCATGCAAAAATCACACAAACCCCTTAGTCGGGTACCCATACATGTGGAAAGGCAGAAATGTGTCCCGATGACTGACTGACAATGTCCCTTTTGTTCCAATGATTAAGGAAATCAAAAAGGTTGGCAAGGATCTTGGGATTACTCCTACCATTATCCGAGACGAGGAGCTGAAAGAGAGAGGCTTTGGAGGTATATGTTGTTGAATATTCCACTTTTTTCCTAGCAGTTAATTGAAATATTTTCCCATCTCCATTATAATATTTTATTTGCATGTTTTTCAAACAGTTTTATTGCCCACAGTATTCCAAGATGTTTTACAGAAAACAGCCACAGGTGCTCCCCACAGTCTTTCTTCCCCACAAATGGTTTAATTCTCTGTTTTCCAGGTATCTATGGAGTTGGCAAGGCAGCTCTGCATCCTCCAGCCCTGGCAGTTCTCAGTCACACTCCAGATGGTGCAACACAGACCATTGCTTGGGTGGGCAAAGGTATTGTGTATGACACTGGAGGACTCAGCATTAAGGGAAAGGTACAGAAACACTTGTTATTCTGCTGTCTTTACTTTCAGGGTTGTTTTCTGATGAAAATATTTCAGTTAATGTATGCAGGAAACCAAAGTACATTTATTTTGAGTACACACTTGATCTGCTGTCATCCATATGGACACAAACTATCAGGGATGAAGACCAAATGGGATCAAGGAACATTTTACAGAGCAATTAAATAGCAACCTGATATTTTGCCCTTTAAATGTTGCCCACTCCTAGGAGAAAGCGAGAAACAAAGATGTTTAGTTTCTGATTTCAGAGATTAAACCAAAACCCATTGGAGTTGGCCTCAGTGTGAAACTTGTAAACGACCTTTTTACTTTTACTTTTCTAACAAATTAGCAGGAGAGATTTAGTAACTTTTCAGTTATAAAGCCAGAACCACCAACAAGCAGATGCACATGTTCCTTGTTTGTGTGACTGCTGGGCGCTGTCAAAACCAGAGTCACAGAAGCATCAGAAACAGTAGTTCCAGCAGGCATTGCTGTGAAATTCTCTTTTAAAGAAATAAAACAAATTCTATGCTTTTGTTTAAACAGACTACTATGCCTGGAATGAAACGAGACTGTGGTGGAGCAGCTGCTATTTTGGGTGCCTTCAAAGCCACTGTAAAGCAAGTAAGTAAAATGTGTTAATTGATCTCATGTATCCCAGCATTGCCAAGGAGCAGTCTGGCTTTTGGATATATTCCCAGATATGGAGGCCGGTCTAATCCTGAAGCTCTGACCTGACACTGCTGTCAGTGAGTTGGAGCCACTCTGCTCTCTCTGCTATTTCAGGAAAATGTTTCACATCTTTGCTGGGATCTTGAGAATTGTGAGAAATTCCTTGAGTGCCGATTTATGTTTTTTTGAAGAGTCTTTCTTGAATTTCAGAGTTGGTTCTGTGGACTGAGTGGTTTCTGGTTCCTTAAATCAGGTCTTTACTTGAGTTATCCAGTGCTGATTTTGTTTAAGCTGTAGGATTTGGGGCAGCTGTCGTCACCTTAGCAAAGAAGGGGGTGAGCCACTCTGGGATATGAAGCCTTTCTGTGTTCCAAGTCCTGTGCCAGGTCTAATATTAACCTGCTGGGGAAATGGCAGTTTTAGTCTCACCAGGAGCTGCTTGTTGGTTTGCTTCTGTGGTCAGAAAGTAGTGGGAGAGCTAAGAAGAAGCCAGCTATTGAAATATGAAGAATTAAAAAATACATATTGCACTTTAACAATATGAGCTGGGGAAAAGTGACTGGTGCCAATAAAACTCTGCCCTCTCCACAAATCCAGTGGCTGAGTCTTGCTGACAGAGCAGCTCTTGCCTCCAAGGAGTATCCAAAGTTCAAAGAATATTTACTGCTGCAAATTAATGCATACATCTGATGGAAGTTTTGTCCAGCGCCTGATCAGTGCCAAATTCCCATTTCCCAATAGTTTAGCTCTGTGCCTTGGCCCTGGCAACATGTTTGATGTGGAAAGATTGTAAACTTCACAGTTATCTACAGAGAATTAAAACTGAAAACAGATTTGTGAGCTGCATCTTAGGCAGAATGACTACCTTGCCATAACTAAGTCCTTCAGAAAGTTAGATCACAGATTTGCAAGGGACAAGAGCTGGAAGTTACACAGGGCTTTGGGAGAGTCTGGGAAAGCCATAGATGATGTCCTTGCAGTGATTCAGTCCTTGTTTCCAGAGCGGTTCTCTGTGTGATTACCTGCACTGAGAGGAGTCCATTCACAATCACAGCAGATGTGAATGCAAGTGGTCTGTCATTTCATACACAATTACTGGAACGTTGAATAAACTGGCAGGGATATGTTTGGACAAACTGAGCCTGGAGAAATCACTGCTTAATTTTACAACCTCATGTAAGACCTGTTAATGCCATCCCTGCAGAAAATGTGTTCGGTAGGCAATGGGAAGAATCTGTCCTTGTTACTGTTTCAAGACTGTTTTTTGGAATGCTTTTGAGAATAAAAGGAAGCTGGAAGATGTTTAAATGAGCTATACTTTGTCACAGAGACTGAGGTGGGACATGGGTGTTGGATAGAAAGCTCAGTGGGAAGAGGGGCAGAGGTTAGTACTCGTCTTCAGGAGAGAGCTGCCTGCATGCTGTTCAACAGTTTCACAATGGGATTCTAAAAGGCTTTGGGTAGCGAAATTAAGCAAGTGATTTTTCCTAGAAAGATGCTTTTCATCTACTCTGAGCTTTCCAACACAAGGGAGAGGAGAAAAACACTTAAATTTTTGAATTCTTTCTTGATCCTGCATGTTAACATGGTGAATCCTGCTTTTGGAGTGCTACAGGCAGAATGAGATTTAGGAAAAGGCTGCTGATACTGGCAGCAGATTTTCATTTTTTCACAGTAGATTAACCACATGTCTTCTTGGAGGATCAAAATCCTGTGCAGTGCAGTGAGATGCTGTGAATAGAGTGGGGGTTTGCAGCACAGACTGTTTTAGAAGAGCAAAGGGTCAGAGATGGAAGGGTGTCTCCCCAGCAGTGCTGGTTGCCCTCTTAACTGGACTAGAACCTGCAAAGTTACTTTTCTGGCTTCCAGATGCTGCTTATTTTGAAAGGTTTTCCTTGATGCATTTGACCTTTAGACTTCAGAACATGAGCTGATTCAGCAAGCCCAGATTTCCTCAGGCACGGACTTTTCTCAGGAGATTAAGAATAAAAGTGGCCCTGGTTTCCCTCAGGATTTGGTGTTGTTAAGGCTAACTATCCCAGCTGGGGAAGAACTGTGTGCTTATTTGTTAAATGCTGTTGTCTCCCTGTCTGTTCCAAGGATCCCTCCATGCATGACAACTGCTGTATAAATTACAAAATCACATACATTTTAAAATATCATCCATAACTGATTTTAAACCAAAGTAAAACAGTATGAGATGTACCAAAAGAAGGAAGACAAAGGGGAAAAAAACTAGTTTGAAGGTGCCGTGTGCCTCCCAGCATGAATGACACATTAAAAAAATCCAACAAACACCCACCGACCTCTCCGAAAAACCCACTAGATTTCCTAAGCAATTAGTGGCATTGCTATCAAGAAGCTGTAATCCCTCACTGATTTCAGTCCCAATATATTAGCTTGATGTGAATCAAAAGCCATTTCTCTCCTGTGGTTGTTACAGGGGTTTAAGGACAATCTTCATGCTGTTTTTTGTCTGGCCGAGAACGCAGTCGGACCACGTGCAACAAGACCTGATGACATTCATGTTCTTTACTCTGGAAAGTAAGATTGTATCTATCATTTTCCCAGAAACTGAGAGCAAACATGATTTGGGGTTTTATTTATCTGAGAGCCGTGCACGTTGTGAACCTGTCCCTCATCAGCTTCCCTAAATACTGATATTCGTATTTCAGACAGCCATAGTAGTGAGTTTTAAGTGTGCTTAGAGTTTTCTGTTGGGTGTGTAAATAGACATCAATATACATATATATCATGAGCTGCAGTTTCCTTAAGGTACCAAAATGTAGGTGGTTTTTTGTAGTACAGCCAGTTTTCTGTATCCCTCTGTACTGTGTGTTCTCAGTCACAGAGGCAGGCTACCATACCTTCTGTTAAGCAGAGGGTGTGACCTCTTTGGCAGTAATTTGTAGGATCCCAGCCTGACATACTGAACATCACACAGGCCCAACAAGTAGACCCTGCCCTGAGCACCATACTGTCATATCCCTTTTCCATGTCTGCCCTGTGTGGATGCTTGGGGCTGGAGAATGAGCAGCTGTACAGACTGGCAGAGTCAAATAAGAAAGCACATGAGGTTTGAGGCTGCTCTCCTCCAGTGTTCTAGTCCAGACAGGGGAGTCTTAACTCCCAGCCTGAAGCACTCTTGTCCTAAATGCCCTCTCTTGCTCCTAGAACTGTGGAAATCAATAACACTGATGCAGAAGGCAGACTGATACTGGCTGATGGAGTAGCTTATGCATGCAAAGATCTTGGTGCTGATATCATCCTGGATATGGCCACTCTTACTGGAGCTCAGGTACTGACATGGAATGGCTGGTGGGCAGGGGGTGAATCCGCCTGCTGTCTGGGCATTGTGAACTGCTTTGCCTCTGTCCTGCAAGTCTGTGGGAAAGGAGCCATCCTGAACCATTGTGCTAGATGGAGGCTTCCTAAACTTGGGCAGGAGAAAGTTGCCAACAGCAACGCGAGTACATTAACCCTCTGTGCACTGTGCCACGAGTGTGTTACATTTATAACTGTGTTACTCAACCACTTTGAGTTTTTTTGTTCTTTATGCAACTGTTTTGATTTTGCATACTTAAAAATGTTATTCTTCCGATGACATAAGCAGCTGATGTAAGCAGTCCAGTACTCTCTATTTGCAATTCAGTGGCTTTATAATTAGCAGAACTAATTTGATGACAGTGATCAAGAATTTTCTTGTCCATGAAATGGCTTCCATTGTAAGTCATACACAGAACAGTACAAGGGTACAAATTTAATGCCATTATTTTTTGACACCTGTTCTGTTTTATAGAAGGTTATATTGATAAGCAGTGATTCTTGTGGTTTAATTTTCTAGAAAATGAACTGGTGTTCGTTTCAGGAGAAATGGTGGCAAATTTTAGAATCATGAATGTTGCATATATTGGTGTAAACATCAATCCTTTGAATGGAATCCTTTCCCATCATTGTGCTACTGGAAAACTGGTGTGTTAGTGGCTTCTGGGTTTTATGTGTTTGGAGGGAAGCAACCTTTCCAATGAATGAGGATGTTGTGTTCAAACTGATTGACACACATTGCTGGGGTATCCTCTATGTGTGAATGTTAAATTTATTTGTAATTCATTTCTGATTGAATTTTATTTCTAAGGGTGAATAATTGCAAAGTGATAGAGTTTGCTTACTCAATAACTATAAATAAATACGTTTGTGGGAGAGTGGTTTGAATAGGACAGACAAATGAAGACTATTTCACCACTGAATGGATTTTCAGAAAAGTTAAAAGATTCAGCAGTAACTACAATGTCTTTGTAGCACTAATTTATTGTGGAGTAGTTCTGAGCTGGTTTTTCTTGGTGGTTTTGTAGATGGAAAGCAGCTCTTGATGCGGAGAGTGAATATACAGAATTATCCTGCCCAGCACATTTAAGGTGACTTCTTCCTGATTTTTTTTTTTCATGTCACTAGGGAATTGCTACAGGGAAGTACCATGCTGCTGTCCTTACCAATAATGAAGAGTGGGAAAAGGCTTGTGTTAAAGCTGGCAGGAACTGTGGAGACTTGGTCCATCCTCTGGTGTATTGCCCTGAGCTCCACTTCAGTGAATTTACCTCTGCTGTAGCTGATATGAAGAACTCTGTGGCAGTAAGATACATTTTTTCTTTTAAATTTCTTTATTACATAAAAATGTGTGTTTTCTAGACAATGTGCCTGCCTGCTGATAGCTGGCTGAAAGCTCTTCTTGGGGGCTGTAATCTGTTATAAGTGGGCCATATTCTGGGCTTCAGGGTCTTTCACCTGGGGCTTTGCAGGCTGTGTGTCACTGCAGTGACATTTAGTGTCAGTTTTAAGCAGTGTGGTCTGCTGCAAAGGCATCTCTGTGCTGCTTGCCTGTTAAACATGGCCCTAAATGAATCCATTCCTGGATGGAGACTGTGTAGGAAGTCAAGATGTGTGTTCCTCAGATCACACATAACCAATGGTAATGCAGAAACCAGGAAATCAAGGACAGAGACCTCAGGAATTGCTGCAGCTGCTTTTGCTGCATTTGAGAGTTACAAAGTGCAGATAAGTTCCAAAAACGTTGCAGAAAGGAGCGTGGGCAGAACAGGATTTGAGCAGGGCCATGCTGCTACCAGGGACTGAGGAAAGGATTTACAGCAGAGCTCGTTTGTGAAAGGCTCTGTTTTAGGGACATTCCTTAAGCTTTGAACAAAATTTGCTCAACTGTCTTCTGTAGGCAGAATAAACCATTGACATTTTCTTTTCTTGCAAGACCAGCTGTATGTTTGTTGTTTCCACAGGACAGAGACAATACTCCCAGCTCCTGTGCTGGGCTCTTCATTGCTTCCCACATCGGCTTCGACTGGCCTGGGGTGTGGGTCCATATAGACATCGCTGCGCCCGTGCACGCAGTGAGTATGTTCATATGGTGGCTGAAGGCAGCTGCAGGTGCTCTGGGTTGTGTCCATCCAGCTCAGAGGGACAGAAACACTTGGAGGGGGTTTCTTTGGAAAAGCTGACTCGTCATCTCCCTTGTGAATTTCTTTGGTTTGGTAGTTTCATCTGTTCGTATTTTTCATTTTCGTTTTAAAATATTGCAACAGACACTTTGATCAGCAACATCTTTATCGTTGTAGACTTTGACAACTTGCCTGCTTTCTGTGCATGGCAGTAATCCCAGCCTTTCATTTTCACCCATGTTATTTTAAGATGATTGACCAGAGTTGATCATCCTGCCTGCTGACCTTCAGCAGAGAAAACATGTTCCCTCTTGGGGTTCTCCCCTCCTCCCTTTGATGGAACTTGTGTATATTCCTTCTTTCTTCCTAAAAACCAAGCCAATTTCCTTCCCCTGCCTCATTCTTTTTTTAAACCCGGAGTATTCAGCTCATACTCCAAATCCATGCTCAGGCTGCGTGGAAGATTCCCTGCCCTGAACAATGCTGGTGTAAATCCAGGCTAGAGTCAGTGTGAGCTCTGTTCTCATGTGAATCAGACAATGTGTTGGGTTAGTCCAGCCAGGACAGATTCCAGTAGCAGTGGGGATACAGCAGCACAAGGCCTGCCAGGGACCCTGAGTATTGGCTGTGGCTACTCACTGTCATTCCTCTCGTTGAGTGAGTGGGGGAATTCAAACTAAATTCAAATCACGCGATCTGAAGTGTGAATTGCGTGGTTCTGGTTCTGTTCTAGGGGGAACGAGCTACTGGCTATGGCGTGGCTTTGTTGCTGTCCCTATTTGGAGGGGCATCTGAAGACCCTTTGCTAAACTTGGTGTCTCCTCTTGGGTGCAACGGAGACTCTCCCCCTGAAGACATGGAGAGGGATTCCAAGAGACGGCGCCTGGTTTAACGCGCCCCAGCCCCGAGTGGCGGGGGTGTGGGTTACCTCACTTTGCACTGATCTGTTCTCAAGCAATGAAAATGTCACACATCAGAAATTGCCATTTTTTTTTTTTTTACTATCATGATAAGATTTATTACTTGTTTCTGATAAGAACAGCCTGATGTCTTGTTGGGGTTTTTTTAAATTACTGGTGCACGCAGTTGCTGAACAATATCAGTGGTGCAGAGTCCAGGCTCAACTAACTGTATCAGGAAGAGGCAGTGTCCTCCTCTGAGCTCCTCACAAAACCTAACTAAGTGCATTAATGCATGGGAAGCTCTCTCTAGTCTGAAGAAGCAACTGCAGCTATTGCTTACAAAGCCTTTTGAATTACTTATCTGAGGTTTTATCAGACATTTCTGCAGGCCCCTCTACATCTCAGAACACAGGACAGGGCAGAAAACCGCTGTAGACTCGGCTTATTCAGAGACAATTTAGCTTAGCAGCAAAGGAGATGTCATGAGAAAAGGCCTATAGTTTTAATAAGGTGCTGTTTCCGCATGTTTAATGTTTTTCTGACCAGTGAAATCAGCAAGAAGGGTTCAGAACATATCTCTGTGTAATTGTTTCACATACAAATTACAGAATGTATTCATGTTAAATGAGGAATAAATAGAGGGACTGTGATTGAGTAAAATTGGTTTACAAAGCAGTGGCTTCTTGCCACTTAGTAAATTTATTATTATTAAAGAAGCTTACATATCCCATGTGGTGTTTTGTGGTGTTATTTACATTTCTGAGAACACTGAGTGCTCCAAGGGTTTGTGCACGCCATCCTTGCTCCGTTCACATTCCTTTTCCCAGCACTCACACATCCAAAGCAGGCCTAGGAGAGGAGCAGCCTCCACGGAGCGGTTTGGGGTGGTTCTGGAGAACTGGCTGATTCACTCCATTTGTTTGATTCAGCAGCAGTCAGGGTGCACAGTGTGAGCTTCTGTGCAGGCCAGTCCCCAGGAGCTTGCGGGCACTGGTTTGGCTGGGACACCCACGGGAAGTGACTTGTCCCAGTTTGTGTAACATCAGGAGTGACCAAGTCCCTGTCCCGTGGTTCCAGCGTCAGCCTTTGGAAACATTCCTTGGCCCCACCAGAGTGTTGATGGTGAAAAATCCCCCCAGCACAAACTTGGCTGCTTTGCAGATAAAGTCAGGCTGGACTTGTACGGCTTCCACCTTTCCCTGTGTTGGAGGGGTTCTCTGGAGAACTGGCTTTAGCTGGAGTTCCAGAGTGGGATACACATCTGGTTTAGGCATGAGTCGTTCTGATTAAAGGCTTCATGGAAAGCTTAATGCCGAAGGGAGAAGGAACAAGTTTCATTCTGATTTTGTGGCCCTATTTGGTTCTTAGAATGTAACTTTAGAAACAAAATGAAACAAACCCACCAGGGTTTCATTACTTCCTGCATTTGTTTCTGCCTTGCTATTCTGGGTCCTTGGTCCACTTGAACACAGTTTTTAGAGATCTATGTCTAAATGAGTTCTGCCTTTGGTCATTCTAGACACGTGGGGTAAAGCACTATCTGGGACCAAAAACTGCTGTGGGAAATGTGTTGGTGAGGTTATTTTCATTACAGACTCAGTCTGAGCAGTGAAGCGAATGGCAGCTCTAAAATTAAGTCTTCAATCTCCATCTTGTAGGAACACTCTTCAAATTAATAAATTCTAATTTTGAAAAGTAGTGTTTTGCCAGATTTTTACATTAAAAGTAGCCTGTGGCTTTGCGGTGTGAGGCTGAATTCTCATGTTACTCACGGAATGTTAACGGAGAAGTTCAATTTAGGTGACTGATTATCATATTCTTCAATTTTACTGTGTCTCAAGGCATATAATTCTACTGGATTTAATTTGGGAGGCACTTAATAGAAGCCATTTTTAAAAATAAATACCTCATAATGAGGAAATCTATTATGAAATACCTGAAAAGCAAATGAGATAAATTTTTGGGAAATTAAAAACTGAAAACCAGCTTAAGTTTGCTTAAGCAGAGTAAAATAAATAATTCAACACCTAATAGGCAAAAATCCTTTCTCTGTTTCAGAGATACAAAGTAAAAATCAAATCTCTTCTTTTTTTCAAATCTGTAATAAGATCTCCTGCTATTCCTGATGTACATTATTATTTCCTTCTGTTTTGATAGGTCTCTTTTCTAGAAGAGCAGAAACTTTGGACAAGTGATTCGTGACTAATTACTAAATAAATAATTCTCTCTTCTGTGTTTCACAGGACTTGCACTGGGATCATTCCCACTAAGTTCATGGTGTTTCTTGACCCCTAACAAGTAGGATTTTGCTTCCTTCAAGACCCACTTCCCCTACATGGATTTTTTTACCTGTTTCCAGGTACTGGGCAGTTTTGCCCTGAAGCATCTCAGTGTGAGACCTGGAAGCAGTTTACAAAAGGGGAGATCCCAAAACTGCCTTAGAAGTAGCAGATAGGTAGAAATTAATATGTGGGATGGTTACCAAAATCAGAAATAAGCCCCTGTCGAGTAGCAGAGCTGGAATTTTGTCTCTGCAGCTGCTGCCCTCTGGTAATCCCTGCATGGCCAAGGTGAGCAGGTCGCGGGAGACATCCATGTCTTTACTACCTGTGTTCCAGCGTCCCTAACACAACCAGCCCCACAGGCCCTCCATGCGAGAGCAGCAGTTGTTTACAGGAAACTGTTCCAGACCCCAGAGGTTGACCTCTGGATTTATGTGACTGCACTTGAAGTGTGTTCTGGCACCACTTAGGCAGCTTTAAGCAGAAACACTCCTGCTCTGGGCAGGGTGCACCTGCAGATGTTTGTGAACCCTGGGTCCTCCACGCTGTGGAGAGCGCTGGACCAACCCTTCAGAGACACAGAGCAGAACAGGGCTCAGGTCACCTGAGTGTCACAGTAAAGAACTGAACTTGGGGGCTCCAAAACTCCAGGTCCTCCCACTCCTCAGGTGCCTTCTGAGCAACCACGAGAGGTGGAGCGGGGTCACAGAGCACCTGATACCAGGCTCCAGGAGCAGCACAGGGCCAAGGAGGTGCCTCTCTAGGTTGTTTTGTAGGTCTTGGAGCTTAAATTACTGCAGCTGTGGGCCCAGCACGTTTAAGAAGAGGTTGGTGATTAATCACTCCTGCAGATTTCTTTCTCATTTCCTCCTTGGAGCTGCTGTTACTGGAGGATGGTCCACTGGAAGCTGACACAGGCAGCAGGTGAGTGAAGTGAGCAGGTCCCTCTGCCGTGGCCAGCAGGCTCTGGGGCTGGTGGTCCAAAACACATCAACCCTGCTCTTGTCTTGGTGCCAGCAGCGTCCTCCGGGCAGGGGTTTGCTGTGAGCTGCGTGGCACACTTGGGAGGGGAGGACAAGGGTTTGGTTGTTGAAATGAAGAGCTGTTGGTACTGGAAAACCTCCCTGCAGGAAAGGCCTCTTCTGACATTGTGGTTTAGTCCAGATCCATTTGGGTTCCTCTGGGTGTGTTGGACTTTACCTGTAGCCTCTGGTTTGAATCCTGCTGAGTAGCTGAGCCGTGTTGGGTATGGAGGGATCACAGACACCTCCTGCTCTGTCTGAGAACAGCAGGAGAGCAGGAGGCAGGAAATCCCACCCTGTTTGTCATGTGGACAATTTGGACAAAGTAGTTTTCTTGGAAGATAGTATTTTGGATATCAAGACAAGCACCAAGGCTGTTCTAGGTGAGTTAGGGCATCTTTTTATCTTCTCATACCTATACAGAAAGCTCCTATTCATCCTGTTTGCTCCAGCAGGACTAGAGACCTTCTGGAAAAGCATCCATACAAGAAAAAGGTCTTTTGTCCTACACTGCACTGACCCAGAGGGTGCACAAAGTCACACTAGACAATGAAAGTGGTTTTCCTCCATTTGCATGTGTAAGGGATGCAACTGGTGCATCTCAGTCCTTAGTCCCCACTGTGGTTTGTGTCTTGGAACTTCTGTTGCCTTGAGACGTGATGATTTCTGGGCTCTAGACAAACAAGTCATAGTGTTCCAATTTTTACTTTTCCCTTTCATTTTTTCTTTCAAACACTTCTCCTGCACAAAACCCACAGAGAGAGTTCCAGGCAGCGTCCACCCATATGAAACCAGACATTTTTTCCATAATCTTTTTATAGATTTGATAATATTTAACTCGGCATGTATTAAAAATGTATGGAATACATAAAATTCACTATAAATGTCACCAAACAGGCCAATGGCTTTTTAATATCACTGCCACAAGACTGTATTTTAACCTATTTCCTGTCTGGATCCATTCCAGAGGCAATTCCAGGAGGGGAATATATTTAGTCTATATTTACTTAGTCTGTTTAACTTTCAGTTAGTGTCTTTGGCTGATCCCGTGGCTGTGCTATTTTGGGATGATTTATACAATATTTACATTAAATTCTGTTAATATTTCCTTGCCTCTTGAAGTCAGATTACACTATTTACATCTCAAAGGCCCAAGCTGGAGGAATAAGCAGCTGTTCCAGGCACCAGAGAGAATTTAGTGTAGGGGAGGCTGCCAGAAGGGAGACCATGTGTCTGAAATAGTCATGGAGGAGCTATTTAGAATTGGACTGGTCCTCCATGAAGGAAGGGGGAATCATGGAATGGTTTGGGTTGGAAAGGACCTTAAAGACCGTTTCATTCCAACCCGCTGCCATGGGCAGGGACACCTTCCACAAGCCCACGTTGCTCCAAGCCCCGTCCAACCTGGCCTTGGACACTCCCAGGGATGGGGCAGCCACAGCTTCTCTGGGCACCCTGTGCCAGGGCCTGCCCACCCTCACAGGGAAGGATTCCTTCCCAAAAGCTAATCTAAATCTCTCCTTTTTCAACTTAAAGCCATTTCCCCTTTTCCTGTCACTCCAGGCCCTTGCCCCAAGTCGAGCTCTCTTGGAGCCCCTTTAGGCACTGGAAGGGGCTCCAAGGTCTCCCTGGAACTTTGCTTTCTCCAGGTTGAAGAACCCCAGCTCTCCCAGACTGTCTTCACTGGAGAGAAGCATCTTTTTGGCCTCTTCTGGACTTGTCTCAACTGGTCCATGTCTGTAGTCAGAGGAAATTCCCATCACGTCTCCAGTGGAAGAGCAAAGCTGAAGGGAATAAAGTGTGTCTCTTACTCAGGTCTCTGTGTGGTGTGGCAGGAGAAGCAACACAGTGGTCCTTAGGTGTGTGACTGAGCCTTTGACGAAGCTGAGACACGCCTTCAAATCCATGTTTGGATGCTGAGATCGTATTCCTTAAAAAAAAAAAAAAAAGGTCAGTTTTGGTTTTATAACAAAAAATAAGACCAAATACATGCAGCATCACTAGTTTAACTGCAAACATGCATTACAGGGGGAAAACCCCTCTCCACAGGAATGGAAGTTTACCTTCAGCACTGACCTGTGCAGTAAGAAAGCAGCAACTGGATGAGATCAAAGTGCACATAGCCAGCCACCCTCAACCCAACAATATCTGGCAGAACAAATGGTTCTCCTGCATTGATGGCACAATGTAATTTAGTGGTCCAGGGAAAAAATCCAAACTGTGATGATATTTGACAGCTACTGTTATCTAGAGGTGGGGGGAGAGAAACCAAATTAGCTGGAATTTTGGGGTATAATTATTCCCAGAGGAATCTGCAGACTTTTTAAAGTATAGGGGATGGTTCCAACAGACATTCTTGATGGTTTGAAACTCTGGAAGCAAATCTTGCTCTGAAAGCCAGTGAAACTTTAGGATGAATAAATATTTTTTACTTTTTACTCAATTTAGTTCTCATTTTCAAGTCAGTGAATTGTCTGCATTCCACAAAGAGAATGTTTGAAGTCTCGTGTCCTTGCTAATCCACTTAAATATTGGTCCTGAAGGACATTCATTGTACTTTAAAAATGTCTTGTTTGCAAAGTTACTCGCTTCAATACAAAGAAAAACTTCACAGTAGTAAGAAAAATGTACCTGTGGATAAATAATAGCTGTCACTCAGAAGGATTTTGCTGGCCTTGGAAAAGATAAAAAAAGAGAATAATGGGCAGAGCCAAAGTGAGAATTGAAGCAGAAATCCTGTGATTCAGAATGATCAGGAAATAGAAAGTCTTTCTGAGTTGGACACCACAAAGCAAAGCACAGAGCAGACAGATAAAACCTCTCTGACTCCTCCAGTTCCTTGTCATGAAATATCCTGAACCACAGAGGTGGGAGGGGGGAAAAAGGGTTCAAATGAATCATTTCAGTTTTCTAGGAAAGAGGGTGTGAGATTGTAGAACAACATTTTTAACCCAGATGAATAAATAAATCAGACCAGGGAATGGGAGAATGGAACCTTTTAACAAGTGCAGGTGTGAGGTGGCAAAAATGTGTTAACCAAGTGTTTCAGAGAAGCTTTTGCTGACTTGGTCACTGATAATCCCAGCCTGGGCTCCTGGGGCTGATTTATGGGCACTAAAAGGATGATAGGAGTTAAATCATCTGAACTGAACCTGCTCAGTAACCCCCTTGAACCACCAGGGTGTGTTTACACTTACCCATCACACAGGGCACTGAACAATTGCCAGATCACTTTGTCAGGAGTTTAATTTTCTTTTTTAAAAGTCCCTGAGTACAGTGTGACAGTGTACATCTGTCCTCAGCAGACTTATCAGTGGGCAAGCTCAAACATAACACAAAATATCAAAAGGGATAAGGATGGTTCTTAAATTTATATTTTGTTGAATATCACTTTGACATGTAAGATAAAAAGGCTGTGAGAGCAACAGAGACTTTCATTTCTTTGGCCCGCAGGAATTTAGCTTATGTCTTCTAAAATTGCCCCCCTCCAAGGAACACATATAAGCTTGCAAGTCAGGAAATAATAGAGACAATTATTCATCTGAGTATTTATACTTCTTCTGATACTATTGTTTTTATTTTTGCAGAGCACAGCTTACTCTGGAGCTGGCCAGGATTTGGAAGCTCTCCCTCCCAAGATCTAATATCCACAGCAGGAAACGGATTTGACAGGCACATGCAATACTACAGGCAAACACAAACAACACCGAAAGGGCTGGCTCTGCACCAGCTTTGTGTGTGACGTTGAAACATTTGCTATTCTGCTCAAGCTTTCTGCAAGGAAACATCTGTGAGATTCTGCCACAGATAAGGAGAAATTTTTGATCAATCCCTGTTCACCTGGAAGGGCACTGGGAAGGTTTTGCTGTAGGATCAAAATGTGCCCTGTGTTGGAGTAAACAGTAAGGTGAGGCTTGGGGAGCTGTTTGCATCCTCTTTCTGGGGCTCCTCTCACCAGACAAACCCTGCTCCTGAAGGAGCATCCCAAGGGAGCTCCAAGGACAGCCCAGGGGCACCATGGACTGTGGTCCCTCATCCTGCTTTTGCTCTGCCCTGTGGGTGCTCTCCCCTTGCAGAGCTGGAAGGGTGGTACCCTCCATCCTCCTCTGCCACCCTTTGCCCACTTCTTCCTTGGGTCTTTTCTGCCTTCTCTGTTTTCCAAACCTAAAAATTGCCCGGAGCAAACCTTTGCAGGGAGCAGGAGAAGCCAGGAGAGCCACAGCCGATGCTGGGAGGCTGTGACAGTGGCCAGCAAGCAGCAATATCCTGGCCAGATTTCAGATTGCCCAAGAGCCACGAGCAGCACGTGGGAGCCCCCACAGTGTGCTGTGAGCCGGTGGCAGCAGCGAGGTGAGAAAATCACACAAACTTCAGAACGGTCTTAACAAAAATTTAAGAAAAAAAGACTCCTGGCGTAAGTGCGTTCTCAGAGATCACCTGTATGAATGCAGTGGTGTAACTGCACAGTCACAATTCTGCTGTGTTAGTGAGACCTGTGCTTGCTATTTACAGAGAGGAACATGGAAAGCAGTGTTCTGGTTTTCTGTGCAAGTGGGTGGCAGGCCTGAGGACTGGTGAGAACCCCTGACACCACAACCCTCCCCCTGCTGTGCTGTGCAGCCCTGAGTGATGCCAGACACCCACCCTGTGCCCTGAGAGAAGAGGTGGCATCTCTATCACTGCTGCTGTGTGAGCTTAGGGCACCAGAGAATTTGGTCTCTGAGTTTTACTAAGGGTGTTTTAATGCCTTGGTAAACTGATGCCCCCTTCCTTAGGATATTCCTACTCTCCTTTTATTTCCCCACTTCCAATCCATATTTGTAAAAACTGTAGGTGAGAAAATACTTGACACAGCTGAGTCAAATCATCCAAGTGCTCATGAGTAAAGCTCTCAAATCCAATCCCTTCATGGGTGGTGGCAGCTGGCTTTGAACCCAGCTGACAAGCTGAATGAGATGCCCCATCATCTTCACTGTCACTGATCCAGAATAAGTGTGTAGTTGTTCAAAATCAGTGCAAAATGGCCTTAGGTGTAAAGAAATCCAAAATGTGGTACTAAGTAAGAACTGAGAAAAGTACAGCCACTCAAAACTCACAGCATTTAAAATGCTGTTCTGTGTTTTATTCTTCTGGGAAGACAATCTGTGCATACCACTCTCTGGGGCAGTTTTTAGGAGCAGGAACCCAGCAAGAACTGGATGACCCACAGCCTATTTCCAGCCTGGAATACATGCAATGTCATGATGTGGGAAGATGCTCCTCATACTTCTGCAGCAACAGCAATAACTAAAACTTTTGGACCAGCAGCAATTTCAAGGAATAACGTTCCTGGAGTTGTGCAACAAAGATCCTAGTGGAAGAGGGCCTAAAGCAAAAATGAATCAAGAACAGTGCATTAAGATAGCTGAGAAAATATTATTTGTTTCATAAATCTCCTCTCCATTGGCTGTCACAAATATCTAAACAGGATTTTATTTTAAAGAACCTTTTACACCCTGTTTCTGCCACGTAGGTAATGGATTATTTAGCCTGCTGACTGACCCAGTCATTTAAGTGATTTCTGGCCAACTGGCAAGTGTGTTCCCGCTCTCTTTAAAAGAGAAAGCCAAACAAAACAGAAGGATGAAAGTTAGTGCAACTGTGTTTAAAAAAAAAACCAAAACAAACCAGCAACCAGTGGGTGCAAATCCTGCTCATGCTGCAAGGTCCTTCTCCTGGTGAACACCCCAGCCTGACATGCAGCAGAGCCTGGTGCTGCTTCGCCTTCCTATGACATTGTCCCAGCAATGCCCCAGTTATTAAAACAGGGCTCCCCAAAGGGCCACTGCTATCCCAGCGCTCTCAGCACCAGCCTGTGGATCCACAGGAGCAGGTTTGTGCAGCAGCTCCTTCAGGCTGGCCCAGTGAGGTCAATTGAACTTAGGTTGACAAAACCTTTCTTTTTAATTTTCCCCCACAAAATTCAGTAAAGAGGTGACAATCCCTCTGAAAATCGGTGCTAAAGGACACTGTTAGTTTGGTTTTCCCGCCTCCCTGGTGCTGGGCTGCCCAGAAGCAGAAGAGCACAGCGTGTTCTGTGTGCCACCACACTGCCATGGGGGCTGAGAATTAGAAGAGTGGCAGCACAGGAGTAGCTCCAGTGTTAAACTAATTCTCCCTTAAGCAGAATGCCAAGGATTTCCAACAGGAGATTATGTGGTTTGTCCTCTTCTGTAATGAGAAGAAAACAAATCTGTTGTGTGTGATGCGCTGACTTGACACCTTTTTTATAATTATCCCTGCCCGTGGCTGCAAACGCCTCTCTAGCAGGGACTTACCTTGCCTTAAACATTGTCACTTAGCAACTGAGGTCAAAAAGGCAGAGACTGGCAGTCCCAAAGGGCGGATGCTGCTCCTGAATCCAGGTAATGTGCTGCCTTCCAGCTTACACAGCATCCTCTTGTTTTTCCCAAATCCACTTACTTGGAACAGCAACCAGTGAGAGCTGAACAACTGGCAGAAACCAAGGTATGTTCTTGGCAGCAGAAAGTTCTGCTTCAGGAGCCAGGTGTGGTCCTTGTGGTACTCTGTGCTGCTCCCAGAATGGCTGGAAGGTCTCTCCTGTGAGCATGAATACATCTCTCTCTGTGTCCCGCGTGCTCTTATGTGATACCCAAAGGGCGGTTCTCATTCCAGCACCAAAGCACAGCATGGCTGGGTGCTTTGCAAAAGCACATGTGGAACCTCCCAGACAAGCCAGGTACCTGTGTACACAAATCAAGCGCTCGTGTTTGTACAACTGGTATTTATTAAAACTGTCCTTAGAATAATTTGGTAACAGGTTCCAGGCTTAGTTTAGCAAAACTCAGTGCTTTAACTGTGTTGCTGAAGAGAAGGTCAGAGAACTACAGTCGGATAAACTTGTGTTGTTTCCTTATGGTTCCCATTCTGCATCACTTTTTTGAGAGATTCTTGTGTCTCTCAATCACATGTTGCCATAGCAACAGCCAGACTGGGAATGCACAGAGGAGCTGCAATTAAACCACATTTGCACCTTATTTTTTCCACAGAACTCACAGAGATAGACAAACAACACCTTTCCTGGTCTGGTAATTGAGAGAGAAGTAGAATCTTAGGAGCCATCTAAACAAGTCAGAAAGGCAGCATCCCTTGGAGAGGATGTCTGTCCCAATGGCCATAGCTTTTATGGGTATAAATTAGGGAGTTCAGGTTGGAAAGTCTTCAGAGGCAGGACTTGCCTTGTGTCGGCATTGCACGGCACGCTGGGAGGTCTGAGCAGCATCAGAAATGAGGGTGAAGTCTCATTGCTGCACTTTTCTTCAGCATCAGCAAATGGCTCTTTTCCCCAACAGTTAATTAAGTCAGCATAGGAAGAAGAAAGTTTCACTTGGCTGCAGAGCACAATCCCCCCTGAATTCCACGTCCCGCGCTGAAGTGTCTTCGACAAACCAAATGACAAGTGTTCCCAACACCACAGTGTTCTCCCGTGCAGACTCCAGGACTGGCCACTCACCACTCCAGGCTCCCTTACAAAGCCAAATTCCTGGGCTATGATAAACTGCTAGGCCTGGAACAAGCTCCCACAATTTAATAATGAGTGTTGGACTTTGCATGTGGCCTGCCCTCAGAGGTTGAAAATGGACACACCAAACTGCATGGATTTCATTAATGCCTTTGCCAAGTAGTTTTGGTTTGTCCCTCACGTCATTCCTAACGTGTTTTGGGTTGAGTGAGAGCACAACACAGCACCAGAATGAAAACACAGTTTTGCTTTCCTCTCAGAGCCTGGCTCACCTGACCAGGGAACGAGAAAATGTGGAATTCCCACCTTCGTGCCAGGAAGCCTGCTTGGCAGTCAGTGTGGTTTGAAGTCAAAGCTGATGAGAACTGACTGTGGGATTGGAGGGAAAAATTCCTTTGGGGAGATACTTAGCCCTGCAAAGAAACTCAGGACAAGCAGGATGTTCCCACAGGCAGGAAGGAATAGGGAACTACGCAAGGCAAAATGCCTCTGGTCACGAGCCATGCGAGTGATGCAGGACCAAAGCAGCAGAACAAAAGTGGGGCAGCTGTAACGTGCCATGCTCTGAGCCTGCAAGGCAACAGAAACACTCAGGGGAAGAAATGCTGCCATTTGAACTCCAATATTCCTCAAAAATTAGATATATCATTGCATAGATTTTCTGTGTTATGCCTTTTGATTCCCTTGTGCAAAGCAAAATTAAGGATGAATCTGTTCCGGAGTAAAAATGGGTGTCTGTGCCAAACTTTGGGCATCCCAAAGTCTGCTTTGGTGTGTCTGTAAGGAATGAGGCAGGACAGAGTCCTTTAGCAAACCAGGAGTCAGTGTTCTTGTGGACATGTTTCTTGGCCCTTCTGGTCACACTTACCGAGTTTGTGTACACAGTCCCTGTGCCTTTGATTTGTTGTTCCAAATGCCGTTATTGTCCCTTTTCAATAGGAAGCAGATGAGACACTGGAAGGTACGTTAAAATTATGTTCAAATATTATAAGCTATACTGTTGATGTGTTGCAAATTCAGTTTAGACAGACATAACTGACCAGGTGGGCATGTATGCTCCTCACTTGCAAATGGCAGTCAAATTTTACTTTTAGAGCTCATCCAGCACTGGAATTTCCTCTTTCAGTCATATATTGCCTAGTGATGGTCAAAAAGCTAAAGGATGTAGCACCTGTCCTCAAAACAGTTGGGTTTCCCTTCCCCTTTGGACCCTCTCCCCAGAAAAATCCCAAATTTCAGAGAGAACCTTTTGTGTTTACTTGTGTTGGTTGTAAGGGAAAGGAGTCCCTCTCACAGCTCATCCATGTCCGAGCACAGCTGGGCCACCCCTGGCAGGGAACTGCTCCCCAGGGCTGGGAATTTACAACACAGCCACCTCCACTTTTAGGCTGGGATTAGGTGGCAACTGTGCTTTGCTCTGAGTCAGGCTTAGTCACGTCCTGGTCCCCCTTGGTGTTCTGTGCCTGACAAAGCAGGGCTGTGCAGGAAACGCTGTGCACACACAGGGAGAGGGACAGTCCTGCCACCTGCAAGACAAGCTCCCTGAAAATGAAACACAAGGCTTTGGGTGAACTTTGAGACAATGAGAAACGGTTTGGTTTCTTTTTTAAAGTAAAGAGAAGCACTTCGTCCTGAGTTTTCTTCTGCCCCAAGTGTAAAATACCCTTTATTGAAATCAGAGTGGTTCTTGCCTAACCAATGAAAGTAGAATTCAGCTAATAACCTTTAATGAACAAAACCTGTATTTTAAATTAATCAATAGCATACGGAAACCCCTGAAATACTAATTTTGTTACTTCAGACACGATACTGACAAAATGCCAGTTTAAAATAAGATAAAAGAACTGGCATGTTTTGTAAGTCAACAATGCTTTATTGCTAATTTTTCTTTCAAGGTGTGGGTCTGTAAAGAATTTGGGTTGTTAATGAAATGGAGAGGCACAGATTTCAGCTCCCTATTCGATGCAGTGGGTATTGCCAAGCTCATAATGCAGTTACAGGGTGCTGCTTTCAATGGGGGGTAAGCTGTGCCAAAAAAAGCAACCCTCATAAATTAGGTCATATATCCACGTTGTCCAATTGTTTCATGTACAAAGTTTACTAAGTCAGTATTTTCTTTAAGGGTGAAGAATAACCAAGGGTATATTGTACAGACTATTCTTCAAAACAAGTTTCCAAAAATAATAAACACAGGAAAACAAGTTCATATCAGATAATCAAAAACTCAGCTAATAGAATTTAAAGTAAGGAAAGAAAAGTAAAATATTTTGCAATAGTACAACAGAAAAAGTTCTTTTCCAGGAAAGCTTTCCATGCTAAGTTGCACTCATGTGCAAGATCTGTAAGAATGCAAAACTTTCAGCAGGATAAATGAAGTTATACATGATAGATTAAAATTCTAAATGTGCATATTTTATAAGTAAGGCTGTTTAAAGGAGAAATCCTTTATGAAAAAAGAAATCTAGCTGCTGGTGAAGGTGAGGTGCAACAAATGTCCCTGTGCCAACAGCATGACCTTTTAAAAGCCACTCTTCCTTTGCAAGGATCATCATTCTCTCTCTCCCTCTCTCACCCTTTCTCTCTGATGTTATCTCCAAGGAAAATCTTTGGGGGGAAAAAAAAAAGGCTTCCAAGGTTCTGACAGATAAATACGTCAGAGAACACTGGAGAGCTTCTGAGGCTGCCCTGCATATGTGCCCAGTTCTTTAGTCCAGAAAATTCCTTATCTTTATTTTGGGTTTTTTCTTAATCAAATACAGCTCCTAAAAATCCTATTTCTAAATTTATAATTTTTTTTATTCTCCTTTTTAGTAACTTGGTTCAATTTCAATCCTCCTCCAGCTAAGTTGAACTTTGTGTGATGACTTCAGCATTTTTTCCATCACTTTGCTGCGTTACTCCGGCCATGAATAAGTAGTTTTATTTGCTATCAAAGTGAACGGTGAAATGGTTCTAATAAATCAATTATTCTCCATAATTGTCGTGTTACTTTTGTGGCTGGTGTAGCAAACTGTAAGGCTTCCCCCAAAATGTGGGCTGGCAGGAATTGTTCCCATTGCTACAGGGAGGGGGAACACCCTTACAGTGAGCTGTTCCTGTTTCCTTCCCCTTCAGTTCTCTCCGAACTGTGTCCATCGATTGATTTGCATGGAATTTTTACTGTATACATTTCCAGTCATCAGACAAGAGGCTGGGACTTGCTTTCTGTCCAATAATGCTCATTTTCTCTGAAATGGGAACTATTGATCTCTTGTGTTTCACTTTAATCCAGGCTCTTTATTGCTGAACAATTACTCTGAAATGTGGCTGTAGGATCATTCTTTCTAAATCAGTTTCTTTGCTTGGTTTCTTACCCAACACAAATAACTAGTTAGAACAGAAATGTTCTTCAAACGGAAAAGAAATTTTTAAAAAACCTGATTTTTTAAAATTAATGCTCAAAAGTCTAATTATTGAGTTTAAGGTGGATGCAGACAGTCTGTATGCAGTGTATCCTTAAATGCTCAATAGGCCAAGTGAAGAGACTGTAAAGAACATTCTAAGCAGCAGCCCTATGCCCCTCGTAATAGTCAGGGCAGAATTAATTAGCAAGGCAGAACACAATCAAATTCATGTAGTGAGACTGGTACTGTTGCCTCACTCAGCAAATCCTCTTTCTGTCGTATTAATTATTTACTGAAGCCATTTGCTACTTAAACTGTGAAAGCTGAAATGCTTCTGTGAATTTTCCTTTTAATCTGTGGCTAAAGATTTTGTAGTAGATAACCTGACAGAGACTGTATGGCGGGTCTGTGATTTCTGTTGCGGAATCTATCTGTGAATGAACTTCGCAGCTCTGAAAACAGAGAGCTCTTTACGATTATTTGCCAAGAAAACAACTACAAGCTGTTTCAAGGCTGGTACTTGTGTGAAATGTCCTTTTATGTTATTGTTAGTTTTAAAGGAAATTAATCCCAGGCTGAAGCAGAGCTCCCATCCAGAGTCCAGTCAGAATGCTGGAATGTGTTTGGACTGGTCAGCAGATGGATACAAATGCTTGGTTGAAATATTGCAGGTGGTCAGACTTGCGTCCCACCAATTCCCAGGGCTTCCTCCAGCCCTGGGCAGCTGCCTTCTGTTCCCACACTGGAACAGGAATTAGCTCAGGGGCTGTGCCTTAATTACAGTCTGTCCAAAGGGAGTTTGTGGAGTGTCAGTCCTGCAGAGGAATGAGTCTTTCTGAAATCCTCAGTGTGACCGTGTCACGTAATGAGCGACACTCCGCAGGCTACATGTGCTTATCTGCTTAGCAATTTCACCTCCAAGGTATTGCTGCTCTCAGTGGAATTTAATTCAGTTCATGTGAAGGCTGAATAACAGTTGCCATTGCATTCTGCACCTAAAATCTTGGAAAGACCACAGATATCTTCTCCTGCCCTGGCTGTAGAAAGAACTGTTTCCTAATGGGAACACAGATGTCATCAGCAAAAATCAATAAAGCTCAGCAAAACTTCCTGTGCTGTCCAGCAACAAACACCACTTGAGATATGACTGACGTGGAAAAGCAGTTTTAAAAGGAACAGAAACCAAAGTCTTTTGTGTCATATAAACAAAGGAATGATTAAAGTGATAAGGTGATGTTATAACCCAGCTGAGCTCTCCCAGTGTAATAGCACAGATTGCTTTGTTTGATTTGTGGAAGCAGATTAAAGGTACTCAAGTGGTTTAAAGGAAAAGGCTATGGTGATTTACTGGCTGATTTTTATGGCTGTGGAGAAGTGAGAAATAGGGGATTGTAAGGAAGGCACAAGCCCAGTGAACTTGGAGGTCGCCTAAGTTCTCAGCAAGGTGTGAACTTGTGCATCCTTATTATGTTCTGGGGTCACTGAGATGTGACAATAAAATATTGAACAAAACTAAGAAAAGGATTAATATCTACTCTATAAAAACCCTCTTTTCCCCTGGAAAAGGCCAAGACAAAGAAATGTTTTAAAATTCTCATTTTCATGTTTTCTTACCAGTTGTACACAATCTGGTTGAAATCATAAGGTAGATACAGGTTTGGCAAAAAAATCTCCTTGGTGTAGAATACTAAAACTCTGGCTTGTGGCTCTGAAGGCAAGAATCCTTTATCAGTACTTGCTTTTACATCCATAAAGTCATAGACATATATTTTTCCTCTTGTAGCCTCTGTACCCATTGTTAATACATCCTTTGGTGTCTTTTTTGCCATATGCCTGACATGAAAAGACGAAATTGTCTTTATTTTTCCATTCTCATGTATTGCTTTTTTCAGTAGTGGTAACAGCAAGGGGAGTTGTGAATTCTTTGCACTTCAAGGAGGGCTTTTTTCCCTTGTTCTTTCTTTCACTTGAGCCTTTCAGTTTGGTTCAGTGGAAGGTGCAGGTCCCCAGCTGGGCACAGAAGGACCCTCCTGGTGAAGGACAGCAGTCTGTCTGTCCCAACTAAGAGCAGATGCCTGTCTGTCCTAACAAACACAAGTCTTTTCTTTGGGTGCTTCAACCAGATGTGGTTTGGCTCTGTCCAGGCAAAGAGTTAACCAGTCCCTACTCCGCAGAAACCACTGAGAAGTTGAAAAACATGACAGCGAAGGTGAAGTAACAGCAAAATACAGAATATAGGAGGATGAGAAGGAACACTGTATTTTCCAAGGGGTTTTTTCCCCTGCTGTTGCACCAGAAGAGGGACGGTGGTAAATCACTGATCTTTTGTGCCTGCACCTGAGCACTGCACCATTAGCAAGGATGGGAGAACACCTGGACTGATCAGACATTGAACGTGAGAAAGCACAGAGTGAAATAACAGCCAAAACGGTGAAAAAGAAATGAAGCAGTTTTGTTCCCTTTTTAACTTTTAATGAGGCTGCTGTTAATACACTGGGGCCTCATTAGCAGCTTAGAGGCGGCTATAAAGCTGGCCATCTCAAAGGCAGCAGCTCTGCCTTTGTTCTTGGTGGACACCTTGAGATGTGCTACCGCAGGACGCGGCACCAGCAAGCCCGTGGCGCTGGTGACATCTAGAGGACTCCAGCTCTCGGCGTCAGCCCCAGCTCCGAGCTGTGGAAGGACGGGCTTCCCAGCCCCTGGGCTGCTCCTGCCGCCGGCCGAGCTCATGGCACAGCGATGGGGCAGAGGAGAACCTTGAAATCCACTCCTTGTGCACGTGAAACTGCTCTGCCCTCCTCCCTCTGCAACCCTCGCTGGAGTTCCAGATTTCATTAACTTACGGTGTAAACTCTGCTCCTGCAAGTGAGGAACGGAGAGCCAGATCTGCTGCTTCACTGCTGCGACTGACTGGCTTATCCGGAGCCTGTGAGTGGGGAAACTCTGACACTGTTCCCAGAGCCGGGGTCGAGTGACGGTGTGTGACACTGAGCAGATGCGGCTCTGGGAGCATTTCCCCTGTTCCCCTCCTGACCACCGGCAGTGTCTCCCCCTGGAAGCGGTGCACAGATAAGCAGAATTATTACTACAACTGCAGCGATGGTGCATTGGTGGCCCTGATTTCTGCAGTCCTAATGAGAGGCAAGAGGCAGGTGTTCAAGCAGCATGAGAAAAGATACAGAGAGGGTGCAAGTGGGAGCTCAAACTCCTCTGCAGGGCTGCTGCCTCCAGCTCTTTGAGGCATGTCACTGCAGTACCTTCCTAGCGCCTGGGTTTGCTCAGCCTCCGTGGTCCTGGCAGCTCCAGCTCTCCCCTTGGCTCTGGAGTTTGTTGGCACAGAGCTGCTCAGTGGCAGAGCTGCCAGGCTGCTCCAGGGCTTGCCAGCAGTGGGGATACCAGCCTTCCCCACCTTCCCTGTCCTGCACAGCCAGCGATGCTTTCGTGTTCAGTGCTCTTTTTTAACCAAGAAAGTGGATCCCTTGTTTCTCTGACATTTTCCCCTTTAAAGCTGCATGGGAACAGTGAAGTCTGGCAGGCAAAGTCAGCCTGACCCAGTGCTTCAATGGCAAATATTAAACTGCAGCACTCAGAGAAATGATGAAATCTTTACTGGTAGAATTTAACAACCTACTTACACTGGAGCCAACAAGGAGAGATTTATAAAGCTGTAAAATAAGCTAATTCTGGTTTAAATTATTTCAAAACCTGACCAGCACAAGCTGTCTTTAAAATCAAAGGGCAAATCTGACATTTAAAAATGAGGTTATATTTCATATAAAGCCAAAATTAAACACTGTTGACCCAATCATATAATAAGTATTTCTGAGGAATAGCAGGGAGAGGGATTTCTGGAATTGTTTCCACTCCAACAGGAAATGGATGGTAGTCTCCATCTCTCTCAAGACTGTCCCTCCAGTCTATGCTGTTCTAAAATTCCTTTTTCATATGCCTTCCTCCCATGCCGACAGCACCCCTGTGCTACTTGTTTGCTCTTTCTCTCTCTCACAAAATGCTGCAGGACCATCAGTGCCCAAATCAGGGCCCTGTGTTTGCAGAGTGTTTCTCAGAAAACTCCTTGGGCTGCGCAGTCAGGCTCGGGACTTGCCACACTTTGGGCGTTAGTCACTTAAAACCAGAGGGCTGTAATTGCTCCATCACTAAGCCTGAGAGGGGAGCGTGTAGCACTGTTACCCACTTCAGTTAAGTCTTTTGCTAATTCCGTGAATAAGAGCACTGACATATGATACTGTATTTGCAGGACGGAGCCTCTAACCAAAGCAGGATGCTGGCTGAACTCCAGGGCATACAGTTGTTCTTTGCTTATTACACAAAACATACAGTTCTATTACCCCAATTGCACATCTGAGTAAGAGTTTGCTGGTTCGAGTGAAACGCTTTGCTGAGATCTTACTTGTTTTTTCCAAAAGGTTATGAGATCTTTTCAGCCACTGATTCAGAAATGAGTCTTCATGTCCTACTGATTTAATTAGTCACATGAAGTGAACAACATGCTCACAGCGGAGCACGCAGCTTCTCCAGGCTGGCTTCAGCCTTCTCCTGCAGAAAAGCAACTTGAGCTGTCTCAGGATGCGAGGACAGACCTGGAAGGATGATCGCTGGGAATTGCATGTTTCGTAGGGAATACAGTATATTGCTAACTGAGCTTATAAAGGGGCTCGTCCCTGCCTGCTGGCCAGCACCGTGTGCGAGCTCCCCAGACCTCCCGATGCAAACGGAGCTCTTGCGGAGCCCCCGCCCCGGTCCTTGTCCTGCCCGCGGGCTCTATCTCAGTGCGTGAAACCGCACGGGTTTGTTTTTTCCTCCCCGGGCTGATAAGAGCCAACAGATGTCAGTGCAGCCTGAATAACACGGGGCCGTGCCCTGCTCGGGGCTCTGCTCCTGCAGAAACACCCCTTGGTGGGAGTCCCACCGTCGGGTGGCGGCGACATAACCTGGGCGAGGGGGAGAACGGCGCCGGGAACAGTGTCGGTGTGTTAGGGGCGGCTGGAGAGGCTCTCACAGCTAAAAATACCCGCCCGAGTATTTTTAAAAACACGTTCGAGGGTACTTATACACACACAGACTTTTGTTGACAGAACAAGACTGCTCATTTATGCTATTATCCTTGAAAACCTGCTCTGTTTGTGCAGGGAGTCCCATGACAGCCTCGGCTTGCCGAGGGTGCCACAATGATCTCAACAACAAACGTGTCCCTTTATCTGCTGGAGAGGGACAGAGGGGAAGCAGGAAGTATCTGCAGGCTGTTGGAAAAGCAGCTAAGAAATAGAAATAGGCTGCTTTATCAAAACATTGCTTTGCTGTTTTCACAAGTGCAATGCCAGTGGTTTTCTAGCCCAGCTCAGGGCACCTCGTCCATGGCAGGTTATGTGTATAAAGCCCAGTAAAATCAGTGGAATTGGGTAGATCATCTGGTTAAGTGATGTCTGAATGGAAGGAATTTGACAAAGGGATTTGCTCTTTTTTCCACCTGAAGCCATCAGTTTGTTTTCAGGTGACTGCTCTAGGATGGAGAAGGCCTCTGTAGGGAACCACACACTTGGTCTGCACTGGGTAAAAATAAAAGAGGGGAAGTATATGATGCTGCAAACAAAAACAGTCAAAGGAAAACCAACCATAAAGATAGCCAAGGGGGGAAAGGTAGCAAGTTTTATTGTGTTTGAGAGGGAAAAGTTTGTACTTTGGAGTTTGGATGGTGACACTGGCTGGTTCTGTGCCCGCTGCAGCCTCCCTGCCAGGGAGCTGGTAGCTCCCCAGAGCATGGCTATCACCACTACTAAAAGACACCTCCAGGAGTGCCTTCTCAAGTTTGGCAGGAGGAATGGGCTTAGGAGCAAGCAGTCACACTTTCATTTACACCTACAGTGTCAGTCTGAACCCAAGTCCCCCTGCCACCCTTGAAGGCCCTTCTTCTTGCACAGCTCATCTTTTATCCCCCACTGCATTGTCAGGACCAGAGAGAAGTTAAGGTGATGGAAGATCTCGTGGGAATTGCTTTGGGATAACTACCATCTGCATAACATTAATTGGGATATTAATAATTTGGACACTCACCTCTTCAGCTACACACAGCAAAGTGCAGAGCTTTGCTCCTGGAGTAACAGCACTTCTCCCTGTGGCTTATGGGAACCCACGATGTACTGGAAGGGTCTTTCAGTCAGAACTGACATTTAGACCAGGACATTGTCCCCTCCCACAGCGGTATCTATATGCTCTGGTCTCCCCACATGAGACTTCGCCCTCTTTGTACATGGGGTGGACTTGAATATCTTCCTAGATGGAGGTGGCTTTGCTCAGCCCATGTCCCACGAGCCCAGGTGGGAAGCTGGAACCCCCTGTGCTGTAACAGCAATACTGCATTTGCTGACTAGAAGCACCAAAACCTTTTGTGATTTTGTACTTGAAATACAGTTTAAATGTGGCTAATTCTATCTATCGTGCCTTATCTGTGTATCAAGATGTTTACTCTACAGATGAACCAGCTTTTAGGTAAGGAGATGTGACAAGGCCACTGATGGTGGCTTTGTGGTTTTATGTATCAGGAACTCTTGGTTTTGAGACTTTCTGAAAGAAAACAAAAAAATTAACAGTTTAGATTGATATTTAAACAAGGATTTAAGAATCTAAGATTGAAGTTAGTCACCATTTTAAATCTAAATTTCAGTGCAGGATGCAAAGGAATGACAGCAAAGTAGGTATTGAGTGAAGTAAAAGACAAAGAGCAAAGACTGGGTAGAAACTGTAGTGGGTGTTCAGTCATATAAACACTGAGCAAATTCCACAAACGCAGCCTCCTCTCCTTATGCCCTAAGAGCCCTGTTGTGTAACTGGCTGGCATGATTTATTTTCAGGGGCGCCCAGCACCCTGTGCTGCTCCAGCCCTCTGCGCACAGCAAGCCCAGGGCCTGTTTCAAAAGCTAATGCCTTTACCCGAGGTGTCTCTAAGCACAGTGCCAGGCTACAGCCACCCACGGTGGAAAAGCTGAGTGCCCTGGAGAGGCTGCCTGTGGGAGGGCAGTGCCCGCAGCGGCTCTGACACGTACGCGGTGCTTTGCATCAAGAAATGAAGGTTGTACATATAGATCACTTACAGTAATAGGGGTGGGAGTTTCAGTTCAATCCATTATTTTCCCTCCCAAGGTACAAATAAATGCAAATTTTACTCATTTGCATTTCTCTTGCTGTCATATTTCCTGGTGTTCCTCCAAGCTTTTTTGCTTATGTGTCCATGTCCCTTCTTTAAACACTGCAGTCTCACAGTTGTTGCCTCTCTTCTTTTCTTCTGTGATATTTTTTGCATTCACAGATGGCCCACTCAGCTTTTTAACCTCTCCACTTTTAACTTCCCGCTGTTGCAGATGGTAGAAACAACAGAATATAAATGCAGAGAGGTCTGTAGCCCAGTGCGTGGGGAAGGACAACCATTCCTTCCCTCCCTGCTGGGAGTCAGGAAGAGGCAGACTTTCAAGGTAATTTCCTCTTGTATCTTTGAAACTGTGTGTGGTTTCAAAAAGCTGTCAGTCTATGTCATGCTCTCTTTACCTAGATGAAACATGTGACTTTATTCTTGCTGTCGCTTCTTGCCACCAACTAAAACTGGTGTAAGCTGGGAAGTGATGAACCATGACATTATAAACAGCTGGAATTCAAGTAACTACATCTATGCTGTAACGATAGGCAGGGCCATTGCCAGGGCTATGCCAGGATGTGAAATTTCTAATTTCCTGAAAGTAACTGGCAAGTTTTATGAGTTTTTCAAGGGGTGTAGAATAAGAGAACGAGAGAAAGCCTGTCTTCCACTTGAAAATCCTACTTCATTTTCAGATTTCTGCTTCAGAGGTTACCTGGGAGAGGATGGACACTGCAGCAAAGGCAGGCTTGGTGTGCTTTGTAGAACTTTTTACCTGCACTGGAAAAGTTTTCAGAGGAACAAACCAAGACAGACTGACCTTAAACTCGTCTTTGCTGTGAATTGCACAAACAGGAAAACTCTGCTTGTCCACCCTTAGAGCCAAGAGAACAAATTCATAGGCTGAATGTTGCTTAGTAGTTTCCCATTTTAGCTTTTGGGTTGGTTTGGATTTGTTTTCCTCACAGCCCCTGAGAGTTCTCTTTCCTTCTGCAGGTGGCATAAGGACCCAGAGTGCTTCAAAGAACTGTCCTGTCTGTAAGTAAAAGATTCCTCTTGTTTCAGCATCTCTCCAAAAAGCACAGAAAGAAAAAGAAAACTGCTATTAATAATCTTCTAGGCTGACCTTTACATTTTCTTGTTATATTACATTCTCAGGGGTGTGTTCACCAGAAGAACGAACTCTCGGTCCCAGAGGAAAAGGCATTACAGCAGTGGAGACAGAATGAGTCATGTGGGCATCTCCAGCCTGATGTGAGATGGATTAATTCCTGCTACAGGCAGCAACTGCTGCTGAACCTTGGGCTAACAGTGATGTGTAACATGAATTTGTCTGCCCTGTCATGATCTAATTTGTACACTTACTAATTGCTGTAACAGGCAGGCAGCAGGTTTATTGATTGGGTGCCTTGAGTTGGACAGAGGCAACATGATAAAAGGGAAGGAGGAAGAGACAGATGTTGTCTTCCTTTGCTCAGGTGATGTCTTTCTTCAGGAAGAGACACACTAACTTTCCACAGGAAAACTTGCAGGAGAGAAGAGGTAAGAAACTGGCCCTCAGTTACCAGACCTGACTGAAAGTGAGTCAAACAGGAATAACTTGCTGAGATAACAAGCAATCTTCCTACAAGTGACACACACAGACCATCTCCTTATAGAATAGACATGAGTCTTTCCAGGCATGTCCCCACTGTGAAGCACGTGCTGGTGTCTGCCTGAGCCCAAACTCACAGGCCGTTTAAACACGTTTCCTGAATGCTCTTCTGGCACCCTCACTTGCTTTCACTAGTTACTCCTGGAACCACTCTGGGAACAAACACCAGGGAGCCAGTTTGCAGAGAAGCCTGAGCTCCCTCCTGCAGGACAGGGCCCGGGGTGAGCCACACCAAAACCTCACTGCTGCCTGCCAGGACCATGCTCTCTGCTGGACCTGGGCACTGCTCCCCCTCTGCTCCAGGGCAGTCAAATGGGTCGGTTTAAGGTTGGATACCAAGACTGGGAGTAACAAAAGAGCTATGTTTAGTTCACCTGGTTAACAGTGACCTCTGTGGGCAGCTCCTACCCTGGCAAAGCTGTTCTGATGGGTCAGCAACAGAAACCCCCCAAGGTGTCATAGAAGATATGACCTGCTCAGCCTTTTGTGCGGTGTTAATAAAGAGGGAAGAGAGGGCCACTGTGGTAGGATCTCTCTGTCCTTCTGCTGACACAGGCCTGAATGAGATTTTGAAAGAGAACTTTTTATCAAGAAGACACCTAACTTGTGAGAAAGTCAGAAGAGGAGAAACAGACTTCGGTGAGAACCACATAGGCTACTTGCAGAGGGCAGGCTACAGCACAGAGAGCTGGTTGGAAAGCTTCAACTCCAGAGTGCAGGATGTGTGGCCAGGCCCCAGAGAGTATTAGTCATCTAAGTGAATGCTCAGAGCTGGCTGGAGATGAGTACAAAATACAGTATGACAAAGTTGGCAGTGCTGTGCATGGACTGTGCTGCCAGGGAGGGGGGTCCAGCACAACCAGCACCATCACCCCAGGCCAGGTGAAGTGATAGAACTGAGGAGGCGAACGTGAAGCTTGTTGTTAGAAGGCGGACGTGGTGCCTCCAGAGCAAGCCTTGTTAGTAACTTCTGCACTAGATGACAGCATTGGTAGAAAATAACAAGAAGTCCCTGGCAAATACGTGTGTGGCAGGAAATGAACTAAAAATGGGCCATGAAAATGTTGCAGGTCTGGGTGTCATGTCCTTCTTTCCAGTGGGCTGAGGCATTTTGCTGGAGGAGCTCTGGTGCAGTGTCCAAACTGGACATGACCTCCCCATGGGCCACGGCTCTCCCTGCCACTGCAGCATCCTCACGACATGCCAGAGCCTGGGATGTCGCCTCGCGTCCCGACCTGGACCCGTGGCTGGGGCGAACGCCTCACTCAGGCGGAGGCGAAACGTCAAACCAGCACTGGCTCCGTCGGTTTGGGATGCTGGGAATGGGGAAGCGCCGACCCCCGGCTCTCCCGGCTCCCGCAGCCCGTGGCGGGCTCCCCGGTGGCTTCCCCCGCCAGCCCCGGGCACTGCGGGGACGCGACCCCCGCACCCCGGAGAGGGCAGGAGGGACCCGGGGGGACAGAAGGGGGGGTGGGGGGGGGAGCGGAGGGTCGTGGCGGGGGGAGCGGTGGCCCCCGCAGCCCTCCCGGGCGGGTGCGGCGGGGGCCGCTTTCCAGAGAATACGGTAAACATGTCCGCATCACGTGCGGGCGCTCCCGCGGGCCCGGCGCGGCACTGGAGTGCGGGGGGCGGGACGGGACGGGAGGGGACGGGACAGACGGGACGGGACAGACGGGACAGGAGGGACAGACGGGACGGGACCCGCGCCCCGAGCCGGCCGAGCGGGGCCGCTTTAAGAGGCCGGCGGGCGCCGGCGCCTCGCCCTGCCCGCGGAGAGCGGCGGAGAGCGATGCCCGCGGCGCCGTGAGGCTCCCGCACCATGGGGCTGTGCTACAGCCTGCGCTCCCGCCTGGCCGCGCAGCCCCCCGCCGACACCCCCGGCCCCGCGGAGCACGGCGACCCGCAGGGGCGGCACCGGCTGCGGCAGGACCTGGTGGCCAAGGAGCGGGCGGACAAGAAGCGGAGCAAGAGCATCGACAAGACGCTGAAGGCGGAGAAGCGGGAGTACAAGCAGACGCACCGGCTGCTGCTGCTGGGTGAGCGGGGCGGCGCATCCCGGCACGGCCCGGCAGGTGCCCGCGGGCGGAGGGGACAGCGGGGACAGCGGGGCCGGGGCGGTCCGAGGGGGATGCGGCAGCCGCGGGGTCGCCGTGCCCGGCCGCGGCGGGAGGGGCCGGGCTGGGGAGAGGGGCACCCCCCGCACCGCGCTGCGGGGCGCTCGGAGCCGTGCCCGCCTGTCCCCGCGCTGTCCCCGCGCTGTCCCCGCTGCTGACACAGCCACGCTCCGGCGCGGCGGCGGCGGCGGCAGCGCTTGTTCAGCTGGGGCAGCCCTTCTGTAAGCAGAAAGGCTGAGTTTTCCCTGTGCGCGCTAGCGTTTCGCCTTTGCCCGCTCCGCCTCTCAAAACCCACACCGGGGGAGATGCCGCCTCCCGGGCTGTGCCGGTGCTATCCGTCGCTGCCCGGTGCACCAGCCCCTGCTCCATGCTGGGCACCTCGCCCTTGCCCCCCGGGCACTGCCTTCCCGAGGGATGCCCTGCGGAAAGGCACCTCTTTTATCCCACGTGTGTGGTGTCTGAGCTTGTGTGGTACATGACCCCAACCAAAACGGTCACAGAAAGTCATGTGTTGGCCTTCAGGAAGGTGGAAGAGTGTTGGAAGTTTTTCTACCCTCTCTTCCCCCAGCACAATGCAGGTGGGATATACGTTATCCTGAGCATCTTGGAATAATACAGAATATTTTCATATGCCCACAAATAACTTAAGCGCCTCTTGCTCCCAAAGCCTGCATGATTCCGCAGATGATAAACAGCAATATTTGTCCTTCATCTTTTTGGTGTGTGTTTGTGGCCTGTAATAGAAGACTTTAGAAAACAATATTTGATCTAGTTTTCTGTGTCCTAGTGGTAAAAGTTTTTATTCCAGAAGTACAGCTTCTTTTGATGTGGTTGCAGCTGTAATGATGTGAGTCTGTTCATGAAGGTGTCCCTCCTTGTGAGAAGGAGGTTGAGCAACACTCGTGGAAAGAGTAAAGCTGGTGTGCTGTGACTGTTGGTGAGGAATCACACCTCTAACCAACATTCCCAAGCACAGGCTACCTGTAGGTATGTTATGGTTTGGTGTTTTGTTTTAACATATTTCAAGTTTGTTTTGTAGTGAACAAGTGTGTGAAGAAAGACCCGTGAGAACTGTTTTTTCTTTGTAGATTAAATAACTAAGGAAAAAATCCCAAGAGGAGGGCTAATTTTGATGTTAATCTGCAGGCCTTTAAGTCATAAAAGCGATCTGATAGGCTTCTGTATTTGCAGCAGGCAATATTTCAGTTGTCTGTTTTTTAATATTGCTTCTAACATGTTGTGCCACAGAACTGGTTTTTGCAGCAATGACATTGAACGTTGAGTGGGTTAAACAACATATCTTAGTGGTTTGGAGTTGTCTATGGTGAAGCCAACAGAGAGAGCATTCTTTGTCGAAGTACTGATTTATAAATCTGATGGATATGAGTCAGTGTTATGCTGGCAGTCGTTTATTATATTTCAGCCTGAACTTGAATAGCAGGAAGTCGCTTTTTGGCCCTCTTGTAAATCTTGGGATGCCTAAGAGACCCATTTCCCTGCTCCTTGCACAGGGACTGTCAGTTTTCCAGTGAGCTTCCTTCCCTTGCTGCTTCTCCCCTGCATCCCACTCTCACTGCTGCTTGGTGAATTTTCTGCTTCTAAGCTAGAATATGAAGTTTGGGGTGTATTTGGTTATACTTCCTGTGCATCAGCAGGTGTTGTTGCCACAGCTGAGCGTGTCTGTGCTGAGACTAGATGCTCAGAGATTGCACTCACAAATAGAGCAGGGTAACAACAAATGAGGGGGGCAGGAGCGTCTGATTGGGATTTAAAGCTGCAACTGAGTCTTCTAAGGAATGGAGTTCAGGTGGGGAAAGAAGACTGAAGAAGGGCAGAGCTAGGGATGTCTCCTTGCTTGGAGTGAAGCTCAATGACAGAAGCTGCAGTAGGTACTCATGGTTTCTTACCTGTGCTTCCAACTTTTTAGCTGATGAGCTCCTGCAGGAGCATGTCACTGATGTGAACAGAGAAGGACTCCACAGGTGCCTGCTCTTTGAGAGTAACAAATCGAAATGAAAACTGCACTGATGATTCAGGTCTGGCCTGTCCCCGAGGCTGTTATTTATAATGTACAGATGCAATAGCTCATGTATTTCCAAGGGCCGTGCTGGAGATGTAGAGTGTTTCTCCCATCCTGTGCTCAGCTCTGCAGAACCCAGGGGGTGCACGAAGTCCCTCTGCCTGGCTGTGGTCTCGTGTTGTAGTGTGTGTGTAACATACTAGTCTGTTAGTCTCAGGAGCACTGCCTGGGTTAGTGCTCTTCAGCTCAACTGATACTTGTGTTCTCACGTTGGAGTTCCTTTTTTTGGAGGAAGAAGTTCATGATTTTATCAGAGGGCTCAGGGGTGTGCAGTGTAATTACTCAGTGGGTAGTTTAATTGATACGGTTTTTTTAGGTATCTTTAATAATTTTTCAGTCCTTCTTCATCACCATAGTTGTATTGGGTAAATTCCTGAGTCCTGGAACTTTTCTTAATTTCAGTAGAGCGAAGATTTTACATCTGCTCTGTTTTGGAAGCAATAATCTGACTTTGTGCTTGCAGTGTAGTAGTTTTTTTGCTTTGTTTTCGTGAAGTGCTCAACCAGGTGTAGTCTCAATGGATTTTGTTTAGTGAACTGTGCAAGTCACAACTTCAAGATTACAATCATTGTTGTGTTGGCAGCATAGTGAGTTCAGGGTTACTACTGGGAATTGGAGGCTGATTTTTCAGTGCATGGGGGTTGTTTTTTTGGTTGAGAACAATCCTGGCTCTAAAAGTGAAAATACGTGCTTATGGGGGAAAAGATTTTAAGCTTTGTCATAAAACAGTTCCATTCTGTGTGTGCTTTCTCACTGGTGACAATAATATGGATCTTCCTTTATCCTTTTTTACTTTTTTAAGACTTTAAAGTATAAATCTCGTTTTCTGCAAGAGAGTAAACTTCAGCTGGTCTTCTCTCAGTGCTTATTTTTTTCATTCTCTCAGGCTGAACTCTTGCCCATGTAAAAAGTTCCTGTAGCTTATTCCCATATTGAAAAGGAAATATGGATACCAATATACAAACACAGATATATGCACTTGCCATCTTAGTTATTTATCTTAAACTACAATATATTAAATTATGGCCGTTCTGCATTTTACCTCCATCAGTGCTTAGATAAAAAATGTTTTTAACAGAAATATTTACACTGGTACAAATATGAATATAGAGCATGGAAATGTGAAGGTTTTATGGGGGAATATGTTATACAGAAGAAAAACATACTTTAAAAAGCTGGGAAATATCAGCATGAAGACTAACCACAGTCACCCTCTCTGTGTGTGCTGCATGGTAAGCCCCTCCGAACCATATAATTAAAGACTGTCTTGTATGGTTTACATTGTATTTTTTTCCACAGGGCTGGTACTTCATTCAGGGCACAAGATGGATGTTGTGCAGTGAATGAGCAGCCATTCAATATTCTTATCCTCCTCACACAATGTGTCACCCTGTGCCCTATTTACGACGCACCATCCATACCCTGTGCTGAATAAAGAACTGTTGAACTCTTCATGGGCTCTGCTGTAGTGCTGATCACTGCACGGACTGAATAAATGTCAGTGCATGACACTGCTGTGAAATGAGGTGGGATCCTTCCTTCGTGGATGCCAGACTGGGAAATGCCACCAAAGACTAAAGCTGAAATTGTCCAAAGCTACCACTGATTTTAAATGCCTGGTCTTTGCCAAAGGCTAATTTTAAATCTATAGTACTCAACTGTATTTTATCAGTGCCAATTGATGTGTTTAGAGTGTGGGCTTCGTTGGGAACACTCAGCACTTCTGCAGTGTGAGTTTGAGATGCTCTGAGGAGCAACCCAGGGCACCTGTGATGGGAGCTGTGGGCTGCTCGTCTGGCTGTGGCACCTCTGTAGCAAACTGAAGTTGGTCTAGTTCTCCAGGTCAGGATTTAGTGGCAAATCCCACAAAATATTCCTTCTCTTGTTGTGATTCTCTGTTTTGCTGGCTCACACTGAGGTAGTTATCTTGTCTCTGCTTCTCTCAGGGATTGCATGGGTGAGGAGGGGGAGACACCCTGTTATAAAGACAGATGTGTTGAAGCACTTGACAGAATTCCATCTTGTTGACAATAATTTCATTCACTTACAATCAATTTGTTTCTCGTGCCCCATGTATTGTGAGCTGGAAGAGAGGACATACACCCTGCCAAAAATCACATGATCCTTGTCAGAAGATCATGTAAAAGATGTACAGGACACAATGGACTAAAAATGTAGAGGGAACTTTTATCCTGGTGCTTCCTAATTCTTGAGAACGTGATTTTTGACACTAAACATCTTATACCAAGTTGGTATTTAATCTCCCCTTTAAGAAAAGCAGGAATGAGACCTAAAAGCCCTAGGGGATGTTTGTGATGTGTGTATCTTGTAACAGGGTTGCTCTGCAGAGCAACCTGCGCACTGTGATAGCAGCTTGTGGGGCACAGTGTGCAGTTCCCCAAATGGACTGTAATTAGTGGTGAAGGAATTACAATATTTTCCAATTGGGTTCCCAGTAATTACCAGATACTACAAGAACTCTTGGACATGGGATTCTCTGTGGTTTCCATCTGCCCAAACAAAGACAATCCTGCTGTGGACACCAAGGAGGTGGAATGCTAATTACGGGTCTTCCTTTGCAAAGAACAGCCGCTGCAAGAGGAGCCCTACTTGGTTCCCACTGCTGTATCCAAAATGTGCAGCATGCTCAGTTGGTAAACAGAGATCTTCTGAGTCTGGAACACGTTCACCCCAAGCAAAAATACCTGAAAAACTTTGCAAACTTTAAGAGAGCTTTGCCCAGTATCAAGCAATCTGTCTGCAGGACTGTGGTGTGATCTGGTGATTGTTCTGAACCTCGGAACAACCAAGTGTCTTCAGCAGTGGCACCTCTGTGCTTCAGATCACTTAGTAAAGTAGTTTCTCCCCTGCTCCCACTTTAAAATTCTATCGAAAGGAGACAGGCAAGCTACTTGTCATTCCCTGCCTTTTTTGGTGGAGTTTTTTTAGTTTTGTGTTTGGGGTTTTTTTGGTTGGTTGTTTGGTTGTTTTGTTTTTGTTTGGGTTTGCTTGGTTGTTTTTTTCCTTGAGAGCTCCTGACAGTGACTTTTTCCTTGTACCGCCTCCACATAAACAAAAAGATCATTAGCCTCAGGCAGGCACATGGTGTGGAGAGCTTCAGCCAACATCTTTGAAGTTTGGCAAAGTTTGAGCTGCTTCAAAGAGGGTCTGGCAGTGAAAGGTGTCAGAAAAGCTGCAGCAGTACTGCTCTAAGTGTGTGATGACGGAGGGCTGCTGATGGATGGCAGTGCGGTGTGGTGTGAGGTGGAGGTTCCCTGTACGGAGATCTGAACTGTGAAATAATTGCTGTTACAGCTAATGCTGAAGGGATCCTCTGTGCGTGGATTTTGTGGAAGGGGGTGAGGAGTCTGGAGGATCCCCAGGTCCAACCACGCCTGTGCAGTCACACAGCAGCATAAATGTACATGATCTCTCCCCTTCCCCAGCACAGATGCAATCTTTGTGTTAGTGGTAAGCTGTGTTTTCGCTGTTTAAGTGCCTGGTGGGATGAAGATCATCATCACTCATTCTATAGACGCCACATTCACGTGTAGCCATGGATCTAATTTCAGAGTTATCGGACAATTTTTATTTTTAAAGCTAAAGGTCCACCCCAAAAGGTTTTCTCTTTTTGACTTACTGCTTTTTAGCTATTTGTTCCACCTCTGTTATTCGGGAGGGAGGTATCAGCTTGTCTTTTCCACCGGTAGAACGGATGGCAATGGCACCTACTGACATCTCAAGCAGTGGGTGAAACCTCCCTGAGAGAAGCTAAAACTCACCTGGCACACAAGAGGACTGGAGTCAGAAATTTGTTCTTGGATAAGTCCCATGAAGTTTAATTTGGGAACGGGGAGAGGGTTTTCAGGTGTGAATGCTTGGCCTGACTTTAGAGGGCAACACAAACTTGTGAAAATCTCTATTTAAGGTGGCAAAGGTTACCTGCTGAGCATAAATACCAAATAAATGGTGGTGCTCAGGCCTCACCTGTGCTGTTATATATTTAACTGGGGGCTGGCATGGTGGGCTAAAGCTCCTGCTGGTTTAGGTGCAGCAGGGCTGGCAGGAGCTTCTCCTCCTGTTGCTTGGTCAGCACCATCTGCATCCAGAGCCGGCGAAATGCCTTGGTTGCTGCTGTGCAATTGTTGGCTCCCTTTCTCCTCTGGGACATCTGAAACTGAACTGTCTCCTGTGCAAGGGCTTCCCTAGAGGGAAAGCCTGGAAGAGCACAGTTAATTACATGCAGTTCTTCCCTGGCTCCCTTAAATTTGGGAGTGTTCTTATTCACAAATATGCATGATTTCACAGAATTTCCTTTTAATTGCTATAATTTAAAACTGGAGAGAAAAAAGCTTGGAAAGTCCCTGATGCGAGCACAACTCAGATACTTCTAAAAAAGCCCAGTTACCAGGCATATAAATCCATGATGGTTTGGATATTCAGACCTGAAAAATGTGTCTTGAGAAGCTGAACTCCATGACTTATTCTTATTGTTCCCCTGGTCAGTGAAGCATTTGAGAACCAAGCCATGTAAGCTTTATAAATAGCTCAGCCAGAGTTTACTTCCTCTAATGTGTTCCCTCTGCAAAGAAAACCCACAATGTCTGTGTCTGGGCAGCATTTTGTAAGATCTCTGTGTCACTAAAAGGACTAAAAAGTTGGTGAATGTTCTCTGCATTGACGACTGTGGGAAGGCAGCAGGTTTTACACAGATGTCAGAAAGTTGCTGTTTATTTTGCCAAGTGGAGGACGGGGATGCTGAGGAGTATGGGTTGGTTGCTTACAAGGAATAAGATGTAGCTTTACAGTCTGAGGTCTTGCTCTGTGTAGCCACTTCTGTCTCTGCTGTAGTGTTTTGGAAGAGGGAGGAAGTGCTGAAGTTCTTGGGAAACCCAGTTAAATTCTGATTACAAATTGGAGGAAGAGTTGTGGGGAGGGTCCTCCCACTGAAGGACTATTCCTCCTCCTTTTGTTCATACTAAGCAGAATTACATGTCCTGGCAAGGGGGATTTGCATATAGAAATCATAGACAATACACCAACCAACCTAACCTGGTGCCTCCAACCCCCTGGCACGTGTCCATCCCACGAGACTGAGCTTGGCACTGGGCTATCAGTGAATTCAGTGCTAATTTCAGAATCCAAATCCACATGTCCAAGGAAGATGTTCTTGGGGTTACTCTGAGCTTCTCATCTTGCCTTGTGCTGTAGGAGAGAGGCTTCAGCCACTGAAGAGCTGCTTTAGTCTTTTCTGACCCTTTAATTTTGCTTTTGGCAGTTTGAGTGGGACATGAACAACTGCTCAAACCACTGCTTACCTTATCAGAGTTCACGGGCTGTGCTGGCCCCTTGGTGGAGGCGACAATCATGTCTGAGTCCCCATGGCCTGGAGTGGAAACCAGCAGCTCATCTGTGCCCCAGCTATCCCAGACTGGGGGAGCTGCTCCAGTCCCTGGGGGTGCCCAGGGCGTGGGGCTGTGCTTGGTCAGCAGCGCCGATGGGGAGATGCTGCTGTGGAAATGAGAGAAAAAGGCACTTTGCAGGGTTTGACCTTCTCTTTCTCCGTGACGCCCGCATCACACCTCACTACAACCTCTTCCTCTCCTCTACCCCACCTCCTCCGCAGCACAGTTTTTAGTCTGTGGGCTGTGTTTGTTTGGGTTTGCGTTTTTCCTGGTTGTTTTTTGTGCTGAGGATCACTGCGTAGCCGGGAGGTTTTCAGGAGCACAGAGGGATTTGTGGGAGTGGGACTTTACAAGGGGAGGGAATGGAGATACTGAGGAGAAGGGCATGGTATTGTGAGCTGAAAACCTGCATTCAGATTTTGTTTTTTATAAATACCAGCTAAAACTGTCTGCTTGGAAGAAAAACACTGCATGAAACACTTTCTTGATGCTCTCCCTGCCTTACCTCCACACAGGAAATTCACAATTGGATAGAGCTGATTTTTCTCTGCTGATGAAAAGCATGGAACAAATTCCTTTCAGGCTGGAAAACCTGAAAGGTATTTTCTCCTCTAAGCCTGATTCTTTAGCACTACCTGTGCTCTCATTTCTCTCATCTTCTGTGTAGCTCAGTCTAATCTGTAGCATTTTGTGGGTTTAGGTGGCAAGTGTTGCAGGGCTTCACTTGCACATATGTTAGAAGAATATGTATGTATTTGTTTTCAACAGCACTTCAAATATTCACAAGGAAAATGATCTTTTTGTCTGTTTTTCTCCAAAACAAAAATCAACATAAAATTTGAGTGGATGATCCTTAAACATATACATATCCAGAAGTACCATGTGGGCTGGTATTGGAAGGTCAGAAGGAATTAGCAAGTGGATGAAATGGGTGGAATTTCATTCTTGGCCTTTGGATCAAACCAGGCGTTTTGGTTTTTGCAGTCTCCACAGCAGTCCTGGTGATTATTCCTGTGAGCAAGGGCAGTGCCCACCGTCCCTTCAGAGGCAGTGAGTTCCCTGTGTGCTGCCATCCCACCAGCAAGGGGACAAGGCACAGGACACACCATGAAGTTGTGTGCAACCCACCGCAGTGCAGAACCAGCCAGTGCAGCCTGGGTACCCCTGGCAGGGCCAAACTGGGGGTTTACAGCACAAAGGTGTGTAAGAAAATGTAATTTGAAACTCTGCCGTCGAATTATTCTGTATTTGAGTTTGAGAATCTGTTGGTTTTGGTAGAGGTCTAAGCAAGAATCTAAATACTGCAGACATTTACCATTCAGGCTTGTTTGGGGAGGGGGCTGAGGAAGGGCCTGATAAGTTATTTACTTGACCGCAGGTAGTTAAAAATATTATTTGGAATATAAACTTCCTTGTCTGAAGACCAGCTTTATGCACCAAGTCCAAAAGCACAAAAAGCAGTTCTCCTCCTGGCCTCCATAAGTATACCTTAATGCTGCTGAATCCTGGAAATTATGCAGGGCATGCTTTTTAAATGTTGATTTTGACTTCTTGCCTGGGACCAAGTGTAAAGTCTTTCCAAGGAAATACTTAGAAGACTTGCAATGAAACCCAGAAGCTGCTGCCAAACCTTAGTTTTCAGAAAGGGAGTAGGGGGCAATCCAGCCTGTTAAAAACTTCCAGTTGCTTGTAATTAAATCCACTTCTTCTGCGCACAATAAACATATACTTAGAAAAAGATCATTTTACATAATACTTATGTGGTTTACTTCTGCTCTTCAGCTGCTAAAAATCAAGCAGTAGGTTTGCTATTTTAGTCTGGGAAGGTTACTGAAAGCTGGGAAGCCAGGGCTGATGCAGCTGTGCCACTGCAGTGGCACGTATCCATGTATCCAGTGGTGACACACAAATCGAGCCAGGGAATCCTTTTCTCATCATGAACCATCTTTCCCACCTCCAGCTAGTTCAAGTTTGTTTTGGATTGGCAGGGATGGGAATGAAGAGGAGATAAAAATATCCTATCCGCACGTCCCTCCTCGCCAGCAGCACCACTGATGGGTTTGAGGGAAACTCTGGATTTGCAGGGACTTCTCATCGCTGCTTTGAGGGCTGGCAGGAGGCAGGACCACAAATCCTCACCACGCTGAGGTTGGTCTGCCACGGTTTATTCAAGATTGTTTCAAATCCACTGCCATCATTCAGCTGGAGGATGGGACATGTAGGGTGGAAGCTCTTACTGACAGCTGCTGCTCTTCCCAGCTGCCCCGGGAATGAAGCAACTGCTAAGTCTGTCAGAAGGCCCAGCTCAGCTAACCCCTCACTAGGGAACAAAGAGGCCAAAGCTTGAGGGACATTTTGCACCCCCTTTTGCACAGAAGGGCTGGGACCAGGTTGGGGAATGTGAGAGAGTCACAATATCTCTGCTGACGTCCAGGAGAAGGGAGTCAGCTCAGGCTCCAGAGCAGCCCAATCTCTTATCTTTCGTCAGTACTGCAGTCACCTCCAGTTCTGTTGTTATTGTAGCTTAATGCCAAAGATCAAATTCTGTTTATATATATATATGTTTGTTATGGCCACAAAGTGCCATCCCAGCTTTAGGCTCTTTGAGTTTGCCAAGCAAAGTGCCAGAAACATCTCTGAAGTTTCGCATAAACCCAGGTCTTCCCCTGTGTCCTTTATGTGCTGTTTGCTACATGCACAGACATGTATCCCTGGCCAGGAGGGTGGATGAGAGCAGAAGGCTGATCCCACCAAAGATGGACAGAAGCTTTAAGAGCCTTGTCCAGTGTGTGCAGCTGTCCTGCCTTAGACCTCTTGCAGGTGGCAGTGGTAGCTGGAGAAGGGAGTGTTTATCCAAGAGTGGAAGTTTATCCAAGAGGTAAATTTTGAATTTACCCTTGGCAGTGGAGGGAGTTTTTCTAGGATGACATTGATAAATGGTCAGTTGTGACCAGGCAGGTTGCAGGAGCTGTTGGGTGCTGTGAAAGACTAGACACAAGGCATGGAAAGAGCAGAGGGGAGCAGCTGAGAGGTATTATCTAATAAGTGACATAAGAAACACCGTGAAGCCTTGCAGAGCAGATTTGTTAGGATTTGAGATGAAAATCCCTGTTGCTTGCTGAGATTATCCCCCAGCATATGGCAGGGAATGTAACAGAGATGTAGAATTAGCTGCTAATGATCTGGACACCTCTTGAAAACAGATGTTTGGAGTTCTGTATAACTGTATGCTATTTAATTTGGCTGAAATCTGGATTACTCAACAACAGGCTTGGCATGGTATTAGAAAGCTTACTATCTTCATTGCCCACTGCCCTCCCCCAGTGCAGATAACCTCTTTCTTAGCAATACTGCTGGAGCAACTTGTGCAATATGAGATTTTTGTAATGTGAGACTGGAATGGGAACTGGGGAAGTGGCAATCCCTGACAGCAAATGGTGCCAGCCAGGGGCCAGAGGGCAGTGGGGGAAGCAGCAGGAATCTCCCTGGGCAACCCAGGACATCCCTGCACCACGGCACTGCCCTGCTGCTGTTACCCAGGGATGGGCAGTGTGTGTTTGTGGTTTCTTCAGAGGAGGAGTTACTGACAGATTTCTATTTCTAAGGATATGCAGTTCAGGAGGAAGTTCCTCAGACTCGATGTTTCTGCACAGGCAGCACCCGATGCAAAGCCCCTGTTACACACACATTTCCAATCAGGTAGTTTTGATACCCCCTTACTCACCCTGCCTTTGAGCTGTTGTCAGTAAATACCTGACTCATCCTCTCTGTTGTTTAAGGCACTGAAGTTTTCACCTCAGAGATGTAGTTCCCCTAGTTTCTCTTTGCCATCTCTTACTTAAGCCTTACTTAAACAATCTGCTCTATAATGCTCTTGCTATGCTTATATTTCTTTATGTTCCTAAGGTCTCTTAATTTACTTATCTCAATTTGCATTGCTGGGAGACATCCTCCTGGAGCTGGAAGCCTTTATTGTTCACAGGGGAAAAAAAATTGTTAGCTGTCACTTCAGTTCATCTATTTTCCACTCCTTCCTTCGTGTTAAGCTTCCTCTTGGACTTAATCTTTTACAGTAAAAGCAAGACCTTAACCTCAGCTTTTCTTTCTAAGTGAGATTCTTTTGACCGGGCGTCATCTTTGTTACAAGGCTTCACACGCTGCAGTACAATAATATTTTTCTTGTGGTGCAATGAGCAGAACTGCAGAGGCTGTTCCAGATGGGGTAATTTTTTCTCCAAATTAGCAACTGTCTTAATAGATATTTTCTGTGGCTTCCAAACTATGTGGTATTGCTTGAGCGAAAATGTAATTCCACTGAGAGATTTCAAGCACAACTTTTGCTGGGCTTCCAGAAACAATTTTTTAAAAAAAGAATCATTTGCACAGTCAAAGCAAGCTTGCTAAAGTACTGTGTTTGCATGCTGTAGTTGTGTTCTTTAGAATCAGATTGAAAATATCAGTATTTTCTGGTATATTTTTCTCCAAGAAGAGAATTTTCCTGCAGGCTTCTGTATTAATGTAAGGTTTAAACCATGGCAAATGTGTCTTGTAGCAACTGGACTATTTCTTTGCATCGAGAGCAGAAAGCCAGTTCTCTGCCCCCAGAGATCCTCGTAAAGCTCCACCTCAGACTGGGTAATTTTCTGTCATTTTAAAATAATCATTTGAAAAGGCAATTTTAATTTGGTCAACTTGATTCCAAGTCCAAAAAGAGTAATTCATTCGCTTGAAACTTCCTTGGAGGGGTGTAGAAATTCTTAAGCACATCAAATGTGATGTGGACTAGCACACGCAGTCCTTGGTGGCTGCTCTAGCAGGACATGAGTGGACTCTCAGGAGCATTTGCTTGAGTTCTTTGTCACAGACAGATGTGGAAAATTCAGGAAGTCATGGAAAATCCATCAGGATATGCTGCAAGCCTTAGGATCACAGGCAGTTTTCAGAATATCAGTTTCTAAGTAGAATTTACTGTATTCCAGAGGACTTCTAAGATTTTTGATGGTTATTCACCTAATATCATTAGATGGCCAATAGCTAACTATTAAATTTAAACTGTGCTCTAAGTCTTTTAAGACTGCAGGGTGTGTAATTGCTTTTGAGATGGAGAGTTTGAAGTTCAGTCCCATATTGTTCCTGTAGCTCATTGTCCATCCTGGCACATCTGTCCTGAGCCATGAACACACTCAAACATTCCCTCTTCTGGGCGGGACTCTTTTAATGCCAAAACCAGAAGCACTATTCCAATTTTTTTTTTTACATGATTTTTTTTTTTTGACACAAAATTTATTTTACACAGTTTTACAAAGTGAAAGGCCCTGAACCACCTTCAGGCCTTGCCCTGGAGCATCCCACTGTCTGTGCTTTCGAGGATGGGCAGCGATGGTGGTTCACACGCTGCATTCCCTGAACAGCCAGTGCTGGGTAACACGCTGCAAGCTCGAGAGCAGGGACAGAAAAAGGCACTGGGTGAGCCCTGATTGTGAGCAAGAACAGCCCTTTGTGTTTGTGCACTCGGGGTTGAGCACATTTTGTGTTGGAGCACAGAAGTGGCTCATCCTTCCACGCTGGAGGCCCGTGAGATGCTGTTGGAGCTATTGTGTTTGAGGAGAGAAAGTGGGATTTTTGTGTAGCCTAAGAAATAAAACTGTGCCTGCAGGGTGAGAGAGATCCCTGCCAACTCCCCATGGGAACAGGGCTGGGAGGGCATGAATTTCTTACGTCCATGGGGAGGGTTTGGTTCAGTGAAGCTCTCCCAGGAAGATGTGAGTGCCTTGGTCATTAGGAATTTGTCCATATTGCATTCTTACATGAGATTTTTATCTTAATTTTTAGATTTATTCTCCACCTGCATCCTACTGTGCACAGGAAAAAATCTTCGTTCTGTCACTTGGGAAACAGTAGTTTTCCAGCACTTCCCAAAATTCCCTCTAGAAAGGGATTATGTCACATCTGCCCCAGATGCTTGTGGAAAACAAAGTGTCTCAGCACAGTGAGTTCTGGGAGGGACACTCACGCTCAGGAGCTGATCACAGCAGTGAGGGCAGTGCTGGGGCAAGAGGGCTTTGCCTTGGCTTAACTCAAGGGACTGGTTTTAATTAGTGAGGGAGAGCCAGTGCTGGCTGGCCCTATTTCCAAGCTGGACCTTTCAGTTTCTCAAGTGGGAGTGGTGTCCTTGGACCTCTAAAACCTCCAGTGTGTTTTCTCTGCCTGTCCTTTGATTAAGGATTTGTTTGTTGACACTTTGGTGGGTTGTGGCTCTGGTGACAGCAGCCCTTGTGTCAACCAAGACAGGGCTGCTCACTGTTGGTAGTTCCTGGCTTTGTCTCTGCTTCCTAGATGTGGTCAGATAGAGGTCCTAATGGTCTTCTTAGTTACAAGTAGGGATAATTCTCAGTGGGAAACTTAATTAAGTGAATTTTTGTATTTCTCCATCTCCCCTGTGCATATCTTTGGACCAAACAGATGGACAATGGCAATGCTATGCAGACCCCTGTAAGCTAATTTTAATAGATTGCCTGCAAAAAGCAGATGCGTAGGATGAAACAGAAGGGTCCTACTTGTCCAGTAAATATTTAAAAATTTAGTTCTGGACATATTTTCCATTGAAAAGTTATCTTAAAATAACTGACTGAACCTACCATGGTAGGGTTTGCAGTGAACTAAATGTGGTGTAAAGTTCAGATTTACGTTTCTTTTTATAGCTCAGAGGGTTTCATCTTAAAGGGGTTTTAATAGATGCCAAATGTTCTTAATATCTGTCAAGGTCAATTATAGATGAGAATTTTTTTTTCCCTATTTTTCCATGGAGCAGGAAACACGAAGCGTCTTATTGGAATTGTTCCTGGAAGGTTTGAACTTTGCAGATGTATGAGATTTTTGTATGTCTTAGTAAAATGCTAAAGCTGAAGCTCAGCAAGTTACTCCGCTGGCTGTTAACAGAAGATTCCAGCTATGCTGGTTCAGTAGGAAAAGATAGGAGATTGCAAGATTTCCAGCCCTGCCAAAGGGAGATGCCCAGGTGGATAACTGATCCCAGGAGCAGCCTGGCTGCTGGGCTCCTGCCCTCTCAAGTCCTGGTGAGCCACCTCACCAAGCCAGAACTAAAGAGTAAAATGCGCTGCTCTGGTTTGCAGCTATAAACACAGACATCAATTACCATGTCACAACTGGAAGAGCTGTTAAAGTTGGACCATATGCACTGTTTGGTATTACTTATTTTTAAGCATGACTATCACAGAACAGGAGAAAGGATTCATTCATTGGCATATAAAGTACTGAGTTCCTTTGTGCTCTATTTCTTTGGTTTTTTATCTTGATAAATGTGAATTTTAGGGCATCTTTCTTTGATTGCTTTCTCTTTATTAGCTTTGTCCCTGCCTTTTTACACTTGGAGTTGGTTTTTGACATATAAGCAATACTCCTTACATTAGTATGTTTTTATAAGACTGACACTGTGGTTGTCCCTAACTTTTGGCAGAACAGTCCAGATACTCTTGGATTTTTGTTCGGCACATCTGCTTTACCATATTTCTGCTTTCTCAAATGTAAGACTCTTTTTTTTTTTCTGAAACACTGTCAAGGACATTTTTAAATATTAAACTCTTAAGGACAACTGTTGAATTAAATGATGGGGAAATAGAGTGCTGCAGAAATATGCAAAAACCTTGTGAAAGGTCTATTCAGCCTTCACTGTTTCCCTTTACTCTTTCTCTGTTAAACAGTATTAATCAAAGTTAAATGTAAAATTCTCAGTTCACCCCCTATATATATATATATTTATTTTTTTTTACAAAACCATGTAACTATTGCAATGAAAAATATTGAGCATACCACTCAAAACTAGGAAAGAACAAAATACTGAGGTCCTATGATAAAATAGGATATTATCAAATGCAACCTTGCATTGGCAAAACTGAACAGAGTTTTCTCAGGCTGACAAGTTGGAATTTCACTTAAAATACTGGTTTTGCTCCAGCCTGTTTGACATTGGAGCAGGAAAAAATTGGGGGGCTGGTTATAAGAGTTCAGAAAAAGCTGAACATAGGTTTGACCCACCCCTGGAGGTGGATGTGCTTGGGGTAGAATGTGAGAAAAGCAATCACCAGTGCGGGTGGGTCTTGGATCTGGTGGCACATCAGCATCCTGCAGGACCTGGCTCCTGCAAGCAGGTGGGAAGGATGCAGTGGAGGATGCAGCAGGGTCAATGTGGGCTTATCTGGGAGCCTTTGCAGGGATGATGCTGTTAAAGACCAGGGAAAACAGTGCAAAAGAGCCTCACCAGCCTGCCCCTAAAGGACACAGCAGCTTGTGTATCCCTTCTGAGAGAAACTGGGGCTTACATCTTCACCCCCAATTTCTTTTTTTTTAATAGTTCTATGAACAGATACGTTTTCTCACACTTTCTAATTTCACCTAGAGCAAGGAAATTATACTGGAAAAAATGAATTCTGGATTAAGCTGTTTTCTTGCTGTCCTTCCACTTTATCACTTTGTGCAAATATTTGAAGGGATAACTAGGTGCTAACCTTGGGTGTTTAATGTTAGGACTAACTTCTGCTCATTGTTTACCAAAACAGGGCCACTGTGTAACAGCAATAGTGCAAGTCAGTGTCAACACGGGGCGCTGATATCGAAGTGAAGGTTTTTAGGGTGAGTTAAATTTACTGCAGCAGCGCCCTCAAGTGCTGCGACACTTCACAGGAGCGATGGTGCCTGTCCCACGGGACACTGGGGTTTGTGTGCTGGGGCTTGATTCTTCAGCATGTTTAGCCCAGTAAGAGCATGTACATTATTCTGGTGTAACTTTGAGTGCTCGCACAAACCTGTGAGATTGTTTAAATTAGTACCAGCGTGAAGTGTGCTGGTTTGGGAGCTTCATTTTTTAATTGCTCTGTGGTAAGAAAGGTGTTCTTGGGATGAGTTTGGATGGAAGTGATGGTAGAAGGAGTCCTGAGCAGAGGAGCTTTCTTCAGACAGGTCAGCCGTGGGCCAGGCCCTGCAGGATGCTGATGTGTGCTTTGGGATAATCGGTGCCAGCAGAGCCCAGTGCCCAGCTTTATAAACTGCTCTGCAGCTGCCAGGGCCCTTTCCCAGTTTAGGCTGCGGAGATAACGGAGCAGAATCCTCTCTGGTGTGTCTCGCTACCTCAGCAAAGGATTTGGCTGGATTTAGGCATAGTATCCACTGCCATTTGGTACTGAGATAGCCATGTCTGGTAGGAGGCTGTGGACTTTTAACCAGCACACACTACTTGTAATGGTATAAACTGTATGGACATAACTATGGTGTGTGAGACAACTGTGCTCTGCTAGAGGTGTTGCACATCCTCAGTGTATCGGCATCATTACAGTTGTGCAAGGACCCCGCAGCCCCTGGATTCACTGGGCTGTGGTTTGCCAGCAGAATTCCAGCTCCCCTTGAGGCAGTTGCCGGAGGGAGCCCTGGCTGCGCTTGCTCTTCAGCTTCTGAGCAAGATAGCCACAGTCACCTCCAGAATTGCAGCATCTCTCTTAGCTGTCTGACAAAGCTGTCTGTGTGATTTCCTCCATTCTCCGGAACTCCCTGATGTTAAGCTCTCCCCCTCTTGTCTCCAAGCACGTATAATCAAAGTAGGTCAAGTCATCTTTGTTCGGGAGCAGAACTGCTGAGTGATACCGCTGTGTCTGGAGAAGCAAATTCAGCCCAAGGGAATGATTCCAGGGGGATAGTGCAATCATAGCACCTAATAATTACCTGTATCCACAAAATGAACATTGCAGGCATCGCTGAGAGCAGAAGGCGTCACTTACAATGCTCCCTGTGTGAAAATAATGCCCTCTTCCCCTAATTCTTGAGTATTTTTGTAAAGATACTTCAAAGTCTTTATTTAATATTCCTCCCTGTGCTATTCAAATGTGTGTTCTGTAATGTCCTTTTGTGTGGGTTTCTCTGGATCCAGAGGGAATAGCAATTGCAATAGTGATAGCAATCTGTGGAATGAGGAATTGCAACATTTGGGCCATACCCACTTTTTATACTTGAGTCTTGAATGAGTATTTCTAGAATAAAACAGAAAGAAAGTAAGAGGTCAGAGGGAAGGGAATTTAGAAATCATTCAATTGTTTGACTTATGAGAAAAATAGAGTAGTGACACATCTTTAAAATAAACGAATATAAAGGTCAGTGGCCATATGGAGATTCAGTAGCCCAGGGCTTTTTTTGGCCACTTAGACAAGGAAGCTCTAAAGCCTTTGGCCCAAATGCTGCTCTCTGCTGTGCTTGCGGAGTTTCACACAACTCCTTCCTTAGGTGACCTCAGGCTGCTTTTGATTTGCAGAAAGGAAACAGAATTGCTTTCCTTTTGCTGGCAGTTGTACCACTCTGGAGCAGCGCTGTGAAGAGTTGGTTACTGGATTCAATCCCAATTACAGGTACCTTAGTGCTCCCTGGTACAGGCTGGAGGAAGATGCTCATAATTACTAAAGGTACACCCCTCTCCAGGTGAGACATCCAGCAGGTTCCTTGGGCATTTTGGACCAAAACACAGGGGCAGTGTGTGAAATACTGCGTGTTAGATGTCTGCAGGCAGGAACAAAAGAGAGTGAGCTCTTGGGGAAGTTGTTGTCTCTTAATTGAGTTTTTCACCAGGATAATTTATTTTTTCAGTGCAAAGCATTTATATACATATACAATTTTATTTCTGTTTTACTACATTCTAATACATGTAAGAAGCAAGATGACTCCATTCCAGAAGGAATTGTCCCAGAATAGATACAAGCTCATACAAAGCCGGGTTTTTTCTGCTATCACACCCAGTTTGTTCCTTGGGGGCCATCCTGCCTGTCTCTGTACCTTGCACAACTCTGGGGTTGTTCTCCCTGCCTGTCCCCCCTGCCACTTCAGTTCTGGGATGCAGTTAAATGTACCACTGTGGGTTTGGTTTCATGTAACTCGAATCCCTAATCCTGCCCTGTAATCCTACATGGCCACAGCTAGAGATGCTGGATTTCTAGTTTTCTTTCTGAAGGTGAAATGTCCAGTCACATGTTATCAGGGAACACTGGAATGTGACATCTGGAAGCAGAAAGGGGCACTCCCGATCAGGAGCTTTGCCAGAAGTGTGGAAGTGTTTCAGGGCAGAAATGGTCTCCAAGAACACCTTCCAGGGTGGATGCATGTCACTAGGAGCTGGAGTGTGTTTTCACAAGAGACACATGCCTGGTTTTCCTCCTCCCCTTGGCTTCTGCCAGGCTGGAGCTGGATATCTGCAGAGGATACCAACAAACATCACACCCTGTGTCACAGTAGTGCAGGGACAACTTCCATTATCTTTGTTCTCTTTACACCTGCTCTACAATCACCCTCCAAAAAAGAGAGGCGGGGGGGGTGGGGGGGAATCCCCCAAAAAAACAGAAAGGGAGGCAAAAAAGGAAGTGGTGTTACTTGGCAAAGCTCTGAGGGGAACATGAGCAGGGAATTTGTTTTTGCTAACAGAAGAGGGGGCCAAAGCTGCAAGGACTGAGGGTGGGTTTCAAGTTAAGAAAGGAAGAGGGTGACAATGGGAAGAAGTCAGGGAAGTGAAGCAGCAGAGTAAAGGACTGTGGGTGCACAGGAGAAGCCCCTCCCAGGCAGCATTCTGGGTGTGAGACTGGCCAGCCCGCCAGGGGAGCTGGGGCTGTGCCTGCCCAGCTCAGGGTGCAGCTGCCACTGTCCTCTGGCTACAGTTCTGACATCTGCAGTGGGTTATTATCTGGGGGGAGGGGCAAAGTTTGTCGACCTATACTTGGCCCTAATAATAATAATAATATCAATTTATGTCATGTTACTCCACAGGCATTTATTCATAGCTTGGGGGAAGTTGTACTTTTTTGTCTCTGTTGTGCTTCTGCTTTTGAAACCCAGGGCATAGTGCTTCCATGGCAAAGGCAGCTTTTTGGAGAGCTTTCTGCTCTGTGCCTGGTTAGAAGGTACCCCCAGCCCCTGGGCTTGGACTCCCTCTCTTGCTCAGGAAAGTATTTTGCCGAGCAGCCACCACAGGGCAGGTTTGTCACGGCGGGTTTGCCCAGGGATGCTCACATCTTCCAGTGGCTCTGGATGCATGCTCGGCTCTCATCCTGCAGCAGCTCTGCGATGGCTGAAAGGGAGGATAATCTGGATTTCTTGCAAACACAGAGACAGTTACAACACTGATAACAATGTGGCAGCAAAGTTTCCATTTCCCTGCTTTGAGCATCTGCTCCCAGTAAGGTGTTCGCAGAACCACTGCTGCATTCTCCTGTTAATGACTTGCAGGATCATGATTTTCAGTGCTTTTTGCTTCTAGGCTTTCTGGAAGCAGCCTGCAAATGGCACTTGATTGCTAATGTCACATCATGGGAGGTGGTTAGTCTGAACCTCTGCCTGTAGCAGACATCTAAAAGCTAATGGAAATTGGTAGAGATCTGTGTATTACAATAAAAAAAATCATAATGCATACGAGGAGCACAGCTCTGAGGAGCCTGACCAGCCTGCTGCACGTCTGGTTTGGTGATATGTAAAATTCTGGAGAGGCAACAGTACACATAGACACTTTTTGTTCCTGTATAAACAAAGCAATGGGAGTGCATACGTGGTCGAGCTGTGGAGGGAAAATACAGCCTGAAAACTCCTGTGCAGGCAGGACATGAGGTGACGTGACTTCCCACTGAAGAGCCAAAAATCAAGAAGAGTATCAGAAAAGCAACTGAAATGGGGCTGTTAGGAGGAATAAATGTAGGTGATGATGTTGCCAACTGTTACAGTCAGTTTTTCTCTGGGTCCCACCATGGTTATTGCTTTTCTTCCCTCAGCTACAGTGCATGGAGCACTGGCACTGAACTTCTGCTGTCAGTCCAAACAAACCACATTTTCTAGCTCTTAAGAGATCTGAGAAACATTTCAAGTGTACCCAAAAGACTCATAACTGGAAGGTATATTTTCTTTTAAAGTCTCAACTCTGAGAGGGTTTGACCCCATATTTTTAAGGGGCTGGGATTTGCACATTTATGGTAAATTGCACTGAAATACTGTTGTGTGGGGGTGGTGATGTTTGTTGCGACCACTCAGGGATGTGTGAGTTGTCATTCTCCTCCTGAACTGGGATTCTTTGTTTCAGCATGGAGGAGAAAATGAGGAAACCTGTGCTTCCAAGAAAGGGAATTTTAAAGCACACAGGCATGTCGATACGAGATGGGAGGTGGCATTACTGTGGCACCTGGATCTCTTCTAAGTGGGGAGGAGTGGCTTCCACTGAACTGGGTGCTGTGCTGTGCCCTTGGGATGCAGTTCGATCACGCAGCTCCTTCTGCTGCACGTGCAGTTTCTGAGTCCTAATGGAAGCTCCGTGCTCATGGAAGTTTTCTAACACCAAATTCAGAAGTTATTAGCGAGAATGAAGGAATAAATCCCACATTGTTACCATCTCCTGGATGAATAATTGTTGCAGATAACACTGTATGTTTGTGCGTTTGTCAGTTGTGGTGCCACTTCTAGACCAGCTTCTAGAGCTGACTCCAGCATTGCCCTCCAGCCCCATTCATGCCCAACCCAAGAACCACATCTGGAGTTGTCTGGAGTCAATCCAGGAGCTGTTTCCAGCATATTTTCTGGAGCCACCTCTAAAGCTGTGTCTAGGGTAATTCCACCTCTAAGGTCATTTTTAGCGCAACCATCAGACTTGCCCCTGGGTCAGGGTCTGCAGTGGCTCCCAGCACTCCTCTGGTGTGAGTTAATGTGTTGATCCCACATGGAGCCAAGCTGGAGCAGCTCCTGGAGCCCCCCCTTTTGCTGTCTGCGGGGTGAGGTCCTGCCCTGCACTGGGGCTGCTGCCAGCCCCGACCACCTCTGCTCTCGCTGCTTTCCCTGCTCATGGCACATTTAGCAGGAGGGCATGGAGGGCATGGGGCCTCCTGCAAGGCTTTCTGTGTTTTTTTTCTTCTCCGTGTTTTTCCCCCGTCACTCACGCCGCTCCCCCCCTGGAAGCAGCAGTCATTTCAATGTGTGCTTTGTGGCAGCAGGGCTGTCTGAGCCCTTTAAGCGGGAGATGAGCTCAGGTAGAAGGAACGCAGAGAGCTCCTTTCATCAGCCAGGGCCCCGCCGGCGGCTGCGGGGCATGTCCGGCCAGTTATAAATGGATCATGTGTTGCTATTTTTAGCCGGGAGAGGATTGTAAATATAAAAGGGTATAAAGTGCAAAACTTAGCAACAGTGGCGTTTGTTTGCTTTTTCTTTTTTTCTTTTCCTTCTTTTTTCTTTTTTTTTTTTTTCCCCTTCCCCTCCCCGTTGGCAGGAATGTGTTTGGGAGAGGAATGAAGTTAGAGCGGGAGCTTTTGCTGGGTGGACTTTGCCCTGCGTGCGGCTCCTATAGACGGAGATATACAGATGTGTGTCCCCGTGCGGAGTCGGGGCACTGATGCTGCTTAAAGCGGTCCAAAAGCGCAGCCCGGACCGGGAGGGGAGCGGGGGGACCGGGGGGGGGAGCGGAGCCCTGCCGGCATCGGGGACAGAGTTCAGCGAATGGAAAACACTGACACGGGTAAAAATAGCAGCAGCGGGGTTAAAAATAGCAGCTGGTGAAACAAACGTGCAGCAAGCGCCTGAAAGCCCTCCTGGGAACCTCTCCCTCCCTCCCCGCCCCGGCCCCGCGCCCCGTTGTGCTCCAGCCAGGAACCCCAAAACAAACCCCTCGGCAGATTGAAAACATTAAAGCAGACCCTGCACTCTGCAGAGGACGAGCTTTGGGGGCTTTTTTGACTTTTTAATGGATTTTTTTTGTTATTACTGTTTTTTATTTTGTTTGCTGAAGCTTTGCGCCAGAGAAAGGGGGAACAAATTCCTCTTGCTGAGTCTCTCGTGGTCCTGGGACAGATAAGTTAGAAGGTCCTTGGGGTTGTTCCTCACTTTTTTTTCCCTTCCTTTTCACCTTGTTGGCGTGGGGGGTTTTTTCCTCCCCCTCCCCCTCCCCCTTTTTCTTTTCTTTTTCTTTTTCTTTTTCTTTTTCTTTTTCTTTTTCTTTTTCTTTTTCTTTTTCTTTTTCTTTTT